>BSBM01001192.1:6930000-7641327 GCA_027924585.1 Larix kaempferi
CTGTTGAATTGTCCTTTTGAGTCCCTACCAAAAGAAGTTACATTGTTCCTGGTCATACGTTTTGAGGAACCCAGAGTGCCCTACTGATGAAGAAGCATGGAGTTCATAGAAGAGATAGCCTCGTTGAACAAATTGCAACTAATTTGGAACAAGTAGAGAAACTGGGTCATCAAATGTGCGAGGAGGAGCATCTTCCACCATATTGTCCTTACCCTTCTGGTAAGTGGTCGCATAGTCATAACCCATAAGTTGGATAACCCATTTCAGGTGTGTTGGGGAGGAGACCCGTTGTTCTAGGAAAGTTTCCAGACTCTGGAGATCAGTCTTGATGCAGAAATAATTCCCCAATAGGGATGGCTGCCACTTCTGTACTGTATGCAAAATAGTCATCATTTCCTGCTGAGAGGAAGATGCGGCTAAATTCTTACTGGAAAGGTCTCTTGAAGGCAACAAGCTCATTGGTTCAGCAAAGACACCTGCATATCTATCCAAGGAAGTAGTGGAGACTGTTGATGGGTGCATCTAAATGGAATGGAGCTGAGTGATGACACCATGTGAATTCTTCTTAATTATTTTTTCCAGGCGATGTGAACTAATGATGCAGAGAGACATTGGTCGTAAGCCCATAAATTTGTGTTGTGCCCCATTGACTGAAAACTGCATCCAAAGTTCAGCAAAATCCCATAAGATGGGACCAAGTGTGCGTAACCATTGAACGCCCAAAACCACATCACATCCACCTAAGGACAAGGCAAACATGTGAGAACGCAGGTTATAATATTCCATAGAGATATGCACATTATGAAACTTCCCCTTGCAAGGTAAGGTTCCCCCATTGGAAACCATGACTTCAAAGTTGGAGCAAGGATGGACAAAAAAATCAACCTGTTTGGCAATCCGAGGATCAATGAAGTTTTGAGTGCTACCAGAATCAATGAGTATGGTAAGAGGGAGCTTCTTGAAGTATCCCCTGACTCGCATTGTTTGTGGGGTGGTGACGCCAGTTACAGCATGGAGAGAGATCTCGGGTGGGTCGTCCTGAGATGGGGTGCCAACATGCGGGTGTTGAATGTCGACCTGATCATCTACTGTATCTGGAGCTTCTTCATCAAGTTCTGAGGCAGACGGAGAATCCAAATCCAAGAGATAGAGCTTTTGTTGAACACATCTATGTCCCCGAGTGAATTTCTCATCACAATTATAACAAAGCCTTTTTTCTCGGCGTGCCTGCATCTCTATTTCATACAATTGCTTGATAGGAGTTGGTTGAGGAGTAGGCGTGATGGGAGGTCGTTGGGAACCCATATTTCTGAAGGGAACAAAGGTGGGTTTGGAGCGTTGTTGAGCTGCGATCTTGTCCTCGGCCAGCTTAGCCAACCCTAGGACTTCCATCATTGTGTTGGGATAAAACATTTTGACCTCTGATCGGATTTCATCCTTGAGACCACTGATAAAACAACTCCTGTAGAATTCATCAAACAATCCTTCTGTGTGATTGGCTAGTTTCTCAAATTCCCTCTGATACTCTCTCACTGTGCCAGTGTGGTGAAGTTTAGTGAGTGCTCCTATGAAGTCGTCAAAAGCACTAAGACCAAATCGTGGCAAAAGGAGTTGGCAAAGATCTGTCCAGTTTGGCTCGGGATGAGCTTTGATGTACCAACGGTACCATTGAAGGGCTTCCTATTCCAAATGAAATGATGCAAGTGGAAATTTATGAACATCAAAAGTATTATGCAGACTGAAATATTGTTCTACTTGGTATATCCATCCAGTCGGATCAGTACCATTGAAGCGAGGAAAATAAAGCTTCGGCCCACAAAAATTGCTGGAAGAAGAGAACCCGGGGGCTGCAAAAGATTCTGGCTGTCGGTTATTGTTCATGGTTGAATGCTGAAGATGGAGGCTGAGAAATTTTTCATCCAGATCTTGGAGTTTGGTTTGGATGGTTGCAAGTGCTTCCTCCATGGTGTTTTCTCCTGTGCGAGTGACAACCATAACCAGCGATTTTTTTATTTTTATTTTTTTGGGGGGGGGAATGGATAGAAAAACACAAACACAAGCTTATTTAGTAAGGGAAAATTTGGATTTGGGAAAAACTTGGAGGGGTAATTGGGGTTTGACTAAGTTTTCGACACTTTCTGAGGGACAGGGAAGCAAAAAATGGGGATTTCAGAAGCGGGAACTCTATGGTAAAATTTGAAGGCAATCGGGTGAAAATTGAAGTTATGACAAACCCTAAAAATAGACAAATGTGGGATTTCTGGTCTTGGGAAGTGGAATTTGGGATAGGTTATTTAGGAATGAAATATGCAGAATGGAATTGCAAGGATATCAGTGAAGTTTCAGGGAAAACAGAGTTGAAACAAGGGAGATATGGCCGAAAAAAAAATTTTATTTTTTATTTTTTATTTCTTTTTCAGAAATGGATCGGAAAAAGCAGCGCGGAAGGGATCTGCAACAGATGGATATGCAACGGCACAGAAGGGATCGAAAAATGGTTGGATCTGAAATGGCGACTGGATCTGGAACGACTTTCAGAATAGATCTGAAACGGCTGGATCTGGAGTAGAAGTGATCAGAAACAATTCAACTGAAAATAGATATGGACCCCAGGTATGTACGGCTTCCTAACAGTTCAGGTGTTTTACTCGGCCACTAATGTTGTCTGACGACTTGCGTACTGGGGTAGTACCCCTTACTCCATGGATCAGGTAAAACTGATAACCACTTTGCCACAAATGATAGCTCTTGGTTTACCTCACGAGTGGGAACTAGTCAATCAGGTAGGGGTCGTTTCCCTTTTCGCTGGCAGGTCCTCTCAATGGGCCAGCTACTTTGGGGTTCCTGTGGTACTCCTCACAATGATTTTTAGGGCTTATGCCCAATTACTTCCCACAATTAAGTAGATAGGGATTATTCCCAAATCTGAAGCTGCAACAGATGCGAAAAAAAAAAAATTTGCAGAAATTCCACCCAACGAGCCCAAGAAAGTGCTCTGATACTAGATGTGATGAACTTGCAATAATTAATTAATGCAAATACACAAGATATCAGAAATAATAGAACTCATAATCACTTTTATATTGATCACGGGCCACTTTGAGGGGGCAACCTCCTTTTAGCAAGCTCAATAAAATTAACTTCATGGCGCCCTCATAGGCCTCAACACACACTTATATACTAAGTCTAGGTGCCAATACCATGGGTCAATACTATGTGTCAATACAAACCATGGACTAAGTCTAGGCGCCAATACTATGAGTCAAAACCATGGGACATATAATACTATGGGACGACTTACAAAGCATATGCGTCCAACAACAATATACTAACAAAGTAAAGACATGGGTTCCTAACACCCTTCTGTATATTGTTCCTGGAGTAATCGTATTTTTAGTCGTGCATTGCATTTGGAATGGGGAAATTCTCTAGATTAATATTCTTCTCTAGATTAACCTCTAGATCATTTTACAATACTCGTTTTGGAGCCCTACGCAAAACAGCATTGATGGGAAAACTTTTAAAATAAGAATATGATGTTTTGGCAATGCATGTGAAGAATGCAATCAACTAATTCTGCATTGATAACCAGCTGGTATTTGATGCCCATCATGACTACATCAAATTTGATGCATGTCATTTCATTGTGTTTTTTATGTACTTTATATCATAGATTCCTTAGACACTCCCGTGCTTGATGTAATTTCTAGAATCCAGCTACATTGACCACTTTTGGTCACTTAAGACTATAAATATAGTTGTTTCTTTCCTCATGCATATTTTATCAGCAGTATCATCCCACACTTATCCAAATCAGGCTTATTTCATAAATGAGATGTACACATTCACCAACCTTGTAGTATATAAAATAATAAAACACCCAAAATTTACCTTCCATGGGTTTTATGGGTTGTTTAACCTATTTATGAGGTAAAATGTAAATAAAAATATAGGATAGGAACCTTGCCAAATTTTTTCCATTTATAAACACATGCATCACAGATTTTCCTAATTTATGAAGTGAAGTGTATAAACTAAAAAAGTTAAACATAAGAATAAAGTATTTGTGTGACCTAGTTCAACCCCTTTACAAATCCAACCAAGAATTTGTTCCTAAACATTATGAACAAGCAACGACTCAAGCATTTCATAGGGAAGGGTTCCCCAGGTGCTTGAATATTTTTGTAATTTAGAGCTAAACCAACAATAATTCATAAGATTCTACACACAATCAAATGCTTCATTTATTAGTTGGTTTCAATTTTCAAAGTGCTTGAATATTTCTGTAATTTAGAGCTAAACCAACAATAATTCATAAGATTCTACACACAATCAAACACTTAATTTATTAGTTGGTTTCAATTTTCACTCCATACATCCTGTTGAAGATCAGAAATATTTGCTTGAGTAGTTAGCCTCTAATATGGTTTGTCCAAGCATCGAATCAGTCCTTTGTACACCTAGTAAAGCCTCCATGGTTTGGAGTGTGTTTATAAAATGACAAGAATCCAGGGATCACAAATTGCATGACAATATCCTCAATATGTTGCCCATATGGATCCCAATCAATTGCCATAGTGTTTTTATCTTTGTAGTCAAAATAAGACAATCAAATCCTTTGGTTACCAAACTGCTTCTAAAAATGTAGATGCATTTTGAGGAGTAACAAGAACCTGACAATATGATTTCACCTTCAACATCGTTAATTTTACATATGGCAACATGGTAGTTAAATCCTTCAAAATTGCTCCAGTCCCCTCTCTACCCTATTAAAGAGTGCTCCAATATTTTTTGTTTGATCCCCTTTATAGGTACCTTGATACTAGAAAAAGTAACTCTAATCTGCAAAGTGCATCCAAAAGAAGGTGCCCCTTTATCTTGAAATAAACCTGACTTGTGTGCAAGTTCCTATTTGTCATTCATATGAAAATATAGAAAATGACAAAAATGACTATAAACTTTAGATGGCAACTTTCTGATGCCATATGAAATTGAAGAGTTTCCACATGAAACAATTGAAGAGTTGCCTTTGAATATTGTTGTCTTTTCTTAGAATTACAAATGATGCAATATTGGTGTTCATGTTCTCCTCTCCCCAATTCTGAAAGGGTTCTAGCTCAATGGAAGAGTGCCTGCTTTACAAGCAGGAGGTTGGTGGTTTGATTCCTCCATGCCCTATTGATATTGCAATATTGGTATTTTTAATAAAATATATTTTATTATGATTTATTATGGCTATAGAGGGGGTATCAAACCATCTTTGTATGTTTCTACGAGGGGGGTTCTAAACTACCTTCATATGTCACTAAGAGGGGGGTTCAAACTGCCTCTGTAGGCCTCTACGAATGGGGTTCCAAACTGCCTCTATAGACCTCTACGAGGGGGGTTCCAAACTGTCTCTATAGGACTCTACAAGGGGGGTTCAAAATCGCCCCTATAATCCTCTACGATGGGGGTTCTAAACTGCCCCTATAGGACTATACGAGGGGGGTTCACAACCGCCCCTATAGGCCTCTATGAGGAGGGTTTGAAACCACCCTATAGTTCTCTACGAGGGGGGTTCCAAACCGCCCCTCTAGGTTTGTATGAGAGGGATTATGAGGGGGTTCACAACCACCCTTGTAGGTCTCTATGAAGGGGGTTCAAAACCGCCCTCCTAGGTCTCTATGAAGGAGTCTACGAGGGGGGTTTAAAACTGCCTCCATAGGCTTCTATGAGGGGGCTCACAAACCGCAGTTCCAATCTCATCAAAAACCGCCCTTAAAGGGAAAAACTTTTAACATCGGTGCCTTTAGGGGTGGTTTTTCCAAAACTGCCCCCAAAGCCAAACCCCCCCCCCCCCCCCCCGCAGGTCACTTTTGGGGGCGGAAGACATCCCCCCCTAAAGGCCAAAAATGTAGTAGTGAGAAATGGAGGGTGTGCGCGACATAGAAGGACCTCCGTTAGAAATCCCAGATATGAGTGGACCAGTAAAGACACAGAAGGTGAATATTGGCACAAAAGAAGAACCGAAATTCGCAGCAATCGGAGACTATTGGGACAATCAGACTGTTGCAGAAATCGCAGACACCTTGCATGAGTATCAGGAGTTGTTTTCGACAAAATTTACAGAAACGAAAGGAATTCTGGGAGACCTAGGAGTCATGAAAATACCTTTGAATCCAGGCACAAATCCTATAAAGTAGAGACCGTACAGACTAAACCCGCGCTACAAGGAAAGAGTACGTGCAGAGTTCGATAAGATGCTTGAAGCAGGAATCATTGAACCCGTCGAGGAATCTGAGTGGATTAGTCCCATGTTCGTCCAAGACAAGAAAATGAAGGGTGAGATCAGGATTTGTGTGGATCTCAAAAAACTGAATGATGCTTCTATGCATGACCCATTCCCCACTCCTTTTACAGATGAAGTGCTTGATAATGTTGGAGGGAATGAGGCCTATTCCTTTACTGATGGTTTCTCTGGATATCATCAGATAAGGATTGATCCAACAAATAGGCATAAGATGACTTTTGCTACAGAATGGGGGTCGTTCCAGTACATGGTAATGCCTTTTGGCCTGAAGAACGCACCTGCCATATTTTCTAGAGTGGTCGTTGCAGCATTCAAAGAGTTTATGCATAAGTTTCTCGAAGCTTATTTTGATGATTAGAATTTGTTTGGTCTATTGAAAAACCATTGTGCGAACCTCAGAATGATGCTTGAGAAGTGTTGACAGCATCAGATCTCTTTAAATCTAAAGAAGTGTATTTTTTGTGTTCCTTATGGAATTTTACTTGGGAACATTGTTTGTAAGAAAGGATTGATGGTGGACCCTGCGAAGATTTCTATTATTGTGAACTTGCCAACACCAACTTTAGTCATGATGTTGCGCTCTACCTTAGGCCATACTGGATACTACAGGAAATTTATAAAGGGTTATGCGTAGATAACCGCAGCAATGGAGAAGCTGCTAAAGAAAGACGCACCATTCATTTGGAACGCAGAATGCGAACAAGGTTTTGATACACTAAAAGAAAATATGGTGACTACACCGATTCTAGTCTTTCCAAACTGGACGAAGCCATTTCATGTCCATGTTGATGCATCATGCATTGCCTTGGGTGATCTAGGAGGATCCAAGAAGGAAAATATATTTTAATTCCTCCAATCTCAGCAAAACCAACACCAGATCGAAGGGCTCGTCGAGATGATTCCAACGGCGTTCGTTTCACCTCAAACGGACTCCGTATGAGAAAGATATCGCGTTCTGTCCTATAAGGTCAACAGGGAAAATTGGCAAAAAGAGGTGCCACGTGGCACCACTGACAGGGTGACACGTGGCATTTGTACAGTACGGACAATGTGACATGGCAGGTGTACGGACCAATCACAAGGTGACACGTGGCAGTACGGATCCAAGCTGGAATATGGTGACTGGACGTATGGATGGTGACGTGGCAATACAAATAATGACTTGGCAGTTGACTGGATGCTGACTCGGAATGAGGTGGACCAATCCGAGGCCGCCACGTGGCAGCATGGATTGGCCAATATGTCTAAGGAAAAAATTATGGCCTCCGTGGGGTTTGACCCCGTGACCTCTCTTGTATAAGCGCTCCGCCTTCACCACTTGGGCTACTTATGATTATTGGTATGTGGGTTAACATTATGTTATTTAAGCTTGGAAAAGTTTATAATAACACAAAAAGTGGGGTCGAGGCCATGGTTGCCAATACGACAAGGTACGTGGGGAGTTGTTGCAACTCCAACCCACAAGTCACGTGGAGCTCATGACCCATTCAACACGCCACCACATAACAAACTTTGGTTATGGCTTACCACATGCTCTTAACAAATGTTGGTTATGGCGCTTAAGATGGGGTGGAGACCATGGTTTTAAAACAACTTTCAACGGATTACATGCCATAGGGTGGAGCGCCACTACATGTGGCATAACAAAACTTTGGGTTAAATTTTAAAATGGGTTTGTTATTGTTTATATGGTTTTAACCATATGCCATTTTAAAAAGGTATTTTTTTAAGTATGTTTGTTTATTAGTTAATAAAGAGCCCAACCACATGATAACCAAACTTGGAGGTTTGTAACCACATGCCTATTTAGGCAAAATTGTTGTAACTTGAGAAACCATGAGGATCATGTGAGAGGAGTCCATACAAGCCTATATAAACTCTCTCATTTGCCATTGTCAAGCATGCTTTGGAGTAGAGACTTTGTAGCTAAAGGAGAGAAGGGAGATTGTGTAGCTCTACAGGAGGAAGGTACAAGTGTTTATACTCGTTTTACACCGTCTTCAGGCTTCGGAGTTGCTGGAAGCAGTCTTGTTGTGTTTTGGGCAGCGGTTCTCTTCCTGGCCATTGTCGCCAAGGTATCATTGTATCATTGCCATGTATTTTTCCTTTATGCTGAGATTATAGATCGGCCCTCCTATTGAGAAGCAGGCCCGGAGACGTAGTCCATCCTGGACGAACTCCGTTATCAACTTGTTGTCTTTATGTGTGTATTGTCTATGCTGTTCGGTTCTCTTCTTATGGATTTGTGAGCTTCATTCATGCTCTTTATGCAATTCATGTTAACGTCATAGAGTAGCAAAGATCTTGTTTCCGGATCATGTGGTATCAGAGCAGGTCTATTTGACGTTGGATTGTGAGTGTGGATGCTCACGAGGGATAAACTGCAAGCTGGTGAGGGTACATTAGAGCCTTACAATTCCGAGATCGGACGTGCACACCAAAGGAGGAAGATGGATGCTAATGATGCCTGCATCGATATGGAGGAAAACTTTCACAAGGTCTTCTATATGATGGCCGACAAGGTAGACAAGTTGTTTGCAGACTATGAAGAACGCATGGCAAAAGAAAGAAAAGGCAGTGAAGTAAAGAAGGAAGACAAAGAAGTGAAGGACGAAGGCAATGCTTCAGTTAACCAAGGGGAAGGTGGTGAAGAGCCTCCTGAGCCTCCCTCTTCACCTTCAGCTTCAAGCACAAGTTCAAGTGCTTCTTCCTCATCTCATTCTCAACATTCCAAGGTTCCTCACAAAGAGCCTCAAAAGAAGCCCTTATTGAACCTCGATGTGAAGTTTGATTTGCCCATGTTCAATGGGGAAGCGAATGCAGAGAAGTTAAACAATTGGATAAGGCAAATTGAGGTCTATTGCCGAGTCCAGCAGATCGAAGAAGAAGATGTGAAGATTCAATTGGCTTCACTTCGGCTGACAAGCACCGCACTTGTATGGTGGGAATGCAAGCTTCAACAAGGTAGCAAACAAATGGGTAATCTTCTCTCATCGTGGTCTGCTTTTATTTCTGCTTTACGTAAGCAATTTTATCTGTTGGGTTATGTTCAGAAGGCAATGATGGATTGGAAAAGTTTTAGACAAGGCAAGGGTCAGAGTGTTCAGAGTTTTACTGAAGAATTTAGAAAGAAAGCTTTAGAATTGAATATTGCTTTAGATTCTCCTGACACTCTTTTGAAGTACATTGGTGCTCTTCATCATTATCTACGCCATACTTTGCTGTTGTTGAATCCTACTAGTGTGGATGAATCAAGTGTTCAGGCTACTCATCTTGAGAACAGGGGGAAGCATTTGCAAGAAGACCATCAGAAGAAGCCTTTCAAGCCCAACAACCACCACAAGTTCAAGAAAAAAGACAAGAGCAAGAAGACAGCTACTTCCAAGAAGGAAGGAGGAAAGCCCCATTGCAACCATTGCGATACTGATGGGCATGATGAAGAAAGTTGTTGGAAGTTGCATCCTGAACAAAGGCCAAAGCATTATGGAGGCAAAAAGAAGAAAAAGACCGTTGCAACAGCGCAACGAGATTTGGGTTCCGACTCAGGTGACGAAACCATGATTACAGCCGTGGGAATGCAAGGTAACAAAACTCCTCATACTGGTTCAAGTTCTACTCATGTTTCTAAAGAAAATGATAAAAGAAGAAGTGAGTTGTTTCACATCAGAGTTGTGTCTAAGCATACAAAGATTGAAACATTATTTGATCCAGGTTCTCAAGTAAATTTGATCTCAGAATCAGTTGTTAAGAAGTTGGGCATACAGACTAAACCTCACCCCAAGCCTTATCCTCTTGGATGGGTATGTGATAATGCTAAGTTGCAGGTGACTAAGCAATGCAGGTTAAGGTTTGCTATTGCTTCAAAATTGATTGATGAGGTGGACTTAGATGTTGTTCCTCTTGACATCTGCGGTATCGTATTGGGAAGCCCATACTTGTATGATCGAAAAGCAGTGTTCTTCCGTCATGCGAACAAGTACCATCTCACCAAAAACGGGGTGGAGTACATTGTGAGAGCTCACAGTATGAAAGCTAACACCACTCTGGTTAGTGCAAGACAGATGAAGCGGCTCATCAACACTAATAAGAGATACATGCTCATGGTTGTGAGAGCAAAAGATGCTTAGGAATCCGATGCTTTCAAAGGTTGTGATCCTTCTCATAAAAAGGCTATGATTGATATTGTGGCCAACTATGATGAAATATTTTAGGAACCTACAGGCTTTCCTACCAAAAGGGAGATTCAGCATGAGATCCATCTCCAGCAGGATGCCCCTCTTCCTAATGTGGGCATGTACAGGTTGTCCGCAGTTGAAATGGCAGAGATTAAGAAGCAGGTTCAAGACTTGTTGGACCAAGGAGTGATCAGACCCAGCTCCTCTCCATGTGTTTCGCTGATTGTGTTGGTGATGAAGAAAGATGGCACATGGAGGATGTACGTTGACTATCGGGCTCTCAACAAGATCACAATCAAGAATCGATACCCGATTCCTCGCATAGATGACTTGCTCGACCAATTGAAAGATGTTGTGTTCTTTACCAAGTTGGATTTGCGCAATGGCTACCACCAGATCAGAATTGCAGAAAGTGATGTGTGGAAGACGGCCTTTAAGACCAAGCAAGGTCTATTTGAGTGGTTGGTGATTCCCTTTGGGCTTTGCAATGCACCTGCAACCTTTATGCGGGTAATGAATGATGTTTTCCGGCCATTCTTAGATGCTTTTGTCATTGTATACTTAGATGATATCTTGGTCTTTAGCAAAACTTGGGAAGCACATGTGGGGCATGTAAAGCAAGTATTAGATACTTTGAAAAAGGAGAAATTGTATGTAAAATTGTCAAAGTGTGAATTTGGCAAAACTTCATTAGTTTACTTGGGTCATATTGTAGGAGGTGGAAATTTAAAAATTGATCCTTCAAAAGTTGATGTAATTGTCAATTGGCCTAAGCCTACTAACGCTACTGAAGTGAGAAGCTTTTTAGGAGCTGTTCAATATTGGAGGAGGTTCATTCAGAACTTCTCATACATAGCATCTCCTTTGCATGCCTTAACAAGTGTAAAGAAAGCCTTCCAGTGGGGAGGAAAGCAGCAGAAATCCTTCGACACATTGAAGGGAAAGATCAGCACCGCCCCAGTCCTAGCCTTGCCTGATTTGCAGCAGCCATTTGAGATAGAGACAGATTCCAGTGGATATGCCATGGGGGAAGTATTGATGCAGCACCGCAAGCCTATTTGCTACCATTCAGAGACTTTTACTCAAGTAGTGATCAACTACCCCACCTATGACAAAGAGTTGTATGCTTTGGTTCATAGTGTCAAGAAGTGGAAGCACTACTTGATGGGTAAGGAGATGATCATCCATACCGATCATCAGCCCTTGCAGTATCTCCAGTACCAGACTAATCTCCAGCAAGCTCGTCATTTCAGGTGGATGGGATTCCTTCAACAATTCCATCTAGTGATCAAGTACAAAAAGGGTACTAGTAACAAAGTGGCAGATATGCTTTCTAGACCTCCTATTGTTGCATCTATTGTTTTGAAAAATGCTTCTTTATCCCATGAAAGTTATATTGAGCAGTATGCTACTGATGATGATTTCAAGGAGGTTTATGAGAAGCTAACCAATGGCACACAGGTGGAAGACTACTATTTGCAGGGAAAGTTGCTCTATCATTTGGGCAAGTTATGTGTTCCTATCAGTGAAAGAGTCCATGTAATACGAGAAGCTCATACTTCTCTTGTATCAGGGAATTTTGGGGTAGGTAAGACTTTGGCTCATTTGCAAAGACTTGTGTATTGGCCTCGCATGAAAGACATTGTAACAAAATATGTAAAGGGGTGTGTGATGTGCTCTACTTGTAAGCCCACTAATAGAAAATTGGGGCTGTACTCACCACTTCCTGTTCCTTCCCATCCTTGGGAAAGCATTTCCATGGATTTTGTGGGGGGTTTGCCTATGTCTAGGAGGGGTCATGACTACTTGTATGTGGTCATGGATAGGTTTAGCAAGATGTGTATTCTTATGCCATGTAAAAAGCAGGTCACTGCAGAGCAGGCTGCTTCTCTTTTCTTTCAGCATGTATGGGTTCACTTTGGACTCCCTACGTCCATTATCTCGGATCGAGACTCCCGATTCCTTGGAGAGTTTTGGACAAAATTATGGTGTATGATGGACACCAAGCTAAAGAGGAGCACCGCTTTCCATCCACAGACCGACGGACAGACAGAGGTAGTCAACAGGACAGTTTTCCATTTGCTTCGAGGCTATTGCAACAAGCATCCTAAGTTATGGGATGAACATATCCAGTATGTGCAGCATGCCTACAATAGGGCTATGCATTCTTCCACTCAGAGCTCGCCATTTGAGACATGCTTTGGGTACTTGCCAAAGAATCCATTGGAATTGACTTATGGGAGAGAGGTTGACTCAAGCACTTCCAAGGATGAAGACAAAGCCCGCAGGTTCATTCAGAGAGTTCAACAGGTACATCAAGCAGTGCAAGAGTAGTTGGAGAAGAGTCAAGCCCAGTACAAGGCTCGCCATGACAAGCATAGAGTTGATCATCAGTTTCGGGTAGGAGATCAAGTGTGGCTTCACATCAGCAAGGAGAGGATGAAAGGAGAAGGCAAGAAGCTCAAGCCCATTAGATATGGTCCCTTCACCATCTTGGAGAAGATTGGGACAAATGCCTTTCGCTTAGAGCTGCCGCCATACATGCAGATCTACTCAGTGGTGAATGTGGAGAGCCTGAAACTCTATGAGCCTCCCATGATCATGGATGAAAGGGAGAATGTCTCATTACCATCAGTTGATGAATTTGCTCCTGAGTACATGGATGAGCTAAAAGAAGATGTCATCTTGGACAGAAGGACAAGGACTTCTTGCAGAGGTGATGTTGAGTATCTTCAAGTGGGCATCAAAGGCACTCATCCAAGCAAAGCCAAGTGGATCGAGAAGCAGAAAGTGAGGGAGCAATTCCCTCACCTATTTGTTGATTAGTAAAGGCTTTTGGAGGCCAAAAGCTTCTCAGTGGGGAGGAATGATCCAGGAGGATCCAAGAAGGAAAAATTTTTGAAGTCCTCCAATCTCAGCGAAACCAACACAAGATTGAAGGGCTCGTCGAGATGATTCCAACGGCGTTCGTTTCACCTCAAACGGACTCCGTATGAGAAAGTTATCGCGTTCTGTCCTATAAGGTCAACAGGGAAAATTGGCAAAAAGAGGTGCCACGTGGCACCACTGACAGGGTGACACGTGGCATTCGTACAGTACGGACAATGTGACATGGCAGGTGTACAGACCAATCACAAGGTGACACGTGGCAGTACGGATCCAAGCTGGCATATGGTGACTGGACGTATGGATGGTGACGTGGCAATACAAATAATGACTTGGCGGTTGACTGGATGCTGACTGGGAATGAGGTGGACCAATCCTAGGCAGCCACGTGGCATCATGGATTGGCCAATATGTCTAAGGAAAAAATTATGGCCTCCGTGGGGTTTGACCCCGTGACCTCTCTTGTATAAGCGCTCCGCCTTCACCACTTGGGCTACTTATGATTATTGGTATGTGGGTTAACATTATGTTATTTAAGCTTGGAAAAGTTTATAATAACACAAAAAGTGGGGTCGAGGCCATGGTTTCCAATACGACAAGGTACGTGGGGAGTTGTTGCAACTCCAACCCACAAGTCACGTGGAGCTCATGACCCATTCAACGCGCCACCACATAACAAACTTTGGTTATGGCTTACCACGTTCTCTTAACAAATGTTGTTTATGGCGCTTAAGATGGGGTGGAGACCATGGTTTTAAAACAACTTTCAACGGATTACATGCCATAGGGTGGAGCGCCACTACATGTGGCATAACAAAACTTTGGGTTAAATTTTAAAATGGGTTTGTTATTGTTTATATGGTTTTAACCATATGCCATTTTAAAAAGGTATTTTTTAAAGTATGTTTGTTTATTAGTTAATAAAGAGCCCAACCACATGATAACCAAACTTGGAGGTTTGTAACCACATGCCTATTTAGGCAAAATTGTTGTAACTTGAGAAACCATGAGGATCATGTGAGAGGAGTCCATACAAGCCTATATAAACTCTCTCATTTGCCATTGTCAAGCATGCTTTGGAGTAGAGACTTTGTAGCTAAAGGAGAGAAGGGAGATTGTGTAGCTCTGCAGGAGGAAGGTACGAGTGTTTATACTCGTTTTACACCGTCTTCAGGCTTCAAAGTTGCTGGAAGCAGTCTTGTTGTGTTTTGGGCAGCGGTTCTCTTCCTGGCCATTGTCGCCAAGGTATCATTGTATCATTGCCATGTATTTTGCCTTTATGCTGAGATTATAGATCGGCCCTCCTATTGAGAAGTAGGCCCGGAGACGTAGTCCATCCTGGACGAACTCCGTTATCAACTTGTTGTCTTTATGTGTGTATTGTCTATGCTGTTTGGTTCTCTTCTTATGGATTCATGAGCTTCATTCATGCTCTTTATGCAATTCATGTTAACGTCATAGAGTAGCAAAGATCTTGTTTCCGGATCATTGGGAATCGTATTAGCTCAGCCAGGGGAAGGAGGTATTGACCACCCTATTGCATTTTCAAGCAGAAAACTCTCAACGGCAGAGAAGAACTATACTACTATTGAGAGGGAAGGCCTTGCGATGGTATACGCCCTAAAGAAATTTAGGCATTACTTGCTTGGTGCGCACTTCCTTATGTTCACTAACCATTCTGCGTTGAAATACTTGGTCAATAAGCCAATGTTAGGGGGGCGCATATGCAGATGGATGTTGCTATTCCAAGAGTATGATTTTAAGATTATTGTTAAGCCAGGCAGACTGAACTTGGGAACTGATCATCTGTCAAGGATTGAGTCAGGAGAAGAGCCGAAAAACATTGAAGATAGTCTACGTGATGCGTAGTTATTTGATATACAGGTTGTCGATGATTATCATAGGGATATCATTAATTTTTTAACAACAGGGCTAGCACCACAAGAATTATCTGTCTAGCAAAAGAAGAAGCTAGTGGTGCAAGCTAGTGGTGCACACCGCAGACTTCACTATAATTGCATATCAGTTATACAAACTTGGACCGGATGAAGTCCTACGGAGATGCATACTAGATCATGAGAAACCGTTTATTCTAGCTGACGTGCATTCAGGGGTCGCGGGAGGTCACTATGCAGGCAGGGCCACTGCGTGGAAGATATTGCGCGCAAGGCTATGGTGGCCCACGATCCACAAAGCTTCCAAAGAACACTGTAAGAACTGTGATGTCTGTCAGAGGACAAGGAAACCTTCGCGAAGGGATGAGATGCCATTGAATCCGCAGTTGACCTTGCAGGCATTTGAGAAATGGGCAATTGATTTTGTGGGTCCTTAAAACCCACCAGGGAAAATAACTGGTGTGAGGTATATTATTACTGCTACTGATTACCTCACCAAATGGGCCGAAGCAAAGCCAGTAAAGGACTGCAGCGCTAGTACTACTGCGCAGTTCATTTTCGAAGACATACTGTCAAGATTTGGCTGTCCAAAGATTTTGATGAGTGACTAAGGTACTCACTTTTTGAACAAGACCATTGAGGCACTTACAGAGGAATTCCACATTCATCATCAGCGCAGTACTCCATATCATCCACAGGCGAATGGCATTGTTGAGGCTTTCAATAAAATATTGGAAAACGCACTCACTAAGGTCTGCAATGTAAATATAGATGATTGGGACCTGCGCATCTCCTCTGTGTTATGGGCATACAGGACTACATGCAAGAAATTGACAAGACATACACCTTTTTAGTTGGATTATGGGCAGGAAGCTATAATGCCAATGGAGTACATTGTCCCTAGTGTTGGCTGCTTTCTTGGGCAGACCCAGGTTTTAATGAAGCGCAGCAACAAAACCCCTTGGCGCACTGGCCCTCTCGGCAACGAGCTGCGCAGCAGCTCGAGGTCTCACCCGAAGTGGTTATGGGGGGGTTAAGGAATCAGGTTTCCTTAACCGTGGTGACGCGGAGATTGCTCTTCCTCTTCTGGTTCCTCAGATATCGGCGGTCGGACTTTCCCGCAGGACGCTCGGCACAGCTGCGCGGATTCCTTCCTTGGCAGGCCCACTGCGCAGTTTCTCCTCTCTAGCGCAGAAGGCAACTATTCCTTGCGTCGACGCGCTAAGTACTTCCTCGCCCTGCGCATCCAGCGCAGTAACGCAGTCCTCTCTCGCTGTAGCGACAGCACTTTACTACTTCTTCGGTACTTGACACTTATATCTATCAAGGGACCTTTCCAACTCACTTAAACAGTCGCAGAGATAATACAAGAGTCTTGCATACACAGATAATGAGCTCTAAACAGTTATCATTCACGCAAACATTATAACAAGAAGACATATGTGAAGCTCATTTCCTCGAGGAAAACCACGTCCACGGGAGTTTATATTAACCAGAAAACCATAGAGTTATACAATATGCTGCGCACACAGCTGCAGCCTTAGATCTTTACAGGAAACTCCACGCACACAGCTGGGAGCCCTTCTCTTCACTAGTCTCTTCTCTATAGAGATTACAAAGGCGCAGACGTCACACAGACTGTCTGGCAACTCAGGGATTAGCTCCTCGGCTATCCGATTCTACTCTAGTTCTACACACAGTAGAAACATACCAAAGGATAATCAACACATGATCTATCCTCGAGACTGTCTCTCTAACAGTCTAACCATCTAACTATCCCAAAAGTATCTAACTCTACTCGCTAACTCTCTAACGTCTACCCATTACAATTATTCATATATATAGGTGGCCATGGCGGTCGCACCTTTACAAAACTGTGGGCCTTTCCCAACAGTGATTCCCAAAAACCCTAACCACGCACATGGCTAGGTGTACTGTAGGCGCCGCTTGCAGTCACGTCGCCGCTTCCTGCAGGCTCCATGAATTCCGGCGCAGATTGTGGGTATGGGCGATCGTCCTTCGCCTTCAATGCTCTGGTCCGTTGCTCCTCCTTGATCCGAGCAACCATAACTTCTGTACTAAGCCTTTAAATGAGGGTAGCTGAGCCCTCTACTCCATCGCCTTATTTATTATGGTAGCTGAGCCACCTTCATTCTTCGATGACGTGCGCGCGAGCTCCGCGATTTCCGGTCCATAATCTTTGCTGAGCTTGTCCATCTGGCACCGTACTGCGCACCGTCTCCTTCTTGCCCAAAACTTAGTGCTTGTCCCAAAATTAGCACTTTCCTTTCATACTTGTGTCTTTTCCCCAAAATTCACAGCTTTACCGCAGCTACGACCTAGGCTCCAACAGGCCCCTAACACTCACTTGTGACTCGCCCTCGAGCCACTCGCACTAGCGCGTGGTCGCTTGATTTGCGCATCTGCTTTTGCTTGAGTCTCCGCGAATGTTTTCTTCCACTTCGCAATAGCGGAGTCCAATTCCTCAATACACTCGTCAGCTGTTTGCACCGTTTCTGCGGTTGCTTCGTCTTTAGTGAGGGTATCAATGATCTCCTGAGATTCAGCAATCTCTTTGATTTTTGTCTCAACCTGGGCAACGATTTCAGCATACTCATCCATGAATGGCTGAATGCTGTTGGTGAGCTTCTCATCTTCAGTTCTGAGCTTGTGCAGTTGCTGCTGCATTTTGCGCACTTCGCCCATTTTCTTCATTTTTGGTAAGCCTGTTAAGGCCTTAGCTTCTTCATTCAGAACAGTGAGAGATTGTTCTGCAGCTTGCACCTGTTCTGACAGTCCCACTTTAAAAGGGAGCTTCACAAGCTCCGTCCAAGCTTCCATAGCCTGGTTCATCAGGTTCTCGGCTTCCTGTACTCGATCTTTTATCTGTGTGGAAGCTCTGCTCAGTGCTTCAAATTGTACCTACGCATCATCCGTAAGATGCGCAGCAACGCGAGCTTCTAGCTCAACGATCTGGGTTCTATGGCCTTCTGCCATAGCAACTATTTCTTGCTCCAGGGTTTTCGCTCTTTCTCCAATAATTTGAACTTTTGCAACCAGAGGGAGGTCTGGTTGAATCTCGCAAGTCGGCAATAACTGGGCAATCTCATCCACTGCGTTTTTGATACCAATGTCTTGCGCCTCATAAAGGGCAAGCTTCTCAGAGGTATTATGATGGATTGCCTTCAACTCTAACTCCTGCGATTGCAGTCTTTGATTTTCCTGGAATGTAGAGAGCTCTCTAGCTCTCAACTCAAGAGAAACTTTCTCATGCACTAGCTGTAGAGTCTCTATAGGAATTAGAGACAAATTAATTTCAACGGGCCCAACGGCGCTTACCTGTAGTGCAGTTAGCGGATCTGGAAGTGTCATGCTCGTCGTCGGAATATGCACGACAGTATGCCTTTCTATGAGTTCTTCAACTCGCTCGGCACTTGGAATTTCTTGTGGCGCCTGCGAAGTAGATGCTGTCGCATGGGTCTGCGCAACTCTTCCTGCGAGACCTTTCAGTTCTACGAACTGCAAATCTAAAGCACTTCTGATGTGAGCGTGCGCATTGCGCATCTCGCGAAATTGCTCATGTATGTACTGGTCGATCCCCGAGGGAATAGCCTCAGCGGGATGCGACACTTTTTGCTTCTTGGTGGCCGGTTCTGTGGATCCTTCATCACTTCTCTGCTCACGGGCTTCCTTGCCCTTATCCTTCTCTTTCGTAGCGGCGGTTGGCAGCGCGGATGCGAGATCGGCGGCCTCCCTCCACTCATCCGGACAAGACTTGATGGTTTCTTCAACATCCTCTGTAGTCATCCTGTAAAGGCCTAGCGCCCATTCATCTGGAATGCCGCAAGGGCGGAGGTAAAGTTGATGTAGGTCGGCAGTAAAAGCCAACTTCCCGTCATATAACGTGGCTGTCTCCTCGCTCAGCCTTGGCATTTCTTGAATGGTATCTCGGAGGAGATAGTAGTACTCACAAAAGACAGCGCGATTCATCTTGCGCTTCGCGGGATTAGGGGAATCCCAAAGGTTGATGTAGCGCATGCCGGCAACCTCTCCTGCGCGGCGCGGAAGGAACTGAGCATTTGGGGGCTCCTTCCACCCGACGAGAGCGCATAAAATTAGAAGCCAAGAAAAATGGAATGATTGGGATGCATTGTCCTGCACATTCAGGCAATCAGCCAAGAAAGAATTCAGCAGGAAGAGAGACCAGTTGCACTGCTCTCCCTCCGCAGCTGCGATGGCGAGCTCTACGAACTTCCTTCGGTCGGCACTTTGTGAGAAGTCTGCCTGCAAGCAGACTTCCTGTAAATTGAAGTGCCTCATCTTCTACTGCAGTGAGGTCATAAGCCCGACCTCCTCTTGTTAAGTTATACTTCTGCACCACCTGTGCAGTTAATTTTCTGTCCTTGTCCTTTCCCACAAAATGAATATTGGGATCCTTACCAGCCTTAGATAGACCAGTAATGCGGTGAATTAAATCAACATTTAGATCAATTGGCCTCCCGAGCCAAAGGTAACCTCCATGAACGCAGGATAGCAGTGTTTTAACGACTGCGTTCACTTCATTGCTACGCCCAAAGTGCGGTAGCTTCAACAAATTCAGGAGTCCAGGGCGCTCAAGATTTGCTGCAAATCCCTTCGGGATGAACTCGTCAACCTTTCTGGTGGGATTATGCACTATATCCAGATATCGGTCTAGCTGGAACTGAGGATATGTCTTATAGTCTCCGAGGTTGAAGTCAGAGAACTTGACCAGTGGAATGTTTCCTAACAGTTGCCCTTCTACCCGCACACTAGCCGGTAGTGGCGGTAGCGGAATAGGATACTTTGCATTCTTCGGGATCTGTACTTCTGGCGCATCATCTGGACGTGGCGGAATATAGTTCGCCATGGTTGCCAACGGCTCTGGAACAGGTTCTTTTGGTTGTGATGGCGACGCTCTTGTAGCCGGAGGTTGTCTGGGATCCTGATAACCAGGATGTACATAAGTCGAAGCTGTGACTGGAGTAGTCATGCCGAAATCTAAGCCTCGGCGCAGGAATTGACGAACAACTTCTTCAGTTGACAGGTTCTCCGTCGTGAATCGATGTAGGGAACAAAACTTTGGACAGCAAATGGCGGACCTTCGTAGGATATGGACGCTAAAAACAAGGGAAAATACTCTGCACAACTCGGCTCTGAAAACAATAACTTGGATTCGTAAACAAGATAGCAACTCGTGGAAAGTAACCCAAAAATTATAGAAGTGTGAGGTATTTATAGCCAGAGGTGAGTAAATGCGAGCAAGTGGGGTAACGTAGCTATAGGCAGCTATAGATGAGTTAACAACACGCTATCCTCCTTGCCGTAGGGGTGCATTTAGTGTGATTGACGGGTTCTGACAGCCTTCCGGGAGAAGCTAATGCTTTCGGCGCCAGAGTTAAATGCAAATCTTTCGGAGATTAAGCCGAATCCGTCAGAACGGCTAGACTTAAATAGCGGACTTATCCTTCATTTATTCAGACGCAGCTAGATAACTGCTGTAATTCAAAGTTTTCGGTGGGTCATTTCAACTTAGGGAACTGTGCCTCTAGGGGTCCACAACAAAACTTTTTCAAGCGGCAAATTATCAAAGGGAACTCCGCAAGAGCGATAGTTCAATGGTCCGGGGAGAAGCTTCACAAGAGCGCAACTATGTTCGCTCCAGCCAAAATTTAGACATGCGCGGATGTTTCTAGGAACTGCGCAGGAAGCCGGAGACTGGATGTCTCGCAACTTCCGTGTAGACTGAATGCGGTGCCTCTTTCAACTACACTGGGAATCTGCATCACGTTAGCAATATATTAGGTCGACAGAGCGGAGTGGCCGTCGCGATAAAGCTTGAGCCGACTCCCGTTGATCATTGTAGGTAGTAATTCTCCATCCAGCTTTGCAAGCTGAACTGCGCCTCCGTCTGTTATTTTTATCACCTGAAAAGGGCCTAACCAGTGTACACGAAACTTGCCTGGGAACTTGGTAAATTTACTGTCATAGAGGAGTACCAAGTCTCGTTCCTGAAAGACTTTATTCTTAATATGCCTGTCATGCCAAGCTTTCTGTCTTGCCTTCTGTACCTGTTGATGGAATCCGGCTAAGAGTCTGTCTTCTTCTAAGGCAAGCAGTTGCGAAAGTCTTTCATTCATAGTATCAGGATCTGCCATTTCTGTAATTTGCGCAATTCTAAGACAACGGAACCATTTGTTGGCTCCTTTCTCTCTCTGGGTTGCGCGTCAATCTCGCACATCACTGGAATAAGAAGTCTCGCTCACGCGGCAACGGAACCATTTGTTGGCTCCTTTCTCTCTCTGGGTTGCACGTCAATCTCGCACATCACTGGAATAAGAAGTCTCACTCACACGGCAACGGAACCATTTGTTGGCTGCTTTCTTGGGCAGACCCGGGTTTTAATGAAGCGCAGCAACAAAACCCCTTGGCGCACTGGCCCTCTCGGCAACGAGCTGCGCAGCAGCTCGAGGTCTCACCCGAAGTGGCTATGGGGGGGTTAAGGAATCAGGTTTCCTTAACCGTGGTGACGTGGAGATTGCTCTTCCTCTTCTGGTTCCTCAGATATCAGCGGTCGGACTTTCCCGCAGGCCGCTCGGCGCAGCTGCGCGGATTCCTTCCTTGGCAGGCCCACTGCGCAGTTTCTCCTCTCTAGCGCAGAAGGCAACTATTCCTTGCGTCGACGCGCTAAGTACTTCCTCGCCCTGCGCATCCAGCGCAGTAACGCAGTCCTCTCTCGCTGTAGCGACAGCACTTTACTACTTCTTCGGTACTTGACACTTATATCTATCAAGGGACCTTTCCAACTCACTTAAACAGTCGCAGAGATAATACAAGAGTCTTGCATACACAGATAATGAGCTATAAACAGTTATCATTCACGCAAACATTATAACAAGAAGACATATGTGAAGCTCATTTCCTCGAGGAAAACCACGTCCACGGGAGTTTATATTAACCAGAAAACCATAGAGTTATACAATATGCTGCGCACACAGCTGCAGCCTTAGATCTTTACAGGAAACTCCACGCACACAGCTGGGAGCCCTTCTCTTCACTAGTCTCTTCTCTATAGAGATTACAAAGGCGCAGACGTCACACAGACTGTCTGGCAACTCAGGGATTAGCTCCTCGGCTATCCGATTCTACTCTAGTTCTACACACAGTAGAAACATACCAAAGGATAATCAACACATGATCTATCCTCGAGACTGTCTCTCTAACAGTCTAACCATCTAACTATCCCAAAAGAATCTAACTCTACTCGCTAACTCTCTAACGTCTACCCATTACAATTATTCATATATATAGGTGGCCATGGCGGTCGCACCTTTACAAAACTGTGGGCCTTTCCCAACAGTGATTCCCAAAAACCCTAACCACGCACATGGCTAGGTGTACTTTAGGCGCCGCTTGCAGTCACGTCGCCGCTTCCTGCAGGCTCCATGAATTCCGACGCAGATTGTGGGTATGGGCGATCGTCCTTCGCCTTCAATGCTCTGGTCCGTTGCTCCTCCTTGATCCGAGCAACCATAACTTCTGTACTAAGCCTTTAAATGAGGGTAGCTGAGCCCTCTACTCCATCGCCTTATTTATTATGGTAGCTGAGCCACCTTCATTCTTCGATGACGTGCGCGCGAGCTCCGCGATTTCCGGTCCATAATCTTTGCTGAGCTTGTCCATCTGGCACCGTACTGCGCTGTTCGGATATCCATCATCTATTTCGGGATACATATCTATTTCAGGATCATCTATTTCGGGATACATATCTACTTCAGGATCTTGCATGATCTATTTCAGGATATGCAGTCCAGTCACCAGTTTGATGCCTCCAGCACCTTATCCACCTTCTTCTAGCACCCGGGAGCCACTTTCCACAGAGTTTTAGCCCTCCTAAGCTGAAAGGCGCCCTCTTCTCACCTACTGACAGAGAAGGGCGCACTTGTTCACCTACCACTGCAGATTCACTCCAGTTACATTCAGTTAGCTCCGATTCTGATTGATTTCACTCCGATTTCACTCCTGACTGACTGTTTCACCTCCGATTGACCTCCAGTTCGATTAGGTGACTTGCTCTGACTCCAGTTAGCCTCCCATGCGCCCCCACTGAGCCTCCAGATCCTATATCAGTGCTACACACTTCAGTTACATTTATTATGATCAGTTAGACTCAGCTTGACACCTGGATGACTGTTGTTGTGATTGATGAGTACCACCGATGATTTATGAGGACTCCTAGACAGAGTCAAGCTACTCCATTCAGTGATTCGAATGGCCTACTTAGTCAATTCGAATTGCTCATTGACAGTATTGGATTGTATTGTAATGTATTGTAATTCATTCACCCTTTCTGGGATAGAGAGCACTGCTGCATGTTTTGCACAGTTTTGCACCATATCTTCTTATTCATCTGTTGTGACTGATTTATTTGTTCATTAGATCTGCTGTGACTAATTTTACATGGTATCAGAGCCATTGCAGGGACAAGATCTCTTTTCTACAGGTGTTTATACAAGAAGATTTGACTGAATTGCTAAAAATTGCAATAAGTTTGGCATGAGATATCTCAAGGGCATTCGCTCCTGTGCATGCAAAGCTTGAAAATTATTCCAATACCACTCCAGAAGCTTGAGTTACCACATAATTCCTGGATTTGATACATTGGACCTATTCAACATTGCTTGAAATCCAATCCCAGGTGTGATGCAACTCTCAAAGGGTGGATTGTTCGACCTTATTGTGGTTGTTTTATTGTGATTTGCAGGTTTCTTACTTCCTCCATGTGCATTCGCTAATGCAAAGATGGAGACTTCTTCTTCACAAAATATTCTTACTCCATTCAACTATGATGAATGGAAACCAAAGATGATTGCATTCTTGAAAAGACAATGTCTTTTTGATATGTGCATTGGTAATACAAGAGATTTTGATTCCGATGAAGAGGAGAATGATTGGCTCAATGATTGTGACAGAGCTTTTGGAGCAATATGTCTTGCTATGTCTCCTTGTATGCGCTACCTCAGTAATACTGCTGAAAATCCAAGTGATCTATGGGTCCAACTTGACAGAGAATTTGGAAAGCAGGAAGAAGAGGATCATGCTAGCCTTTTGGAGAACAAGCCCAGTGAGATCTCCTTATGTGTTCTTTCCGATCATGTTTTGGCCTCAACAATTGTTCAAGATGAAGAAGAAACTGTAGATTCAACACTCATTCTCTCAAAGTCTTCTATTTCGAATTCTGAGCAAGATAAACAAGCTCATACTCTAGATTCCGAAGAGGTTCTTGAATCCTCTCTTTCACATGAGTTTGTCGGCATGCGGAATAATGATCTACTTGATGTTTTGGAGGTAAAATCCGATTTTGGAGGTGAAGCATTCGCCCTCCTTGATTGCATGCCTTCTATAGGCTTATGTTCTATCATTTGCAAAGTTTCTCAGAGTTTTAATGAAGATGAAGAGCACTACCATTCGCTTGGGTTCAATTCTCATGCACTTTTTGCTGATTTTGGTTTTGATCTCACCCTTGTTGGTTCAAAGGAGATCTCAAGAAACCATTCATCTATTTTTGAAGCTGATTTAACTTCTATTGATAAGAAGTTCAAGTTTCAAGATCTATTTGATCCGATTGGAGCTATTCCTACCTCACTTGGTTCGAATCACAGGTTCCAGGATCATCCTCATATTTTCAGATTTGTTCTCACCATTTTCGGTATGAAGAGCAAGTTCATAAAGTCTCCACATTCGCTTGCATCCACTGATGGAGAATTAAAGCACATGTTTTTGGAGCATAATCCATTTACTCCCAAGAGTAAGATACCTCCAGACATATCTATTTGAGTTTGGAGTAGTTAAAACTTTTGGTGTGTTACAGTTCATTTTGAGGGGGGGTATTTTTCCCATGAGGTTTTCCCCATTTCCTTGGTTTATTTACTGTTATTAGTTTGGATTATTATTGTATTGGGGTGACCTTTGGTCTTAGTTACCAGGGCCCCACATTATTTTAGTTGGCACATCATAGTCTAGCTTGAGGGGGGGTGTTCGGATATCCATCATCTATTTCGGGATACATATCTATTTCAGGATCATCTATTTCGGGATACATATCTACTTCAGGATCTTGCATGATCTATTTCAGGATATGCAGTCCAGTCACCAGTTTGATGCCTCCAGCACCTTATCCACCTTCTTCTAGCACCCGGGAGCCACTTTCCACAGAGTTTTAGCCCTCCTAAGCTGAAAGGCGCCCTCTTCTCACCTACTGACAGAGAAGGGCGCACTTGTTCACCTACCACTGCAGATTCACTCCAGTTACATTCAGTTAGCTCCGATTCTGATTGATTTCACTCCGATTTCACTCCTGACTGACTGTTTCACCTCCGATTGACCTCCAGTTCGATTAGGTGACTTGCTCTGACTCCAGTTAGCCTCCCATGCGCCCCCACTGAGCCTCCAGATCCTATATCAGTGCTACACACTTCAGTTACATTTATTATGATCAGTTAGACTCAGCTTGACACCTGGATGACTGTTGTTGTGATTGATGAGTACCACCGATGATTTATGAGGACTCCTAGACAGAGTCAAGCTACTCCATTCAGTGATTCGAATGGCCTACTTAGTCAATTCGAATTGCTCATTGACAGTATTGGATTGTATTGTAATGTATTGTAATTCATTCACCCTTTCTGGGATAGAGAGCACTGCTGCATGTTTTGCACAGTTTTGCACCATATCTTCTTATTCATCTGTTGTGACTGATTTATTTGTTCATTAGATCTGCTGTGACTAATTTTACATGCGCACCGTCTCCTTCTTTCCCAAAACTTAGTGCTTGTCCCAAAATTAGCACTTTCCTTTCATACTTGTGTCTTTTCCCCAAAATTCGCAGCTTTACTGCAGCTACGACCTAGGCTCCAACACTTAGTTTAAGGATCACTGCGTTCACAAGGATGGCAGACCGCACAGCATTAGAAGAAAGGTTGGTACACCTCGTTGGGTTGGAGGAAGATCGCTTCATTGTTGGCTTCAACCAGCAAGTTTAGAAAGACCGTGAGAAATATTGGCATGATCACCATATAAAGAACAAGTGCTTCCAGGTAGGTGACCTAGTCCTCCTGTATGATAGCAAATTCATGAAGTTTCCTGGTAAATTTAAGATGCATTGGCTTGGTCCATATACTGTGATACATGTTACTAACACTGGTGCAGTCCAGTTAGCCAATTTAGCTGGCGATACTCTACAAACTTTGATAAATGGAAGCAGGCTAAAGTTGTACCATGACATCCTTGCTTTGTAGAATCTTGAATAACAAGCAGAGGAAGAGATTTCCAAGTGTGAGGTACAGTTGAAATTGGACATTGGAAATGTAAAGGAATCTGTACATGTATGATAAGTAGAACAGTGTGTGTACCGTGCAGCACTGCTGAAGCTGCGCGGAAAAAAAAAAAAAGGGAACTGCGCAGTTGAAAAATGGTAGCACTGCGAAGTAACTACGTAGGACCGAAGATGGCTTGCCGCGCAGCTCGGCGCAGCACTCAGAAAAAATAGCCATTACAAGCCTTTGGAGAAAAAATAGCCATTAGATGACCGTTGCAAGCAATCGCTTCAACATTTAACAAAAAGATAGTCGTTCTGGACACACTGACGACAGAAGGGACTGAAGGATTCGTTCAAATGGGCCAACAGACACCTCATTAAATGCTCATCTAGTCGTTGGAAAGTGCAGGAGGACTCAGCTGCACCTATAAATAACGCCGCATAAGGACTCGCGGGCGTTACTTGACACTTAGAATTTTTCATGCCTTCATTCCTGTGTTAGCAGTCCTTAGTTATATCTCAGAAACAGTTGCCTACTCTCGCCAGTGAATGTCCAAATCACCAGATAGTGACAAAGAACTTACACTTCAAGAAGCAATCTGAATCTTTCAGCATGGGGGAATTGCAGAGTTAATGGGGGAATTGCAGAGTTAATGAAAATCCCTTCCAAGAAGACTATACTCGAACCCGGTCAAGCATCCAAAAGATCACCTCGCCATACTCCAATCATGCAGGACAAAGGGAAAGACAAAGGGAAAGATGTAACTACACCACGAAGCAAGATTCTAAATATGGGCCAGACGGCCAAAGATCGTCAGTCTTTCAGAAGGAACCCTTGAAGTTGACACAAGAGTATATATCACCTCGGGCATTGGATTCCCCAGTCTTTAAATTTACCAAGAATGCTAGATATGAAATCCCATTGTCGTCGATTTCAAAACATGTAGAGGTTGGCAACAACCTACTCGGAAAGATTGCAGACTGTAAGTGGGAATATTTTGACCTCCTAGGCGTGCAAAAGGAATCGCCACACGTGCCTAAGTACCCACAATTCCAGCTTGACCAGTATATGTGCTAGAAAAATGATGCCAAGGTAACATTTAACTTTGTGGCCGAAAGCTGGCTGACACCGGTAGTGGAGTCCGGATTGTTGAACCTGCTCCGACTACCACATTTTGATCGTTCATCAGAACTTAATGTAGTGGTTCGCACGTTGATGGCGTGAATCCACCAGGGATACCTCTGGATAGACAAAAATATTGATGTCAACATTGCCTTGATCCACCGCATAACAGGTCTCAGCAAGCGCGGCAAGGATCCCAAGCAATTTTTCCAGGGGAAGAATAAGGAAAAAGAGGCGGTTGAAAAGATGAAGAAAACTCATGCATTGGTGAAAGGGAAAAGAGGTTCTCCCACAGAAGAAATTGAGGACAGAATGACAAGATTTGTCACCCAGTTGCTCATAGGAAAAATCCTCAGAACAGCTAGGCCTCCAGAGGTGCCTGCGGGCGCAGTATTACCCGATGCTGCAGCGTCTAAAGGCACCCAATTCAATTGGTGTCAGTATCTTCTTAATGAATTCCTGGACAAGCTCAATGATACCCAGGAGAATGGCAGACAGTTCCACCTTAAATGGCTTATCATCCTCATCACCTTTTCTGGATGGACGAAGCCAAAGGACTACGTGGGTGTCATTACAGAAACCAACGATCCTAGAGGGTTCTGTTATGCCAACCTCTAGGAAAACATCAACGCGGAGCGACAGCTGAAATTTTCTACCAGTATTACCCATACAGCTCGCATCACAAAGTATGTAACGTCGAAATACATTCACATTCTTGATTTTCATGCTGACATGCGATGTATTTTTATTTCACCCAAGGCAAAGATGAAGAAGCCAGAATGGTACGGGGGTAACTACCATATGTATGAGGATGACATTGAAATCCTCATGAAGGACTGGACCACCGACTTTCGTGTTGAATTCATGGATGTTGATATGGACTCTGATGAAGACGAGCCAATCCCGTTGTCATGCCAAATTGTTGAAGAAACAGGAAAGCGGAAAGATCCTGAGACCTCGCAGAAGCCGAAGGCACAGAAGAAGATGAAGGCCACAAAGACTCAACTTGAGATAGTGCTGAAGGAATATGACTTTGACATGATATCAGAAAGGGTCTCAGAACAGATGCAGGAGCTCATGGCTGACAAAGAGAAAAAGGACAAGGTCATATAGGATGACCTACAAAAGACTAGACTCTCACTGCAAGGTCTCATGAAGAAAATGGACGATGTCCAGAAGAGCATAACCTTGCCGCGTAACACATCAGCTGAAGGGAGGTCAGTAAGAACCTCGCAGAAAACGCCGCTGCAACTAGCCATCACGCTGCCATCTAAGACCAGGGTTGTCCATTTGGACCCATTGACCATAGCATTGCCAATGCCAGAACAGATCATCCTGGACACAAAGGGCGTCGAATGGGTAGAGCTCGACTTGGCCAAAATCCCTTTTCCAGGATTACATTTTTTGCATACGCAGATAGTAGAGGATATGTATGAATGAAAAGTAGAGTCGATGAAGTCCCAAGCGGAGCTGAACGCAGCAAACAGGAAGCTCGAGTTGTGCACAGACATGCAGGTGCGTGAGGAACGGGACAGCTGGAAACAGTTGGAGACTACCATATCTACTGTTGCCCAAGATATAGAAGGTCTAGAAATCCAGGATGATCCTTCGAACACAATTCTGAGGATAGGGACATCCTCCATGAGGCTGAGCTTGGAGCCTTGAAAGAAAAAATTGAATACACGGACGGCATTAACTGAGCAGCAGTTAAGAAAGCAAGCAGTGAGTGCTGCCGCGCAGAGCATAATGAGTGAGATGGCTAAGTGCCAAGATCTCTTGGAAAACATTTCAAAGGCATTCACTTCCCTTGAAGAGGATCAAGGGCTACTGCAGGTAAATTCCGTGGTAAAAGAAAAGTAGACCACGCTAGAGAAGTTGGATACAGAGCTTAAGGCTCTGCCACCTAGGGAGAGACTGTCCAGGTATAAGGAAATATCAAGCTTGAAAAAGGAAGTCTAGGTATTACGAGAAAAGGAGAATGAGATGGATAATCAGTCACAGCAACTCCTGGAGGATGCCACAGCGGTGTCGCAGTAGATAGAAGACAAGATGAAGGAACTACGCGAAAACCAGGAGCAGGTACAGGGATAGATTGGAGAAGAGATAACTCCAGCACTGCTTGAGACAGTACAACAAGTTGAACAAGATACCAGAGAAGCAGTGGAACAGTTGTTTGGCACCTATAACGAGTTCATGGCCGAATTAGTTCCATCGATCGCGGAGCAGAGCGAGACGACTAAAGAAGCAAGTGGCTCAGGGAAGAGCCACATGTAAGTGTTAGGGGCATGTTGGGACAAATTTTTGGTAACACTTTTGATAAGCAGGAGTACTTTTTTCCAAGTGTTGAGGGTGTTGTGAAGTTGTGCGCAGCATCCAAGTTTTGACCATGCTGCGAAGTTGTGCTCAGCGTTCGAATTTTGGAAGTACCCGCGAAGACCAGCGCTGCGAAGTAGTCAGGACACGTGGAGTCAGCAAAGTGGAGTGCTGGACAAGGATCAGGTGCAGGTATCGGATGGACCAGGAGTGGTCTAATTTTGTAATGATGTTCCAGGAGTGCCGAGCGGTGGGCACAAGCAAATCAGGAAGGCAGCCAATGCACGAGTTGGTTAAGGAAAGTGACGTTTTTGCACGCCTGGTGGGCCGATACCGTTAGAGATGAACGGTTCGATGAAAGTAGCATGTTGGTACGCGTGCGATAGGGAGGCCGATAGCGACAAACTGAAGATGTGGAGAACCACCACGATGAAGCAGACGCTACCAGGAGCCAGCAAGCAGGTTTAGGGAAACCGGCACGGTTTTGTAAACCCTAAGGGTTTTTGGATTTAGGTCTTTGGCATTGTAAGACATGACCTTTGGGCATGTTCTATTTAAGAATACAATTTTGTATGGGATGGGGTTACACTTTACTTTTGCTATTACAATTTTGGATTGTTGTATTGTAAAATATCTTTGAGCTAAGAAGATTGTAAAGGCTCTACAGCTGTGTGCGCAGAGACCTATCTGAGAGGAAGGAAGGTCTGCAGCTGAGTGCATAGACTAAAAACGGTTGTCCCCATCCCTTTTAAAGAAATATATTACCAATTGTTCTTATGAACGTAGCTTCCCACCCGGGGGAGTGAACCACGTTAAATCCCTTGTTGTGTGATTGTGTTTTATGAATGGATGGGTAATTGTGCTTTTGTAAACGAATGTTTAGATGTTTTCTTGCATGCTGTTATGAGAGAAATTTGATATGCATTTTCCTTCAGAAGAAGTATGGAAATGATATGTTAAGTTCTGTATGAACAGATGAATGATGATCATTTAGTGTTTTGTTTGAAGATAGTGAATCAGTCATTTAGTTAAACACTTTCTTATACGCAGTAAAAGAATGCCTATCAGTTGGATTGTATAGTCATATATGTTCAAGTCGCAAAATTCCAACTTAACGAATGAATTTTAGAAGAATAGTCAGTTAAACGCCTGAACGAGTGGATGAGTGATATTCGTTTCAGTGCCTTAAGTGTTTCCAAGATAATCCAAGTATAGAATGAAGCTCCATTGTTCGCAGCTTCAAGAGAAGTCTTGCGGAAGAAGAACATAATGGTGTGGACCGCAATGTTGCTCATCGCTACGCAGTCTCACCTTGCAACACATACCCCCTATTGTGCTGCTCAGTACATCCGTCCAAGCAACTCGTCACTTATTGTGGAAACCTGATTCCGCAGTACCCCATAGATACACCTCGGGTGAGACCTCAACCTACTCACAGGTTGTTGCCAAAAGGGTCAGTGCGAAAGGGGTTTTGTTGGTCAAAGGGAAACTGCGAAGAACCTAGGTCTTATAAGAAAACCTATGGGTTAGTTATAGCTAACACATTTCTGAGAACATTTGGTTGTGAAGCATTTTTCCATATTGATAAAGAAAATAAAACAAAGATTGAAGCTAAATCCAAGAAATGTACCTTTATTGGATATGGGGTTGATGAATTTGGTTATCGCTTATGGGATTATGAAAATAACAAAACCATCAGTAGTAGAGATGTGATATTGAATGAAAAGGTCATGTATAAAGATCAGTTGCAGGGAAAGAAACAGGAAAAGGAAACCACAGAGTACACAGTACTTGATGAAATTCAAGAAAATGAAGTTCCAAAGGTGCCAGAAAATCAAGAACAACAACAAGTACCTGAAACTCCTGCAACTACAAGAAGATATACCAGGTTAAATAGACTCCCTGAACGATACTCTCCTTCAATGTATTATTTATTGATGACTGATTCTAGTGAACCAAAATGTTATGAAGAAGCAATGCAGGTGGAAACTAGAAAGAAGTGGGAGCAAGGCATGAATAATGAGATGGACTCATTGGTGGGAAACCAGACTTGGGATCTGGTTCAGTTGCCTGCTGGTAAAAGAGCATTTCAGAACAAATGGATTTATAGGTTGAAGGAAGAAGAAGGAGGCAAGAAGCGATACAAGTCCAGACTTGTTGTAAAGTGGTTTGCACAGAAGAAAGGTATAGATTTTGATGAAATATTTTCTCATGTTGTTAAGATGACTTCAATTAGGACTATCTTAAGTCTAGTGGTGGTAGAAGATTTGCATCTTGAACAGTTAGATGTAAAAACAAACTTTCGCCATGGTGATTTGGAGGAAGAGATATATATGCAGCAGCCACAAGGGTATGAGGTCAAAGGTAAGGATAATTTGGTGTGCAAGTTGAAAAAGAGCTTGTACGGTTTGAAGCAAGCTCCAAGGCAGTGGTATTTAAAATTTGACAGGTTTATGACAGAACAAGGTTATAGTAGATGTCATTCTGACCACTGTGTTTATTTCAAGAAGCTAGAAAATGAAAGATATATTATCTTGTTACTGTATGTGGATGACATTCTTATTGTAGGGTCTAACATGCAGGATATAAATGTACTCAAAAGGAAGCTAGCTAATTCATTTGCGATGAAGGATTTGGGTGGTACAAAGCAGATCCTTGATATGAGAATAACAAGAGACAGGAAAAATTGCAAATTGACATTGTCTCAGAGCGAGTACATACAAAAGGTGTTGGAGAGGTTCAGAATGCTGAATGCAAAACCAATAAGTACACCTTTGGCCATCCATTTCAGTCTAAGTAAGGAAATGTGTCCCAAGACACAGAAAGAGATAGATTACATGTTCAAGATTCCCTATCAATCAGCAGTTGGCAGCTTGATGTATGCCATGGTGTGCAGAAGACCAAATATTGCACAAGCAGTGGGAGTTGTGAGCATATATATGAACAATCCAAGTAAAGAACATTGGAGGGAAGTACAGTGGATTCTCAGGTATTTGAGAGGTACCGCCACTCAGGCATTATGTTTTGGAGGTTCAAACACTATTCTATAGGGATATGTTGATGCAAATATGGCAGGTGATAAGGATATCAGGAGGAGCACCATAGGGTATGTGTTTACTGTAGGTGGAACAACAGTAAGTTGGATTTCGAAACTGCAGAAGTTTGTTGCACTTTCAACAATAGAAGCAGAGTATGTTGCTGTTACAGAGGCTAGTAAAGAGATTATTTGGTTGCATAGGTTTATGGAGGAATTGGGTAAGAAGCAGAAAGATAGCAGGTTGTATAGTGACAACCAGATTCCCATTCATATTGCAAAGAACTCAGCATTCCATTCCAAGACTAAACATATACAACTCAAGTACCATTTCATACGCTCTGTTCTGAAAGATGAACTGTTGAAGCTGGAAAAGATACATACTAGCCAGAATCTTGCAAACATGTTCACAAAGGTAGTGACCAGAGAGGAACTGAGTTCCTGCTCGGTTTCAGTTGACCTTCTACCATGAAGGTGAAGATGAGAAAGTTGCCAATTCCAAGGTCTAGCAAGTACAGCAGTAGTGGAGTTGTTGTGATTAGTCTCCAAGTGGGAGATTGTTGGTTGTGGAGCCAGATCTTCCAGTCTCATAGATGATGATTCAGCCGTGTCCGTACCCCAGGTTTGGTTATGATCCTGGACCGATGCTCAGGGGGTCTGGGGGGGTAAACCCCCCCATTGGCTAGGGGGCACATTCCCTCACCCTTGAAAAGGGGGTTTGGGGGCAAAGCCCTTGAGAAAATGGGGGTTCAGGGGCGTAGCCCCCGAGGAAATTTTTTGGGGCTATTTTTGCCACCAGTTTTGGGTAACCCGTGGTATTTTCCCATTGTATTTCCCTTATAAAAGAAAGACATTGTAAAACGGCTAGGGTTAATCATGTATTAGGTTTTATGCATTGTAAAGATATCTAAGATCTGTGAAGAGAGACTGTGAGACAGTGAAGAGGAAGTGCAGTGGTTGTGCTGCAGGTTGTATCCCTTCACTTTGTTGGACGGAATAATAATAAGGACTGAAAACTTCAGTGTGGACGTATCCCAAGTTGGGTGAACCACGATATATCTGTGTCTCTCTTGGAATGTGTATGTGTAATTATATTTGCATTTCTGTTTATTGTTATTGCTCTCCGATCCTATTTTTCTAACACAATCATTACAAGTAGTGCATTCATTGGTACAGTCTTTGGACACATGTCCAGGATGGCCACAGTTATAGCAGACTATGGACCTCGACCTCTTCTTTGCACTGGGTCGGCATTCCTTCCTCTCCCGTGGTATCCTCCACCATGGCCTCTATATGTGCCTTGATCATACTGTGCATTTTCTTGTTTCGAATGATTTTCTTCCTAGACTCTGTATACTCCACCACCTCGCATATGCTCCATATCTCAGTTTCTTTCGTTCCTGAGATCATATGTGCGGCAATTGGATTCATCATGTCACACTGACTTACAGAAGTTACAATACAGGTTCTTAGGGGTTCTGACATACTTCTGTATCAAATAATAGTCTTCAGGCCGGTGTGCTCTAGTTCTACAGATTTCACACCACGTCACCTGGTTCTGATTTAGTGGATTTGGTGATCCACTATTAAGGTACTCCTGAAATAAAGGACAATGTTCTCTGGTGTGGCCTTCTCCTTTGCATCTTGTACACCAGATCTCTTGTCTCTTTTGTTTTCCTTTCTATATATCCTACAATTGTAAGGTTAAGGTAGCTAGCTGATTCTGGCTCTGAGACATTCTAGTGCTAGTCTCACCTATCGACGAAGCCTCTAACTTCATCGTGATCTCTAAGGCCTCTACCTACGATGCAGCCTTCTGCTGCATTAACTGTAGTCTGATATGAGGAAACACCGCAGCTATGAACCATTCCTGGTGCTGTTGCGGAGCTATGACAAACCTCACTTGGTCCAACAGTGTCTCTGGTCAAATTCCCAGACTGTCTCATTAGGTTTTTGCTTAATATCTTTTAACTATGTGATACACTACGATTCTGACTTTGGCTTCTTAAATTCTGCTAATAGTGCAGCCTTGATTTCTATCAGGGTTCTATTCTGTCCCTGCGAATATTTCATGAACCAATGCAAGGCTCTATTTCTGAAAGTAGTGATGAGTTGCGCTTGCTTCACAGCATCATCCTGAAATTGCTTAACACTCCACATGGCTTCACATAGAAACCAATGCTAATCAGGGTCTTCTAGACCCATTCCCTTGAATATCGGTAGCTTGATATCGTCAGTCATCCTCCTTCTAGGTGGTGTGGTACTCTAAGTAGTGTTAGGGATAATATTCTAATGAATGATCTGAGGTTGGACGTTCTGAAGTGGAACAGTCTGAGATGGAATGGGCTGATTAAGAATGGTCTAGCCACCCGCTCTTGCGGTGTTACCAGTACTGACGTTCTGCAGAGTAGGAATATTAGCAACGGGAGGGTTCTAAAATGATGAATTATGAGATAGGGGAGGCGCAGTATTTGAAACCAACGGATTCTACGGCGTAATAGCCTGATAAGTAGTTGACAGAGGTGTGGTCTGATTCTTAATCTCACATGGTATCTCGGTATCTACGCAGAGTCCATGCGGTCTAGGATTTTTCTCGGTGGTATACTTGTATCTCTTTCCACTTTTCAAATTATGGGTTTCTTCATTAGAATCACTATATATGCTAATTACCATGATATATTCAAAACTTTCACTGCATTCTTAAAACGCCTTTCTCAGCTAAAAGCATTTTAATTTATAAACTGAGATTGTTCAGGTACTTACCTCTGAACCCTTTGAAAAACTCTGCTTCAGCTACGCTGTAGGATTTCAACATGTCTACAACGAACTCTGTCACGAAGCGTTCCAATATGCTGTCAACCAGAAGTCGACTGCTCGCGAAAGTGGACTATCTATCGCTTTGAGCCTCTCTGTAAGATCTGGAGTCCACTCGGTCAGTGCTTCTGGCTGGAAACAGTTTTTTTGCTTTGCGAGCCTTAACAACCACTCGTGCAACTCGTTTCCAAACGATGCCCAGATAATTTTGTGAATCTCTTCCCACAGGTATTTGTTCAACAACTAAACGTCAGAGATACGCGAGTGTCTATTCTCCTTCCTTGCGAAGTCTCTTTCTATCTTATCACACCAGGCCCAGATATCTTTCTTGTCTGGATGCCAATTTTTTGCAATCAACGAAATCTTGTCTTCGTCGCACCTCACTTTTTCAAACACACTATCACATCACTGAGTTTTAGTGCAGCAACGGAACCATTTGTTGGCTTACTATACTGTTCTAGTGGTTTCCAATGTAGACCGAGGTTCTTCGTGATTCAAGGAACCAACAAAACCCCTTTTCACTGGCCCTTTCGGCAACAATCTGCGAACAGATTGAGGTCTCACCTGAGGCGAAGCTGAGGGGGTGGCTGCGGAATCAGGTTTCCATAGCCTGGTGATGCAAGTTTCGACAAACTGACGAGCAGCACGGTGCAGGGCTCACGCTACAGACTAAAGACTGTGTGAAGTCTCCTACTTCATGGCTGATGCTTCTACAAGTTGAGGCACTTACACAACCAACACATCCAAGTACTGCTAGGTGCAGATAGGTTTCAACGATAGGACAACGCAACTGATGAATACGCTTCCTCCTCAGACTTAACCAACCTTAATGAATTTACTTATTGCTTTGTTCATTCATCTACTGTCTTAGATTATTTAGTCTTATGACTTATGGAATAAGATGAAATACACCACTCTGCGCACTTCCGGTGCTACGCTTCAAGGGAGTCACACGACGTTATCTCTCCTATTTAGGTGTTTATCTAAATGACTTATGCATTCGTTAACTCAGAACTAATGTTCATTCAACATTCATCCATGCATGTGATACTTAACATATTATTCCCATCTCATCCTTCTAGCGAATACATATAAAAGTGTAAACATATCTGTCAGGACTCAGAAATGTCGTATTTTCATCCACCTTTCCCTTCACTATTCCTTACATTTCATCGCCCTATTAAACCTTCATCATATCATTTGCATAAATACATTTGTGTTTCACATTATTATTTTCCACTTTATTCATTTTAGTATTAAGAGTGAATTTATGATTAAATATTAGAAAATATACACGTTTTCATATATATCTCAATTATGTGTGAGCTTTGTAATGTGTAGGAATATGTGAATGATTAAATCAAAGAGACTTCTCAAATATCTCTTACACCATTCCAAAGGAGATAGTTATTCAAGCCTATTCTTAAGAAGAAGATCATGAAAGATTTGGTTGGATTCATGAGAGACATGTGGAGGATTTGAAGGAACCATATCTTGTAATAATAGGAAAATGGTTGAGAGTAGTTGAGAGAATAATGGATCGTAATTAATGCATTCTTATCTTTTTCTTAAGGACTCTCATGTATAAAGGAGAGTGCTCCCTCTCCATTCCATTAAGTTGTAATTAAGTTAGATTAAACTTGTAAGAGGGTTGTAATGAAGTTGGATTGGATTGGATTTTGTACTTGTTAGATTAGTCTTTGATTTGAGATTCTTAATGTGATTTAAGCTTCCATTGTTGTGCTTTCATGTTTGCCATTTGATTATGGATTTATAGATGTGAGCTCACTTATGTCATTGTTGTTAACTCTTCACATGTTGTATTTCCCTTATGCAATTTCCTGCTTTCCTAGTTAGTGTTTCAATGCTTTCCTATATTAATTTGATTTCAGCAAATTAGATCTACTTCAGTCCTGCACAAACAGTGCATGTGCTTCGTCAGTTCACGTACCCTGGGTTGACAAGTAAACAGTTGGGCAACTGTACTGCAATGTAATTATTACGACATATATTTCGCCTAACAATATCAACTGATAAATGAGATTTCAAGCATTCATTGTAAACAAACAGACAAGTGCAAACACATAAAAAATCACACTGCACAGGATTTAACGTAGTTCACCCCCAGGATGGGAGCTACGTCCATAGGAACTATTGTTATATTAGTCTTTGGGAAGGGTACAATAGTTCCAGTCTGCACACTTAGCTACAGACTCTCTTCTCTCTCAATAGGTCTCTGCGCACACAGCTTGCAGAGCCTTTACAACGGCTTTCAGCAATACAACACAGTATCACTCAGATTCAACAAATATATTTCAACATTAAACCTTTACCTTACAAAATATGCCCCTTTTGTAAATCATGCCCGTAGGTCATGTCTTTATAATAGTTGGGCGAAACCCTAAGGTTTTCCAAAACTATCATGGTTTTCAGCTAACTGGACTTGCTGGTTTCTGGTAGAGAATCTTCCGTCGTGGCCATCCTCCGTGCATGGTCATGTCGCTATCATCCCCCCTTTCGCGCACATGCCTGTAACGTCCCCAGCTTGACCCTATGGCATTAATATTATAAATGATGTAAATATTGTCATTTAGTCATGGTGAGGAGCTCAAGGCCAAGGCCCCACCACTGATTTATCGTTTTATGTATCGGCAATTAGAATAGATGCATATGGTCCTTGTGCTAGCAGTGCACAATGTAAAATCGGATATCATGTAAATATGCAATTTTAATGAGAAAACCCACAACCAGCTACGCAATGCAACAAAAGAGATGGGGGCATGATCTTTACAAGGAAGAGGGAGGGAAATTATCCAAACCCTTGAGCCAATGGTATTAATCCATGTGTCAATGGGGAAACCCATAAACCACCAGCTACCATTTTTGTCTCATGTACCCAATCATTTAATTCTTCCAAGAAATTGGTTAAGGCAGTTAATGCCTTGGAAATGAAGAAGTATGGGCAAGCCATTTTCGTGCATGGGCAAGCCATCAACCTGGAAATTCGTGTTTTTGCTTGTGGGGCAAGAAAACACCCACGAAATGGTGCCCAAAGCCATGGGGAATGGGCAGTCTTCACTCATCCACGCAGCTGGAGTTAGCTGGGCCTTCCCCTGCACGTTTTTCATCCAAATCCTGCATTTTTCCATGCCTGGGAGTTCGTTTTTGCATATATAGTAGCCTGGGAGAGAAGGGCCACGATTTGGGGACTGTATGGAGGTCGTTTTTGCCCCCGAATGTCCAAGGACGTTTTTCTAAAAACGGATTGGCTTCCCAGGGTTGTTCCCCATCTTCCCATTTCGTTTTTGTGTGTTCCCATGTTTTTCTGAGTGAGTTGAAACCCCATCTCATGCATCCCACTGTGGAAATCGTTTTCCTCATGCCCAGTAATTGTGGTTTTGTTGTTCAGTGCATCCCGTTTTAGATTTGGACCTGTGAGCAAGGGTTTCAAGAGTGGAAGAGGAAAAAATTTGGCTTGATGAGCCCAATGGTGTATCCATAGCTCCATGGTTGAGCCACTAGCCTAGTAACTCACCTCTGCCCACCTCTTAGCAGCCTGAGAAACCCAATTGCTAGTTGGCTTGGCTGATTCTGGCATACCTTTGGCTATGTGAGAGCCTGTTTCCCCTTTTCCTTGTGGAGATCGTGCCCAGCTCGGGGGTGGCAGTGGTGCTGAGAGATTAAGGAGCACACTGGCCTACGGTTGGGTGGAACGTTGCAGAAGCGTAGCTGGTTGCTTGGGATTACTTGGTTTAAAGATAAGTATTTTTATTTTCTATTTCCGCAATGTCTACACTTAATGGCTATCATGAAAACGTTGGATGTGTGTTAATTCTGCACATGACTTACTTCCGCTGTGTTTTTAAAAAGATTTATGCATCTTCATATCTCCATTTAGTATGTGATTGCCCATGAAATGAGTTTATGGGGCTGCATGCCCGGTTTTCGCCTCACGATCCTCTCCATTGCACTGGTGTGATGGGTGGGGACGTGACAGAATGGTATCAGAGCTGCGTTGCAACATTGGGCCTCTATGGGCCAAACCTGATAGCAATTACAGGGGAAAATTTCAAAATTTTCTTAAGTCTGTTTTTGAAAATTTCTGTTTTAAGTCTATTTCTGGAAATTTTTGTTTTAAGTCAGTTTGCGGAAGTCGTCCCGAAACTGCGGAAAGGTTCCGCGAACCTTCCCGCAATTGCGGAAGAGTTCGGCGAACCTTCCCGCAATTGCGGAAGGATTCCGCGAACTGCTCCGAAACAGCGGAGAAAAAAATTTTTAAAGTGAAAAATTTTCTAAGTATCGGAATTTTTCGGAGAGAATTCTCTTCCGAAATTGCGGAAGGAATTCTCTTCCGAAATTTCGGAAGGATTCCGCGAATCGTTCCGCAACGCGGAAGAGTTCGGCGAGTCGTTCCGAAGTTGCGGAAGACTACGGCGAATCGATCCGCAACTGCGGAAGACTTCGCCGAATCGTTCCGCAATTTCGGAAGACTTCGGCGAATCGTTCCGAAATTGCGGAAGCGTTCAACAAGTCATTCCGAAAAATCTTTTCGCAAAAACTGCCCGAAACCCCGCGGAAGCATTCCGCGCAACGGCGGAAGCATTCCGCGAACGGCTCCGAAGTTGCGGAAGCCTTTACTGAACGGCTCCGCAATTGCGGGAGCATTCGTCGAATGGCTCCGCAACTGCGGAAGCCTTCGCCGAATGGCTCCGCAATTGCGCGAGCGTTCGGAAAATCGCCCCGCCATTGCGGAAGCGTTCAGCGAACTGCTCCGCAATTGCGGAAGCGTTCGACGAACTGCTCCGCAATTGCGGAAGCCATTGCCGAACCGCGTCGCGCGGAAGCCGTCGCCGAACCGGCCCGCAATTGCGGAATCCTACAGTCAACCGGCCCGCAACTGCGGAAGCCTACAGCCAACCGCCCCGCGGTTGCGGGAGCATACCATGAACCTCCCCGCGGTTGCGGGAGTAGTCTGTGAATCGCCTGTCGCGGCCGGATTTCGCGAACTGCCCGTTGCGGAAGGATTCAGCGAAGCCACAAGGGGGCAAGCCCCCTTGACCCCCTTTTTCTTTTTTTTTTCCCCTCATATTTCGTTGTTGTGATTTGACGAATTGTTAGTATGGCATTTTTCCACATGCATGAAGTAATTTGTGAATTTCCGAGAATATAATGCAACTGTGTAAAATGTGCAAAATGGGAGTGAAAGTTGTCATTTTTGAAAGGATGAAGTTCCCGCACCTGATGTCAGAATGGAGCATGAAGACAGGCATTGGAAAGCTTGTCCAGCAGGGAACAATGATGCATGACCAGATTCTGAAGGAGGTCTATATATATCATAGATATTTAGTGCAGAAGAGTGCCAGCGGCTATTTTGACAAACAAATTTTGTTGTCAATATGGGCAATCTCTACAATTGCGGGATATGGAAGAGGAATTCCATGTCACGATGAGGGATCGAAAAGGGAAGAATTTCTTAAACCTCTGTTTGTTATCATACTTATAATTATGAAATTGTCATATGGCATAAAAATGTTAAAAAAGTAAAGGATTACATAGATGTATATGCACTAGATGGCATCTTAACAAATTGCATAGTGCATATAGAAACGCCTGTGCATAAATGGGATATTGCGCATTGGTAGAATAATGAAGTAGGCAGATGCAATAAACCACTAATGTAGAATATTGTGGTTGATAATCACTATTGATGTTGGTATTGGTTGTAGGACCAAAGATAACAGAGAGCATGGTTAAATGTGCTGAGGATGTTGTTGCATGAAGCCAACAACCTTATGCAGAAGGAATGGTGCAACAAATCTATGATCATAAAGTTGGAAAAAGGACTGAACAGCCTTGGTAAGAGGCCAATTGATTAGGTAACCTCAGGCGATGTTAATGGTAACCATGTAGGTAATGATTATTGGTGCCAAATTGCATGAATGTTGAAAAGGAATTGGTAAGATCTCTTCAACTATGTTTGAGTTATGTTGAGATAGTTTGCATATGATATTAAAGACCGCTTGGGGCTGTTAACCTACCAAACTTGGTGAGGTGTGGGTAAGTGAAGAGGATGACCCTTACACCCTATGACTGTTTAGAAATCTCAATGCATTCACGTGAAATTATATCATGCCATGCGTATGATTGGTTATGTGCTTAATAACCAAGCAAGTGAGGACTGGTCGTCCTAATTATGGTAATGGAGGTTATATGAGATAGTCGTGCTTCGAGCATAATATGCTTGAATGCATAGTACTCATGAAACAATGCAAGGTAGCATTGAGTAGATGTGCATTAAGAGATTTTACAAATCTTATGATGCATTGTATGAATGCATAGGGATGATACATATGTCATTGCAAAATAAATAATGAATGAAATGATGAATTGATGATAATTCTAGGACCATTTTATGGTTGTTATGAATGTAGAATAGTAAGTGCATGAAGATCCCAATCATGATCGATGTGCTGCTAGAATGCTCTGTGTAAGGATAGAGTTGTATGAATGATATGACTGTGAAATTTGATCTAGAGCTTATGAGAAGGAATCTCATGGTTGAGAGCTCTAAGTTCTGTTAGTAAGAACAGTTGTAAATATCATATTTGTAATTGTTTCGGATTTGAAATTTTGCTAATAAATGTTGCTGACTGTTTGGCTTATATGAAAATGTGTCAGGAGGACATGCTGTAAGGGGATGCTCCCGTATGGCAGCGGGCATAAGACCATAATGGGCAGAGTGGTGTCACTTACAGGAGCCAAACAATATGAGGATAGCCTCATGGATAAGAAAACTAATTTCTGTAGTAGACAGAATTGTAAATTCATATTGAATTAATTATTAATGCTATTGATTGGTTATGGAACAATCATATTTGAGGCTTATTGCTAAATGTGCTGACTGTTTGGCTATTTGATAAAGTGTGCCAGGATGACACATTGCAGGAAGATCATGTGTGATGGCCTGCAGAAGCCAAACTAGATGGGAAGGATCCCATGCTTTGGAAATGGGTTTCGGGTGAAACGCCATTGTAAATGTTGATAATGTCTCAGACAAACTGCATGTTGGTAAGGCATGTGAGTGAGACAGTAAATTATGCCAAGAAGGCATGTGTGGGTTATGGCTCGTGAAAAGATTGGGGTGGCAAACCGAAGGACTGTTGACTCAGAGAAGGGAGCCCCATTCTTCACAAATGCAGAAAATAAACATCTGTGAAACGAATGAGTATCCCGTAACCCTAACCAAGAATATATGTGTTTGGTTATTAGATTTAATATGCAGAGCATGTTTTATTATTTTACCATTGTTCCAGACTGCTTGAGTATGACTAGGGCCTACATGGCGCACATCGGACAAGGGGTGCACACCTTTTCTGGTGCTGGGTCATGATAGGGTTTTCAATATTGACTACACCCTAAGGGAATGGACGCATTCCTGGTGTTTCAATACTTGATAGTGAATGATATGAAATATGATTACAATTTTTTGGGCAACAATACTGATGAGCCTGCTTATCCTTCTTGTGCTAACAGCTTACACCAATGCAACTTGGTGTTGCACGAAAGAGGCAAAGTGAAGAAGGGTGCTCAAGAGGACTGTATGGGCAGTGGTAACCTTTCTACGCTCACACTAAAGGACACTAGAAGGGATGGATAGGCCCGGGGAGCTGTGTTGCAGAAAAGGGGTATCATCCTTGTGTAGTGTGAGTGGGTATTGTGGGGCCATGCTAGCCTGCAGTCAAGTGAGTCACCTATGGAGTTCCTGGAGGGAACCGCTGGTTGCACAAGGGAAGGAGCCACGTAATCATATTATGTTGTTCATATTGCCTGATAAACCGAGTCGGCGTACTGGCTTGGCATTGGTTATTTGGGAGTTGTGACGAATGGTTGTTGTATGCCTGATAAACCCAGTCGGCGTACTGGCTTGGCATTGGTTATTTGGGAGTTGTGACTAATGGTTGTTGTATGCTTGATAAACCCAGTCGGCGTACTGGATTGGCATTGGTTATTTGGGAGTTGTGACGAATGGTTGTTGTATGCCTGATAAACCCAGTCGGCGTACTGGCTTGGCATTGGTTATTTGGGAGTTGTGACGAATGGTTGCTGGATGCCTGATAAACCCAGTCAGTGTATTGGCTTGGCATCGGTTACTTGCATGATGTGGAAGTATTGGTGAAGGGTGTTATTTCCTGACAAACCCAGTCGGAGAACTGGCTTGGAAATGGTTCTTGAATGCTTGATAAACCCAGTCGGCGTACTGGCTTAGCATACTGATTTTGAAATGCTTGATAAACCCAGTCGGCGTACTGGCTTAGCATACTGATTTTGAAATGCTTGATAAACCCAGTCGGCGTACTGGCTTAGCATACTGATTTTGAAATGCTTGATAAACCTAGTCGGCGTACTGGCTTAGCATACTGATTTTGAAATGCTTGATAAACCCAGTCGGCGTACTGGCTTAGCATACTGACTTTTGAAATGCTTGATAAACCCAGTCGACGTACTGGCTTAGCATACTGATTTTTGAAATGCTTGATAAACCCAGTCGGCGTACTGGCTTAGAATACTGATTTTTGAAATGCTTGATAAACCCAGTCGGCGTACTGGCTTAGCATACTGATTTGTGGGATGCCTGATAAACCCAGTCGGCGCACTGGCTTGGCATTGCCTATCCGGATGATGTTGTGGAGAAGCATGTGTGCTAGCCAAGCATCCACCCCACAGGTGATCCAAGGCTTGTAAAGCAGAGAAGGAAACCTGTGGAGTAGCGAGGAAACGCACGATACAGATAAGTATTCATTTTCATTTAATTCTTGTTTGGAATCATGAAGATTTCGGGTAAGAATCTTATTGTAACCTAGCTAATACACTGTTGTTTCTTTGTTGGAAACCTTGGCCATTACAGGAAACAAGGACCTTGGAAAGAGCTATAAATGCTTGGTAAAGCCAGAGAGTAACTGGTTGGAACTATAAAATTATCGGTAGATTCAGAGGGTAGTTGGTGGGAACATTAACCACTTGATGTTGTGGAGCAGCCGGCGTGCTGGCCAAACATTCCCTTAAACAATTGATAAAACCAGTCAGCGTACTGGCCTGGCATTGCCTATTCAAATGGTTGTGGAGTAGCCTGCGTGCTGGCCCAACATTCTTTGTTGTATCACACGGGAAATCCAATGCTTGGAAAGCAAAGACGGATCTTGTGGGATAAAGTGAAGACATCCAACGCAGATATTGTTGGAAGCAAGAACCTTGAAGCATCTTAAGAATGCAGGTAGACATGTAACCACCTTGAAGAGCTCAGCATGAGCAGTAATGAAAGATGGGGCTAGTAGAACTGTGTAAGTCCTAGCAGCCAAGAGTTAGACCAACCAAGTGGAGGAACTCCATGGTTGAAAGGTATGGAATAGACCATAGACACTACGTGTCATAACGAAGAAGGGCAAGTTGAGCATTCACGTGAAGTGAAAGAGGACAGGAGCATGAAAACCACAGTGGTGTGTGGGATTCCAGAACGGAACAAAACTAAGAGGAGAAACTCTTACGGCTCTCTCTCTTTCCTTCTATTTATGCATTTATAGAGTTAGAAAGTTGCTGAATGCATGCATGACTGAAAGTAAAAGTGTGTTATTTGATTAAAGTGAATTGTGAATGCTAATTAACGAATTTCTTGTGAATGGATGAACATGAAGAAATTCATGTGTATGTTAGGCAAGCATAAAAAGTGTGGAAGTCTCATGAGTAAGGCATGGACTATCCATGTCAACTGGGGAAAAACCATTGACTGATTTTAATGTTTAGGTTATGCTTGGCCTAACGAGAATTGTAATGATGAATTTCACAGGTGGAAATTGAATCAATTGGTTGCAGCCGGTGCAGGCAAGTGTTGCTAGTAAGCGAAGAGTGGTCAATCGTTTCATTGACCATGGCGGCAGACCAAGGGCTATTAGGATTGGCTGGAAGTATTCTTCAAACAATTGCCAAGACCCAAGAAAATCTTGGAGAGATGCTCAAGATGCAAAAGCAACAGAACAAGATGAACCAAAAGGTCTTGCAGGACTCTATTCATCTGCAGAAAGAGGTAAAAAGCATTATGAAAGCAATCAGCAAGGGAAAGAAAAGTGTATCAGTGAAGAAGCATTCATCCAATCGTCTGATTAAGAAACGCTCCAGGTGGGGAGATTCAAAGGAAATTGAGCAGATTAAGATGAAGCAACCCGTGAAGTGTTGGAATTGTGAGGGGGATCATTACCTCCGCAACTGCCCAACAAGAGAACATCAAGAGGGTAGCATCCATAAAGTTTTCAGACTTATGGATGAGCTAGAAGATCCAAATCAACAGGAGCAGCTCGTGAAGATCAAAGGACTTGGTCCTAAAAGTTCAATGTAAAGAACAGAATGCAGGGGCAGATCTGCAAAGTTTTTGTGAATTTTGGACATATGTAAAGTGGGTATTTATTTTCCAAAGTGTTGGAACACCGAGGACGGTGTTATTCCAAGGGGAGGGGAATGTAACGTCCCCAGCTTGACCCTATGGAATTAATATTGTAAATGATGTAAATATTGTCATTTAGTCATGGTGAGGAGCTCAAGGCCAAGGCCCCGCCACTGATTTATCGTTTTATGTATCGACAATTAGAATAGATGCATATGGTCCTTGTGCTAGCAGTGCACAATGTAAAATCGGATATCATGTAAATATGCAATTTTAATGAGAAAACCCACAACCAGCTACGCAATGCAACAAAAGAGATGGGGGCATGATCTTTACAAAGAAGAGGGAGGGAAATTATCCAAACCCTTGAGCCAATGGTATTAATCCATGTGTCAATGGGGAAACCCATAAACCACCAACTACCATTTTTGTCTCATGTACCCAATCATTTAATTCTTCCAAGAAATTGGTTAAGGCAGTTAATGCCTTGGAAATGAAGAAGTATGGGCAAGCCATTTTCGTGCATGGGCAAGCCATCAACCTGGAAATTCGTGTTTTTGCTTGTGGGGCAAGAAAACACCCACGAAATGGTGCCCAAAGCCATGGGGAATGGGTAGTCTTCACTCATCCACGCAGCTGGAGTTAGCTGGGCCTTCCCCTGCACGTTTTTCATCCAAATCCTGCATTTTTCCATGCCTGGGAGTTCGTTTTTGCATATATAGTAGCCTGGGAGAGAAGGGCCACGATTTGGGGACTGTATGGAGGTCGTTTTTGCCCCCGAATGTCCAAGGACGTTTTTCTAAAAACGGATTGGCTTCCCAGGGTTGTTCCCCATCTTCCCATTTCGTTTTTGTGTGTTCCCATGTTTTTCTGAGTGAGTTGAAACCCCATCTCATGCATCCCACTGTGGAAATCGTTTTCCTCATGCCCAGTAATTGTGGTTTTGTTGTTCAGTGCATCCCGTTTTAGATTTGGACCTGTGAGCAAGGGTTTCAAGAGTGGAAGAGGAAAAAATTTGGCTTGATGAGCCCAATGGTGTATCCATAGCTCCATGGTTGAGCCACTAGCCTAGTAACTCACCTCTTCCCACCTCTTAGCAGCCTGAGAAACCCAATTGCTAGTTGGCTTGGCTGATTCTGGCATACCTTTGGCTATGTGAGAGCCTGTTTCCCCTTTTCCTTGTGGAGATCGTGCCCAGCTCGGGGGTGGCAGTGGTGCTGAGAGATTAAGGAGCACACTGGCCTACGGTTGGGTGGAACGTTGCAGAAGCGTAGCTGGTTGCTTGGGATTACTTGGTTTAAAGATAAGTATTTTTATTTGCTATTTCCGCAATGTCTACACTTAATGGCTATCATGAAAACGTTGGATGTGTGTTAATTCTGCACATGACTTACTTCCGCTGTGTTTTTAAAAATATTTATGCATCTTCATATCTCCATTTAGTATGTGATTGCTCATGAAATGAGTTTATGGGGCTGGATGCCCGGTTTTCGCCTCACGATCCTCTCCATTGCACTGGTGTGATGGGTGGGGACGTGACAATGCCAATAGGTCGCTTTCACCAAGCCATTCCTTCTCTAACGACTTCATGCGACCGATTCATGTAGTGGTTCCTTGCTTGTGCGACCAGTCGCTTTCCTCCGCTTTACTCCTACCCGCCACTTGGTAATCATGGAGCATCTTTACCAAAAATAGACCACCGATGGTCTAACCGAAATATGTGCCATCTTCCTTCCAACATTCTGCCTTGCCGGATCTCCATAGATCAGGCTCATCATAGTGCTAACTCCTCTGAAGCAATGTACTTCGTAGCTCTTCTGATGCTGCACTGTGCTCAACTTCACAGCTCTTCTGACGTTGCACTGTGCTCAACTTCGTAGCTCCCCAAAACTGACTTGTTCAAAAAGTCTTCAACTTTACTACGCTTAACTTCATAGTGCCAAAACTTGACTTGCACAAAAATGCCCCACTTGGGCTAGGCCCAACATATAATGATACAATGATGGAAATAAAAGCATTGAATATAATCCTAACCATGATAACGTAGAAGAAGAAAACCCAAAACATTATTCGACACATGAAGAGATAAACATACTACAAGTTGTCGCAGCTCAATATGTTCAAGAAACTGAATATCGAAAGGTTCCCAAGGAACAAATGGAGACAAGTTCTTTAGATAAAGACAAGGAAATAAATCAGTTGAAAATTTTAAATCAAATCCAAATTAATGAAACAAAAACATCAAAACGTGCTTCAAATTTGAAAATAGATGATGAAATTGCAAATAAAGACACTTTAACCAATTAGATTGAAATAGAAACCACCATCACACCAAAACATGAAAGAATATTAGTGATGAGCATGACGACGCAAGTTCTTCATGAAGACATCAGATTGGAAACTCAGAAGAATACCACCTTTATCCAAGATGTTTTTTATCTACATAATCATATGCATGAAGAGATTTGAATGGAAATGTGACTCATTGTTCCAAGAACTACTAAATCATGGTATTATTAAATCCGAAACAAAACACTAAAGAAGGATTGTATGTCATCAAGCTTGGAAGCTTCTTTGATGTCACAATTAGTTATATAGAATCCAAGATTCATGGATGAATCTTTTCAAGGTGGGATGACCTGTAGTAAACCTAAATGGTTATTACAACTATTAATTATTATGTTATTGTTTAGTCATTAATAGGTCAATTAATTATAAGTGGTTAGTTATTACATGGCATGTCTAATTATTAATAAGACATGTCTATTCCCTATCTACCATATTTAAGCATGGCCATTTTCTGTATTCATCATCAATCAATAATACAAAATATATATTTATCAAAAGATATTCCATCATGTAACGTTTATACCTTACATGCTTCTTCCTCTTTTGATTTTGCATTATGTACTTCCTACATATCCTTTACTTCTTGCCTTGATCTATCTTATTTTTCATATGGTTTTTCCTATGTGCTTATGTGCTTTCCTTGTCCACTTCCACTAAAATATTGAGTGCCTCTAATTTGTTGTAACTCATTATGGGAAGATTTTATTTTTAGTGTCCTCTGAAAATGGCTTATTAGGAAGTGACTTGAAAGGTTTCTTCTCTTCATGGCTAAAAGATTTATTTTTTGGATTGACTAAGCCTCTTTTCTTGGGTCTTGGAATAGTTCTTAGCTAAGTGTTCATATTTATAATATAAGTTTAATTTAAATGAAATTTGATCATAATCGAGTGCTTAGAAATGACTAGATTCCTATTTAAATGAAAATTTCTCATAACCTAGGGCTCGAAGATTAATCCATCCATTGATATTCATTTGGATTGAATCTATCCATTGTTATTCATTAAGATTACCCTTCTCTAAATCCACTTCTAGACATATTCTTACATAAGGAAATATTATGCATTTTAATCCATCATCCAAAATTCTTGTATCTTTAAAAATGTTTACATCTCAAAACATTAATGTAAAGTATCAAAGTCTAACCCACACAAATATCCAACCCACACCCACACAAGGGGCATTGTTATCTCTTGAATAAAAAGGCCAATAAGTTAAAATTAAACCCCCAACCCCAATCCATGGAGTGAGGTCCCAAAAGATGATGTCAAAGAGAACAATCAACTTTAAAGAGCTCACCATCTATGTGAATGCCTAGATCTATGCATTTGCTTCATCTTCCACGCAAAGGATCGACAAAGTGGAAATAATTAATAATTATCCCTAGTTGAAATCGAAGATATATATGATAGGAACACAAAAAGCTAAGTTAAATTTAGGTTAAAATTAATAATTATCCCTAGTTGAAATCGAAGATATATATGATAGGAACACAAAAAGCTAAGTTAAATTTAGGTTAAAGGAAATATTTCGAACTTGACATAACTTTAAAAAAAAAAAAAAATTAAGTTTAAAGAAAATTATAAAGTGAGTAATTATTATAATTAAATAAAATAACATTAAGAAGCATAGGTGTGGCGAAGATATCTCAATACAAACAACAAAACTCTCTTCCCCATGAAATGAAGAGATCTCAATACAAACAACAAAACTCTCTTCCCCATGATATGATACTATACAACATAGTAGTATGATTTAAAAAGATATAGATATGAGTAGGATGGTACACAACATAGTTGTGAGATTCAATACAAAAATAGATATGAATCTGATCCAAATATGTGACGAAAATAATCCCAATACAATTTTAAACTTTAATAGGAAAGAATATAAAAATATGCATTTTATTTTTTTATTTATGAATAGAAATTTTGTTTTTTAGACTTTCTTAGGTGGCTCAGTAGCCTGTTCATTCATTAGATTGACTAAAATAATAAAAAATGATAATGCTTACTTTGAAGGCCAATGAGAATTCCAAAACAAGTAAATATAATATTATGACGCGATTTATCCCTATCTAATTATCGATGACTGTTGACATGTAATGTAATATAAATCTTTAGATGCGTTCCGTCCAAAAGAGTGCGTAATGTACACCTGGCACTAAGGTTTTGAGCCTTTAATCTAACATTCCACAATTCTCATGTCTTCACCAACAAAATGTATGCTCAGGATCCACTTCATATGAATAACTTACATCAATACATTGTCACCCAGTAATGTTGTATTACACGAATATGGATGCAATTATTCAATTCTTTAAATAGGAATGCATCACTGAACAGGTGAATATGCACTCGTAACTAAATTCCAGTATGAAAGTTCGAAATTACTCATTGTCAAAGCTATGTTTTCAAGAAAATAATTCTTGACAGCTGTGGAGCCAGCGTATTCTTCTGAACGTCGTAACCGAATGAAATTTGAAATAAAGATCATGCCAACAATTTCATTAATGTGCATATAACTTAGTGATGAAGTTTCAATTTCGCACTTTGAACGTGAAATTCCAACTTTGTCACTGGCACATATGGAAACATGAATTTGTTTTTTATTTACTCAAAGCAGTTTTTGTTCCTTTTTAACTTTAACTTGCATCGGTTTCTCACTGGCCGGTCGGTTCATTCGATTGACCGAGAGACCTAGGAGAGAGGATTATACTTGACATTATTCGATTGACCGATAGACACAAGTGAAAGGATAATACTTGATATTGCACTTCGAAGACTACTCAGACTTCCAAAGGAGATATGATATCATGACCAGATGTAACCCTTTGATAACAGGTTATGTAAAACTGTTTGCTATTGAAAATGTAATTTAGTATAAGTCTTATAGACGCGTTTTTCCAAAACATTATCTGATGTAAAATTTTGGCCCTTGAATGTAACATTTTACAATTCTCATTCCTTCATGAACAAAATGTGTGCTATAGATCAATTTCATAATAAAGCTTACATCCATGCAGTGTTGTCCAGTAATTCTGCATTTCGTGTATATGGATCATTATAGATGCAATCCCTGAACAAATGAAGATGGAGAGAACACCTTGATGAACCAGTGCTTTATATTAGAGCATGAAAATTTTGAATCACTCATGATCAGATATTCGTTGTTCATAAACATAATTCTTAGCCTTCGAGGGCGCTTATTCTTTTGAAAGTCTCGACCAAAACAAAATTTGTAACACTTTCATTCATGTGCATAAACACACAGCATAGCCAAGAATTTCATTCATGTGCATAAACACTTTACAAACAGTAACCCTAAGTATTACTTGAGGCTGGTGATGAAGTTTGAATTTCACAATGAACACTGAAATACAACCCAAAAGAACACACCAGGAATGCACAGTCACAACTCACACATACAAATAGATTGTCAAAAACGCAACCGTATCCTATCAGCTATAATGTAATTTCGTATCACTACGAAATTTCATTACAGAAAATGTCAATACCGTATAATCTTACTGCTATGAATGAATGCACTTCAACGTTACTCCAACAAAATGAACTAATGCTCACCATCCTGTCTGTCATAGAAAAATTTGTCATCAAATCCAATCCAATGAGAGAAATCTTTAATCATCTTCTTCTGCATGCAGAGGAAGATTCAGATCAAATGGTTGTGGTAACGTGGTTTTCAATACAGGAGTCGGAGCACAGAGTTGTATGTCTCCATCATCATCTTCTTCTGGGAGATTCAAATCGAAGGACCGCCACGTCACCTTCATTTCAGTAGGAATGAGTTGTGTGTCTACCACCCTTGAGGAAAAAGAAGAATCCCCGTTAGTGGTTGCATGAAGTAGATTCTTCCTTGCAGCCGCTGCCACCCATCTATGTCCTTCATGTGTGTGGATCTGAGTCCCCAGAGTCCTTCCGAACAAAGTCATGGCCACCGGCGGTTGCCGAAGATCAGCAGCGTAGCTGACAAAACTGAGGGAAGGACTAGGGTTAAAGCGAGGGTTTGGGTTTGGTTTTTGGCAGGGAATGCGAAGATGAAGCTCAGGACGCGTAGTGGAACGAATAACGCTCATGCAGTCATTTCCCTGCATTTCCACTCCCTGATTCAGGTAAGGCTGTGTCCAGGGTTCCACACTTTTAGCGATGGCGGATCTGCCTCGCAACTTATTATTGCTTTTGTTGCAAAGAGTAAACTTTTGGGCAGCAGGGGTAAGCCGAAGGGCCTCAACGCTAGCTGTGCTCGAGGAGGCGGATCTGGCTTTAAAGCCAGTCCGCAAGTCAAACGGGGCTCTGCTGCTCTGCGTCGTGTATTTCTGGTTATAGCGGATAATTTCGGGGAGGGCTTCGCCGTGGGGAAAGGGGAAATTGGTCTTGGCATCGGGCCCTTTCAGTTTTTTGGCGGCTTTGTCATATTCCCTTGCTGCCTCCTCAGCGGTGTCCCAGGTGCCCAACCAAAAGCTCTTTTTACTGGTGGGATCTCTAATCTCCGACCCATACCGACCCCACTTCCTCTTTCTCACGCCAATGTAATGGACTTCCTTGGCGGCATTGGCGTTCCCATTGGCTACGCTTTCATTATTGGCATTGCATTCTTGATCTCTGAGAGCCATTGTGGCCTTCCCCTAAAGTCGGACTGTAAAAGGAAGATGAGAAGATGAGCTCAATGAAAAACTGAGAGTAGAGACTGAGAGAAAAGTCGTACCTTTCAATTTATAGACCAGGAAAACGGATACGGAGAGAAAAAAGACAAGGAGAGAGGATACCGAGAGAAAAAGAGTTTCAATTTATAGTGAAGGAGAGTGGAGTCGGTGGAGTCCGGTAACCCGCTGGCGACGGTGGGCTCAGTCTCACGGCCGGACTTTTGGCAGCAGATGGGTTCTTGGAAAATGGGTCACGGACTCACGAATTGGAACTGGGAAGACGGCAGCAAATAGGTTTGGAAACTTTATTGGTAATTTGTCTTTGACCCGATCTCTCAATTCGTGACGTTCTTTGGGCAGAGGCACTGTTTTTAGCGCGATACTTACGTGACGGATACACCTATATGCCACGGTTGTTACATATCTCGGGACGCGAGAGGGTGTGTCGTTGAGATTGAACGGCACACTTACAGCCGGAGGCGTGGGTACTCGCGATATTTATGTTTGGTACATAAAATTCACCCTTAGTTACATTTTTAAATGTGCTGCGGCATTTGCAAACGTTTTGTATGGCTACAAGGTTGGTAGGCATACATACCGGTTAACCTTCAGACATTGGCATTCCATTTCATAAAAACATCCGGACTTCATGAAAGTGTTTTTTCATTTTTAAGATTTTAACCACTCTAAGAGTTTAAGATGAAGATGACAACAAATAATTTTGTTGGTAAGTTTATGAGTTTTCATGGTTTGGAATTCATTTTTAATTATAAAAATGGATTACTTTTTTATTATGCAATGTTAATACTTTTCCAAGGATTTTGCAGAAAAATGGTTAAAAAAATGTTAATACTTTTCGAAGGATTTTGCAGAAAAATGGTTAAAAAATTAATGAGAAAAAAAACCCAAAACCTAATCTTTAAATTAGTATGATACATTCTCAATTGTTAAAATTTTAGTATGATATATATTCTCAAATGTTAAGCATCCATTAATATAATGTATATTTTCATTTTTTGAAAAACAATTGTTGAAAATATATGTGTATACATTTATTTCTCCAATTAAAATGGGTCAAATATTTTTTTCAAAAATTCAAAACTTATCATAGCTTAGTTGTCAATCAATAATGAAAATAACTATTAATATAGTTGTTATCTACTAGTGCTGATTGACTCATCATCCATCATTATAAAAAACTTAGCCTACTATTAAGTTTGTTAATTAATCTAAAATACTTATCAATTATACATTCTCTTTCTTTCTTTCAAAGACATTTGAAATTTAAAAACTCATCTAACTTCAACATAATGTAATTATGAAGAATCATTTCAAAATGGTGAAACAAACCCTCTCTATTAAAAATTTTATATTTACTTTTTAACTTAATATAATTCATTTTTATTTCTTTTTATTTTCTTATAAGCAATATTTATGTTTGACCTAATGTACTTATCAAAAATCATTTCAAAATGGTGAAACAAACCCTCTCTATTAGAAATTGTATATTTACTTTTAAACTTAATATAATTTATTATTATTTCTTTTTACTTTTTTATAAACAATATTTATGTTTGGTACATAAAATTCGCCTATTGTGTTACATTGTATGGTTACAAGGTGGGTACAACTATTATCCCTCAGGCACTTCAATTATGCAATTCCAACAACCCAAAACTACCATTTTAGCAAATTTCCGCCGATTTTGCTAAAAAAACCCACTATTGTAACGTCCCCATTTGACCCCCTTTGCATTAAATCGTAAATGATGTAAATATTGTTATTTAATCATGGTGAGGAGCTCAAGGCCAAGGCCCCACCATTGATTTAGCGTTTTATGTATCGGCAATTAAAAATAGATGCCTATGGTTCTTATGCTGGACATGCACAATGTAAATTAAGACATCATGTAAATACGAATTTTAATGAAATACCCACAACTAGCTGTGCAATGCAACAAAGAGATGGGGGCATGATTCTACAAGGAATAGGGAGGGAAATTATTCAAACCCTTAAGCCAATGGTGATAAGCCAAATGTCAATGAATGAACCCCAACTATCCATTATGACTTATGTACCCAATCATTTAATTCTTCCAGGAGTTGGTTGAGGCAGTTAATGCCTTGGGAATGAAGAGGTATGAAAGCTAATTTCGTGCATGGGCAAGCCATCAACCTGGAAAAACATACTTTTGCTTCTGGGGCAAGAAAACACACTCGAAATTGTGCCCAAAGCCATTCTTCACCCATTGTCTTTCCTCTCTCACGCAGTCTGAGCTAGCTGGGTCTTTCTCTTTCACGTTTTCTACCATTTTCCTGTATTTTCCATGGCTGGGAACTCGTTTTTGTATTGCACAGTGGCTGGGAAGAAGAGAGTCACGTTTTGGGGGTTTATAGAGGTCGTTTCTGCCCCTGGAATGCATATAAATGTTTTCTGAAAACAAATTGCTCTCCCGGGGTTTATTCCCTGTCTACCAGTTCATTTTGGTTGCCCATGTTTTTCAGCGCTTGTGTTTTTGTTGTTAGGTGCATCCCTATGTTGCTTTGAAATTGTGAGCAAGAATTAGGAGTGGAAGTGGACCATAATTGGCTTGATAAACCTAGTGAGGAGGTAACCTCTCAAGAGTATCAAAAGGGCTGGTTGCTCTTCTATGCACACCTTTAAGAACACTAGAATGAAAGATATGGCGTGAGGGACTGTGTATTAGTGAAGGGAATACTTCCTTGTGCCAGGTGTGTAGGTATTGTGGGGACCAAGCTAGATAGATCTTGTAGAGGGTGTCCATAGCTCCGGGGTTGAGTTCACTAGCTTAGCAATTCTCCCTTTTTCCATTTCCTTAGCAACTTGATAAACCCAACTGTAGAGTGGCTTAGCTGATTTTGGTGTATCTTCGAGCTATGCGTGAGTCTGTTGTTCCCTTTTTCCTTGTAGAGATCATGCCTAGCTCGGGGGTGGAATTGTGTTGAGATATTGATGATCACAACTGGCCTATGGTTGGGTGGAACGTTGCAGTTGCATAGCCAGTTGCTCGGGACTACTTTGTTTTAAGATAAGTATTCTCTTGTGATAACTCTGTATTGTTTCAATTGATGAATGGCATGAATATCCTAAATGTATGATAGATGTGTTATAGAGTTTAATTCTGCTGTATTTTCTTTATATATATATATATATATATATATATATATATATATATATATATATATATGCATATGTCCATTTTCATCTTATTGGGAATTATGTTAATAATCATGGGGCTAGATGCCCGGTTTTAGCATCACGATCCTCTCCATCACACTGGTATGATGGGTGGGGACGTTACAACCATAAACTCAGTGAAAATAGTCTAGAGTTTAACTTACTCTTACACCTACCAGTTAACCTTTAGACATTGGGGTACCACTTAACTTTCAAACATTAGGATTCCATTTCATACTAGTTTAATCTTAAAACTAAAACATCGAGACTTCATGAAAGTGTTTTTCATTTTTAAGATTTTAACCACTTATGAATCTAAGATGAAGAGGAAAATAAATACTTTTTTTTGGTAAGTTTATGATTTTTCATTATTTAGAATTCATTTTTAATTGTAAAAAATGATTAATTTTTTATTATGCAAAGTTAATATTTAATATCTTCTATTCCAACAATTATGGTAAGATTTTGGAGAAAAATAGTTTAAAAAATCCGAAATCTAATCTTTAAACTACTCAAATTTTAGTGTGATATATATTCTCAAATGTTAAACATCCATTAACATTATTATAATGTATATTTTCATTTTTCGAAAAAGGTTTGTTGAAAATATATGTGTGCACATTTTTTTTTCAATTGGAAAAAAACTATACTTTTGTTATTCAAATGACTTAATCAAAAGTACATCATCTTGATTTTCAAAATATAGTTCTTGTGAGAAGCAAACTACAGCTGCATCATGTCTCTAGAGAAAAAATTAATGTCGAATAGAAAAAAATTGCAATCTAAACTAAAGTTGTTTTCCTAACCAAGATCCCACATAGACTAATATTAACTAAGAGACCATCAAGAGTGACATTGCAAGGAATTACATCTAGAAAATATTGAAAGACCCATCTCTTGCCACCATATGAATCTTTCCTTCTCCTAAAGTGCTTCTTTTGACATGATATATGCATCTTTATTTAATTCCCTGATGATATGCTTTGATTCCAATGTAGAAAAAGATGAAAGGAGAAACTCTATTTGTTTGCACTAGTTGAATGACAAGACCTTTAGATTGTACTTCCCCACAGCCCACTAAAAAATTACCTGAGAATCCCCAAAAATATTTATAGAGTGAATCCCAAAGATTGTAGCCACCTTGCAAAGACACCATAAGGCTAACCATTCATCCTTAGTGTTTGATCCAAGACCACAATTCATTTTATCTTGTAGGAGTGTTTAGGATTCAAATTGAGAATTACACATGCAGCACAACATCCATTCTAGGCAACACCATCAAAAAAGTATGTAGCAACCAATCATGCACATTTATCTCTCCATTCAAAATGAGTGAAATATATATTTTTTCAAAAGTTGTAAAACTTATCATAAATTAATTGTCAACCAATAATGAAGAGAACTATTAATATAGTTGCTATCTACTAGTGCTGATTGACTCATTATCCATCATTATAGAAAACTTAGACTACTAATAAGTTTGCTAATTAGAGTACTTCTCAATCATGCATCCTCTTTCTTTCAAGACATTTCATATTTAAAAACCCATCTAAACTTTAACGTAATGTACTTGTCAAATATCATTTCAAAATGGTGAAACCAACCCTCTCTATTAGAAATTTTATATTTAATTTTTAACCTAATATAATTCATTTGTATAGCATATCGCCTTCATTGTATTTGTCATTATTGTATAAGTAGTCATTAGCACTCCACCATGGTAAGTCAATCCTCCTCCTCCTCCTCCTCCTCTCTCTCTCTCTCTCTCTCTCTCTCTCTCTCTCTCTCTCAGTTTCAATACACAAGCATATGGGAAAGAAAATATGTTGTATTTTTTCGATATGGTTTCCTCATAACCTCACACATAAGGAGAAAGATATTATCATCTTATTTTTTCTCATCAACAACACAAACATATGGGAAAGAAACTATGTTGTATTCTGGCTATATGGTTTCGTCATAACCTTACACACAAGGGAAAAGCTATTATCACCTAAATTTTTCTCACCCTATCATGTTTTCAAACCTTAGTAAGTGATCCTACCTACGCTAAGGGAGGTTAAATTAAACCAATGCATAGAGAATAATGGAAATAAAAATGAACTAAGCAAGTAGGCTAGGCATAAAAAGAATTAGAGGTTAAAATAAGTAATTGGAAGTATAGTTATTCTAAGAGATCGTTATAGAGCCAAATCGAGAGTTGGTCCTTGGTAGTTAGCAAATCAACTTAAATGTTAAAGAGGCGTGAGATCTTAACCCGGAGTCATGAGGGTGACTCAAAAATCTAACTAAATATGCAATAATGACAACAACAAAACAAATGGCACATCTGTAATTGCAAGATATCCAAGCAACGTAATCTAGAAAACGATAATATGTTGACAATATAATAGTCCCAGGCATGCATAATAAAACAAATTTAAGTAGTGATTTTGAGGGATTTTACATAGATGAAAGTCATTTTCTCTTAGAATGCCTTGTGTACATCCACATTAGATTGTAGTTCCATAATATTTTCTACAATATAAACCTTCCTAACCTTCTAACTTGTCAAAACTATGGAAACCTAGGAATGCTTCTCTCTAATATTTTGAAGCATAGAAATAACATTTTACAACAATCCTGGTCATAAGGTCCAATAGACCAGAGTTGGTATTGATGGAATATCAGAAATACTGAGAGGGGGAGTGAATCAGTATTGTAAACTTTTTCTTTTAATTCCAATTATTTTGAGCACACATATTAACCATTTCATTAAACAATAAACTCAAATGGATACAACATTTTATCGTGGAACCCTAAAGGGAAAACCACAAATTCATTTCTATTAATCTACAAATTCTCTTTTATAAGTTACAATAGAATTCGATCGGCACCAACCAATCAGGATGCACCCACTCCCTTAATTCACCAGCACCAATTGGTAGGAGGCTACGACCCCCTTGTTTAGTCAGCTACAACTGACAGGGAAGCAACAACTCCCTTTCGCAGGCACCGACCTACCCTAGCACCACCCTGCCACCCTAGGTTTTATCAACTACAACTGATGGGAGAACCTATTCCCTCTTGCAGGAATCAACCTACCCTTTCTCCACCCTTCCACCTTTTAATTAGATTTCTTCATTAACATCTTGAACTACTGCACATTCTGCATCTACCTCTGAACTTTAATGCATCTGCTTCTGATCTTTAATGAATCCTCTTCTTGTGCTTCTAATCTTCAATACATACTTGCAATCACACCACTCTTGGTCTCTTTTCTACTTCTGCTTATGATATCATCATACAGAACTAAGAGACACAATTCATCTTATGAAAGTATTGCTTATATACTCCTTTATCATGCCTTTTCATAAATGGTGTCTTTAGACTCACACCTTTTATGATAGGAGGTGTCTTTTCATAAGAATATAATAAAATAAAAATAAACTATATATATTTTTATTTTATAGTTATAACAATATCATATATTTTTATTGTTTAACCTCTTTTCATCACCATTTAATTATATTTGTTTTTAAGATTTTATGTATTATGTTTCTTTGTTTTTTTTGCGCATGTTATTTTTTATGTCTTCTAAGACCTAAGAGTTTCGGCCTCTTGGTTATATATTTGGACTACCACTTGACCTGCCACCTTAGCTCCTTTTTGTTTAACCGCTGCCATATCACATAACACAGAATCTTCGTCCATACCAGTTACACTATTATCCTTGTCGTCGTCCACGTCAAGCAAACAGAAGTGCCATATTACTGGCTATCGACGTCGGACAGAAAACCATGTATTTTAATCACAAGAGCCACAATCTTTTTATTCACGCACACAGGAAAAACACCATGTTACCATGCTGTCAAGTCATCGTCTTCGCAGTTGTTGACCATGATATCGAACGGCCTATGCTCCTCCTTTTACAGAATTTTCTTCAGGCATGTTAGATGCTACAAAGTCTTAGGAATTGCAAAGAGTTCTGGCTTAGATCAAGGATACACAGTTTATATAAGTTCATTAAATTAGAAGGGATTTCTCTCAAACGTATCCGCCTTAAATATAACTCTTGCAACTCTGGCATATCAGACGATGTAGGATTTTCTGGTAGTGAAGCTAAGACACCACTGATATCAAAAACATGAAGCTTTGATAATGCTGCGAAGGCACCTTACGGGACCTAGCGAAGTGGATTTCTATCGAGCTTTAGAACTCGAAGTTTGGAAAGAGATGCCAATACTGCGTCGGGCCACTCCTCAATCTTATTATCTGACATAATCAATGTCTCAGATGAAGTACATAACGAAAGCTCATTTTCAACTCCTTGATTTTGTTCTTGCAAATATCCAAGCTCGCTACTTCACTCGATTCTCATGCAACAGCTGGTATGGTTTCTAGTCCGAGTCCACTCAATGATAACGCCTTTGAGGATGTTTCCTGCCGAGACGCCATGATGATGCGATCATGCACATCAACACCAAACACATTCCATGGTGATGCAACTGTGGTTTTGGCCTTTGATTTGTCAACTCTCTTACTCGACATTGCTTTGCTTCCGTTCATTTTTCTTCCACAATACGCCTTTTTGTTGCAGCTTTTCCAATGGTAGTTTCATCAAAACCCTCCAAAGTTATTTGACCCTTCTCATCATATGGAAACATCTTGACTGAATGCCTCACAGTACTAGACTAAAGCATTCGAATTCTTCCATTTGTTTGACACACTGGCGTGCATATCTGAATCCTTGTCATCATATCTAGTTTCCCTTCCATAACCATCTTCCCTGTAATCAGATTGATAATGGGATCCTTCTCTATATTAGACCAACCAGCTTTTACATGAGCTTCTTCACTGGCCCTAAAACTATAGAGTCTTCAAGTCTTCACCAAGATATTTCATTCAACAGAATTGCCATTTCCTATACATCTAGCTGCTTGCATTCCATTTCTTCTTGTTACCGGACAATCCACTCGACCGGAGGAGAGTCGGATCTCCTTAGCTCAATGCAAGTCTAGAACAAATAGAACAGACTACAAACACGTTTCCTAGATCTACTTAAGCATCAAGTACTAGATGTCTGTTACACCTAAAATCTACCCATCATTATGATTTAGTGTATACATCCCTGAAGTCACCCAGACCAAGTGCTCATTTGGGAGGATTTGTACCCAGTTTGTACATCCTTTTGAGAGGTCATCGCAGGTTGCACACTAGCAACATGCGACGTCAGAGGTTGCTCCATAGCAGGGGTGCGACGAGGTCTGTTAATCGGCAACAATAGCCATTTCGAGATCTTTCTCGAAGCTTTCCCATTTAGGGGGCTTATCCCTAATCTTTTGGAGAGTTGGCACTCGACCCCTAACCTATTGGGAAGATCCCTTATCTCTCTACTACCATCTCTCATCCTATCCTATCCATAACCTCATCCACTTAGTCCTATATATGTGAAGCTCAATCCCATACCAAAGGGAGGAAGACTATGGTATCTACATGCTAGTGAAATCTCTCTTGGACACTTTCACTCACCTATTGGAGAATTCATGCTTCCTTGGAAGGGCTTGGAAATTGGCTTGTGTGGAGAAGGGCTGCTACGTTAAGTCATTGGTTGTAGTTCTATATCTCTATCATGTACTCCTCTATTTGCAGTAATACAAATTCTCTCCACCAATATCATTCTTAATGTGTAATAATGTTGTGTTGTTTACTTGCTTAACTGTTTACATAGATCTCTTATTGTATATATGCTCTTTACCGGTTTCTCTTTTCTGTGTCTTAACAGGTCTTGCAACTTGGATCTAACAACCTCAGGACGTGGAGAAACATTCGGGAGAAATGATAGTGAAATCAAAGAGGTAAGACATCTAGTACTTGATCCTTAAGTAGATCTAGGAAACGTGTTTGTAGTCTATTCTATTTGTTCTAGACTCGCATTGAGCTAGGGAGATCTGGCTCGCTTCCGGTCGAGTGGATTGTCCGATAACAAATCTGGCGACCATACTGGGGAGTATTCTTGTTTAGTGATCGTTAATCTGAGTCATTTTCAATTGATTACTTGTCACAAGCCTTGTTGTTATTTCTTTTGCCATTTTCCTTCCTAGGATTGATTCCATTGTCAAATCTTCACATTGAAGATCCTGATCTTCTTCCTTTGAGTTTGTACAACTCAGTTTCAAGCCTATTTCTGGTTCATTTTTTAGAGATCTGATTCATTTTTGAATCTAGAACTCGCTTGTTGCACCTGGGCAGTGAAAACAGAGCGACGCTGTGTTTTTCTGAGTTTCTGTCCTTTGACTGTTGCTTTCTCGTAATGGTCTGTGCATTAGTAAACTGCGACATCATCGCATCTTTCGTGCAGGTTAACTACGACGTCGCACTGTCTGCAAAGACAGAGTGCGTCGATTTGTCGAGACTTAGCATACAGGCATCCATCCTCTTGTTTGACAGTTTGGGCGTTGTTTTGATGTATGAACTCCCTCTGTGCTGCAACATCCAGTCAGAGACCCCATTGTTTGATTTTGTGTGTTGAAAGTGTTTGGTATTTTGTGTGGATTTGTATTGGGTCCCATGCTAACAAGTTTCAACTTGGTAGTGGTGGATACTTTGGTTCCCCCATCTTCATCCACTTGACCTTGTTATCCCTCCTATCCTCATTTAATCTGATCTTTGCACTAGATCTGATCCCAAACCTCTTTTTGCACATGTTATTTGGCTTGTTTGTATTGGTTTTGGGTCTTTTGAGTTTTCGATTCATGTTTGGCCCCTTGAGTAAAAAACTAGTGTTTTGCTTGCATTTTGAAGCGAAATGGGTTCTATTTTTGAAAAACAATTCCCCCTCATGACCGGGGGGGGGGGGGGCATGAATCGTGCATTCTTCAGTCGTTTTGACCCATCTCAAGGTTTTGAGATCATTTCTTGGTTTGGCGTGATTGGATTGTTTTAAAGACTTGAAGAGTGTGGGATATCCATGTCTTTTTGAGCCTCTCTTTCTTGGGTTATGCATCTTGCTTCCCTTACATGCTGAGCTATTAAATCATTTTTGGGAAAGATTGATTCTTTGTCTCCACTTTAGTTCAAAGAAAAGCTTGATTTTGTCACTCTTTTGCTATATTCATGAAATTGGAAAACATAAGTATTCTTCTTGCTTTAATTTTATCATTTGAAATTCTTGGTCTCACACTCATAAGAAGAAGAAAGGCTTGTTTCAGATTTGTGTGCATTTGAGTTAGATAAGATTGTTAAGTGCTTATCTTTGTCTTTCATTTGATTGGAAACGTTTGTGGAATCCTTCTTTCCATAGCTTAGATGTGTCTTTTTCAAGTGTAAAAATATAGGAAATGAGTTATAATTATTGCATTTGGTAGATTTTGAGCCTATCTTGAGTGCCTTTGAGTTGTTTGGGTGCTTTCCTTTTTTATTTGGGAATTTTTGAAAGATTAGAATGATGTAGATATGAAAAGCATTTAGTTATCAAATTCCATTTTTGATACATGCATTTGAAAATTGAAAGTGCTTCATTATTTTGGTCTTATACATTGTTAAGATTGGTTGCAATTTTCATTTTCTTTGCACTTTTTAGCTGATTATTGCAGAAAGTTAGAGTTATTGCACTCTAGGAAGGAATTCTTCTTTTTTCTACTGCTTAAGTACTTTTGGTTTGAAAGAAAGAAAAAATATCTCCTTACCTTAAGTAGTTTTCATTGAAAAGGAAAGGAAAATGTGCATTATCATGTAGTTGAGGATTGCATTATGTTTACATTTATGTACTCACCTCATGCATCCATCTAACCGTACAAGATAAAATTAATGCTAGCTTAGGTTAAAATCATTTAGTAACTGTGTGTAAGTTAGAGGCATGTTTCGGCGTCTTTAAGCGTGGCAGCTGTCGTTATTTGTCAGCATTGTAGTCCAGGGGTATTGTAGTCTTCCACGTACATCGGTATATCGAGCTCCTTCACGTACCCACCAAGTACCATAATCTGTACTTGGTGCATATCGAAGGGTGTATCACGTACTCAACACGTATATCGGAAGGTCTCATGCCAACGGCTGTGCATTAGACAGCACCACTATGGATTTGAGCTCCCACGTACCTTGTGTATATCGGGAGACATTATTAGGATTCCTGAAACCAACCGAGTTAACCATTTGGCCGTCTTGGCAAAGTAATACACCGAGAATAGCACTCGGGGAGATTAGCATGCACGTACTGTCCAATTAATCAGGTATGCAGGCAAGGGTACGGTCCCAATCCTCCTTGTCGCGTCATATTGTTGGAACCTGCAGTATATAGCGGTTTGTGATGCCTTGATAATCCCGTGAGATTCCGGACTTTGAATCCACTCCTATTCACACAGTTTTCTTGTGGCTTTTAGACTTGAGTAGTGCTTGACTTGTGTGGTACTTTAGAGACTCTTAGGAAGTTTAGATATGGAAGATTCTTCTGGGACTACCAACCAGGAGGCACCTTTCCAAGGTATGCCATTTGTTATTCCCCCTTGTGGAACTGTTGGTCCTCCCTTCATGGCTACGTTGAGTCTTCCGGGATTGACGATAGGATTACCGGTATGGTTATTCTCTAATCCAGTTACACCAAGTGCACCAATCGTGTCGGACCTAGGTCCTTCACCACATGGGCATCAATCTCATGATGACCCTTCTCCTTCTCCATTGAAATTTGAATCGGCTTCCATCTCTTCCTCTTCTCCTACTGAAAAATCTGATGTTAGTAAGAAGGCGAGTGTGAAGAAGAAGAAAAGGAAGACTAAGAAGAAGAAAGATAAGAAAGAGAGCAAGCATCAACCATCTGCCTCTGATGGCACTCATTATATGAGAACACCTCGTAAGCCAAAGTTCCCTTATAGACTTTGCAAGGGTGATCACCTTCTCAAGAATTGTCCCAGTCTTCCCCATGTGTCAGAAGTGTGGTCTAAAAACCCCAAACTGCTTGTATCGTCAACCTATGACCATCATGTTAATGACACTCCCTCAACCAGTGACCCATTGTTGAAAGGTTGAAAGGGTAAAGTCCTATATCCCTATTTGATATGCAAGGGTATGCACCGTACTTTCCTTTGTCCAAGCATGGATGAAGCTTCATGGTGGTTGGAAGATATTACTAGTTCTCAACAGGTGCTTCCAACAAGTGATAGTATGTTGTCCCTCGACCCCCCGCTAGTTAACCAGGTGGTCAATTCAGTTTCATCTGTAATTGATCCCACTCTTCCTTCGGAGAGTGAAGTGATTGAGTCGATCTCATCTCCACTCGATCCCTCTCTTTCATTGGAGAAAGTCCAGACTGAAGCAGTCACCATGACACAATCTTCGTCTCATCCTTATCTTCCAAGTGAGAGTGAATTGGAAACCACTGATGTTTTCCTAGTCAGTTTAGAATGTCCTAGGCAAGGGGAAACCCTGTACATTCCTACAGGACCCCCCCAAGTATTGAAGTCATTACCTTTGATTGGAATGGTCTAACAGAATCTCATCTTCCTTCGAGTATTCCTTTTCAAATATTTGTAGGAGTTTCCGATAAAGAAATCTTTCATATAATAGTTGATGAGGGAGCTTATGTTAGTATTTTATCCTCAACTGCTTGGAAAGCTATAGGTTCTCCTCAGCTTGTGCCAGTAACTGACCAGATTTTGGCTTTTAATAGGAGGCCTACCGGACCTTTAGGGAATCTCCTGCAGTTACCTATCACATTGAGAGGTAAAACTGTTTATGTTGATGTCATGGTTTTCCAAGGTCCTTTAGATTTCAATCTACTCCTTGGACGTGATTATGTCTATGCTATGAAAGCTGTAGTGTCCACGCTCTTTCGAGTGATGTATTTTCCTCATCATGGGAATATTGTGACCATTGATCAGCTTTCCTACGTGACACCCACTCATCATATGACTCCTAGTCATCAGACTTCCCTGAATGTTCCGCATGTTTTAGTGGTTTCTTCCCCCTGACGATGGGGGGTATGAGCATAGTTCCCGTTCTATGTCAAGCTCATTAAAAAATGAAATAGGTTCCCATGAGCATAGTTCCCATTCTATGTCAAACTCGTTAAAAAATGAAATAGGTTCTTACGAGCATAGTTTATGTTCTGTTTCATGCTCGTTAAAAAATGAAACCAACCTTCAAGCAAAGTTTCTCTTTGATTTCAAGCTTGCATAAAAATGAAACCATTTCACACGAGCATAGTTTGTTTTCTTGTTTCAAGCTCGTTAAAAGATGAAACCGACCCTTAAGCATGGTTTACCTTTGGTTTCAAGCTTACATAAAAATGAAACCAATCCACTAGAGCATAGTTTTATTCTATTTCAAGCTCGTTAAAAAATGAGATAGACCCCTCAAGCATAGTTATCATCTATTTCAAGCTTGTGTAAACATGAAATACATCTGCCTCCCATCAGTTCGAGTCTCTCGCTAGAGTTAGAACTTGAACCTTCATTTCATCTGATTCTTGTTTTCCCCCCCTTGGTGAACATTTTCATATTAGTAACCAAGTTGGTAGTTGGGTTAGCAAGCATCATTTTTAGATGAAATGATACTTGGGGGGCATACCACATGTCATACCGTCAGCAATCATGTTGAGGGAACACCACCATGATAAGCCGCTAGCAATCATGCTGGGGGCATTTACCAACCTCTGGTCATCATGTTGGGAAGGAACCCGTCAATGGGCCTTCACCTATGAGAATAATTCCCTTTCTATGTCAAGCTCATTAAAAAATGAAATAGGTTCCCGTGAGCAGAGTTCTAATCTTGTGTCAATCTCATTAAAAAATGAAACAACTCTTTTTCCTTTGAGTCGAGTCTTCTCATAGACTTAGTACCCGAACCTTCTTTTCATCCGCCTATGCCTTAGGCGAATGAAATGAACCTTGGGGGCATGTCTTCAACCTCTGGAAGTCACGTTGAAGTCAACTCGATTGCCTCTCCACACCATGTTGGAACTAAGTCACTTACTTCTAGAAATCATGCTGGGGCATGTACCAACCTTTGGATTTCATGACGGGAAGAAGTTCACCATTGGGAAAACTTTTCGAGCATACTTTCCTTTTTGGGTTTCGAGCTCATTAAACCATGAAAATTATCCTGAGCATAGTTCTTTTTCTGTTACAAGCTCTTTAAAAAATGAAGCAGACATCATGAGCATTCTTCCAACCTATCTTCGAGCTCGTTAAAAACAGTAAGACGGTGTTGAGCTTACTTTTCACTCTTTTTCGTGCCCTGGTTGAAACATGAAAAGTGGTTTGAGCTTACTTTTTACATTTTCGTGCTCTGGTTCAAACATGAAAAAGATTCCGAGTGCTTTTGATACCATTCTCGTGCTCGTTAAAAATTTGAGTTAAAAAGGTGTGTCTAACGAGTATAGGTTTATCACTTTATCCGGCCTCGCTAGACTATTTACAGAAAAGGAACTGTGCCGAGTTTACTTTTTCCTTTGTCGTACTCGGTCATCAACCATGACAAAGTTGTTCATGGAGTCCTTTTTAGGCTCTTTTCAGACTCCCTATATAGGAAAAGATTGCCAAGTGAACTTGATGCTTTCACGCTTGTAAAAGCATTTGAATGATCGTCTTTCCGATGATAGTTTACCCCTTTTTCGGACTAGGAAGCACTAATTACGAAAAAGGTATACTCCATGGTTGGAAGAGTCCTCTATCGCGTTGTTTTACCCTTTTTCGGGTGATGAGGCTAACTTTACTAAAAGGACCGTTGGATTCTCCTTTAGTTCTTTTCAGACTCTCTAAACATGAAATGACGTCGAGTTTTCCTTCTCTGGACTCGTTAAATTTTAAACATTGAAGGGCCCATTATGGGAAGAACCCCTCCTTTCCTAGGTTCGTAAAACATTTGGGATTGGACACATCTATGAGATGAGCTATACCGAGCATCTGGTTACCCTCATCAAGCTCGTTAAAAAACAAGTGAGGCACTCATCATTCATGATGGGGAAAAAGGAAAGTTTTTTGTGTTACATACCTTAGTGGCAGTATATAGTCGTTCTTGAACATGGCACTCATTTGCATTTTGCATTCAGTACTTGGGTAATCTGTTTGTCTTCAAATCCTGTCAATTCCATGAGTCTTACCACTCCTTTGGATCAGCCAAAGAATGCTTCCACCATCAATTGCATTAGGGGTTGGGATCCTTATTGTCAAGTCAATACTGCCAAGTCATGCCATGCCCATGTTCAAGAGACATTTCTTCCTCATCATCTATAGTCAGTACACACGTCATCATGCCATTGTTACTTTGAGTCAGTCTCACATGTTAATGTACCATCCGATCCACTCTACACATCTTTTGTCGTGTTTCGTGTTGATTGATGGGGGATTCATCATGGCCCTCCTTTGATGAATTCATCCTTGTCAAATTCAACTCATCATCCAAGGATTGAATCTAGAAACCAACCAAGTACCTTGGCCCTGCATGCCTCAATGGCAGGTTACCTCGCTTTCATCATAAGTTTACATCATTGACTCTTGATTGAAAGATTTCATCTTGCGTTCGACGTCAACTCATTTATTCATGCTCGATGATATGTATTGTGATACCTTGGGAATCATTGACATTAATGGTGATCTCCCTCGTACTTGTTAACAGTTTACGTCAATGACCGGTAATCAAGTGGTTTCTACCATGTTCGATGTCAAGACATTTGTAATCACATGGATAGATTGGTATCATTGCGGGTTCAACTTGAAGACCCTGGGGAGTCATGTTTTACCCAGGTTGCGATGGAGTTTGTATTGAGTCATATTACATGGATCCAATTTTGTATTGGTCGTGGCTGTGTAATCATCTCACATGGATCTATGCTTGTGTCTAGTAGCCATGATTGTGTTCAGTCAGTCATTACTCCCATGGATCTGCAATGTATTGGTCGGCAGCCATGTAGTACTACATATGAGATTGTCAGTTCAAAGTCAGTTGTACTGCAGCAGCATCCTTCATCCGACAAGTATTTTGCCATTATTTCTACCAAAGCATTTCACTTGTACATCCTTAATAGCTTCATGCTTTGGGGAGCATTCTATTACACCTAAAATCTACCCATCATTATGATTTAGTGGATACATCCCTGAATTCACCTGGACCAAGTGCTCATTTGGGAGGATTTGTACCCAGTTTGTACATCCTTTTGAGAGGTTGTCGTAGGTTGCACACTAGCAACATCCGACGTCGCAAGTTGCTCGATAGCAGGGTGCGACGAGGTCTGTTAATGGGAAAAAATAGCCATTTCGAGATCTTTCTCGAAGCTTTCCCATTTAGGGGCTTATCCCTGATCTTTTGGAGAGCTGGTACTCGACCCCTAACCTATTGGGAAGATCACTTATCTCTCTACTGCCATCTCTCATCCTATCCTATCCATAACCTAATCCACTTAGTCCTATATATGTGAGGCTCACTCCCATACCAAAGGGAGGAAGACTATGGTATCTACATGCTGGTGAAATCTCTCTTGGACACTTTCACTCACCTCTTGGAGAATTCATGCTTCCTTGGAAGGGCTTGGAAATTGGCTTGTGTGGAGAAGGGCTGTTACGTTAAGTCATTGGTTGTAGTTCTATATCTCTATCATGTACTCCTCTATTTGTAGTAATACAAATTCTTTCCACCAATATTGTTCTTAATGTGTAATGATGTTGTGTTGTTTACCTGCTTAACTGTTTACATAGATCTCTTATTGTATAGATGCTCTTTACTCATTTCTCTTTTCTGTGTCTTAACAAGTCTTGCAGCTTGGATCTGATGACCTCAGGATGTGGAGAAACATTCGGTAGAAAGGATAGTGAAATCAAAGAGGTAAAACATCTAGTACTTGATCCTTAAGTAGATCTAGGAAACGTGTTTGTAGTCTGTTCTATTTGTTCAAGACTTGCATTGAGCTAGGGAGATCCGGCTCGCCTCCGGTCGATTGGATTGTTCGGTAACAATGTCTTACCTCTTTGATTCGCTATCATTTCTCCCAAATGTTTCTCCACGTCCCACGGTCGTCAGATCCAAGCTGCAAGACCTATCAAGACATAAAAAAAGAGAAATGAGTAAAGAGAATCTATACAATAAGAGACCTATGTAAACAGTTAAGTAGGTAAACAACCCAACATCATTACACATAAGAACGATATTGGTGGAAATCATTTGTATTACTGCAAATAGAGGAGTACATGATAGAGATATAGGACTACAACCAAAGACTTAACGTAGCATCCCTTATCTAACTATATCAATTGCCATATCCTTCCAAGGAAGCATGAGTTCTCCAAGAGGTGAATGGAGTGTCTTGGGAGAGATTTCACCATCATGTAGATACTATAGCCTTCCTCCAAGGTAGATTTCACCAGCATATGGATACCTTAGTCTTCCTCCCTTTGGTATGGGAATGAGCCTCACTTATATAGGAATAAATGGGTAGGGTGTGGATAGGATAGGTTGAGGAAGGGTGGGAGAGAGATAGAGGATCTTCCCAAAGAGTCAGGGGTTGAGTACCATCTCTCCTAGAGGTCAGTGATAAGCCCCAAAATGAGCAAGTTTCTAGAAGGATCTCGAATAAGCTATTTTTTCCCATTAACAGACCTTGTCGCACCCTGTAGTGGTGCAACCTGTGGCGTCGCATGTTGTTAGTGTGCAACTTGCAACGACCTTCAAAACCTAGCACAAATGGGTACAAACCCTCCTAGGATGATTATTAGTCCAAGTGCCTTCAGGGGTGTATACACTAAATCTGATGATGAGTATATTTTGGGTGTAACAGAAAGCCCCCCAAAGCATGAAGTTGTTAACAATGTACAGGTGAAGTGCTTTGATAGAAATAATGGCAAAAGCCTCGTTGAATGAAGGACGCTACTGCAGTACAACTGAATCTGAACTGACAATCTCATATGAAGTACAACATGGCTGCCGACCAATACATTGCAGATCCATGTTAGTAATGACCGACTGAACATAATCATGGCTACTAGACACAAGCCTAGATCCATGATGAGATGATAACACAGCCACGACCAATACAAAAGTGGATCCATGTAATATGACTCAATACAAACTCCATCGCAACCTAGGTAAAATATGACTCTCCAGGGTCTTCAAGTTGAACCCGGAATGATACAAATCTATCCATGTGATTACAAATGTCTTGACATTGAACATGGTAGAAACCACTTGATTACCGGTCATTGATGTAAACCGTTAACAAGTGCAAGGGAAATCACCATTAATGTCGATGATTCCCAAGGTATCACAGTACATATCATCAATCATGAATAAGTGAGTTGAAGTCGAATGCAAGATGAAATATTTCAATCAAGAGTCAATGATGTGAACTCATGATGAAAGCAAGGTAACCTACCATTGAGGTATGCAGGGCCAAGGTACTTGGTTGGTCTCTAGATTCAATCTTCGGATGATGAGTTGAAGTCGACAAGGATGAATCCGTCGAAGGAGGGCCATGATGAATCCCCCATCAATCGACACGAAACACGACAAAAGATGTGTAGAGTAGATCGGATGGTACAATTGACATGTGAGACTGACTCAAAGTAACAACGGCATGACGATGTGTGTACTGACTATAAATGATAGATGGTGAATGTGTTCTTGAACATGGGCATGGCATGACTTGACATTATTGACATGAGAATGACGCAGACTTCTAATGCAACTAATGGTGGAAGCTTTCTCCGAATGACTCAGAGGAGTAACAAGAATCAGAAAGTAAGCGAGGACTCATAGACAAATAAATGACCCAAGTGTTGTATGCAAATGCAGATGCGTGCCATGTTCAAGAACAACTGTATACTGCCACTAAGGTATGTAATACAAACACTTTCATTTTTCCCCATCATGCATGATGAGTGCCTCATGTTTTTTTTGCGAGCTTGATGAGGGTAACCAGATGCTCGGTATAGCTCATCTCATAGATGAGTCCAATCCCAAATATTTTCCGAACTTGGGATAGGAGGGGTTCGTCCCATGACGGGCCCTTCAATGTGAAAATTTAACGAGCCCATAGAAGGTAGATCGGTCGTCATTTCATGTTTAGAGAGTCTGAAAAGAACTAAAGAAGACTCCAACGGTCCTTTTTCATAAATTTAGCCTCATCGCCCGAAAAAGGGTAAAACAATGTGGGAGAGAACTCTTCCAGTCATGATTGGCTGGAGTATTCCTTTTTCGTAATTAGTGCCTCCTGGTCCGAAAAGGGGTAAACTATCACCAGAAACATGACCGTTCAAATACTTTAACAAGCATGAACACGACAAGTTCGCTTAGCAATCTTTTCAATTTTAGGGAGTCTGAAAAGAGCTTAACTATGGACTCTGGGGGGTGTCCTTTTCCGTGGAAGTTTAACGAGCCCAAAAAAGTGATAAATCATAACTCGGTACTTGTTCTCATGGTTGGGTGAGTACGAGAACAAATGAAGAGTAAACTCGTCCTCATGCAATAATTATGACTTAACCAAAAATAATAATGACAAAACATTGAAAGGGGTGTTCATACCTGTAGTTACCGTTGATAACGCTTGAAACAACACAAAACACCACTTTACACCTCCTTTACACTAGAGAAAGTGTCAAATAGTCGCAAATATAATGACAAACGGTTGAAACTATATTAAATGGCCCAAAAGGATCAAAATATTTGAAAAGGAATATTCCATTCTATTTATAAATAGAAATATGGGCCAAAAATAGAAACATTGTTCAAATTGACAATTTGGGTGGAGAAGTACCAATTTGGAGCCAAAACTTCCATTGCCAATTTCGAGAGCTACGATTCGCCATTTCACCAGCCGTCCAGACTAGGTAGGCCTAAATCTCAGCTAGCAACTTTGTAGTGGTTTACTTTTTCATTTCTTGTTCATTTTTTGAGTTTTTGAGTGGTTTGTGGATGGGCCATTTCACCCTTGGCTCATCGCAAGTGGCCCTTTTGGGACTTGCGACGAGTTGGGGTCATCACAAGCCTAAAAAATGAGACCTGCGAAGATGTTGCGTTGTACCTAAATGTAAGGTACAACAGTGGAAACCCAAATCCAAAACACAAAAAACTTATCCAAAAAATGAGGTTTTGAATGCTGAGGAAGGTCCTAATAGGGTTTAATTGCCCCTTTTGGCAGGTTACTAGCAAGCAAAAATGGTATTGGAGTGGCGAGAGAGAGAACATGAAGTGGAAGATGAGCAAGCTGCAAACAATGCACAATGTGTGAAAGCTTTGAGAAACTTCGGGTTTCTCAAATTCTTCGAGATACAGGGGATGAGAGCCCAGATCCCGTTCCTGACACACATGCTCCAGAGCTGGGATGTGGCCCAACAATACTTTGTGATAGGTGAGCATATCCTCACGATTGACATTGAGGATATCTACTTTCTGACTAGTTTGTCCCGAAGAGGGGATGCTGTACAACTTATTGGGACACGGGACAGTGATTGTACAGTTGAGGACATGGTGTCGTAGCACTGCATAGCTACTTCTCGTCCCTCTAGCGGGAAGATACTCATCAGAGATGTGGTGAGTCATCCACTACGGACCATACTGCTCACTATTACTAGGGGGGTGGGTATCCAAGCTCCACCTACGGCTACTTGGACTCAGATGTTGTACGCGGAGGATTGTATGTCCCCCATGGTTTTCAACTGGTGCGAGGGTCTCCTCGCCAACATCCGAGCTCAGCTGACCAAGTGTCGGTGCGGGGAGCTCAAGCAGTTTGGGTATGGATCGATCATAGTATCGTTCCTCTTGGAGAGGGTTTCTCTCTTGCGCCCATAGATGGTACTGGATGACAAGGATCTGAGAGATCCTCACATGCTCAGGTGGGCAGAGGTGATGACCCGCCATGGTGGGGTCCCATCATCAGTTTTGGTCCTGGTTTGTTTAGCTGGATGGAAGGCCAGTTACTTATGGTCGAGGACTTTCCATATGGTGGCACGGACTTTCGAGAGGATCCCGACTTGGTTCTGCCAGAGGGTGCAGCATGGGGTGATATTGGTAAGAACAAAACCCTTGTATTTTTTAGTTTTGTATATTACATCATTTTTTTGATGTAGTGCTGACAAGTATGAAATATGTGTGTGCATATGTGGGTCCCATGTGACCAGTAGGTCTCTCCCTCCTGGCGAGGAGAGACAGAGGTGGGGAGGCAGTGGTCCCTGCAGGTGCTCATGCTGCCATCGAGGAGATGGAGGAGGTGTACCAGAACCTATCCCAGCTGACCATGGAGGTACCCGAGCCAGCTATTGATGACCTACCAAGGCCCATGCAGAGATTTGGAGTTAGATCATTTGTACGCTTCAAATCCTTACTCCGCAAGGTGGCTCGTACTATAGAGTGCTTTCTCACCCAGCGTCAGAGAGCTGTTAGAGCTAGGGGTGTATGGGTCAGGCGCCCAGCCTGAGTGCACATTTATACTTGTACTGAGAGCTTAGAGGCCTCAGATTTTGTACTTACTGAAAGCTATGATGCTGCAGATTTTTCTAGAGACTCACTGAAAGCCATCGTGGTTCAAATTTTGTACCAACATTGCTTTTGAGCGATTTATATATATATATACATTATCGGCGATTTATGCATTATGTTTTTTTCAAATGAATAGTGATGTGATCTTGTTTATATGTTTGCTTATGTACATCATATTTACATGTTGTGAATGCTTTTACATATTAAGAGTATTATGTGTGTGCGATGTACCAATCCAAAATGAAGTTGGCCATCGAGTCAGCAACTGTGTTTAACTCTCGTGGAATGTGCAAGTATTGAAAAGATTCAAATGAACTTTCTAGGAGACGTACTCATATGAAGAGATGGAGTAAGATGGGATCATGGATGGCGTAGACCCAATTCAGATGGGAAACCACTAATTGAGAATCCATGTGGATGACAATCTAGTTCATGCCCAAGTAAATGGCATTAGCTAGGGTTCCAATTACTGCCTGATATTCTGCGGCATTGTTGGTCGCGAACCCTAGGAAACTTCCTCTTGAGCTAATGAGCTCACCTATTGGGGAATACAATACCCAAGTTGCCGAAGCAAGGTGACGGATATGCCGGCTGGTGTAGTCCGTGAATCCTTAGCACATTGCCATCTGCACACGCAAACAGAACATGGTATAAGAAGTGGAAACAAGATCAAAAGACACTCGAAAAGAAATGCGTCACACAACACAAAAACACAAAAACACGCCATGTACAATATACACAAGCAAGTCTATGCATGAGGGATCAAGCATAGTATCTCTTTAGGTAAAGCCCATTGCAGGGTTCACCCAAAGAGATTCCATCATAATCTTCCAGTTCGTAGGCACCTTTTTCCAACACACGTTTGATTATGTAGGGTCCATGCCACATGGAATCGAACTTCCCAGCTCCTATCTTATTGTGCTTCTGGTCGTAAGTGAGGACCAGGTCACCCTCGTTGAAGATACGAGGTTCGACTGACTTATCGTTCTGGGATTTGATGCATCTCTTATGTGCTTCATTAGCAAGAGCGGCATCTCGGCGAGACTTGTCAAGTTTTTCTAAGTGCAAGAGACGTTCTTCCTCAGCAGTGGTGTTAGGAAGAAGTTCAACTACGAGCTGTAAAGATGGGATTTCGCACTCTATTGGTAAGACAACCTCCAATCCATATACCAATTGGAAGGCAGTGAAGCCTGTGGCAGTTTTAACGGTAGTTCGGTAGGCCCATAATGTTGAAAAGAGCATATTATGCCAGTTGGACTTTTGTGTCCCTACCATCCTTTGGACCATAGTTTTCAAGACCTTGTTAATTGCCTCGACCTGTCCATTGGATTGCAGGTAGTAGGGCGTCATTTTTTCATGGAGAAAACCCAACGTGTTGCTCAATTCATCAACCATATGGTTCTGAAAGTGAGAACCATGATCGGTAACTATGGCCTACGGAACTCCAAACCGCGTTGTTACATGATTAAACATGAAGAGTGCGGCGGTTTTGCCATCGTTTTGGTATGTAGGATTAGCCTCGGCCCACTTTGTGAAGTAATCCACAGCTACGATGATGTAACTATGCCCCCCGGGCGAGGTAGGCTTACAGTGCATAAAATCGATGCCCCATTTTGTGAATGGGCCAACGAAAATAATCGAATGTAGTGGGGTGGGATGAGTGCGCTTCTTCGTATGGAAGTGTTGGAAAGGAGGACATTTTTAAACGGCCTCAATACAATATTTGAAGATAGTAGGTTAGTAATATCCTGTGCGAAAAATCTTCTGGGCTGTAGCCATCCCAGAGAGATGACCGCCACATGCCCCAGTGTGACAGTCATTCAGAATGCGTTTGGCCTCATCATGAGTGAGACAACGTCGAATAATTGAATCGATGCCACGACGATACAAAGTATCATTAATAATTAAATAATACATTGCATGGTGACGTATCTTACGACGGTTGTCACGAGAAATTTGAGGATCGAAGCGTTGGGTTTGAATATACAACAAGATATCTCCATACCACAGATGAGTCGTATTGATGAGAAACAACGATTCATCCGAAAATGAGTTATTGTGCTCAACTTTTGCATTAGGATGGAGAATTTCGCAAATGAGCTCAACAAACACCAAAGACTTCTTAGACTTGGCTTTCTCGAAAAGAAGATAAAATTCTTGCAGTATCACAATCCAGCATGAATACTTGCACCCAAGCACCTGACATGTAAGTACGTGGTACATGGGGTTCGAGTCGGCAATGATGGTGGTGGTGCGGAGCAAGATGTAGTGGCAGAACTTCTAGACGGCGATGACCGCCGTGAAAGCGAGTTTTTTGACATGTGAATATCGAGTTTCAGCATCAGCTAGACCCTTACTTGCATAGTATATCACATGTTCCTGGGCGTTTTGATCCTCCTATACCAAAACCATGGCGATAGTGGTAGCAGAAGCGGTGAGATATAAGATGTAATCTCGATAATAATTAGGCGGTTGGAGCACGGGGGCATGCGTGATGGCATGTTTGATACTGTCGAAGGATTTTTGAGCTTTATCGTCCCAAATGAACGGGACGTCCTTCTTGAGCAGTCTCATATAGCCCTGAGTCTTCTCCATGAAATTACAAACAAAACGTCATAAATAAGTCACCTTCCCTTGGAGACTTTGAAGTTCTGTCACATCAGTCGGGGGTGGTAGGTTGATGATGGCCTCCACCTTTAAGGGATCAATGCAGATCCCATCCTTCGAAACGATAAATCCTAAGAGGCATCCGGAATCAACGCAAAATATGCACTTATGAGGATTCAAATGGATATTGTACCGTCTGCATCTGAGGAAAATGGCCGTCAGATGGTCGATGTGGAACTCGCGCTGCTTTGAATGAGTAGGGAGATCGTCCAAGTATGGTTCCACAAAGTCCTTAATATCGTGGAAGGCGTACGACATAGCCTGCTAAAACGTGGCACCAACATTTTTAAGGCTAAATGGGAGCTTGCGATAAGTGAATGTACCCAATAGGAAGATGAAAGTCGTCTTATGTTGGTTGGCTGGGTTGATCTCAATTTGGTTGTAACCAGAAAAGCCATCCATGAATGAGAAGATGACGCTTCCGGCAGAGTTGTCGATGATCTAGTCAATGAAGGGGGTCAGGTAGTTGTCTTTTGGACAAGCCCGATTAAGGAATCGATAATCAACACAGACGCGAATGGTGCCCTGTTTTTTGTTCATAGGAACGACGTTTGAGATCCAATCCGTCAATGGGACAGGATAAATAAAACCAGCCTTTAAGAGATTTTCAATCTTTGCCTTTATTGCCGCAATCTTGCAGGGTTGTACCGGTCGCAAATTTTGACGTACAGTTTTGATGTCGGGATAGGTTTTCATTTCGTGAGAAATGATAGCGGGGTCTATCCCAGGCATATCCTCATAGGACCAAGCAAACACGTCTTGAAATTGCTTGAACAAGGCCGTGCTAACAGCGATTTCTTCAGGGGAACACTTCTGGCCTATGCGAATATGTTCCACTATACCAGGTTTCACCGAGATGTCTACCGGGGTGGTTGGCTCAACGTTGACCAAGTTGCCCTCCGTGTCCGTAAGACATGTAAGGATGGGGGACTGAGGGGATGGTTAGATATATGGTGAAAAGAGGGTATGGATGTTGTTCTCTATGTAATCCAAAGGAGGAAGAAAAGATGACCTATGAGGGAGATCATCCCATGGACTCGTCTGAATGAAAAGTCCGAAGTAAGAGATCAAGTAGAAAGGATGTCCATCGTAGAGAACAAGATGGGGAGGCCATGGTTAAATGGTCCTTCAAAGCTGATTGGATAGCCTCATAAATGCGTTCAGCGGGTGAAAGAGGCATCATTTCTCCAAGCAGGTGTGTTGTGGCTTCATCTAGTACAAGCCAAGCATCATTTGAGTGAGTTAAAATCTCAATGGAGATCATGTTCACCGTAGCAACATGATTAGGGGGGTCCGTGGCTGGAAAAATGCCCATGAGAGATGAATCTTTCAAAAGGCCAACCCCTACACTCTCATACTATTTTGACATTTGTCCAATGGAAGAAACATGGTCACCAGGATGAGAAGTGGCGTCCAGTGTACAAAAATCTAACTGGTGGATAGTAACAATCCGTCCTTGGTGGGGGAATTGTACTATGCAGAATACTGAAGAGGCTACTGCCTGCATGGTATAAAACCAATTGCGACCGACCAAGAGATTATAATCTAACGGGGCTGAGACCACTTCCACGTTAATGGTTACGGTCTTTCCGCCCAACTCAACTGCAAGAGCTTGTAAGAGCCCATGAGGTTGAAAGCCAGGCCCGTCGAATGCTTTCAACGTGGTAGGAAAACGATTCAATTTGGGGGAGCCAATGTCTCTCCAACAAGCGATGGACATGACTGTAGTGGAGTATCCTTCGTCGAAAATGGTACGATGGATAATCTTCCCAGCAACATTTCTTAAAAACTTGGAATGTGAGCTGGTGTGAGAGCCTTGACTTAAAGTTTTCAAGTCGGAACATGATGGTGTTTGAGGAATCCGAGTCAACTGCACCAATAGCTGCAAGGAGATTTTTGCATTGATTGGGAATATTCTGCAAAACTTCCAAGGTGGACATGGCGCAAGGAGCTTGTGCCAAGTCCTCTACGATATTGTAATTTTGTGTCGTGCGAGCATTAGGATTGAAAACAGCTTTTCGAAACATACTCTTGGGCGGACGCAATATCAAATCTAAAGAGGGTTTCTCTATGGTGAGAGAAGTCGATGGTACAGTGACATCAGTTAAGGAGTCGAAAGCGTTTTCAGCATTACTTCTAGTGGATTCCTTCGAAGGGACTGGTTCGTAAGATCGCGAGCGAGTATTTAAATTGATCGTCTCGTCACGCAGCATGAGAACATGTACGGTATTGGATGGTTCCCCCTGGGATGGGGGGGGTTTGAGCAATCATCTGCTGGTTTTGAGAAGGAAGCGGATTGTTGAGGACTGCGGGAGTCGGTTTACCCCTAAGAAACTTTTACACTTCATCTTTATGGGGACACTCTTTGGAGAAATGGTCTTCTCCACACAGTAGACAAGGATACTTCAGTTTCCTTTTTTGCTTAGTATCGTCAGGGGTTCTCTTTGGTTCCTGCTGGGTAGAAGACCTTTTGGGTTTCCCCTTGTTTTTCTTTTTTCCATTAAACTTCTGAGATGAAGCTGATTGAACAGAATTCACCTCTTCAGTTATAGAAGGAGTGGTTGACGTGGTGGTGCTGTGTCCATCCTGAGCCGGGTTGGATGATCCGACAGTGCTAATAGCAGGCTGGGGGTTAAGGGAACCAATGATTCCATCAATTTGGGGTCCCTTATGTGGTTTCATGGGATCGTTAACGTCCCGGGGTGCATCAAGCAAAAATATTGAACAAAGTGTCGGACTGAGTGTAGACCAAGTCTAACAGATGAGCACTCACGATGGCTTGTTCTTCAATGATAGCACCTCGCATGGCAACATCTTTTGCTATGGTAGGAATGAGCGATTTAGTAAACCAGTCTGCTAGGAGCTGTTCTGGAATGGGAGCTTTAATGAGACGTCGTCTCCTTCGCCACTCGTGGATATGATCCGAAATGTGAGTGGCGGTATTCCGACGGAGCGAGGTTAAAAGCTCAGTACCAGTCTCATACCGTATAGGCAGCTGGAAATGCATCAAAAAGTTCATAGCAAGAGAGCCAAAATCAGGAAAAGAGTGCGGTGGCAACTCAATGTACCATTTGGCAGCCGAACCGGTGAGAGTCCTTTGGAACAATCTAAGACGAATTGAATCGTCCATTAAGGAATTAGATGAACACCATAAGTGGTATGTCATCATGTGGTTCTTGGGGTCTTCAACCGGCTTACCGTCAAACTTGGGGATATCAAACGGAAGTTTCACCGAAATCGGTGGCCAGTTAGATCCATGGTAAATAGGATCGTTGGTTAAACAGGAAAGGTCATGCAGGTCCAAAGTAGCCAGAAAGGGCAACTGCGGATTAGGTTGCGCGTATTGATAATAAGGATGTGGTGCGTAAGGACTAAACTGACCGTAAGGTGTACCATGATAAAAATGACTGTAGGGGGGTGTGCCTCCTGGACTGTAAGGAGGTCCGACACCATAAGGTGGTCCATTCCAAAAAGGTGGGGGTCCACCTCCACCTCCTGGAGGGGGTGGAGGTCCGCCGCCACCACCGAAAGGAGGTGGGGATCCATAACCTTAATAAGGTGGCCTACCACCGCCTCCGCCTGGAGGGGGTGGTGGAACACTTCCGCCGCCAGATGGATGGGGGCCCCCACCATCTCCCTTGCCGGAAGGATGAGGGTTTCCACCACCACCGCCACCACCATAGTAATTAGGTCCTCCACCGCCTCCGCTTGGGGGGGGTGGTGGACCAGTGCCGCCACCCGAATGGAAATGTCCTCGTCCACCATGATAGGGTGGTCTGCTACTGCCTCCGCCTGGAGGAGGTGGTGGACCATTCTCGCCACTGCCTGAGGGGTGAGGGGTGTTGTAGGTAAAATGAGGTGGGCCTCCACCAAGTTTAGGTGGTGGTCCACTGCCTCCAACAGGAGGTGGGGTAGGAACGATCGGGGGTGGTTGTACTTGAGGGATAGTCGGTTGGGGTTCGTGTTGCAACACAGGTTGTTTCCCCCACAGAGTATATGGATTCCCGGGATAAGGTATCCCATATGGCACATTTCCGGGATTAGGTTGGCCTGGCACAGGGTTAATGGAACTTGGATACGCTTGACTCCATGAGGGTTGAGTTACATTTGATGGGCCTCCAACATGAGATAATCCCGTGGTAGAAGATATAGTGGGTTGGGAAGGTCCAACGGAAGGTCCATTGGGGATTCCATCGCCTACATTCTGGTTAGGAAATGGGGGTTGCCCCCCAGCCACAGCAGGCTGACAACTATTCAAAGGTTGAACCAACGTGGCTTGCTGACTAGCTACCGTGGTAATAACATTACCAATAAGATAATCCGTGGTAAAGTAACCGTGGTAGTGACAGGTGTGTTGGACCATTGTCCTTCCATTGGTTGGTTCACTTGAGGTGTAGGACTGGACTCTTGCGAGGGTTGACCGACTAGTGGTCACGTGGTGGGATGCTTTAGTTGATCCAAAAGATATCAGATGAACTGGAATAGGTTGGTAAGGGGGGTAACGATGGGTCCTGAACTCATCGTTGGAGACTTGACTGTCGAAACTCTTCAGCCATGGAACGAAAGTGAGCCAATTGGCCACAAAAGTAGGCTAAACTGTCTTCCGGAGTAGTCTCATTGGATGAGGATGAGATGGAAAAATGAGCCACTAGGTGGTCGGTAGAAGATGTTCAATAAGCTGTTGAAGGACCAACAACTGCTATGGGGCCGTCCTGGGGTCGGTTTATCCATTCCAACGATCCAGGTTCTCCTAGGATGATGGGAGGAAGGTTTTGTGAAGTGGGTGTGTGTGCTTCTTCATCCTGCAGGGGATAAGTGGCAGGTGAATCTGGCGGAAACAAATATCCACCAATATTCAAAGTGGGGTTCTCCACTTCAGTAACTACGACCGCGTTACGCTGATCCATTCTTACCCTCGAGATAACCTCCGGATTAAGGGGATATTCGGGTGGCAAGTTCAAGATCCTATGGGACCTTCTCCAAGGAAAATCCGCCAGAGTATCAGGAAAATCAGCCAAAAAAGGCCGAAACAACGTTTCTCCTAAAGCTATACTAAAGAAAAGCAGTCCAAAAAACCTACTCAAACTAAGGTAACAAGCAAACTTATGTGTCAGAGTGGATTCAAAAGTATGGAAACTCACGGGATTATCAAGGCATCACAAACCGTGATATACTGCAGGGTCCAACAATAGGACGTGACAAGGAGGATTGGGACTGTACCCTTACTTGCATACCTGATTGCCTAGACAGTACGTGCATGCTAATCTCCCCGAGTGTTGTTCTCGGTGTATTGCTTTGCCAAGATGGACAAATGGTTAACTTGGTTGGTTTCAGAAATCCTAATGGTGTCTCCCGATATATGCAAGGTACGTGGGAGCTCAAATCCATAGTGGTGTTGTCTAATGCACAGCCATTGGCATGAGACCTTCCGATATATGTGTCGAGTACGTGATACACCCTTCAATATACACCATGTACAGATTATGGTACTTGGTGGGTACGTGAAGGAGATCGATATACCGATGTATGTGGAATACTACAATACCCCCGGACTACAGTGCTAGAAATTAAAGGCAGCTACCACGCTTAACGATGCCGGAACACGTCTCTAACTTAAACACAAGTTGCTAAAAATTTTACCTAGTTCTACCGTTAATTTTATCTTGGACGGTTAGGTGAATGCATGAGGTGAGTACATAATCAAAACATAATGCAATCCCTAGCTACATGCATGAAATATTATTTTCTTTCGATGAATTCTACCTATGGGAAGGAGAAAGTTTTTTCTTTCCAATGGTACTGCCAAACAAACTCAATGCAACACAATCTCAATTCAAACAAATTCAACAATGAAAGTACTCTTTTCTTTTTCAACGAAACACAACAGTACACAACACTACTATCCAAATCAAAGCATTTTTTCTTTTCTTTTCTTTTGCTTTCAAATCAAAACAACACTAATTTAATGAAATGAGAGGATTCTGAAATGGAAAATGCAAGCTTTTCACTTTTTCTTTCAATGATCTAAAGGCAACAAAAATAAAAAATGCATTTATCTTTCCTCAGCATGGAATTTTTTTTGCAAAAATCGAAGCATTCTTTGAGTTCCTAAAGAAAATGATTGATTCATAATTCGAGAAAAACACAATAGATCATACATTCATTCAACTTTTCCAAAATACAAATAAGACTTTTCCAATGCACAACAATCTTTCTTCAATAACTTTTTGAGAAACAATGGGAAAGAAGCACTTTTAATTTTTCAATGGATGCATCAAAAAATAAACTTGATAACAACTTTGCTTTCAAATCTAAATGACTGAAAAGAAAATGCTACTTGCGGCACTCATAAACTCAAAAAACTCAAGAAAAGCTAAGCACTCAACCAAGCAGAAAAGACATGCTAAACTCAAAGACAAGCAGCAGCAAGCAAACTAAGCAAGCAAGGCTCAAAACAAATGTAAATGAGGTCTGGAAGGTGATCCAATGCAATGATCAGATTAGGGATGGAAGGAAGGGAATGCAAGAGTGAATGGATGAAGGTTGGGGAGAGAAAAGTATCCACCACTACTGATTTCAAAATTGTCCAAAGCGGAACCCAAAGTCAATCCAAATGAAACCAAACTCTCAACACACAAATTATAAATGGGGTCTTTGGCTGGATGTTGCGGCACAAAGGGAGTTCAAACATCAGACCAAGACTCAGACTGTCAAATGAGAGGATGGATGCATGTATGTCAACTTCTGACAGATCAACGCACTCTGTCTTTGCAGACAATGTGACGTCGCAGGTTTCCTACACGGGAGGTGCGACGGTGTCGTCGTTCACCAATGCACAGGCTGCGACGAGTAAGCAATAGACAAAGGACAGAGATTCATAAAAACACAGTGTCGCTCTGTTCTCACTGCCTAGGTGCGACATGCGAGTTCTAGATTAAAAAATGAATCAAATCTCTCAATAATGAACCACAAACAGACTTGGAACTGAGTTGTACAGACTCAGAGGAAGAAGATCAGAACCTTCAATGTGAAGATCTGAAAGTGAATGGAAAAATGATAAACAGATCGTGTGAAGTAATCTACTAAAAATGAATTTCAGATGAATGACTACTAAACAAAACAAACAGTACTCCCCAGTATGGTCGCCAGATTTGTTACCGGACAATCCACTCAACCGGAGATGAGCCAAATCTCCCTAGCTCAATGCGAGTCTAGAACAAATAGAATAGACTACAAACACGTTTCCTAGATCTACTTAAGGATCAAGTACTAGATGTCTTACCTCTTTGATTCGCTATCCTTTCTCCCGAATGTTGCTCCATGTCCCACGGTCATCAGATCCAAGCTACAAGATTTGTCAAGACATAGAAAATAGAAACGAGTAAAGAGCATCTATATAATAAGAGATCTATGTAAACAGTTAAGCACGTAAACAACACAACATCATTACACATAAGATTGATATTGGTGGAAAGCATTTGTATTACTGCAAATAGAGGAGTACATGATGGAGATATAGGACTACAATCAAAGACTTAACGTAGCAGCCCTTCTCCGACCATATCAATCGCCATATCCTTCCAAGGAAGCATGAGTTCTCCAAGAGGTGAATGGAGTGTCTTGGGAGAGATTTCACCAGCATGTAGACACTATAGCCTTCCTCCAAGGTAGATTTCACCAGTGTATGGATACCTTAGTCTTCCTCCTTTTGGTATGCGAATGAGCCTCACTTATATAGGACTAAATGGATAGGGTGTGGATAGGATAGGTTGAGGAAGGGTAGGAGAGAGATAGGGGATCTTCCCAAAGAGTTAGGGGTCGAGCACCAGCTCTCCTAGAGGTTAGGAATAAGCCCCAAAATGAGCAAGTTTCGAGAAGGATCTCGAATAAGCTAGTTTTTCCCATTAACAGACCTCGTCGCACCTTGTAGTGGTGCAACCTGCGACGACCTTCAGAAGCTAGCAAAAATGGGTACAGACCCTCTCAGGATGATTATTAGTCCAAGTGCCTTCAGGGGTGTATACACTGAATATGCTGATGAGTAGATTTTGGGTGTAAAACTTCTGCCACATTATTTATTTCATTTTGCATTGGACATACTAACTATAGCTTAGACAATTAGACATTTTGCATTTAGAAATATTGCTCTCTCTCTTTGTTACTGCTCTATCACCATCTAGTTTCCATCAATGACAACCTGCACACTCTGCACTGCCATATTTCCAACATGTATCCGTGGAAGTTAACTTGTTAGGATATTTAGACACTTATGAGTTAGTTAAGGTCATCTCGTTATACTATTACTAGATCTGACTAGTTTACTAGATCTGGAGGTATACTATTTATAGTTATGTTTTTTTTTTTTCATATTCCCTCATATTTCTGCCTCATTTTGGTTTTATTTCTGGTATGTTAACCTTTCAATCTGTGTATTCTATTTTTCATGAGCTCTATGCAAACTCGGAAAATCAGAGATAGAGCGGAAATGGGTTTTTATTGTGTATGCTCTTTGCTATGTGCTTTGTGAGAACTTAGTAAACTAGAAACAGTGAGAAAACTTGCATTTTTGGAAAGGCTAACTAAGGACTAACCCCAAATTTGAGACATTCTAGTTTCATAAATTTGTTTCTTGATTTTGGGTGGTTGTTTAAAGTGTCTTGCAGACCAAGTGTTGGGTCTTAGTTTTGATCAAACTTTCACTTACTAGATAACTTGTTATTACCTACATTTATCCATTTTAGCCATCACTTTCCTTCCCTTTTCTTATTATACTCACTATTTTCAGGATCTAAGCACCACCAATCTAAATAAGGTAATTATCCACAATTATGCATGGTTTCTTGTGTTTTGGTATGCATTTCAGAATAAGATTGGTTTTATATAATCATCTCTAAGTTTTGTAGCCTCTTTGTATATCCTACAAAACTTCCGATAGTAGCTTAGTTATTATTGGATATTCTCAAGTTACTAGAATTGCAGGATATGTTATATTACTTGAAGTGTAGACTACATGTTACCTAAATCACATAATACTACAGGCTATCAAAAATGCAAATTAAGGATATCATATGCTATTGGAAGTGTAGGATACATGTTAACGGAACCATAGAAGACTACATGAAACTGGAACTATAGAGGATATCATATGCTACTGAAAGTGCATACTACATGTTACATAAACCACATAAGACTATAAGATACCAAAACTATAGAGGATATCGTATGCTACCTTAAGTGCAAAATACATGTTACCGAAACCACAGAAGACTATAGGATACCAGAACTGCGGAGGAGATCATATGCTACCAAAAGTGTAGGAAAAACTATGCTACCAGAATCGTAGAGGAGCACTCCAAAATGTGTTGGAAACCGCCGGAACTGCAAAAAAAACATATCCTGACAAGCATGCTATAGTAATTCTAGTAGTCTAGTGACACTACCATCAACTATTGCATGCTACTAGAATCACGGTCACAAGTCTTATATTGACCAGGCTATTCTTGGAAAATCATAGCCCAACTAAATATATGAGGTTGATTCCATATTTTTTGCATATGATCTATCTTTCTCTTGATTGCATTCTATATTTAGATCTCCAGCATTTCTCTCTAATTGGGTTCATGGTCAACATTTCATGGAGTTATGTTCAACTTGGATCTCAACCACGATTTCATGTTGTGATTCATGAAATCGATAAGACAAAATGTTAGCAATCCTTCTATATATGTCATTGTATGATAAGGATATATGTTATTAGTGATTTGAGATCCAAGCTATGTGGGTCTGTTGTTGTAACTAATCACACATGGACTTCTATATATTGTAAAACATTCTCATGGAAAAGGGGATCAAATTCTGCTATTTGTGCACAGAGCATAGGGATTTGTTAGTAACAGATTTCAAATATTTCAAACTCTCCTTATGTACACTTTATTTGATTAATGAAAGTCCTATGTTGCTGATAATTTTCTGAGCACTTATTTTCTGCAATGCACCAGTTAGGAGGGACCCCTAAACTGGATCCACACATAGAGTTAGTTTTAGTTTTTGGTTGGTATGGTAAGGAAAGGATTATGGATTAAGGATTTAGTTTAGGTTTTAGTTTTGGTAGGATTAAGTATTTTCCATGTTAGTATAAATAAATGATTTAGGCAACAGCTGATTCATAATGTATTCCAACATTTTTGTTAGATAAGTATGGTTTTGCTGTGTGTTTTTTTGTAGATGCTCATAATGTGTTTATTTCATTGTGCACAGATCCTTCAAATATAATTCAGGTTCTACAGTTTTGTATTTCAGAGGAAAATATTAAAGAAGCTATAGAATACTTACCTACAAAATTCTAGATACAACCTGATCCAAAGGTTGAAATACTAAATACTATGCAACAAAAGATGAAGAAGAAACTAAAGTTTCGAGGTTCTACCAGTTCAATAGTGCACAAAAATCCAAGGTCAAGCGCAAAAAAAAATAAGGAGTAAGAGGCACCTAAAGGAGTGCCAGAATTGCAAAAGAAAAATCATACAATAGTTTTTCCATCCTCTGCATTCAAACAAGATAAGTCTTAGAAGCAAGAATGAAAAAAATCATAATCGTAGGACCACACATCATCCTACGAAGGCCAAAGGGTTAAAATTCAATTGTTTTCTACGAATACACGTGAATCAACAAAGTAGAAACCATTATGGGATATCATTAGTACCATGAATGTTAATCCTGATTCACAACATGTACTTCATTTAAACTCTACTCAATAGTTGTCGAAGTTGAAATCCAAATTGAAATTGGGGAGTTCAGTTGAAGATACTTCGGAGATGGATATAGATAATAATGTGTGGGATTTTGGGTTGATCATAGAAAATCAAAATAAACCAATTGTATAGAAGAGGTATCTCAATGTATACCCTCACGGGGCGGTATACAAGGATATGGAGCGTTCTTCATTGTTAGAGTCGAGTTGTTCTAGATTTGAAGTGGATATTTCTCAAGTTTCTTTTCAACAATATTAGGAGTATATTGTTGTGGTTACAAAGGAAATAGGGAGCACGGCATTTGGATTTGTGTATAGATTATAGTGATATACAACAAAAGTATGTGAAAGAGGTTGTTGAACATAGTTCGTTGATAGCTGCAATTGAAGATGTATATTTAGTATTGCACCAAGAAGAGAAGGAAGATGGTGCGTAGAATACAACTAAAGAAAATTGTGATAAGATAAAGATGTTGAGTCAGTGATCATAAGTGAAAAATGTAGTATTGAAGGATCAATTGTCTAAAGCAGAAACACCAAAACCATTATATTTATGTGAAGAACCTGCAACAATTAATTAATGACTACACGATATATCAGATCACAGAATACTTTTATTGATCGCAGGCCACTTCGAGGGGGCAACCTCCTTTGAGCAATCTCAATACAAAATAACTTCACCGTGCCTTCATAGGCCTCAACACACACTTATATACTAATTCTAGGCGCCAATACTATGGGTCAATACAAACTATGCATCAACAATACTACGGGCGACTTACAAAGCATATGCGCCAAACAACAATAACACAAACTATGGATCAACAAATATTACGGGATGACTTACAAAGCATATGCCTCCAACAACAATATACTAACAAAGTAAAGACATGGGTTCCTAACATCCCCTCCCCCTTAGAAAAATCTTTGTCCTCAAAGCTTTAGATGTGGAAATTGTTGTTGAATCTGAAGGAGTGGTTCCCATGTAGCATCCTCTGGGTGCATGTCATGCCACTGAATTAAGACCTATGTGATAGAGCGAGAGTGAAGCCGACAAGTGTGCTTATTGAGGATGGCCTCCAGCTCCAAAAGGATGGATCCTTCATTATCCAGTTCAAGTAAAATAGTTTGTCCTCTAATGTTCGTGCTAAGAACTTTCTTCAGAGAAGAGACATGAAATACTGGATGAATGCAGGAAGAAGTAGGAAGTTCCAATTTATAAGCAACGAACCCAATCTTCTTAAGAATCCAATATGGCCCATAGAACTTTGGAGCGAGCTTATGACTCCCTTTGAGTTTCAGGGAGGATTGCTTGTACAGCTGGAGACGAAGAAAAACCATATCACCTGCTTGAAAAGTGCGCTCATAACGGTGATGATCGGCTTGTTGCTTCATGTGATTTCTTGCCATGTGAAGATTGTCCCACAAAATGCGAAGAATTTGATTGCATTTGCAAAGGACTGTGTCAACTGCTTGAATTGGTGAGCTGCTGGGGGTGTAAGGAAGAAGAATTGGCGATGCCTGACCATAGACTGCTTCATATGGGGTCATTTTAGAGGCAGTGTGGTAAGAGGTATTGTACCACCATTCAGCGAGAGGAAGCCACTTTTCCCACTGATGTTGTTGTTCAGAGGTGAAGCAACGAAGATAATTTTCCAAGCATTTATTGATAATTTCAGTATGACCATATGTTTGTGGGTGATACCCTGAACTGATCTTCAGTTTGGTGCCAGTGTGGAGAAATAGTTCTGTCCAAAAATGACTTGTGAAAGTTGCATCACGATCTGAGACAATGGAAGAAGGGATGCCATGAAGACAAAAAATCTAGTCCATGAAAATTTGAGCAACTGAGGAGGCTATATAGGGATGGCTGAGAGCACAAAAATTACTATATTTGGAGAGGTGATCAACCACAACCAAAATCACTGTCTTCCCTTTAGACTTAGGGAGCCCTTCAATGAAATCAACAGAAATATCTATCCAAATCCATGTGGGTATGGGAAAGGGTTCAAGCAATCCCGGAAAGAGTGTCGTTTCACCCTTATTGCGCTGGAAGGTATCACATTCAACCACCATATGTTGAATTGTCCTTTTCATGCCTTGCCAAAAGAAGTTACGACGTGCCCGCTCATACGTTTTGAGGAACCCAGAGTGCCCTGCCGATGGAGAAGCATGGAGTTCATAGAAGACAACCTGTTCAATATATGTGCTCTGGGGAAGTACCAGACGATGCTTGTATCTTAGGGAAGCACCATCCCAAGAGTAATGTGGTACAACAGAAGGGTTGTTGGCCAAGCGTTGGATGATTTGAGATAATGAAGAGTCATTGACATAACCCTGTTGAAAAAATTGCAACCAATTTGGAACAGGCATAGAAATAGCTGAAAGAGAACCTTGGTCATCAAATGTGCAAGAAAGAGCATCCACCACAATATTGTCCTTACCCTTCTTGTAAGTGGTCTCATAGTCATAACCCATGAGTTTGCTAACCCATTTCGGTTGTGTTGGGGAGGATACACGTTGTTCCAGGAAATATTTCAAACTCTAGTGATCAGTCTTGATGCAAAAATGATTCCCTAATAGGTATGGGCACCACTTCTGTACTGCATGCAAAATAGCCATCATTCTTTCTGATATGTAGAGGAAGCTAAATTCTTACCTGAAAGGGATTTTCTAGTGAACGCAATGGGGTGTTCATATTGAAGGAGAACAACACCAAGTCCATTGCCACAAGCATCACTCTCAATAGTGAAGGGATTGGAAAAATTAGGCATAGCTAGAACAGGTGTAGTACACATAGCTTATTTCAGTTTTTCAAATGCACACTCAGTAGCATGTGTCCATGTAAAAGCATCCTTTTTCAATAGAGCAGTTAATGGAGCTACAATCTTCCCATAATCCTTGACAAACTTGCGGTAGTAGCCAGTCAACCCCAAAAAACCATGAAGGCTCTTGAGTGTCTGAGGATGCGGCCAATTGTTCATGGCAGTGATTTTGGCAGGATCCATGCGAACCCCTTCTGCTGAGATAATGTGCCCGAGATACTCGACTTCCTTCTATCCAGAAACACATTTAGACTATTTGGCGTGGAGATGATGGTCAGAGAAAAGTTTCATTACAAGATCCAGATGCTGGAGATGTTCATCCCAGGTTTTTCTGTAGATGAGGATATCATCAAAGAATACCAGAATGAATTTCTGCAAGTAGGGATGGAATATTTTATTCATCAAGGCCTGGGATGTGGAAGGAGCATTAGTGAGGCCAAAGGGCATGACCAAAAACTCGTAGTGGTCATCATGTGTGCGGAAATATGTTTTAGGGATATCATCCTCATGAACCTAAATTTGATGATACCCAGAACGAAGATCCAACTTGGAGAAAAATTGAGCACCATGAAGCTCATCAAGAATCTCATCAACAATAGGAATTGGAAACTTATCCTTGATAGTGAGGTGATTAAGTGCTCAGAAGTCAATGCAGAGCCACCATGACCCATATTTTTTGCGGACAAGAAGAACTGGTGAAGAAAAGGAACTAGTGCTTGGGAGAATAATACCTTGCTTCAGTAAGTCCCGAATGAGCATTTCAATCTCTGTTTTTTGGTGAAATGGGTAGCGATAGGGCTTGATGTTCGGAGCAACGCTTCCAAGAAGGATCTGAATACAATGGTCCTCTAGCCTTGAAGGTGGAAATCCCACTGGTTTAGCAATGATACCTGTATATCGATCCAAAATATGTTGTAGATCCAAAGGAGTGGTGGAGATCGTTGATGGTTGCATCTGAATGTAATGGATCTGAGCGATGACACCATGTGAATTATTCTTAAGGCGTTTTTCCATGCGATGTGAACTGATGATGCTGAGAGACCCTGGTTGTAAGCCTGTCAATGTGTGTTTTTGTCCATTGGGGGAAAATTGCATCCAAAGTTCAGCAAAATCCCATAAGATGGGGCCAAGTGTGTGTAGCCATTAAGTGCCCAAAACCACATCACATCCGCCTAAGGTCAAGGAAAAAATGTCAGAGCTCAGGTTATAATCTCCCATATAGATATGCACATTGTGACACTTCCCTTTGCAAGGTAAGGTGCCCCCATTAGCAACCATGACTTCAAACTTGGAGCAAGGATGGATAAAACAATCAGCCTGCTTGGCGATCCGAGGGTCAATGAAATTATGAGTGCTACCAGAATCAATGAGTATTGTAAGAGGAAGCTTCTTGAAGTAACCCCTGACCCGCATGTTTTGGGGGGTGGTGATTCCAGCTAAAGCATGGAGAGATATCTCTGGCTGGTTGTCTTGAGATGGAGGGTCAATAGTTGGCCCCGAAATGTCGACCTGAGCATCCATTGTATCTGGAGCTTCTTCACCAATTTCAGAGGTAGACGGAGAATCCATATCCAAGAGATAGAGCTTTTGTTGAACACATCTATGTCCCCAAGTGAGTTTCTCATCACAATTATAACAAAGCCCTTTTTCTTTGCATGCCTGCATCTCAATTTCAGATAAATGCTTGATAGGAGTTGGTCGAGGAGATGGCGGGATGGGATTTGGTTGAGAACCCATAATTCAGAAGGGAACAAAAGTGGGTTTGGAGCGTTGTTGGGCTGCAATCTTGTCTTCTTCCAACTTAGCCAACCCCAAAAAGCACTAGGACCAAATCGTTGCAAAAGGAGCTGGCAAAAGTCTGTCCATCTTGGCTCTTCATGAGCCTTGATGTACCAACGGTACCATTGAAGAGCTTCATGTTCCAAATGAAAGGATACAAGTGGAACTTTGTTGACATCAAAAGTATTATGCAGTTTGAAATACTGTTCTGCACGATAGATCCATCCAGTCAGATCAATACCATTGAAGCGAGGAAAATCAAGCTTCGGACCACAGAAATTGCTGGAAAAAGAGAACCCATTGTTTGATGAAGACTCGGACTGTTGTTTGTTGTTCATGGTTGAATGCTCAAGATGGATGCTAAAATATTTTTCATCCAGATCCTGGAGTTTGGCTTGGATGGCTGCAAGTGCATCTTCCATGGTTTTTGCTCCTGCGTGGGTGACAACCATAACTAGGATTTTTATTTTTTTGAGTGGGTAGAAAAACCAAAAAAAGAAACTGTTTCAGTAAAGGAAAATCTGGATTTGGGAAAAAATATGAAGGGTAATTTGGGTTTGACTAAGTTTTGGACACTGTTGAATGGATAGGGAAGCAGAAAATGAGGATTTCAGAAGCAGGGTGAAAGATAGGGAAAATTTGGAAGAGAGGGACAAAGAACCAAAATTAGGAAAGGAACTCTGTGGCAAAATTTGAAGGTGATTGGGTCAAATCCGAATAAGTTATGGAAAACCCTAAAAATAGACAAATGTGGGATTTCAGGCTTTGGGAAGTGGAATTTGGGATAGGGTCCTTAGGAATGAAAGTGGAATTTGGGATAGGGTCCTTAGGAATGAAAGTGGAATTTGGGATAGGGTCCTTAGGAATGAAATATGCAGAATGGGATTACAGGGGTTGTAGGGAAGTTTCAAGGGAAACATAGTGAAAAAAAGGGAGATATGGCGATTTTTTTTTTTTTCCAGAATGGATCTGCTATGGCGCAGAATGGATCAAAAACAGATGGATGTGCAACGAGGCGGAAGGGATCGGCAATAGATGGATCTGAAAAAACGCTGAAGGGATCGACAACAGATAGATCTGAAGTGGTGCGAAAGTGATCGGCAACAGTTCTGAACAGAGGAAATTTGTGATTTATTATATGAAAATAGATATGGACCCCATATACTCAGCTTCCTAACGGTTTAGGGGATTCACTCGGCCACCAATGTTGTCTGACAGCTTTCGTATTAGGGTAGTACCCCTCACTCCACGGCTCAGGTAAAACTAATAACCACTTTGCCACAAGCGAGAGATCTTGGTTTACCTCACCGGTGGGAACTAGTCAATCAGGTAGGGGTCGTTTCCCTTTTCGCTGGAAGGTCCTCTCAATGGGCCAGCTACTTCGGGGTTCCTGTGGTACTCCTCACAATTATTTTTAGGGATTATGCCCAAGTACTTCCCACAATTAAGCGGATAGGGATTATTCCCAGATCCAAACTTGCAACAGATACGAAAAAAAAAGTTTGGCAGAAATTTCACCCAACGAGTCCAATAAAGTGCTCCAATACCAGATGTGAAGAACCTGCAACAATTAATTAATGAATACACGATATATCAGATCACAGAATACTTTTATTGATCGCAGGTCACTTCGAGGGGGAAACCTCCTTTGAGCAAGCTCAATACAAAATAACTTCATGGTGCCTTCATAGGCCTCAACACACACTTATATACTAAGTCTAGGCACCAATACTATGGGTCAAAACCATGGGCCAATACAAACTATGGATCAACAATACTATGGGCGAATTACAAATCATATGCGTCCAACAACAATATACTAACAAAGTAAAGACATGGGTTCCCAACCATTTAAAAGAATCAAATAATCCTAGCAGATAAAACATTTGAAAAAGCTAAAAGCGAGGTCCAAGATCTATCAAAATTGGTAGATATTAGTTTTCTATTGTGGAATCATTTGCATGAGGCATTGGAAGTTTGCGAGAAGGAAATCAAATTAAGTCATGAGAAGAGAAAGTTAATATAAAAAGAGTTCTCTAACTACTTTATCTATGTCTTGTTGTATGGATGCCATGACAGAGATATTGAGCCTTACTAAGAAGATTGTTTCAACTAGAGTGGAGTAGTGACAAGTCGCCAATTAGGTCATGGAATTTCAAGAAAAGGAAGAGAATTGGTATTTAAACATCACTGAATTTTATGATAAGTCTAAGCAAGATATTGATTTGGGAGAGACTTTATGACTACAGTTTGCTACCTTGGAACAAGCTGTTAAACATTAGAAGGATTTTGAGTTGTTGTTACAATGAGTGGTGCAGTTGGATATTTAGTTTTCGGAGCTTATAGATGAATTGAAGCAAGATTTTCCTTCATTCCAGCAGGTTATTACTAAGGAATTAATATTGGCTCGAGGTAAAGATAAACGTAGTGTTGGGGGCCTTTTGGGGCTATGTTAGTCGCATGTTCTTAAGTTTTGTAAATAAATGATATATTTTATAGTAGGTCGCACAACATGTTGTATTAAGGCTTCCATAGTAAAAGTATAAGATAGTTAGGTCATGATTAAGTATTTTTAGTTACAAAATAGTAAAAGTGATAATTGTCTATTATATTGTATAAATAATGAAAAGATGGGACTGTATTGGATTCCTACTATTGATATTTTGAACTATATAGATGAATGACAAAAAGCAATGTTAGATGTGATATTCTCAATATTAATGGAATGGACCAAATTACATCACTTTCTTTCGATTAGATCTGACTTAGCTTAGATTCCCTATAAGGTAGATTTGTTTTAGGTTTAGATCCTTTTAGATTTAGAACACTTTAGTCTTCCCTCATTGGAAGATTGATCCTTTGGGATCAAACCCCATCAGTGCCAATGGAGGCCTTTGTATCTGTGGGATTTAACTACACCAAACAGGATGGAGATAGAATTGTCCTTATGTAAGACCTTTTGAAGCATTTCATTCTAGGTTTTCACCCTCTGTTGTTAGCCTTAGAACCAATTCTAGCAACCTACACATCCGAGGCTTCAACAGTATCAAAGACATGGTTCAATGCCAAAATCTAGTTATTTTGGACACAAAATTTATCTCTATGATTCATGAGCCTTGTGTCAGGCCTTGAGCCACCACACATGCCATGCAAAGGGGATATTTGACATGAGATCAAGGTATGGTTCTCATTTCAAGGTTTTTCACACCAAGTATGATTCTCACAACCCACGCCATGGTCCATGGTCAAACTATAGAGTATTATTCAACGGAATTTTCCTTTATGGCTCATGAGTGATACATAAGGATCTGAGCCATCACATAGGGCCCTAAAGAGAGAATGTTTACCCTACAAGTGGGATACAGTGGGAATTTTAAAATTTGTTACACCATGGATTACTCTCTTGGCCCACGCCATGGTTTAGAAATAAAATGCATGTTGTAAAGCCACTACAAGTTCCTATGGGGTTCATTGGACATCATGGTTCCCTAAACTAGCACAAAGGTTATGCATAAGGAATATGTAATCTACATGTGAGATATGGTCACCATTTTAAGAAATCGAGAAGCTTTCTAAAGCCTCTATTGAAGATGGACCTCCTTTATGTTTTAAAACTTGTTGATAAATACAATTTCACGACCACAATTGTTTCTCTCTACAACTAATTTATGTGTCCACTACATAGGCCCCAAATACAAAATTGTTGGAAGGTAGGCAATGTGGATGCCATTTCAGGTTTTCACACACTAGGGGTGACTCTCATGGTACAAAACATTAGTCCTATGTGTGTTGTGAATTGTACCATATACATGACGATTTGTGATACAAACACAGTTTATAAGGAATTCCCACACCAACTTGTTTTTTAAAGTAGGCTAGGTTGGTTTGGGGGGATTGTGGCTTAAGTGGCTACTAATTGCAATTTTAATGGAGGTTAGTGGAATAGAGGCTCGTTGCAACACCTATGAAAAGATAAAGAATACATTAAATAGATGTCAATGCATAACCATGGATAGTTATGCCAAGAAGAATGCTCAATTAGATAGATAATGGAATTTTGTTTTTTCAAGGAGCCACTGCCATGGGAGGGGTTCAACATACCATTTATAAATACTAATTGTCATTCAAAAATGATGATGGAAATCTACAACAATCCCTATTTACGATTTTTTTTATAGTTCAAGCATCATAGGGATGAAAAAAGTATAAAAAATAAATGAACTTGTGAAAAGAAAACACTAACAAATAGGAGATTGATAATCAAAGCTCCTCTGTGGCTCAGGGAGATAAACTACATACAATGATAAAGTTTTTGCATAGATAAATGACAAGGATAATGAATTTTTGCTTGATGGATAGTAATGTTGTCGTCACCATTTTTTAATGTACATATATAAATACAATAGTGTAGATCATGTCAACCCTTTAAAAGTTTTACAGTTTAATTTTTTTCTTTCTCCTTAATGATTACATTCGAACTTAGATGAATTATTAAAGATAAACCTATATATGATATTACACTCATCCACAATACAAATTACATAAAATAAAATAAAATTGAAAATATATGAACTATCAACATTATTTATTTTTATTTTAAATTCTCATAACATACAAATTAAATATAATTTTATAAATCATAATATAAATTTTATGATTTTTTATAAATATTTAAAATTGTTTCTCTCTCATATATATAATTTTTAAACATAACCTTAAAAACTTTAAATAACTCAATAAAATTAACTAAAAGTCAACATTGTTGGCCATGCTAATAAACAATCTATGCATAATATTATAAACAGGGTACATCACGCTTAACTTTAGTTTTGTTTTGAGACGAAGTAATCAATATTATAATTTAAATTAGTGAAACCATTTTTACAAGTCAAATTGTTGGAGTGACTTTTTTATTCCTCACGCAATTATTAATAGTATTGTTGTGTTTTCAACAAAATTCTTTTCTTATGGAATGGTTAGAATTTTGTGATAGTGTCAAAGAAAGGTAGGTCGTGGTGTAAGGTTGATCCATGCAATCCCCAAACACGGCTATCAAATCAAACTTGCAAGATCATAGTGTGGTGGATACAAAACACATGCTTCACATTGTTATAGCCACTAAATTCAAAAAATAAATTCCAAAATCTTGGGTGGGTGACAAAAATTGTATAAACTACCTGCTATTCATCTTCATCTTCATTTTGGGTCTTTTTATCCCTCTGTGAAATATTTTGTTCGCTTCCGACATCTTTACTATTGCAAATCAAAGAGAGTTGGAATATTATTGGCCGCATTAGAATAGCAGCATGTTCTCAGGTGGGGTAAACTTGGGTCTCTGAAGAATTATCACTCTGAGCCAGTTTCATGCTTAGAAGCCACTAAATAAGACTATAGGGACTCTAATATTATTGTTGGTTGAGCATGGGAGTTTGAAGACGCAAATACTTGTCACATAGATTGTTTGGAAGAGTTCTATGTATGTATGCTTGATGTTGAGTGTGAATTTGGAGATCTGGGACATATTGACACAACCTTCAATATGAGAAAATTGAAAGCCTTTCTTAGCAATTTTCCTAGTGTTGTTAAAAAGGTTATGACACAACAAGATTATCAGAGATATAATTGGATTATAGTGTTAGCTTCCACAAACAAGAATTACTTATGTGTTTAAAGAGATCAACATTGTGATGCAATGAGCTAATTTAGCCATATTGCACACATATGTTAACCCTCTCTTTAAGTTTTATTTTTTGGCTTCTTTAATGGCAACACGTGACAAATGTCAGGATGTTTTAGTGGTTGTTCAAATGATAATTTTATTAACTCATTACTAGCATTGTTAAGGATATGAGTGAGCAAAAGTCACAATGAATTCCATTGCAATGGCTATACTAATAGATTTTATTTAACTTGGAGGAGGATCTATGCCTCCCAATAGTAAAAATATTATTTAATTTAACAATCTAATTGAAAGCCCATTGCATAACATGTAGACTCCATGAAAAATCCCTATTACAGTTAGATCACAACTCTAAAATGGTCATAGGTCTAGATGAGTAGATCCATGAGGCCACAAACTAAATATAAGAGTTAACTACAATAAAACTAGTATCATCTGGTTAATATATATGGATATATGCTTCTCTTTGTAAAAAACTATTAGTTATGTTGGCAATAAGGATAAATATATTTTATAATACTGCTTAATACATTGCTTAATACGTTACTGGATACTCACTCGTGGGAACCATATAAAAATGGTGAGCATGAAGCACCCATGGGACTTTGCACTCATCCCAAGGGATTTGAAGTTGCATTAATTGAATGTGATGTCACAACCCTATCCAATGATGCAATGTCAAATTATTAGGATGGATGCAAAATCCAAAGTGTGCTTAGCATTGACCTACAACAACCATGTGATAGAGGACTAACATTGTCAATTCTATAAATATGGTATACATAGCATGCCACTGTTAACATGATGAAAAATTAACGTTGCTAATTAGACAAAAATGGTACATATATCGTATTGACAATAATATTATTGGGTTGTATCTAAGCACCATGCAACTAAGCCTTAGATCCAATGGTGTCTAAACACTTTGTCACAACCAAATTTGATTCCACCAATGTCTAAAAACACTCTACTAGGACATTTATAAGTTTTTTGCTACAAGGTGCGTGGGCACTTCCTACAATATAATAGTGGAAGATTGAAATATTATCATTAAAAGTTGTATCAACATGACCAAGATATATCACTTGTATACTAAATGCTCCTTATTTAGAGCTCTTGTGGAGGAATTGGGCACCATGTATGACCCATAAGTCCCATAGACAAAATTTATGTTTTAAGACCCCAACTTTTGACCCTATAACAAGGAATGAACCTCAAGAATCATGTGCATCCCATGAATCCATTAGGTCAATAGTATCAACTTAGAATCTAAGTTTTGGCCCTAAACCTTGGAAAATACTATGCAAACAATCCATAGTGTACTTAACAATATTAAAATGGGAATCATATCCTACTTGCAAGCCAAAGATCCCCTATATCCTAGCTTGATGTCATTCGTAAAGACCATATGAACTATAGGAAAATGTTATGGACTAAGACTCCGATATTTTCACCTTGGACTAATCTATAAGAACAATTTATCATGTTCCAAACTTGAAATGGCCAACATATCCCATTCACATGAAAAATATATTATTTTTAGGGCCAATGCACATGTTATGGTATAACACCCTTAATTTTTAGCATAATACTATGCCCTATTCATTGATATCTATCCCTATTAATTGAAACCTAAAAAAAAAATCATATCCCACACATGGGTTCAAGATTCCCTATGGTGGGTATGCGTGGTGATTTGAGGATTGCACATGGACAATATCATGCTTGCATAACAAGTATTCCCTATATGGTCCCTATCTAATGCCCTAAGGCCTTGTGCATAGTCCATGAGTTATAGGAAATTTTTATGGGGTAAGAATCTATATTTTAAAGTCAGAAAATGGATTAGGGCATCAGAACCATCTTTAGAGTGTCAAACCATGAAATTATCACCATACTCCTTTTACATGGAATGGCTTCTAGAAACTAGCCCTAGTAGCTTAATCCTTAACTCATATGATAAATATACCCTATGTTGGGTCTATATGTTAAAAACCTAAAAAAATGTTAAAAATTAAATTAAAAACTACATTTGAAACTTAAACTATAACCTAGATTAATACTAATTCAAAAATTATTTTAAATATTTTTATATATGTTAAAACATATACTAAAAGGGGGCATGGCATTCATCTTGAAGGCTGATCTAATTAGAAAAGGGGGTAGTGTATTACATTTCAGAGGACGATTTCACTCCCTTAGATCTTACCCTTCATTGTTAAGGTCGTATTTCCTTGCAGAGGCAACATACATTCTAAATAGGGGTCGTGTCACCTTCCATAGGGGATGTGACTTCATTTATGGGATAAGACTTTGTTGTGTGGGCCTTGTCTCTTCAGTATTGGGCCAATTTTCCATTTAGAGGAGCGTGTTGTTCAGCTGGGAAGGGCACATACCTGTTGAATAGGAATTTCATGCAGAAATAACTTGATCTTTTCATTGCTGGGAACTTTGGAGGAGAACCATCACTTATAAGAGACCCTAATGGCACTTCGAGGCAGAGGGTAAGCTACTACAACCATCTAAAGACTTGACACTTGTTTCCATCATCTAAATCAAGTCATATCTATGTTTGCAACTCATACATCTAATTAAAGGTCAGTTTTAATATATTATATCAGTCATATCTGAGTTTGTCTATAAATTTGATCAGATGTGTACCTCTTGATACAAAATTACAGCTCAAGGATGGAGATGCTTTAGGCACTCCCAATTTGACCGCTCTTGGTAAATATGGACATTGACTTAAGGCCCATTTTTTTCCAGATTTTACCATTCCCCAAGGCCCCCAATCCCAATAAGGTCTCTCGGACAAATAAATGGTTATAAAGCCAACAAACGTAGGGCACGCTGTTTTTGCAAATATTGTCACTAGTTTTCGTTGGTTTGCAATCATATATAAATGACAATTTTTGTAGCCATCACTTTCTATAGAATAGAATGGTATATTTTAATGATGAGTAATATTTAACTTCAATCATTATGGTCACAACTAGAAGAGGAAGATGACACTACAACCGTGGAATGTGAAGGAGCTGAGCTACTGTATCATTATTGAAGCAGTGATAAGGGAACGACTTCTCTATCATGATTCAATTGTTATTCACGATGTGTAGAAATGGCTGCTGCTTGGCCATTGAATAGATTAAAGGAACTTTTTTTTTGTATTCAAGGAGAATCTATAAAGATCATAAGATAGAAGTGCAATTGAAAAAGCCTATGATTGCATTAAAGTAGGAGCCACAGTCCTGTTCCAGCCACCATCATCAAACACTATCATCCAAGATTCCAAACTAGCGATTTTTGGAGAAGGAATGTGTGCATACAGAGGAAAACAATAGGTTGATGTGTAAAATCTAGACATCATTCGATCAAATAGAGGTAGACCAAACTTTATTGTATGCCCTATTTGAAGTATTACGGAGAAACAAAAGATAGAGTGCCCTTTTTCAGAAATAGGGGCAGTTTTGCTAAATAATTTACTCTCTCAGAAATTTTAGACTGATGTGGAAAAGGGAAAAATATAAAACTTACCATTCTTAGTTCTAGAAATCCTCGACAGAGTCAGAGATAAGTTTTTAAGTTTTAGAAGTATTTATATACATAAAATCTTTATCCCAAAAAGACAGACACAGGTATTAAAAATTTAATACATTTAAAAACAGAGTGGAGTAGTTGTTCATGGGGTAATGGTCTATATATGCCAAAAAACATCCTGTGGGAGCAACTAATATCAATACATTTAGGGAACCTCTTTCTTCACTGCTGGAACAGCTGCCTTACCCAAATCGTGGCCTTCTGGAGCAGTCATCTCTTCCCATATTTTCCTGTGACAGCCTTATTATTTTCTTGTAACAGACTGGTTGCATTGGTTCACTGTGCAGAAGTTGGAATAAGGTTATGTCTTTCAATATGGAGAGCAACATCTTATTGAAGTTTTTTTTCTTGTCTTGTGGAAGTAATAATCAATGAAATGGTCTTCACCAACATTTTCCAGGTATGTATATTATCGAATGAAAATATCAGTTCTGAGATTCCTCTTATTTTGATGACTGCATGTGTAGAAATTTGGCTGCTATCCAATCATTGTGTGAATATAAATATAAATTAGGGAAATGAAATATATATCATACATTACCAAAAACCTAATGATAAACCCCTCCATAAGCATAAACAGTTAGGGTACACCTACAGTAGTAAACCATTAATTGTTTAACAAGATCCTCAAGCTAGAATTGAATAAGTTACCTTGCCAACAAAATTAGTGGATTGGAGTACACATTTCATAATCAACAGCAGTATATTGTTAAGGCCCACATTTGATTCACAAGTACTTCATCAAAGTGTTGAGTTGTAAGGCAAGATTAGTCCATATTGGCTTGTTGGTGGAGTGTTTGGCCAATTCCACAACCCAGTTAACAAGTAGGAATGAGAAAAAATGTCTTAGATTTTTGGTAGGGATTTTACATGATGCATTGAAGATCTCCCCTCATTTCTTTATTTTCGAGGTTATCATAATTATTAATAGAAATAAGACAGGTTATTTTTTTCCATTTCTTTAACTTTACGCACACACCCACACTCTCAAAGTGTTGAAGATTCTGCCCCCCAACCCAATTTTTTTCTCAGAACACTTACTGAAGTCTTCTATATCCTACTATATTTAAGGCCAAATAATTTAGAATCAAAGCATACCTCTTGCCAGTGGTTAATATTTAACTCTAGCAAACTTACAAAGCCATAATGAAGAATGTGTAGATACCAGACATGTTGAAGAAAATGTCATTTCAAATGTATTTATACATTTGTTATGGTTAGTTAATTCTGCCAAATATTTTGAGCTACCAAAGAGTTTGTTCTCTTTGGATAGTTTCAGTTTTTAACATCTACTCGGAATAAGTAACTTTCTTGTCAAACTCCATGCATCCATTTATGAATCTAAAGCTTAAAACCTTTGTCTTCATTTTCCTTTGCAACCTTTTTCATGGAAATTTTTAAGATTTTGATGAGTCCCACATGTTTTATGATTAAAGGTTATTGTTTTTTTTAGTCTTTTTTTTTATGTTTGTAACATATGCTTTTATGATTAAAGGTTATTGTTTTTTTTAGTCTTTTTTTTTATGTTTGTAACATATGCTATTATAACTAATGGAAATCACAGGATTATGGCCATGATCAATACTCAGAGTTTTGCTTTCACAATCTTTCTAGAGGAGTAATATTTTAATTACAACTATAGGGCAAAAACTAATATAGTACTTGAACTATAAGCACCAACCTTGTATCTTGTCGTTTCTCAATGCTCTAAGATACTAGGATCCAAAAACATAGAAATTCGTTTTAAGATTGTCATTGACCACTTACCTATTAAATAGGTTAGGAAGGTATAATGATAGAAAGCACTAAAAGAAATAAAAGGCAATGCAAGAATATCAAAGACAATTACAAGCACTTCAGTGATCAATTGCTCAAAGGTTTTGTCACAAAAAATCTATTAATGAGCTTTGGTACCAAAAATTGATTCCATATCCCCTTCAACAACCTAGATTAGTATTTATATCTTGCTCCTTTGGTTAGGGTTGGCATCATTTATTGACACTTGGCATGGCGCATGATTGCAACTATGCTACTTTCCAAGGCCAGATATGTATGGACTCGTGGGTATACTTCCTGGCAGCAGACCTGAAATACTATACTTAGATTGGCACCATCAGTCACCCTCATAATAAATGTGTGAAAATTAGGAACCTTAGTTGACCAATTAATACATGATGTCTTGAAGTTTTTTGATTGGGGACCAATTTTGTTTTTTGGGTCATGGGTGTCTTGGAGAGTGCATGCTGCCATTTTATACACACAAACCCCTCAGAACAGAGAATTTACTACGCAGGACTACTTTTGGTCCCTTCTTATTGGTGTTAAGACTTCTTAGAAGTTCCCACAACCAATGGAAACTTTTTACTGTTGTTCTGTGACTGCTTGCAAGGGTAATACCGCCCATATCATTCTTCATGCACATAATTGAAGCATCAATACATCATCATTACCCCTGCAACAAGTCAAAAAATAGATAGGTAAGCAACATTTCGGAGTGCTCTCTAAGTTTCTCATATCTTTTGGTATGGATTTCAATTCGCATAATACCTTTCTTCACATATTAGGGACTCTATAGTAAACCTAAACATAGGTTGATGAGGGTAATTGCATTAGTTAGTTCTAAAGAATAGTTAATTAAATTTCAATACATCAATAAAACTTGTGCTATTATATGAAAGGGTATAAAGATATTAAAGTAACCGTTGTATCCATTAATAACAACCATGGGGTCAATGACTTAATTCTTATTATTATTTCTTATGGAAAATGCTTCATATGTTATTGAAAGAGAAAATAAGTACATTAGCTTTCAAACTAAGTTGCAGGAAATTCCCAATCAACCCCTGAATTGGTACTAGAAAATTGTTGAAATGGGTATGAAACAGCCTGGAAACACCCCAAGTTCTACCGCACAACATTTCATGGTTTGGAAGTTATATATGGTACATTGCAGGGCATATCGAGGTTGTTTCTACAAGAAACTCCCATGTTTTGATGCAATTTTGAAGTTGTCCCATCCCATCCAAGCAGCCATGATGGACGTGGGATTCATCGGAAGCTTAAAAACCACTAATCTATGGAAAGTCAAGACAAATTATTAATTAACCTCTAATTTGTTCTAAACTACTTAGTTTTTACTTTCATTTGAAATAAAAGTCTAAAATTCCTCACAACCTCTCTTTTCCTATAAGAAGCCTCTTCCTTTCACACATTCCTCACGCTTTCTTAAATAACAAGAGCTTCCTACAGCATCATCAAGCATTTTGATTTTGTTTTGGAGCATTGGGAGCATAGAGGCTTTGCTCACTGTAGTCACCTTTATGCTTTACATAGAGGCTTCTATCTATGCTAATAGTCGTAGATTGTTAAGGCTATCATAGGATTTAATACTCAACCAACTGATTGCTCTTTTTGAAATTGGATTTATCTTCTTGTTTATAGCTTAGTGGTATTCGTTTCCTGGCTTTTGCATTAGAATTTAAAGCGATGGTTTCCGATACTGAAAGGAATCATACTTCACAAATTACAAGGTTTGACACAAAACGTATTCATGCTACATACCCATCCCAGATCCATTTCAGGGACAAATTTATTTAGGGTATATTTCCCAGTTGATTGTTGTCTTTACCTAGAGCTGATACAGCTCCAGGCCATTCCAAGAAGAGAATTTAGTGATTCCCACGAAAAGTCCTTAACAAAAATTAATTGTAAAATGAAATCAAGTGAGCTTGACAATATAGTGTCGGGCATATTTTGAAAACCTAATGTGTAGTCATCCAATATTACTTGTATGTTCAATCTTTAAAGTTAGTATTTAATCATGTATGTGATTTATCTACTGGTTTGAGATGAAAGGGTGCTTGACTGGTATATATTCATTTCCTTGTGTTTACCAATATATGTTTCCCACTGACTTGGGCAGATACTTTAATTTTCACCAAAGCGGTTTTTGTCTCCTATAAAATTTGGGCCTTCCATTCCACGTTGATTTTTCCATTCCTTGTACTTGTTTTCACTACAACTAAACGATGCAAAAAATTGATCATATTTACTAATATTAAACTGTAGTTGTGTACTTAAGAGAGTAGCTTCTATTTTGAAACTCTTTCCTGTATGTACCATATCTGTTTATGGTAGAACTCTTAAGCATAATTTTGCTTAGAAGATTTGAAAGAGCCCGATAGCCTCCTTTTCCAGATCGTTAAATCACTGAATAGATTTTTGACATTTGGAAGAGATGGATGATGAAGACCTTGTAATCCTCACATTAGTGAATTTCTCTATAAAGGTGGTGAGATAGGATGTTGCGCTATATTATAAAAACTATTAGATATAATCTTAAATTTATGCCAGTAGTGTTGAAAAATGAGAAGCTACTCATAGAGAATAGCTCTCGAATTTTGAAATGGGTTGTGTGGTTAGAAGAAAAAATTGATTTTGAGGTCCAGTATAAGCCTGGTTTATTAAAAATATTGATATTTCCTTTCAAAACAAATCTTTTTCCCAGACAGTTACAATAAGTGTATTCTGATATAATACCTTACTCACCTTTCTGCTTTGCATAGAGGCTTCTATCTAGGGTAATAGCCGTAGATTGTTACGACTATCGTAGGATTTAATGCTCAGCTAACTTATTGTTGTTTTTGAAATTGGATTTATATTCTTGTTTACAGCTTAGTGGTATTCATTTCCTGGATTTTGCATTAGAATTTATAGCGATGCTTTATGATACTGAAAGGAATCATACTTCACAAATTACAAGGTTTGACACAAAACATATTCATTCTACATACCCATCCTAGATCCATTTTAGGGACAAATTTATTTAGGGTATGTTTCCTAGTTGATTGATGTCTAAACCTAGAGATGATACAGCGCCGGCCATTCCAATAAGAGAATTTAGTGATTCCCATGAAAATTCCTTAACAAAAATTAATTGTAAAATGCAATCAAGTGAGCTTGACAATATAATGTTTGGCACATTTTGAAAACCTAATGTGTAGTCATCCAGTATTACTTGTATGTTCAATCTTTAAAGTTAGTATTTCATCATGTATCTAATTTATCTACTGGTTTGAGATGAAAGGGTGCTTGACTGGTATATATTCATTTCGAGTGACTGGGGCAGTGAAACGCGTGAAACTATAAAGCACCTTCAGTAATAATACCTCGCTATACCAGGAACTTGACGTAACATTGTGTGGTCATTCATTGGGAAGCACTGGGATACGCTTGGACAACAACCCAACTGCACCCATATGTGTTGTTCCCCCCTGTCGTAGTTCTCTAAGTATCGGTAATTGGGAGAGACTAGAACTTTGTATAGCCCGCCTGCCTTTGGATTACTGGATATATATTCCATTGGAGAGGAGCATATGTGTATCCCTTCATAGAGATAGTAATGAGACTGAAAGAAAAAAAACATATAAGCTATAATAAAAATACTACTTCCAAACTGTCCATAATAACTTTAATTATTACAGTAATCCCATATATATAGCTTTAAGTTCTTCAAATAGTTTAACAAGACATAGAATAAACACTGATAATTATAAGTACTAGTGAGCATTCAGTCCTAAATAGTTTTCCTGGATTAAGAGCGGACCCCATCCTGATATTCCATCAATAGTCAATAATAACCCTCTAGCTCCCAAAAGAAAACCTTCCTTTTACCAATATATGTTTCCTACTGACTTGGGAATATAATTTAATTTTCACCGCAACAGTTTTTGTCTCCTATAAAAGTTGGTCCTTCCATTCCACGTTCATTTTTCCATTCCATGTACTTGTTTTCACTGCAACTAAATGATGCACAAACTTGATCATATTTACTAATCTTAAACTGTAGTGGTGCACTTAATAGAGTAGATTCTATTTTTCAACTCTTTCCTATATGTACCATGCATGTTTATGGTAGAACTATTAAGCATATTATTGCTTAGAAGTTTTTAAAGAGCTTGATAGCCTCCTTTTCCAGATCGTTAAATCACAACATGAATTTTTGAGCTTTGGAAGAGCTGGATGATGATGATCTTGTAATCCTCACATTAGTGAATTTCTCTATAAAGCTGTTCAAATAGGATGATGCACTATATTATAAAAACTATTAGATCTAATCTTAAATTTATGCCAGGAATGTTGAAAAATGAGAAGCTACTCACAGAGAATAGATCTCGAATTTTGAAATGGGTTGCGTGGTTAGAAAAAAAAATTGATTTTGAGGTCCAGTATAAGCCTGGTTATTAAAAATATTGATGTTTCCTTTCAAAAAAAATATTTTCCCCGGACAGTTAAAATAAGTGTATTCTGATATAATACCTTAGTCACCTTTCTTCTTTGCATAGAGGCTTTTATCTATGCTAATAGTCGTAGATTGTTATGGCTATCATAGGATTTAATGCTCAACTAACTAATTTCTCTCTTTGAAATTGGATTTATCTTCTTGTTTACAGCTTAGTGGTACTCATTTCCTATATTTTGCATTAGACTTTATAGCGATGGTTTATGATACCGAAAGGCATCATACTTCACAAATTACAAGGTTTGACACAAAACGTATTCATTCTACATACCCATCCCATATCCATTTTAGGGACAAATTTATTTAGGTTATGTTTCCCAATTGATTGATGTCTGTTCCTAGAGCTTATACAGCTCCAGGCCATTTGGAGAAGAATTAAGCACCACAAACATATAGTTGGCTTAGTAACCAATCTCTGATAGTAGTTTTAGAATAAAAAGAAGGCAATAGAAGAGACAAGAAAGTTACTTTGTATATAATGTCACAATTAACCTCCTACTGATCTTTCATTACTGTAGAAAGGGATGGCCTTTGGGCAGAGGTCGAGTATTAGAACTAGTCAATATGGGAACCACATTGAATCTAACCTCTCTCTATTAAGTGAACTTGCCTTTGTTTAACTGTGTGTCTCAGTTGTTGTTGAGAAAAATCCTCCAAGATACATATCTAAGGCTCTTTTCTATTTTATAATGTTGTTTTTTTTAACTCTTTGCGTAGTCCAAATTCTTGTGATTTGTTCATAGATACCACCATATTTCCTTTATGTTGAGTTTGGCATATATTTTTGTAGAGACCCTTGTATGAATGAGGATGTTTCTAACCATGAGAGAGAGAAATTTCATGGGATCATGTCTCTGGATATGTAGGCCATTCTCTTTGCAAGTTCGGGGATGGGGGGCCACCTCAAAAATGTCTCTGGCTATACTTGATTTGCAAGGGATTGCTTAAGGACATCTTCTATATGGCCCTTGCAAATTGGGGGAATTGGTGTATCCTTTGATCCTACAGGGGAAAATGGGTAATCCCTTATGTCCCATCCATCTAGAAACCAGGAAAACATACAAAACAAAATCCCACTCCAAATCTCACCCACCCCAAACAGAAATAAGGAAAAATTGATTAAAATTATAGGGGAGTTGCTTGGAATTTTATCAAATAACAACTTTACAGGGGAGCCATTTGTTAGTTGTTTGGGTTAATTTCAAAAGTGTTTATACCTTGTTTTGGGTTGCCTCATCATATTTGGGGTACATAGTGTATGTTTAGCCCTTGGATGGTCCGAAATGGATTGTAGCATGAGATATTGTCCATGATAAATATGCACAATTGAGAGATCTTTCTTCGTGGATGCTTCACCTTAGGATGGTGCTACCTTGGATTTCTTCCCTTAGGAATTGGAGATTTCTTGCCTAGATGGTGGATGCCCTTCATTGTGGGCTAGGACCATGCTATGATACTATCTTGTCAGGGTCTTTCCTTCTAAAACTACTATTTCCCCTATCAACCCAACATTTATTCTGAGGGTGGGTAATGTCTACCGAAAACTGGAATTGGACTAAGGATGGAGTATGCATGCTTTTGGAAATTCTGGGAACAAAAAAACAGTGAATTTAACTTTGATGAGTTACACAATAAAATTTGTCTTTGGTTTTTGACTACTTCCTCCAACACTAAGCCACATAATGGTTGTTGAATCCACAAAAGTAATAAGGTAATGAATACCAACATTGGTATGCCTTTTGAATCTTCTTCTTGTAACAAAAAAAAGTGACATAAGGTTTCTAACTCTGAAAGCTTTCTTACTTTCACTTGGGATTTCTCTCTCCCAAGTTACTTGTTCTTCCAACTATTGGAATGTGCATGGGTGCTTAACTTGTTTTCTTGCTACCTTCCTCAGAGCTTACAAAGGGATGTTGATCATTCTTTGTGATATATTCTTTGGTTGGAGTTGTTGTATTTCCTCAATATTGAGCCTCCACAAAGATTATCTTTGAGGCTTTCACATTATTTAAATGTGTCTTAGAACATCCACCTTTGACTTCCTTACCACCATAATATCCTAAATGAACATGTTGTAGTCTAGAGATCACTGCAATGGGGCTCTTCATGCATTAACCATGATTTTCAAGACATTGGCCATCAAAACCCATCCTTTGCAAAAACTTCAAGCCTATCTCTTTGGTATGAAATTCAAAACTACCAAAAGACTCATATGTTGATTGAAATTGAGTAAGCGGTGAAGTTGAAGTGCTTACCCTAAAATTCCCTCAATCATGGTATCCACATCTTGAGTCAAAACAAGGCTCCTTTCTTTCTTAATATTTTCCACCTCTATTTAAAGACTCATCAATATGGATTTCTTACAAGCAAACTATTACAGTATATTTTCCGCAACCTAGACATTTTTCTCCTTAAAAAGCTTCACATGGCTTTACAAATTTTTATGCAACTCTTCATTCTTCTCGCCCAACTACTAGAATGTATTTTCTAGTTGTTCAGTATCCTCATAGATTTGTTTATTCCTCTCATATAGTTCCTAAAGTATCACTTGTTAATTTTTTAGCATTAATTCAATATACTCTAGGATCTTTACTGAGAGAATAACATATACAATATATCAATGCATATCAATCATATCAAGCATATCAATCATCACAAGATGCAAACACAAGAGACAATAGACACGCAAAGTTTCCATGGGGAAAACCCTAAGGTGAAAAGCCCCACAACTTCCTCAGAGATATATAGAGAAATGATACAGCCAAAGTACACAGAGATAGATTCCTCCTAGCAGCTGATCCTCCTCCTCACATGTGCGCCACTTTCCGAGTGATGGAAGTGTGAGTTCTGAAGTGATCCAAATAGAGATCAAGAGATCTCTAGTTATACTTGTCTTGACTGCCCAATAAACTTATGGGGCCGACTTGTCTAGCTTAGCACAATAACCTCATGTTACATTAATCTGGGCCAACCCCTTACAAGGTGGTCTAATAATCCATCGACAAGTTAACACACTTGCGACACTTGTCAATACAAATGATGACACTTCCGTATAGAGGAATAATACATCTCTATAGAAGTACAATAAATATATATATGAAATACATTCTGAAGATACATATACATCAACACTCCCTCTTAACTAGGAAGGTATTTCTCGACACAGATCTACTAGCACAAGTCTTCTTCTCTGGATCATCGTCACTGATGCATCGTCCTCGAATCATCGTCATCGTCACTGCTTCTGCTATCTCAATCAATCTCTGAATCTACTCATCATAGGAAGTTCTACAGAGCCAGTCCTTTTTCATACTGGATGTAGGCCCACCACCTGTAGGTCTTCACCATCACTGGCCATACTGCGGAATTCTTAGGACTTATTAAGTGCGTCACAAACCTTCGCAAGAGCATCCTAGGACTTATTACGGGCACGCAACCCAACCTATCGGATCTCCCAGGTCTTATATGTGACCCTCATCACAAACCCTCGAAAGAGAATCCTAGGAATTATTACGGGCACATAGCCCAACCTGTCGGATCTCCCAGGTCTTACATGTGATCTACACTACAAACCCTCGAAAGAGAATCCCAGGACTTATTACTGGCACATAGCCCAACCTATCGGATCTCCCAGGTCTTACATGTAGTCACCACCACAAACCCTCGAAAGAGCATCCCAGGACTTATTACAGGCATACAACCCAACCTCTTGGATCTCCAAGGTCTTACATGTGGTCACAGGACAAATCCTCGAAAGAGCATCCTAGGACTTATTACGGGCACACATCCCAACCGATCGGATCTCCCAGGTCTTACAAGTCCTCCTAGAGCAATGCCTCGAAAGACCATCTGAGGCCTTTGTCATCCTATCCATATCTCCTAGGTCTACTTACATGCTCATCTGCACAACCTGTCCATGACCACAGAGTATCAAACTGATACTCACCATACATCATCCTGATATACATGATCATCCTAATCATCAACACTGCATCATCCTGGTGCATGTCATCTGGAGCAACATCCTGAAGCTCGTCATCCATGATCATCCTGATCATACAATGCATCTACATGATGCATACCAAGTATCTACCTGATACATATCATCATACATGATCCACCTGATCATATAATGTATCCACCTGATACATACATAGATACATGATCCACCTGATCACACAATGTATCTACCTGATACATATCAACATACATGATCTACCTGATCATACAACGTATCCACCTGATACATATACAGATACATGGTCCAAGCACCCAACATGATGCATACAAATGATCCAACTAATCATATCCAACATCCAACATCATGCATACATACATAAATGATCCAACTGATCATATCCAGCATCCAACATGATGCGTACATACATAAATGATCCAACTGATCATACAAAGCAGAAACTAAAACATCATCCTGATGCTCATCATCCAGCGCTTACATCCATAGCCATGGAAGGATCCTCCTCTCACCATGCTTGGAATGGCTCCTACAAATGTGTCCATCACTTCTTCCTCAAAGTGTCATCAATCTGAAGAACACCAAGCCTCTCTCTGAAGTACTCGAACTTCACTCTAGCTAGTGGCTTCGTCAACACATCTGCAACCTGCTCATCCATCGCAACATACAGGAGCTTCACTGCTCCTCTCTGCAACATATCCCTGATATAGTGATATTTTATCTCTATGTGTTTCGACCTATCGTGGAACACCAGGTTCTCAGATTGCTTCACACAACTCTGGTTGTCACAAAGGATACCAGTAGCCTCCAGCGGGAGATCAAATAACTCAGACAGTAGCTTCCGGAGCCATACTGTCTCACAACTAGCCGAACAAGTTGCAACATACTCTGCTTTGGTTGTACTCAGTGCTACACAGGACTGCTTCTTGCTAAACCAAGAGATCACACCTGATCCCATACTGAAGAAGCACCCAAATGTGCTATTCCTATCTATAGCACTACCTGCCCAATCTGAATCAACATAACCCTGTAGGTTAAACTTTTGATTCGCATCATACTTGAGCCCATAATCAACTGTACCCTTCAGGTACCTCAGAATATGCTTTACAGCAACCAGGTGAACTCTCCTTGGATCCATCAGGAACTGGCTCAATGTGTTCACCGCAAAGCAAATATCTAGTCTCGTGTTGGTCAGGTACATCAGGGACCCAATCATCTAATGATACATAGTGACATCAACTAGCTTAGATGAAGCATCACATAGAAGCTTCAGGTTTGATGCCATAGGTGTGGCCATGGCCTTGCAGTCCATCATCCCAAACCTCTTCAGGATCTCTACTGCATACTTCCCTTGTCCAAGGTAGATCCCATCTGCACTCTACCACACCCCCATGCCTAGAAAATAGTACATCATCCCCAAGTCCTTCATCTCGAACTCGGTAGTAAGCTTCCTCTTGGTATCAGCAATCAAACTATCATTACCTGTAACAAATAGGTCATCCACATACAGAAGTAGTATCACAGGATTGCCTTCCTCAACCTTGTAGTAAAGGTTGGAATCCGCTTTACTCTTGGTAAAGCCCAAACTAGATAGAACGCTGTCTATCCTACCATACCAAGTCCTGGGAGCTTTCTTCAAGCCATACAAAGATTTCTTCAATCTGGACACATATGAATTCTTGTCATGTGTCTCAAAACCAAGTGGCTTCTCCACATACACTTCCTCTTCAACTACACCATTCAAGAAAGCAGTCTTGACATCTATCTGGTGTATCTTCCATTTCATCACTGCAACTAGAGCAAGTACTGATCTGATGGAAGTGTACCTGGCTATAGGAGCAAAAGTTTCTTCATAATCTATTCCCTCTTTCTGAGAGAAGCCACGAGCTACAAATATTTCCTTGTATTTCTCTATGCTGCCATCTGTGGCATGCTTGATCTTGTAGATCCATTTGGAATTCACAACAGACTTCCCTTCAGGTCTTGGGACAACATCCCAAACATCATTCTTCATTATTGATTGGTATTTTTCGACCATGGCATCCTTCCATTCTTTCTTTTCCACTGTTTTTTCATAATTGGAAGGTTCTTTGTTCATGATATCACAGAGTAAAGCAACATAGTTGGTATGAGATCTAGTTCTCTTCTTTGCTCTGTGTTCTTCTTCTGGAATGCCATATCTTTCTGCATCTTGAATGAGCTCTCTAGCCCATGCAGGTTTCCTCTTGTGAGATTTATTCTCACGAGGTGGATCTATAGGTTCTTGTGGATCTTCAATTTCATGATCTGCATCTAGAATTGCTTCAGTCATAGTAGTGTCTTGAAATCTAGTTTCCTTAGGTTCTTCATAATCTTCAACAGGTGTCTTCCTTGATTTGATGAATGCTGAGTTTTCATCAAATGTCACATCCCTGCTGACATCAATCTTCTTGAACCCTGGAAAGTATATTCTGTAAGCCTTCGAGCTTTCACTGTAACCCACAAAGATACCCTTCTTTCCTTAAAAATCTAGCTTGGTCCTCTTCTCTTTTGGGACATGAGTGTATACTAGACAACCAAATATTCTGAGATGGATGACTTCAGGTTTCTTACCAGAGAAGACCTCTTCTGGTGTCTTGTTGTCCAATATCTTGTGGGGTGTTCTGTTCTGCACATATACAGCTGTCCTAGCTGTTTCTGCCCATAGATGCATAGGTAGATCCTGGTCATGCAGCATTGCCCTTGCTGATTCCATGATTGTTCGATTCTTTCTTTCTGCAACTCCATTTTGTTGTGGATTGTAAGGAGCAGTCAACTCCCTCTTAATCCCTGAATCACTGCATAACTTCTTGAAGTCACCTGAAGTGAATTCTCCACCATTGTCGGATCTGAATGTTTTGATCTTCTTATCAGTTTGGTTTTCCATCAAGGTTTTGAACTCCTTGAACTTATCAAACACTTCATCTTTGTTCTTCAAGAAGTAAACCCAAGTCTTCCTGGAGAAGTCATCAATGAAAGAGATATAGTAAACATACCCACTCAAAGAACTGGATGACATCGGACCGCATACATCGGAGTGGATAATTTCCAAGATACCTTTTGCCTTGCTTTCACTACTTGGAAATGCCTTCTTTATGTTCTTTCCTTTTGCACATCCTTTGCAAACACCTTCATGCTTGGTATTGATTTCAGGAAGACCTTCTACAACGTTACTTACAATTGATAATGCTCTGTAGTGCATATGTGCAAGTCTTCTATGCCAATGTTCACTTGGCTCCATGGAATCATGCACCATGGCATGTTCAGGTTGTCCTTTCAATTTATACGATCCTCCCTCTTGATCTCCAATCACTACTGCATCATCAATAGTTTTACCTTTTGGCCACATTAGAGCTTGGCCATCCACAAATGAAACCCTCATACCTTTTGCATCCAATGCAGATATGGAGAGTAGGTTCTTCTTGAGCCCAGGTACATAAAGAACCTCTTTCATCTTCAAAGAATTTCCAGAATCTAGGTTGTAGGAGGCTTCACCACTTCCTTTGATAGGGTATTGCTAGTCATCCCCAAGTTTCACTTTATGGGGTGATTCATGTTCAGATAGATTTACAAAAGATTATTTAAACCCAGTGATGTGTTTGGAAGCCCCACTGTTAATAAGCCAATCATTACAACCATGAGAAATAGTACCTATGAGAGTAGAGATTAGAACATACTCTTCTTCGCTTGATGAGTCATCATCATCACTTACTTCTCTAGCCTTCTTCTTTGGAGGTTCATCATCCTTAGCAGCATGAGCATGATATCTTCTTTTGTTGTTGTTCTTCTTCTTGTTGAAGTTGTTGTTGTTGTATTTCTTCTTTTTGTTGAAGTTTTTGTTGTTGTCTTTCTTCTTCTTGGGACAATCTAAAGCAAAGTGTCCCTTCTCATTGTAATTGAAGCATCTGAGATCTTTCTTATCCTTATGATAATGGTGGTGTGAAGTTTTTCTGAAGTGGGATGGCTCTCTCTTGGACTTCCCTTTCTTGGTGTGAGCTGTGAGAGATTGATCTTTATTCCCCATCTTTTCTTCCTGTGCCACAAGCCTTGCTTCTTCTTGAGAGCATTCCTACCATAGTCTACTGAAAGAGATCAATTTATTTCTTGCACAAATTCCTTGAATAAAGGAGTCCCGTGACCTAGGTAGGTCGTTTAGAGTAGTCATAACCACTTCACCATTATCTACTACATCATCGACAGCTTCAAGTTGTTCCTTGATCTGAGATACCTTGGAGAAACAAGATTGAATGGTCTCTCCATTCAACAACTTGACCCCTTTCAATTGGTTCCGTAGAGTCATCTTCCGATTTATGTTCTTCCCTTCAAATAGCTTGATCAAAGAGTCAAACATCTCCTTGGGTGTCTTCAGAGATGACACATGTGGTATGAGATGGTCTTTGATAGAAACTGCAATGATTATTTTTGCCTTCAGCAAGTTCTTCTTATGCAATATCTTAGCCTCTTCATACTTTGGGATAGGGATCTCTTCTTTTATATATGAGTACAACTCATTCTCTTCCAGGATTAACCCAATCCTATACTTCTAGGCTCGGAAGTTATCATCCTCTTCAAGCTTGTCCTCAAGCTTGGTGTGGTGAGACATCTTTAAAGAGTACTTCAAATGGAAATGAAAAAGATTTAGGTCTTACAACTTGATTTGCTGAAAAAACTGGATCTGGTCTCGGATTAGGGTTCGTCAGAGAAACCCTAAAAATTCAAAATGTGAATTTCAACTTTCTGAAAGGATAGAAAGATGTGCCTTGATGAGCTGATCAGGCTGGTATACTTAGAATTTTATTTATGCAAAGTTTCACCCTTCAGTAGTGCCTTTTGGTCTTTCTGGATTCACTGAGGAGGACCTTGAATTAAGGTTTGAGTTTCCCGGAGATTTACCCAGCCAAAAATCTAGATCCAAAGCTCTAAACTTCGATTTTTCCAAGGAGCTTCCAGCTGTGTCTTCAGATTTAAGAAATTCCTATTTTTGAGGAAACCCTAATTTTTAGGGCCAAAACTGAAAGTGATCAAAACCGAATTCTGATTGGACAGAAAGATTCACCTTCCTGAGGAGAGTCAATCTATTATATTGCTTTTCCAAAATCTGTGGAGAGAAACCCAATAAACAAGAAACCCTGGTTTCTGCCACTACACAATGTCTTCTTCTCAGGTTAGGTCTGATACCATGTTAATTTTTTAGCATTAATTCAATATACTCTAGGATCTTTACTAAGAGAATACAATGTACATTATATCAATGCATATCAATCATATCAAGCATATCAATCATCACAAGATGCAAACATAAGAGACAATAGACACACAGAGTTTCTGTGGGGAAAACCCTAAGGTGAAAATACCCACAACTTCCCTAGAGATAGATAGAGCAATGATACAACCAAAGTACAACCAAAGTACACAGAGATAGACTCCTCCTAGCAGCTGATCCTCCTCCTCACATGTGCGCCAATTTCCGAGTGGTGGAAGTGTGAGTTCTGAAGTGATCCAAATAGAGATCTGGAGATCTCTATTTATACTTGTCCTGATTTCCCAATAAATTTATGGGGCCGACTTGTCTAGCTTAGCACAATAACCTCATGTTACATTAATCCGGGCCGACCCCTTCCAAGGTGGTCTAATAACCCATCGGCAAGTTAACACACTTGCGACACTTGTCAATACAAATGACGACACTTCCGTATAGAGGAATAATACATCTCTATAGAAGTACAATAAATATATATATGAAATACATTCCGAAGTTACATATACATAAACATCACTCTCTTATGATATTTTCCCATGGATGCCTTATTGCAAGTCCATAGATTCATAAATATATTTCTATGATACCAATCGATCTAAATCTTTTGGATGAGTTGAAATCTCCCGTTGGCACTAATATCAAATTTCAGTTAAAACCAAATAATAGGTATCTTGAATATTATCAACCATATATTATTTCCTTATTAAGCAATAATAAAACTGAAGACAAATGAAATCATACAATAATATACCAATATTTTTAAGGAGAATCCTTTTGCACAAAAAACTCCAATATGATATTCAATCTAATAGATTGCAACTAATGCAAATTGTCTTTTATTAGAATTACAAATCATGCAATGTAGGTGTTAATATTGCTCCTCTCCCCATTTCTTAAAGGGTTCTAGCTCAATGGAAGAGCGCCTACCTTACAAGCAGGAAGTTGGTGGTTCGATTCCTTCGTGCCATAATGATATTGCAATGTATTTTTAAAAAAATATTTTTTGTGATAATTTATACTAGTTTCTAAACGGAAAGCAAAATGTGGCGATGCCGTGGGAGTAAAAATGGATGATAAATTGGGTGCTAAAGTGGTAGCAAAACATGGTGCTAATGTTGACATCAACAGAGATGTAAAACTAGGCATTAAAAAGAGGCCCAACACTTGACGCTAATGAGGAAGCCAAACATGCCGTTGATATGGTAGCAAAATAAGATGTTATTTTGGATGCAAAACATAGCACTACATAGGAAGCAAAATATGGTGTAACAATAGAAGAAAATTTTGGCTCCATCTTGGTAGCAAAACACGATGCAAAAAATGAAGCAAAAATTGGTGCAAAATTAGAAGCGAAAAATTGATGCATATTGGAAGTAAAATGTGGTGCAAAATGGGATGCTAAAGTGCTAGCACACATGGATGATAATTTGAATTCAAATATGGTGCGAATTTAGATGCAAGAATAGATGCTAACACGATGCTTTTAAGGATGCAAATAGGGCGTTTATGGGGACGTCATTTAGGAAGTAAAATATGACGATCTCTAGGAAGAGAAATATAATGTTAGTTAGGAATCAAACCTCGATGTCGTTTAGGAAGCAAAATTGGACGTTATTCTGGAAGCAAAAAAATGGGCACTATTTTAGAAATCAGAAATGATGCTATCTAGAAAGAAAAAAAGACGTTATTTTAGACTCTTTGCACTTTGTCCATGACGTGTCCGATTTTGGCATCTACTTTGACCACTACATGAAAAAAAACTTTACACTAAAAAGGGATGCTAATTCTAGGATTTGTTGTAGTGACAAAATATGAGTGTGTCTCTCTCCCCTCCTCCCTCTAACCTCTACTAACCCCCTCTCAATTTTCAGATATTAAGATCTAGAGAAACTAGCTTACCTATCTTAGCAATCAATAATATATCACAGTAAATAATAACAGAAAGATAACAAGGAAAAGAGTAGACCAGATATACGTGGTTCACCCAATTGGATTACATCCATGGGAAGGTTGTCTTCTATTATCTCCATAAATCTCCTTTAGTCTTACAAGAGAGCAACTATAAATAACCCCAATACAATATAGCAGAGCTTGAGATCACAAAACCATGTGTCAATACTATCTATGAGCATATACCACTTTATCACTTGTTGTATATGATGTGACTCCCTTGACCCTATTATATACCAAGAGATGTGAAGGAATTACTTTCACATATTGCATGTGGGATAATATAATTCTTCATAATAACATCTCTTTATATAATGATGAATATCAAGAGTATACTTTACCATAATGTATATGGGATAAATGTATTAATCTTTTACATAATATTGTGGATGACTTACGATAGAATACAAAGACATTATTACCTTCCAAGGAATATAATTAATATATTCCAACACTCCCCCTTACTAATTGTTAACACCCAAAAAGTGCTCACTAACTCATTTCCCTATTTCCATGACCCATTTGTCCACTTTTTCCACCATTTGAGCCTTTAAAACCTTCAAAAGGTCACCAAAAAGACCAAAATCCATCCTTTTTCCCTCAAAATATTTAATTTTCCTCAAAAAATACAAAAAACCCTAAAAAAGGGTCCGAAATTCCCAAAAATCAATTAAAAAAGAGTGAAAAAGAGGAAAAAGAAACCTAAACCATTTTGGTCAATACCATTGGTTTCCTTAAACCATAATGGTATTTCCCATCGCCAAAAAACTATAAAAAGGTGATAGGGGATCATCACTATTCATCCACATTCATCCTATGCTTATGCTACCAAATTCCATAATGGTATTTCCCATCACCAAAAAACTATAAAAAGGTGATAGGGGATCATCACTATTCATCCGCATTCATCCTATGCTTATGCTGCCAAATTCACTCTTGAGAGCCCTAGCCTCACTTCTAAGTTTGAAGATCCCCAATAGAGCATTGGAGAAGAAGAGACCATTGGACCATTGGAGCACCTCAACCTTGTAGCTGCTCAAACTCAACCATCCTCACCATTTGAGGTAACATGATTATTGTAAAGCTATTTTTTCAGAAATAAAGAATTTGTTTTCGATGTAGATCTGAGTTCGTTACCATTTACTTTCAAGTTTTTACATGAACATGCTATATTAACTTTTAACTTTCTCATATCTTAGATAAATTTTGCTTTCTAACTTTTACTTTAGTTTGTTATCATTTCAATTGAGACTGCTACTACAAGTTAGTAGGTGCTCATTAGCACATGCTTGGGTGAAAACCCAAACAATAGTTTTTCGTGACTCCACTCATTTCGAATCTTTGAATCTTTGATTTAGATCTATATTTTAGTTGTTTTTACCTCTAATAGTGTAGATCTGGCCCGCTTCTAAGCCCATAGCTTACTGCCATAGCAATTGGCCTTTTGTGCAGCCTGAACAACCCGAAAATTCAATTTTTGGGTTTGTTTCGGCATGTTAGTTTTTCAGAAATTTCAATCTAATCTAGGATCTTAACTAAGAGAATGACATGTACAACATATCTACAACATATCAATCATGGACACAATAATGCAAGCACACAAGAGACACAGAGTTTCACCGGGGAAAACCAAGAAGGTGAAAAACCCCGCAACTTCCTCAAAGATAGATAGAACAATGGTACAACCAAGTACAACCAAAGTACAAGAGATAGTCTTCTCCTAGCAGATGATCCTCCTCCTCACAAGTGCACAACTTTCTGAGAGAGATAGAAGTGAGTAATGAGTGATCAAATAGAGATATCCCGATCTCTATTTATACTTGTCCTGTCCTACCCAATAAACTAATGGGGCCAACTTATCTAGCTTAGCCTAATAACCCATGGTTAACTTAATCTGGTCCAACCCCACACTTGTTGGTCTAATAACCCATTTACCCACATGACTCATACAGGGCCGACCCCATCCAGGTGGTCTAATAACCCATCAAGTATAAGTTACGACACTTACAATATAAATGACGACACTTCCATATAGAGGAATAATAACATCTCTATAGGAATACAAACACTTCCGTATAGAGGAATAATAACATCTCTATAGGAATACAATACACATGGGTAAAATACATTCTGAAGTTACATATACATCAACACTCCCTCTTAACTAGGAAGGTATTTCTCGACACAGATCTGCTAGCACAAGTCTTCTTCTCTGGATCATCATCAACGAATCATCGTCCTCGAATCATCATCATCGTCACTAATGCTGCTATCTCAATCAATATATGAATCTACTCATCATAGGAAGTTCTACAGAGCCAGTCCTTTTTCATACTAGATGTAGGTCCACCACATGCAGGTCTTCATCATCACTGGACATACTGTGGAATACTCAGGACTTATTACATGCGTCAACAAAACCTAGCAAGAGCATCGCGGGATTGATTATGAGCACACTGCTCAACCTATCGAATCTCCCAGGGAGCTATTACATGTGACCAAGCAAAACCTAGAAAGAGCATCTCAAAACTGATTACGTGCCCAGTACAAATTGCAAGATCTCCCAGAGAGACATTATATGCTACCAAGCAAAACCTAGCAAGAGAATCTCAGGACTGATTACGTGCCCAGCAAAACCTGCAAGATCTCCCAGGGATAAATTATATGCCATGGAAAAAACCTAGCAAGAGCATTTTCCAAATCTCCTAGGGAGCTATTATATGCCAGCAGAAAAACCTAGCAAGAGCATCTACAAATCTCCCAGGGCTCTATTATATGTCCCTCCAAGCAAAACCTTGAAAGAGCATTTTCCAGATCTCCCAGGGAGCTGTTATATGCCAGCGGAAAAACCTAGCAAGAGCATCTGCAAATCTCCTAGGGCACTATTATATGCTTATCTACACAACCTGTCCACGACCACAAAGTATCAACCTAATACTCATCATATATCATCCTGATCATCATCTCTGCATCATCCTGATGCAATTCATCCAGAGCATCGTCCTAATACTCATCACACATGATCATCCTAATCATAGGATGTATCCACCTGATACATGTCATGCATCCACCTGATGCATATCACATACATGATCCACCTGATCATACAATGTATCCACCGGATACATATCATGCATCCACCTGATGTATATCACATACATGATCCACCTGATCATACAATGTATCCACCTAATCATACAATGTATCCACCTGATACATATCATGCATCCACCTGATGCATATCACATACATGATCCACCTGATCATACAATGTATCCACCTGATACATATCATGCATCTACCTGATGCATATCATATACATGATCCAATTGATCATATCCAAAGCAGTAACTAGAGTATCGTCGTGATGCTCATCACACAGCACTTACATCCATAGCCATGGGAGGATCCTCCTACCACCATGCTTGGAATGGCTTCTGCCAATGTGTCCATCACTTGTTCCTTGAAGTGTCATCAATTTGAAGAACACCAAGCTTCCATTTGAAGTACTCAAAATTCACTCTGGCTAGTGGTTTCATCAACACATCTGCAACCTGCTCATCCATCGAAACATACAGAAGCTTCACTGCTCCTCTCTGCACCATATCCCTGATATAGTTATATTTGATCTCTATGTGCTTCGACCTGTCATGGAACACCGGGTTCTCATACATCTTCACACAACTCTGGTTGTCACAAAAGATACCAGTAGCATCCAACGGGAGATCAAATAACTTAGACAGTAGCTTTCGGAGCCATACTGCCTCGCAACTAGCCGAACAAGCTGCAACATACTCTGCTTCGGTTGTATTCAGTGCTACGCAAGACTACTTCCTGCTAAACCAAGAGATCACACCTGATCCCATACTAAAGCAGCACCCATATGTGCTCTTCCTATCTGCAGCACTGCATGCCCATTCCGAATCAACATAATCCTGCAAGTTAAACTTTTGATTCACATCATACTTGAGCCCATAATCAATTGTACCCTTCAGGTACCTCAGAATATGCTTTACAGGAACCAAGTGAAAACCTCTGGGATCCATCAGGAACTGGCTCAATGTGTTCACCGCAAAGCAAATATCTGGTCTAGTGTTCGTCAAGTACATCAAGGACCCAATCATCTGACGATACACAGTGACATCAACCAGATCAGATGAAGCATCACACAAAAGCTTCAGGTTCGATGCCATAGGTGTGGCCATGGCCTTGTATTCCATCATCCTGAACCTATTTAGGATCTCTACTGCATACTTCTCTTGTCCAAGGAAGATTCCATTTGCATTCTGCCACACCTCCATGCCTAGAAAGTAGTGCATCATACCCAAGTCCTTCATCTCGAACTCGGCAGCAAGCTTCCTCTTGGTATCAGCAATCAATCCATCCTCACCTGTAACAAACAGGTGATCCACATACAAAAGTAGTATCATTGGATTTCCTTCCTCAACCTTGTAGTAAAGGTTGGAATCCACTTTACTCTTGGTAAAGCCCAAACTGGATAGAAATCCAACTATCCTGCCATACCAGGTCTTGGCTACCTGTTTCAAACCATACAGGGGTTTCTTCAGTCTGCACACATATGACTCCCTATCATGTGTCTCTAAACCAAGTGGTTGCTCCACATACACTTCCTCCTCGACTACACCATTCAAGAAAGATGTCTTGACATCCATCTGGTGTATCTTCCGTTTCATCACTATATCCAGAGTAAGTACTGATCTAATGGAAGTGTGTCTGGCTATAGGTGTAGAAGTCTCTTCATACTCAATCCCTCTTTCTCGAAGAAGCCACAAGCTACAAACCTCGCTTTGTATTTCTCCATGCTACCATCTGCAGCATGCTTGATCTTATAGATCCATTTGGAAATCACAATAGACTTCCCTTCAGGTCTTGGGACTGCATCCCAAACATCATTCTTCATGATCGATTGGTACTCCTCGATCATGGCATTCTTCCCAAATCCTATGAACTTCAATATATTCAATATATTCAATAGATAACTTTGTTGTTGAAACAAATGTTGTAGTCCTTCTTTGTAGGTGCTTGTATATGATCTTTCCTACAAAACAAGTTAAATTGCATGATTAGAAACTTCTCATAGTTTTCAAAACAAATTCTTACACATACAGAAATATGTCATACAGTCATGCAATTACTTTAGCCAATGCTTTAATACAACATTTATCCATATCCCGTAACTTTCTAGATGCCTTCCAATCTCTACTAGAACATTGTTTAAGAGTGTGCACAAGTCCCAACATGTCAGCAAAGAGGTTTCATTCTATATAAGTAGCAATGGAATGTTGTACAGTGCCATAGTCCACTTACCCATTACATGCATATTAGTAGTATGTTGTTCATTAATGCAATTATTCTAATATGCCAGAATACACAGCCTAATTCTAGGAACATCAATATATACATCATTGAACAGTATTATTTAACCAATCAAATATGCAAGAAATGATAATTCAAATACTTATCTTTGTTTGTTGGGTTGACTCCCTCTCGGTCTTTGCTTCCTTTCCGCAACTCCATTCTGATGTGGATTGTGAGAAGATGCCGAATCCCTCTGAATATCTGCATCCTTGCAGAAACTACTAGAGTGTGCTCCCTCTTGATCTTTGCTTCTTGGATTACCTATCCTTGAACTTATATCCATCCTCGATCACTATGCATTCTTACAAGTATCATTATTGTGATATCCTCGAGATTTCATACATAATCATACATTTATTAGTATAATCTCAATACTATCAAAAACATAATAATCTTAAACATGTATAGTAATGATCATTTTAAACACATATAATAAACATTAGTATTCAAGGTTTATATAGGACTTTTCTAGTTAGTCATATAGTCAATTAAAGTAAGAAACATAATATGCCTAGACCCATGATTACTCAAACCTATAACTTCATGAATAATCATAATCAATCATGCCAAGTATACTTATATAAGATATCCTAACACAAGGTAGGATTTTAACTTGATATAGGAAAAACATATCTATATTAGCATGTTAGTTAGCTATGTCTAACAGACCCACATGATGTCTTCTTGTTCTTCAATGACTTGTGCTAGTAACCTGCATATCTCATAAGTTAACCATTATAGAACCAAGTTATACATACCTCGTAAGTAGATCTTCTATGTGATCCATGATAATGAATGAATCTTTGTCTTCATGTCTCCATGGTCATATGTTCTTGAACTAGAACATGATTTGTTTTTCTTTGATGTACCTTTCATGTTAGTGGACAACATCAACCTCATACAATACCACAAGGCATTAGTACAATCATAAGTGTCAAAACCCTAATCAATGAATATCTGCATTCATAATTTTATTAAGGTGATACGACAAGTCTAAAGTTAATCAAGATTGTACTAACCTTAGTGAAAACAAACATACCATAAACTTAATCATGAACAGATCTCGAAACATACCTAGATAAGTCATACATGTTGAGATTGCTTGTAATCTTCTTATGTAAGGTCTTAGCCTCATCTTCCTCTTAAACAAGAACTTCGTCACTTATGCAGGTGACCAAACGATTCTCTTCTAGGATTAACCCAATCCACTTGATTTGCAGAAACTGGATCTGGAGATGGATTAGGGTTTGTCAGAGAAACCCTAAAAATTCAAACTTTGAATTTCAAACTTCTGAAAGGATAGAAGGATGCGCCTTGATGAGATGATCAAGCTGGTATACTCAGAATTTGAAAACTGCAAAGTTTCACCCCTCAAAATTGCCTTTGAAACTTCCGGATCTTCTCGACAGGATCCCGAACTAGGGTTTGATAAAGCCCATGCTTCTTACCGACCAAAAGGTTCGATCCAAATCTCTAAACTTCGATTTTTATGAGGAACTTCCAACCGTGGTCACAGACTTAAAAAATTCCAACTTTTGCAGAAGCCATAATTTTCCAATTTTTCGATCAAAGTCCCGAACTAGGGTTTGATCAAGCCCGACCTTCTGCCCAACCAAAAAATTTGATCTTGGTCTCTAAATTTCTATTTTTATGACTACTATTCATCCGTGGTCTCCGAGTACAAAAAATCCAACTTTCTCTGAAACTCTAATTCCCAGAACCATGAATGAAGGTGCTCAAAATCCAATTCTATTTTGACAAAAATATGCACCTGATTGTTTCTGGTGTAACTCCGAAACTACAAATCCAAAGGGTCTGAAAATTCTACCTGTGGTATCCTGACATGTCATATTTCCAACCCCATAGGTCTGATCTCAATTGGATTTTCGGAGAGAGAGTTATGCTAAGTGTTGCAATGTGACCTATTTATGGGATAAAACAGGAGAGCGAACTTGTATAGAGTGCCACGTGTCACTGGTTCACTTTTGGCCTGTGAACGCTCGGCTTGTGAAAGTACATTCTGTGCCCTACCTGTCACATTTTATGAAATTTCATTTGGACCTTCCTAGCCCAAGTTATGACCTTTTTTCCTAGGTAACCTGTTTATGACTTAGATCTGGAAGAGGTAGAAACCCTAGATTGTACATATCATAAAACACAAAGGACAATGCATTAGAAGTTGTGCTTTGGAAAAAGGTACATGGGGCTCTTATATTCATCCTGTAAGAGTTTTAGATGTTGAAACCTCACCAAAATGGATTTATAGCGAAAGTTCTACGATGACTGGTTTTTGCTAAGTCAAGCCCTAGCATCGCAAGTGCAACAAGTGTCATACATGCCATACCATGCCTTCTTTCAGGCTAGCTCTGATACCATGTTAGTTTTTCAGAAATTTCAATCTGATATAGGATCTTAATTGAGAGAGTAACATGTACATCATATCAATCATGGACACAATAATGCAAGCACACAAGAGACACATAGTTTCACCGAGGAAAACCAAGAAGGTGAAAAACCATGCAACTTCCTCAAAGATAGATAGAGCAATGATACAACCAAAGTAAAACCAAAGTACAAGAGATAGTGTTCTCCTAGCAGATGATCCTCCTCCTCACCACTGCACCACTTTCTGAGAGAGATAGAAGTGAGTAATGAGTGATCAAATAGAGATCTCCCGATCTCTATTTATACTTGTCCTATCTTTCCCAATAAACTAAGGGGGCCGACTTGTCTAGCTTAGCCTAATAACCCATGGTTAACTTAATTTGGGCCGACCCCACACTTGGTGGTCTAATAAACCATTTATCCACATGACTCATACAGGGCCGACCCCATCCAGGTGGTCTAGTAACCCATCAAGTATAAGTTACGACACTTACAATATAAATGATGACACTTCCGTATAGAGGAATAATAACATCTCTATAGGAATACAATACACATGGGTAAAATACATTTCGAAGTTACATATACATCAACACAACGATGTTTTCCATCCCGCACATATCAGCTTTTGACACCCACAGCCATGATTCACATCGTGGCTTTTAGCCTGTTTGTCGCGATTCAGATCACGGGTTTTTGCTTGTCAGCCGTGATTCGCATCGCGGGTTTCCTGTCTGATAGCCGCGATTCACCGAGCTGCGATCCACATGGCTTCTTTTGCCCAGATCATCATGATTCACATCGCAGATTCTAGCCCAAAGGCCGTGATCCAGATCGTGACTTTCACCACAGACAGCCGTGATTTCATCCTGTATTGTCTGGTTCATTTTTCAGAGTTTTTCTCATTTCGGACCATTTTTTCCAGCCATCTCCCCTGCATTTTTGGACAACCTACTGTTTTATTTTTGCAGCATTAAAAGCTCATATTTCTTTTCTGTTATTTGCTTTGCTACATTATTTTTAAAAAATTTCAATTTAGTGAAAGAAAAAAGAGTGAAGCACTTTTCAGATAGAAATTTCATATTTTATATGTTAAAATTAGAATTTTAAATTGTTTGATATTTCGCCCAAGCGAAGCATTAGAGATTTAATCATTTTTCATGATACTTGCTTTACCTTAATTTTTTTTTCAAGAACCCTTATTTTCTAAAAAGATTATTAAAGCATTTACATTTAAATCGTTTTTCATTTTTGCAATTTGAAATCATTATTTGTCCAATTTCGCCCAAGCGAGGCATGTCATTTTTTGGTACATAACCACACATGCACACAATCTATCACCTTAAATCAAAGTGAGCCTTAAAATCCTCTTAACTCAACCAACATTCTAACCCCACTTGGGGAACACCAAAAGAATATTGTAGATAGGTAGGACTGAGGGGATAAGTATCCAAATAACACCCCTCACTCACTTTCATTTTGAGACATAGTGGTTGACATTTAGGGTACCAAAATCCCCTAGTACTTATTGGCACAGTTTAAAACAAATTTGTCGGAATGGTCTCTCCCTTAGGAGGGTAAAAGTAGCCAGTCTGGTTCCGGAGGCTTGAGTGGACTACCACAATCCATTCAGTTACCGAAGGACACCTACTCGTTGTTCTCATTGTACCACCCTTGTGGGAGTACAACGGTGATAGAACAAGAGCTGCAGATTCACCTTTCTGGATGTGTCATGGATGTGGTATCTTAGTGGCCTATCTTCTGGGATTGTCTACCCAATGTATCTCCCGGTAGGGGGATATCTAGCCTTTGGTTCTACAATTCATATTGTTTGACTTGGATTTCATCACCTTGTAGAGGATACATCTTGTTGAATCATAATAGAATTTTAGTTAGGTGATTTCATCCTCTTTTACCACCCCTTGGTCTAGTGAGTACACCATTTTTTATTTTCTAGGAACCATTTGCATGTTGGTATTTTGACCACATCTTTTGTTTACTCCACTTACTATAGCACAACTATTGTAATAAGTGTTTTGAGTTTGGTTGTTGGCCCGAGTGCCATTGTTTTTTGCGCTCCCCTCTTGCACACATGGCTACATTAGGGTTTTTGAGCTTTCCATTCACCATCACACATTAGTTTTAACAGATTATTGTCACCCTTGAGTCCTTGAGACGTTCTCGGAGTTTCAGGGGTGAAATTCCTCAGTTTGGTTCACTTGACACCACACCTCATAGACCTAGAGTTTTGTCACTCGACTCCACACGTGAATGACATAGATCCTCGTCACCCGATTTGGATGCCGCATATACGGCATCCGACTTTGACACAGAATCTGAATACCCCACATACATAGCATCATCTAGCCCCATGGCTGGTATTCCTTCCAACCCTTTCAACATAGGGACTGTTGGTGGAACATCCTCCACCACCCCGGCTACCACATTAGCCACCACCACCAAAAATACTACTAGTATGCCCAACATGGGACCTACACCCATGTTAGGGATACCCAACATGGGACCTACACCCACTTTAGGGATGCCCAACATGGGACCTACACACACTCTAGGTATGCTTTTGACAGGAACCACTTCTACCATACCAAACCCAGGGTCTACTATACCTAATCCAAACCCATCTGTAACTCATGTTGCACTTGGGGACATTGGCCCCTCTCAGACATCTTTAGGTGGAGGAAACATCCCTTTTACAACTAATATTCCCTTTGCAGGCAGTGGCTCAACCCATAATGCTACCACTAGCACTTACGCCCCATCAACCATGTCACACCCCTCTGCTAGTCTGCCATTTATGGCTAGTCTTAACCTACCAGACCTAGAAAGGTTAACTAATGATCCCATCAGACATGACCCTATTTGGTCCCCCATGCCCACAAAAATCCCGTCAGACATCCCAAAGTTTGAAGGGAAGGCTGGAGAATACCCACAAAATCATGTTATGTCTTTTCACCTATGGTGTTCCTCAGAATCCATAGTCGATGATTCTATTTGACTCCGAATTTTACAAAGAACTTTCACTGGCTCAGCAACCAAATGGTATATTCAGCATTCCCATGGGACACACCCTACATTTACATCCCTCGCCTCAACTTTCCTACAGTTCTTTCAACTACCCATCCGCTATGATGCAGGAGTAGAAATCCTACTGTCTTGTAGACATAATACAACCACCCATATCACAGATCATATCCATGAGTGGCGTAAGCGCCGTAGTCTATGCAAGATCAAGCTAGATGACCATATCTTCCTGGATTGATTCCTGAAATCCCTCCTTCCACTCATAGCCAAGGATGTAGCTTCTGAACGACCCTTGTCGGAAGAAGAAGCCATTTTAAAAGCCCGGCAGTTCGACTTGATCTACGCCCAGTCTGGCTATTTATACACAATCTTACCGGATGCCCCGCATGATGATCCATCCCGGAGCGACGTGCTGGGGGCATCTGATGACGCTGATGGTATCATTGGCCAGGTCATGATACAAAACAAATCTTTCACCATGATGAGTACCAACAACGCCTCAGACCTGTCTAGGGCTACATCTCATTCTGGAGCTACAACTTCGTATGCTTCAATAACACATACCCACCACACTCATGGGCCCTCATGTCCACCACAGTGTCATGGAAAAGCACCCTCTACTTATGTACCACCTACATATTATAATCAATAGGCCAATTAGACTCTGCTTCACCCACAAGCCCAATCGGCTTATTACCCTCAACAGGAAGCACCTCCTGCCCCAACACTTCCAATAGCTCAAAGTTACCAACAACCACAACAAACAATGGGTCCAACTCCCAACCCTCCTGCTTACTATCCACAATAGCCTGCTCCAGCACCTGCTCAACCTCAAAACCCCCCTACTGCTCAAGGGAAAGTATATGCGAAACAAAACCAACCTCAAAACTAGAAAAACCAGTGTAATCAAGGAGGTCAACAGAATCACGGAAGAGGATGCAACCGTAGAAATAACCAACAACAAAACCAAGGAGGGAAGTCACCTAATCCTCCCAATAACAATAACGCTACTCCTGCCAATCAAAACCCTGATCGTCCACTGAAACAGGGAAAAAACCCCAACTTAAGAACAAACCACCCATGTTCCTTTTGTTCGATATACGACCACTACACACATAATTGCCCCCATTTGGAGAAATCGCATCAACTTTGGGCTGATGATGCCTAACGACAAGGGCATGTTGCATAGTCAGCACCACCTCCTCAACTGCAACCCATGATATTGCAGAATCCTCTACCCAACCAAGGAGTAGTAAACAACTGTCCAATGGATCCCCCACAAGGATACGCTGCACCACAACAGCAAATTACCTATGCTGCAACCGATTACTAACATACAAAGACAAGCACTCACCATCTACTAATGATCTCATCAAATGATATCAACCTTCAATCTTGCCAAAACAAATACGGCTCAGCCCCTGAAACCATGCCTACTAATCCATCCTCAAGCACCCTTCCAATTGATCAGACGTTATGCATACCTAATATGCCAATGGATGGGGGTCCAAAAGCCCCTCACGGCCCCTTAAGATGGATTAACAACAATCCTAATGCTTGTGCAGCTTCAAACTATAACATTGTAGAAGACTTAGCCCAGTCCCCCGCTGCTATGTCCACTCTAGAAGTCCTAAAAATTTGTCCTGCATAGAGGAAATTATTGTTTCCTGCCATTGGTTCCATAGACCCTAACGACTCCCATATGATGACATTCTACTTAGACGAAGCCGAACCACATTTTCCTTCGTCACTAAATTTTCAAGTTTCTATATCCATTCGAAACCTTATCATTCATCGATGCATCATCGATGAAGGTGCCTCCACCTGCGTAATGTTGACTTTTGTTTGGCAGAAACTCAAATCCCCCACACTGCAGCCATCCACTACCACATTTTGTGCTTACGATGGTCATTCATCTCAACCGTAGATCCTATTGGTTAATGTGCCCATGCAGCTTGGGGGCGAAATGGTTCTCATAGACATAGAGGTCATCAATGCCCAGCTTGATTACAACCTCCTATTAGGATGAAGTTACATGTATAAAATGAAAGTCGTCGCTTCTTCCATCTTCTGCCTCATGATGTTTCCCCACGAAGGGCTCATAGTAAAAATTGACCAGATAACATACTATGATCCTAATTCCCCCACAACACCTGAAAACATTCTACCTATGATCGAACAACCCATTCAGAGTGCATCTACATCATTCGTCTCCTCAATCGGACCCGGAATATATTCAGATACTCCCATGACCTCCACATTCCAATCTATCCCAGCCCCTTTGCGGATAACTGAAATATCTTATTTGTGCACCCTTTCGCACAACACATAGCCACATACTCAACAATCACCATTACTGCCATAACCACCCACGGTGCTTAATCACATCGGAGCAACATCGATTCACACTATCCCATTCTTATTTCCTCCTTCAGGAGTCATCAACACACTAGTAATGGCTACGCTAAATCTTCCAGGGTTAACTTTAGGCCTACCTGTATGGTACCTACTTGCACCGACCCCTCCCCCAACACCGAATGTCATTTTACAACCGGTCCAACCCATCAATACTTCAAACCGTCCACCAATTAGTGTAACGAACATCCAAAACCAACCACCTCCAACTGGGGCCACTACATCAACATCTAGTAATGCTCCCCCTAAACTCTGCTACAATGGGGGCAGAGGCCCACAAACCTACACCACTAGACCCACAACCCGCACCACCCCACCAACTCCCAAGTTGGCGAAGAATCCCCCAAAAATCCGTGTTCCCTCTAAGTGCTCTTTGTGCAATGATATAGGCCATGCTACCCATCAATGCCCACAATTACCAACACTTCAAGAACATATGCAAATGTTGGATGACGACACTAACATCCCAGTTGTCAAACTTGAGCTACCCCCTCAGCCTTGCGATAAATTGTTGCGTCCCAACCACCCTTGTGCGATATGCGGCATCTACGGCCATTATTCACATCTCTGCCCCGATCTCCCAGATTATAGAGAAGCTCTATATGAATTGAATAATGCCGACCTAGAGATATCTATTACATCCCTCAAATTCGACCCCTATTATTATTAATATTTTTATAAATGTAATCATGATTGTGTAAACAACCCTGGTGAGGAGCTCAAGGCCAAGGCCCCACTAGTGAACCTTGAGCTAGATTTATGTTTTTAAGTCTTAGTTTAAACCTAGAAGGTTAAAAGATGGTAACACGACTAATTGATAAGTAACAAAAACCCATCCATAAAAAAATATAAAGAAGCTGTAAGATTCATGTTTAAAAGACATAAACGTTGAAAGCGAAGAACTAATGATGACGATGGATCATCCTAGTGCGGCTTAACTATTAGCCTAAAAATTTACACATAGAGGCAATTTATACCAATCTTTGGAGTGATTTAAGCATGAGCAAAGGGTGCACATTTTTATTTATGAACAAATATTTCATAAAGGGAAAAGGAGATCTTTTGCCTACAAAGAAAAGTTCTATATATAAATATTATATATAGTTATGGCAATAAATACTATGGTTAGTATAGTAGTTAAAACATTAGTGAAATTATTTAAGGTAAAATAAATCTTTGAAGTTAAAAGGTTATATTTCCCTTATTAAAATTACAGAATTAAGCATCAAAACTTCATACTAAGTTATGAATATAATTCTAAAATAATAAACTAGTTCGGGATTAATTGTATTTTGAGGCGATTATATTTTGGAGATTACTTAAGTATTAATAAGTGAACAAAGCAGCAAATGCATATATATATTTGTAATTATAAAGAGTTAGTCTCAAAATGTATATGGAAAGGCGTATCAAATATTGTTTTAAGCATCTATCAAACATTCTAAGTGGTTGAATGCATATATTAGCTGTGAAGCCACGTTTTCTAGAAGTACGCTCGCAATCTTTTGATAGTATGTGCTTAAAAAGGACCACTCCTCTATCACGAAGAGAGTGGACGCAAAACTAATAATTAGTAGAGTTTAGGTGGGAAAGAAGGAGTGTTTCAAGCAAGATTGTCTCTTGAGAAGAGTGTTGTATTTAAAACAAGCCGCCACCTGCCTCTTAGTTGGCTTAAGAGTGCTGAAGTAATTCACTACTTGCCTCCATAACATTCCATTCTGCCTTTTGTCCTCTCTCTCCACTAAGGAGACAAACCATCAAAACTTTCGCTGGAATAAGGCATATTATATCTAAGTTCTGCCATTTGTATATTGTTTATGACAAATGTCGATGGTGTTCCAGTTGGGAAGGTGGGCAAGTTGAATGTTGTCATCGTTTGGGATGGATCGCCACAGGTTAAGTTTTCCAACGTAGAAAAACAAAGGGAGGCACCAAACTTGAAAAGGGAGGGGGGCTGCCTTTTGAAGATTGCCATCGTTACACTGCAAATCGTATAGTTCAGTATAGTTCAAAACTTAAAGATTGAGGGGAAAAAGCATTCATGGAGTAGTAGGAACTAAATTTCATTGGAGGCGAAATTAATTAATGGATCGAGCACATAAGCATTGAAGGGACTTCTATAATACTCTTGGTGCGGCACACATAGAACCTCATGTTCAATACACTTGGAGTGACTCGTTGTCTTTGGAGTGAATAGCATGCATGAGGGGGAAGGGAGGCCTGGCGGACGTCTTTGGAAAGGAAGGAAGGAATATTGGTACAACCAGAAAGAGGAAGCTCTTCATTCGTCCTGGCGCATGCACTTCATGAAGAAATACAAAACCATGTGATTCGGGTTTGTGGAGTTATATTTCGAACTAGATGTAAGTAACATTTATACTCTTTAACTCTCAAGAGACACATATTCGTAAATCTAATCCTCCATATATATATACCTGTCATGCGAGAGATCAGCTATAAATGTTGAGATATTGTAACTTTTAAGAATATTATATTTGTACTTTATTATTCCGGAGATGTTTCATTCCTCCATGAAGATCTTATTGTATATCCGAAGATGTTTATTCCTCCGTCAGAATGTGGTAACTTGGGTTATTAGACTTCCTTAGTGGGGGTCGGCCCTATATGTGTTATGTGGGTCAAAGGGTTGTTAGACCACCCTAGTGGGGTTGGCTCAGTCAGTTGTAGTGGGGTGTTTAACCCAATGGTAAAGTTGGGGCCGACCTAGTTAATATAAGGTACAAGTCGGAGATGTGTATAAATAGAGGAGGTGTGTTCCTCATTATACACACACTTCCCTCACTTAGAAAGTAGCGCACTTGTGGAGGAGAGGTCTGCTATGGTGGAGGAGGAGATCATGTCTTTGGTTTGCATCTTTGTATATTGTTGGTCATCTATATTGAGGAAGCTTTGCTGGGTTTTCTACCCCATGAGGGTTTCCCAGGATAAATCTGTGTCTCTTGTGTTTATGCTGTGCTTCTTGTTTCTTCAGTGATCCTGTATATGCTATTATTGTGAAATGGAATGTAATGCTACTATTTTCTATGTTAGCATATTAAATCTTAACATGGTATCAGAGCTAACCTGAAGGAAGGCAATGTATGGCACTTACGACACATGCTTTACTTATGACAATTTGAAGGTTAGTGTTTTATATAGCAAAACCCAGTCATCGTGGAACTTTCACTATAAATCCATTTTGGCGAAGTTTCAGGATCTGAAACATTTACAGGTCGTACATAACATCCCCAGGTACCTTGTGTCCAAAGGAAACCCTCACATTCATTGTAATTTGTGATTTATGATCAGTACAGGTTAGGGTTTCTTCCTCTTCCAGATCTCAATCAAATTCAGGTGACCTAGGAAAAAATGACATAAATTGGGCTAGGAAGTTCCAAATGAAATTTCGTAAAATGTGATAGGTAGTACACAGATTGTACTATTTTAGGAAATGTTTTTAGAGGCTGGAGTTGAACCAGTGACATGTGGCACTCTGTACAAGTTCGCTCTCCTGTTTTATCCCATAAACAGGTCACGTTGCGACACTTGGCATAACGCTCTCTCAGAAAATCCAATTGAGGTCAAACCTGTTGGGATGGAAAGATGATAGGTAAGGCTACCAAAAAAAAAGTTTTCAGACCTTGTGGATCGAAAATTTCAGAGTTACAGCAGAAAAAATCAGGTACATATTTCTGTCAAAACAGAATTATTTTTAGAGCACCTTCATTCATGGCTTCCGGAATTTAGGGTTTCGGAGAAAGTTAAAATTTTTGGAATCGGAGTCCACGGCTGAATGCTACTCAGGAAAATAGAAATTTAGAGACCTAGATCAATTTTTTTGGTTGGGTAGAAGACCGGGCTTGATCAAACCCCAGTTCGGGATTTTGATCGGAAAGATGAAAAATTAGGGCTTCAACAAAAGTTGAAATTTTTGAAGTCTGTGACCACGGCTGGAAGCTCCTCAGAAAAATAAGAGTTTAGAGCCTTGGATCAAACCTTTTGATTAGGTAGAAGGGTGGGCTCCATCAATCCCTAGTTTGGGATCCTATCCAGAAGATCCAAAAGTTTCGAAGGCAATTTTGAGTGGTAAAATTTTGGAGATTTCAAAATTGAAGTATGCCATTTTGATCAGCTCAGTAGGACACATTCTTCCATACATTCAGAAGTGTGAAAGTCTAAGATTGAATTTTTAGGGTTTCTCTAACAAACCCTAATCAAGCTCCAGATCCAGTTTCAGGGGGAGATGAGGCTAAGGCCTTACATAAGAAGACTACAAGAAGTGTCGACAAGTATGACTTAAGAAGATACAGGTATGTCTTGAAATCTGATTCTTGTTTAAGTTCATAATATGTTTGTCTTCATATTATTTATTAGTACAATCTTGATTAATGTTAGAATTGTCTTATCACCCTAGTAAAAGTATGTGAATGATAAAAGACATTCATTGATTAGGGCTATATGATTGTACTAATGCACTGTGGTGTTGTATGAGGTTGATGTTGTCTGCTAACAAGATACAGGTACATCATGAAAGACAAATCAAGTTCCATGACCATGACAACATGAAGACAAAGACTCCTCCATAATCTTTGATCACATATAAGTTCTACTTGCGATGTATGTATGACTTTGTTCTATTATGCTTAACCTATGAGATATGTAGGTTCCAGCACAGGATCTCTAAATGATTGAAGAGAACAAAGAAGATATTGATTAGGTATGTTAAACAGATATACTAATCCAGGTATGTTTCCTATGAATCTTACCTTGTGTTAGGATCCCTTATATAAGTATACTTGGTATGATTGGTTATGCTTATTCATAAAGCTGGTTATCAAGAGTTTATGCATATTATGTCTCTTATCTTGATTGATGATTTAACTAACCAGAAGAGTCGTATGATCAAACAAAAATATGCATGAGTAAAGGAAGACTTTCCTGAAACCTTGAATACTAATGTTTATTATCTATGATCATGACTATACATATTCAAGATTATTTAGAATTATAATGTTGAGAATATACTAATGAATGTATGTTTGTGTATGAGATCATGAGGATGACACTAGTGCACACTTGAGCTTGCACAGTGGTACAGAATGAATAGAAGTTCAAAAGACATAGAAGATCAAACGAGACAACCACACAAACATAAAAGATAAGTATTTGAGTTGTTATTTGAAATAGTAAATGATATTGCTTATAATAGTTGTATGCATATTTGTATTCCTAGAATATATCATGTTGAGTGTAAACATTCATAGAGCATTGAACAGTATACTACTAATATGCATATGATTGATAAGTTGGACAAACATTCCATTGTTGCTTGTCTAGAATGAAACCTCTTTGCTGGCATGCTGAGAGCTGTGCACACTCTTGATAGTATGTTCTGGTAGAGATGGAAGGCATCTAGATAGCCACTGTATGCATACATGATATGGAAAAGTGTTGTGCCAAAGTATTGGTCAAGATGGTTGCATAACTATGCAAATGATATCTGTATGCATAATAGGTTATCATGTCAACATGATTTGATGATTATGAAGTATTACTAATCATGTACTTAATTTTGATTTGTAGGAAAGATCATGAAGAATGATGAACATCGAAGAAGTGATGGATGTTCAACAAGAAGACTTACAAATCAAACAAAATATAGAAGGCTCGTGGCTAGAAGATTCTCTTAGAAAGAAGAAGAGAATCATGACGAGATGTTTGCTCCAAGTGGCTAGATAAGACCATTCTCTTAATGGTGTAATTAAAAAAGAAGTGTGAATCAGGTTCTATATGGGTACCCAGGATCGATAGTCAATTGATGAGCTTAATGATCACCATGAGTGATGTGGATCTAAACCTTTGCTACAAGGTTGGATATGGTTTCTATACACAGATGACATGGATGCAAGAAGGAACTCACCACATAGTTCGAATGATGTTGAAGCTCATATCAGTAGACCCATCTGACGAGAGATGGCACTGATAGATGGCTACAGAAATGAAAATGAAAGATCTCAGATTGATGCATTACTTCCTAGGTCTGAAAGTATGGCAAGGCTCAGAAGGAATCTTTCTCAACCAGGGAAAGTATGCTGAGAAATATTAAAAGGACTTGATGTGTTGGAATGGCCACTCTCATGGATTCCAAATTGAATTTGTTAGCAGATGACTCATCAGAGTTGGTGGATATAACTATGTACAGACAAATTATTGGGTCATTGATGTATCTAACGAATACTGGGTCAGATATATGCTTTGCTGTGAACACCTTGAGTCAGTATCTAGTGGAAACTAGATGTTTTCACCTGATAGTTGTAAAGCATGTGATGAGGTACCTAAAGGATACGATAGACCTTGATCTATGCTATCTTGAAGATCATGTCTTTAGATGACTACACAGATGTTGATTGAATAGAAAGTGTATCAGACAGGAAGAGCACATCGAGAGGATGTTATTGTCTGGGATCAGCCATGATCTTATGGTTAGCTGGAAGCAGTCTAGTGTGGCTCTCAGCACAAGCGGAATATATGGCTGCTTTCTCTACTAGTTGTGAAGAAGTATGGATTTAGGATTGTTTGACTTAGATATAGAACCAACTGTGATCCTATGTGACAAACAGAGTTGTATCAAGATGACAGAGAATCCAGTGTTCCATGATAAGTCAAAGCACATAGAGATTTGACAAGATATGGTGCAGAAAGGAACTATAAAGTTCGAATTTGTAACAAGTTGCCTATGTACTAGCCAAACCTCTACCTCAAGTGAACAAGTTACCGATATACTAAACCAAAACTCTACCTCAAGTAAAGTTTTCCGAGACAAACTTAAGGACCCTCCTCGAAAGGGGGAGTGATGTGATCACTTATGATGAGATTGCCTGCATCGATAGTGAGGTCGATGATGTGGATACCTATATTAGTAATTCCAATAGAGAGGTTGGTGGATGGTCCTTAGACAGGGTCTAAGTTGAAGTGGGGATTGGATCATCCCTGGACTTCGGTCCTAAAGTGAGCCATAGACATATGTCTCTGAGAATGAAGTCCATAGTGGACAAGTGGGGATTGTATCGTCCCTGGACTTCGGTCCCTTGAATTGATCCGTAGACGTATGGTCTTCGAGAATGAAGTCCTTGATGGACATGTGGGGATTAAGTCATCCTTGGACATGGTCCTAAATGCACGGTGGGGATTAAGTCATCCCTGGACATGGTCCAAAATGCACGGTGGGGATTAAGTCATCCCTGGACATGGTCCTAAATGCATGGTGTGGATTAAATCATCCTTGGACATGGTCCTAAATGAATGGTGTGGATTAATCATCCTTAGACCGTAAATTCCATAATTCCGAAAGGAAGGATAGTCTTAAACATGATTATGATGAGATTGATCCCGTAATTCCGAAAGGAAGGATCATGTGTATTGCAGAGTATGCTGCTATCATGTATATTTGTATTGATGAGGATACTTGTATTGATATTGATGATATGTATTGATGAAGATACCTGTATGTATACTTGTATTGATGAGGATACTTGTATTGATGATATGTATACTTGTATTGATGAGGATACTTGTATTGATGATGTGTATACTTGTATTGGTGTGGATACTAATACTGATGATCTAGATGACGATGCTACTGATTGTGATGATCGTGACATGACGATACTGATGATCGTGTGATGATGATGCTGATGATCATGTGATGATGATGCCGCTGATCGTGATGGTCTAGATGACAATGTTGCTGATCATGATGGTCTAGATGACGATGCTGATGATCGTGTGATGACGATGCTAATGATCGTGTGATGGAAATACTGATGATCGTGAGGATCCAGATGATGATGTTGTTGTAGCTGTTTGAGTGCTACAGAAGATAAAGACTTAGTACTGAAGATGTTGATGTTCCAGTAACTGCTTGAGTTACTGATGATGTTGAGAAAGCTTCCAATGATTTATAGATGTATCATGTTGATGACTCCTTGCTCCTGCAGATGTTGTTATAATATCCTTCTCGTTAAGGGGGAGTGTTGAGATATTGTAACTTCTAAGAATATTATATTTGTACTTTATTATTCCGGAGATGTTTCATTCCTCCGTGAAGATCTTATTGTATATCCGAAGATGTTTATTCCTCCGTCGGAATGTGGTAACTTGGGTTATTAGACTTCCCTAGTGGGGGTCGTCCCTATATGTGTTATGTGGGTCAAAGGGTTGTTAGAGCACCCTATTGGGGTCGGCCCAGTCAGTTGTAGTGTGGTTTTTAACCCAGTGGTAAAGTTGGGGCTGACCTAGTTAATATAAAGTACAAGTCGGAGATGTGTATAAATAGAGGAGGTGTGTTCCTCATTATAAACACACTTCCCTCACTTAGAATGTAGCGCACTTGTGGAGGAGAGGTCTACTATGGTGGAGGAGGAGATCATGTCTTTGGTTTGCATCTTTGTATATTGTTGGTCATCTGTATTGAGGAAGCTTTGCTGGGTTTTCTACCCCATGAGGGTTTCCCAGGATAAATCTGTGTCTCTTGTGTTTATGGCGTGCTTGTTGTTTCTTCAGTGATCTTGTATATGCTATTATTGTGAAATGGAATGTAATGCTGCTATTTTCTGTGTTAGCATATTAAATCTTAACAATAAATAGGTGGAACACGGATTTTATATAATTGTGATTCTCAGTTTATCTCCATTACGGTAGGTTATATGGTAAGAAGTTAATTGAACTTGCATCTTAGTGTTTAATTTCTGATTGTGACATGAGTATTATTACGTCGCCCTATAATGAAAGTCGTACACTTAAACCCAAGAGTGGGTTAACCTTTAGAATGGCCTAATATAGATTGTTATCTTTCTGTTGTGGAAAACGGGTGAAGGATGGATGGAAAACCGATTTTTTTTCTGATGTTATTTGTTGGAAAAAACACATTAACCGCTTTCTGCCTAAAATACTTGATCTTTCAACATGTCACCATAACCTAGGCAACTCATCTGACTGAGATCTAGTTTGTTTGAAAGATTTCCCATCTTGCACTGGTCGTTTTGATAGTAGTGTGTCAGTGACACTTTGAGCGTTTCTTGAACTCTGCATGTATTTCTGTACCCTTATTCTTTTATCCCATTTGGACGGAAGTGTTGATTGATTAAGCTCTGTGTTCATATTGATGAGGTCGATTAGTAATGGCATCCATGGGCGCTTGTTATTTACTAAAGTTGTAACCTTACCCTACTTCTACTTGGAAGTATTACCATCCAGGACGTTAAACATTGTTAGACTCCGTGTCCAGATCAAGAGGTCGTTTAGTGATGATTTTGGATGCATGTTAAATCTGGTCTTTTATCTCTGCGTTGAAGTAGTTACAATAACCTTTGGCAGAGTTCATCTCCACAGCAGTTCGTAATTCTCGAACACTTCTAGTTTGGTTGAAAACTTGGTTGAAGCATAAGTTATGTGCTTGCAATCACGAACGGGATAGGACAACTCATTACGTATAGTGTACGCTGTTAGGAACAGTAGTAAACCCTCAGAATAATTGGCTTTCTATTTTGGGTCTCTACGTACGGTATGACTCGAGATTTTCACGTCTGCGTCTGCTCAGCTTGGCATTGGCGATTATAGAGTGTGAAAACATTAACTTCTGGGGTTGTTACTTTGAAATATGTCTCAGCGATTTAATTGGCAGGGCTCAAGCGCAGTTCAATTGTATAATTATATTTATGAACCTACTCTTTGTATAGTGGAAGATGACATAGAAACTCTAACTACTTAAGTTTATTAACACTGGATCATAATAAATTATAAGAACGTTTCGAGTGTTCTAAATACATATATATACAAAGTTAATATTTGTTATCTTAAGAATTTAGGTTTAATTAATATTTTGGTTATGACGAACAACGACATCTTAGTTTAATATAGAAGGTTATATTTTCCTATAATTACTCAATATACAAAGTCAATATGATATTCGATAATAAAGGTTCTCTTATATAGAATATTATATTTTATATATTTAGACAAAATGAGAAACAAACCTATTTAATGAAGGTTTAGATGTAAGTTAAAAAGGATGTTACCTTTTTGGTAAAAACATGACATTTATTGTTAAGGGGAATCCTCATAAAGTCAACTTAGAAGATTTTATTTTATAATCATCTCTTAGACTAATGACGAAGTTAGATTTAATGTGGAAAGGGTGTTACCTTTGATAATTAATTACTAAATTTAATATCTTTATTTCCCCACGACAACCTATTAACTATTACAATAGTAGGAAGCATAAATAACATGATTTATATATATATATATATATGAAGTTTATTATTACTCAAGAAATAATGAGTCTTTCCTTCTTGAGAAGGTTAGAATTACTTTTAATGTATAAAGTAGCCATAGTATACTTTTGGCCGTAATATCATGGCTACATAATAGATGGCTTGGTGATTTCTATACTCTAACATTTGACCCAAGTTAAGGAGTAAATCTTTAGGATAAAGTTTTGGGTTTACTTGTCTCGGAAGTTTTAAGAAAGGTTAATACATTTCTTTTGTTTGGAAATTGCTTTCCATAAGGATAACTTGAGTAAGGGAAAGTGTAACATTTGGTTGTTCATTGAATATTGATAAAGATCTCTTGAAAGAAGCTGAAGAAGGATAGGAAAGTGGTTGGCAACAACTTTGTTGTTGGTGTAACCTCTTCCTTTTATTTATTAAATGCAAAACAAACCTTTGTGGACGTAGCCCAAGGAGTGGGTGAATCACGTGAAAAATAGTCTTTCCTTATGATGTTATCCCATCTTGTGTATTCTCATTGTGCCTTATTACTATTGACTTTGATTTACCTTGAATTATGTATAATTGTGTTTACAATTGATATTTCCTGGTTATTTCTTGGATGCATCCTTATCTGTTGATTTGATTTAGAAGTGATGACGATTTTGTAGACACATCTAAATATGGAAATGGTTGCAAATTTTAGTTGTCATACATCATATTAAATTTAGGTTTGCACATGTTTACATCCAAAATATTGTATGAAAACAAATAACTTTTTACTTTGCATTGTTCTTGGTTAGTAGGAGATTGTCCTCTTACTCTTATAAAAGGGATGAAAAAGGTTCTGTAAAGTAGATCGTAATACACCATTCAAATGTAGAGTTATAGATGCAGATGAATATGACATGTAAATATCAATGAATGAATATTTAAGTTTTACGATATTTTCTTGTTGTTTAGACAATTAGATCATTAAGGATAATGATCCAGGTGGATATCGGTGGCGGCCCACCTCTTCCTACTGGCTCAAAACAGTATTCTGGCAATTTTGGCAAATTACTATTTTTAGCAGCTTTTCGAGTCCTGAACTTGCAGAGCCATTTTGAGGCCCTAAACGACATTTTTTTAGAGTCGAATTCTCTGGAAAATATGGGTATTGCACACCTACCATCTTCGCGTGCTGAACTCGAGATTTTCCATATAATTTTGTAGCCATTCAATAGATCTCTCCAACGAGCTATTGTGCATCCCAAACGAAGATCGTATGCAAGAGTTACGACCCCGGGAAGTTGATGAACTAACTTACCCAAACGAGGCCCACATGAATTTTGGTGCTTCATCTCCTAGGGTTATGTTTTTGGATGTTTGGGATTCTTTCTCTCATGCTTATGATAAATAGGCCCTTTCGGCCTCTCTTTGTATCATCTTGGCATGAATGAGCATAGAAGCCACGTCTCTTCTCAGATATAGCTACCACCATTCCCGCTATTGTATTTACAGTCTGTTCTATTTTCGCTATTTAATAGAATGTGTGTTTACTGTATCACTGTGTTCTTTGCAATATATCTCTGTATATGATTCTGTATATGCTATCTTATTTCGTTCCTGCATAAATCCGGATTAGATAATTTATGAGATGTTTAATGATTGCCTTTTAATTATAAAGTAGATTTAAATACTAAAACATTTCACTTCCGCATGACATATATGGGAGGTTTGACCGCTTAGAAATTTTTTAAATTTTTATGAAATTTTAGGATGTGACAATATCCCCCCTTCTCATTGAGGAAATATACCCACCAAAATCTTCCCCTTCAGAAGAAATCAATACCAATTATATGATTTTATCCACCTACAAGCCTGAACCAATTCATTTGATGACACACTACTTCCGTAGTGACGAGGAAATCCTAGAAACACTTATTGCACCTGACTACCCCTAGGATGATATGCACCATCGGTCATACTTCATTCTTGAGGCATCTATCTCCACCACGAAAAACCAACTGTCCATCGAATCAAAAGATTTTTTACCAACCAAGGTCGATTGGTTCAAAGATCCTATCCCAACTCCGGATTCCTTTGAAGAAGGTAACATGGCCAACATTTCACCTATCATAAAAATTGGCATCTCCACCACACCTGGAAAACCTAAACGTATCTCTTTAGGCTCATCATGCACTGAAGAGGAAGTTCAAGCCTATAGGAAACTCTTCCAAAATTTTCACGATGTCTTTGCCTGGTGTTAACACCGAAATCATACCCTCTAGGTTGTGGGAGAGGGCAAGTCGAGGTAACCACTAACCAGCTTTAGACTAATGCTACTAACCTAGCATAGTCAGAGAGGGCTCTCTCGACAAACATATGAAAGACTGAAAATAATCAAAGGTGTCAACAATGAAAACATACACCAACATCCATTTCTTGAGATATTCAATCAATAACATACATAGAAGATCAAACTTCTATTAGGACAGATTTCTTTTCATAAATTGTGGATGGAAAACATGGATATATACTAGGCCAATGGAGTCAAATTAAACAAAACATGAACATCATTGAAAAATACTTTGCAGATACATTCATACAGGGGCAAGGTAGCCACCAGTTCACAGTAAAAAATATTTTAGTTGGTGATTTAGAAAAGAGATGGACAATCCATGAATATAAATCATGGAAACATGAATTCTATATTGACTTTAGCAGAAAATAAGGGTGAAATGCTTGGCATGACCTGAATGGAGCATTATCTCTATGAACTCCATTCAAATACTGCACTGAACCAAATATGAATAAGCAATTACAAAATGGATTGACAATGAAAGAAACACAATTCACATAGGAAAAGAGAAGGAATAGACTGCAAGACCAATAACATAGGAATCCCTGTCAAAACACTTGCTCAGCTCTACCAACTTTATTCAAAACAACTCAAAAGATTACATAGAGCAAGATATTTTTCTCCAAAAAGTTTTCAACCCTTCTCATTTCAAGTACATAGCATATATAGTTGCCTAGAGTTTGAGGCTTGACCTATTCATGCTTGAAAACAGTTACAACAAAATGCCACCTCATCAAGACATATTCGCCACTATTAAAAAATGAGCGAGCATGCCTAACTATTTTCTTTCACATTTACTAGTCTTCTTACTAAATGAAAACTAACTTTAAGATAAAACCAAAAGATAGTAAATCAGTTGCACCGGCTAGATATTCCCAATAGCTACCTCAAAAAATATTACAAATTACTTTTTAAAATGGGAATATCTTGGAAGTCTTTGGAAATAACAACAATTCTTTGAAAGTAAAAATAACAACTACCGAGGAGCATGAAGTGAGTATTTCATCTTCCCATACTTCTCCACATAAGCCCATTGATCAGCCGTGACGCTCTCATGTAGCATCCTTTCTTTCACTAGTACTCTCAGATCCATGTTGTCTTCACTGGATAGGACAGGGGCTCCTTCACTTAAGCTCTTTAGCAGGTTCATGATCTCGAAATCCTCAACAAGCTTCTCCAATAGTATTTTTCCTGTAAAAATCTGACTTAGCCTCCGGAATTTTTCGTGATCCATCTTTATGGTGCACAGTAGGTTCTTGTAATCGTTGTGCGAGATGAGCTCATTATCTTGATTCCAAAAGGAGGGTAGCCCCTTCTGGAAGACCTTCTCAAACCTTCTTTCTATATCAACAACTTGATCAGTCATCGCTGCACAACGGGCCTCAATATTATCTACATGAGCATACTTTCCTAGCATCCTCTTTGCCCAGGCAATGGTAGCCACTCTGTTCTTGATATCGAATGCAACTAGTTGTTCTCCTGATAAGGGTCTCAAAAAATCTATAGCATCTCGAGCTATCTCTTTAGGTCTTAGGATCCGATTATCTCGTGTTGTGCATATTTTTAAAGCTTTCTTTATCGCTTTCTCTCTGGAAGCTATGGAGATTAAACAAGGCCTAAGATCGGTGGCTGTCCTTGTGATGCTATCCCAGATTATGATCCTGCATGTCTGCATCGGGATCTGCCGATTTACCTGGGAGAAAAACCTCTGATTCATTTCCACCAGTCCCTTATTCTGCTTCTGGAACCCCTTTATTTCTTCGTCCATTTGCATGTTCTGCTCTTCTAATTTCAGATCCCTTTCCTTTAGCTCTTTAATTTCTACCTCCTTCAGGATGATCAAAGACATAGCCCGTGAAATATTGTCAGTGCTATTTTCATCTACATCTTGACTTATCTTTTATAGACGCGTGCCCAAAATGGGCGAGTTATCTTTCAGATCCTCAACTTGCTTTTCCAAACTCAGCTTCTCTTTCTCCCAATTTGCTCTTTTCTCAGCCAACTTCAACAATTCTACTCGGCTTTCACTGAGATCTTTGGCTAGGACCTCTTTCTCTTGCTCTAATTTAGACACTTCGGGAGCCTGAATTAATTGGGTGCTCGAGACCTTTTCCCTCTTTTGCAATGTTTGGATTAAGCTTTCTTTTTCTGCCAACAACTGTTTGGTAGCTTTGCCACCACTGTCACTACCAACCAAATCGAGCTGTAACTTCTTAACTTGCTGCTGGTGGGCTTTGCTTCCCAGCTTCTCCTATTTTAATTGGACATCCATCTTGCTAACAATTCCCTCTAACTTCTCGACTATTAATACTACCTGTATATAGTCTTCGTAGATAACATCCCCAATTTGCTTATGTAACTGGACCTTATCGGGGGCTGATATGCTTTTCAAATTATATTTCACCTCAGTTAAACTGCTAGGTGTAAACACTGCCACATTTAGAGTGCCTTCCTTTATATTCCGGCTAGTCACCAGATCAATATTTGACTTCGACAGGCTCCTAGCCTTGGGTAGCAAGTCGTATATAAACTGAGCGAAACCCTGCTTGCTCTGAGAATACTGTTCAAACATCTCATCTCTCGATGAGAGCTTGCTTGTGTCCCCGCTTTCTCGGGCTTCCTGGAAATTGTATTCTAATATATGAACACTGGGGATTTGAATTTCCCCCTCTTTACCACCTTCGCTATCCATCAAAATAGCTAAATCAGGCTATGTTCTAGCTGATCCTTGATCTTCAGTTCTGAGTCTCTTTCCTCCCTCTTCATCATATTCATCCAAGATTTCCTGCAGACTTCTTTTCTCTCCCGCTTCCGCGACCTTAGGTACAGTCTCCATCTCTATCACTGCTTCCAGCAACGTGAGCTCTTCTCCCTGCAAAATAGGTGTTGTTTCTGCCTCAGGCTCGTACTGCAACAGGTTCTTTCTGCCTAACGACCCCTCTACCTCCTTGTGCTCAAACCCACTAAGGTTACTCAATTTTCTTCTTTCAGAAATAATGTGACAAGGGTCATAGTCCATGGCAATATCCTTTTTGAATTCCAACTCTTCTAACAAACTCCGTACCTCCTAAACAACCTCCTTACTCTTTACAATAAACGGACCGATGGCCTAAAGATACTTTAAATCGACTCCCTTTCTAAACATTGAAAATTTTTCCTCTTCTAGGGTTAACTTCTACCTAATAAATTCTAAAGAAAAAACCCTCGATGTAAAGAAGGAGAGCAGTATGCAGGGCTCGTGCATGAACCCATACAGCCTTATGACAGTAGAGTCTTTTGATAAAACCCGTCCCCCATGGTGACCTCCTTTTTTAACTACAATAAAGTCTTCATTTCAAGCAAGACCCTTGGCATCTCTTCCCCCAAAAATAATTTGTACAATACAAACAACATAGAATTCATGTAATTAAACATGTTTTCCTCCAGATTACCGGCATAAACTTCTGGCACGAAATACAATTCATTCTGGTTACTGTCCATGATTAGCTTCATTAAATGGGCTTGAAACCGGAAACATCTAGTACTTGGAAAAAAAAAAAATTGAGAGTTAATGGCCTCCACCACAAAATATTCAAACCTAAGACTTGGAACCAACTCATAACTGACTAGGGGTGAACCGACACTTATCCTGTACAATAGACTCAACTGCAACTCTATCACAAACCTATCACTATCAAAACTTAAAAATTGCGCGAGTAATGAAAGGACCAACTAGGTATTTGTATTGAACAGGTTAACATCTAACAAGTATGGGGTTTCTTCAATCTCCTTGTCCAGCTTGAGGCAAGTGGTCAAAAAGGATTTCCGACTCTTGGGAGGGATTTGGCGATAGAGAGTTACAATTGCTTTTTCGGAGAAATTCTCAGACTCTGGTGTTTGCGGCTCAAGGATCCCAAATGAACGACGCACGAGTGGCAGCTCTATGGAACAAATGATTCTACTTTGCTGATTATCCATGATGACTCTTTGGGACCCTTCGTAATTAGACACACGCCAGGAGATGAACTCAAGAAACGACATGATTTGGTCTAAACAAAACAAAATGAATGAAGACTGGAAAAACCTATGTACATCAGTGCCCCTATCTTGCAGATGCTTCAACCTTCTCTTAATTTCGGCTATGGGTAGCTGGATAACTATGTCAAAAATGTTACAGTCCCTATCCTCTAGGGAACTCCTAACCCTACTCGTTCTTACGACTAAATCTTCTTCCATTATTTTACTACGAAAACACTTATACTACTGGTGAATTCAGTTGAAAAAGGGCCTACCTGTCACTAGCAATATTGTGGAATTATTCTGTCGAAAGCCCTTTTTCCCTCATCGTCTCCAACATGTCAAGAAGATTTTGACTTCGACAGTTCCAACGAACAAATGTCATCAACACATGTCGATGATAATATATATATACCTCGCTCACTTAACCATCAGTCTTATCCGCCATTTGTCCAACGATCTCGACCGTTGGTTTCTCACATGCCACTCCCCGCCGTCAGATCTGGCCTTTATTTAACCATTTGATTTGACACCCTTCATCTACCCATCATTGGATCATCCCATAGGTCCCAGTCTGCACCGTTTCCCTGGAAGCACGTATCTGTGGAGTGGTATCGCCAACCTCCCAATGCGGTTTTAAATACTGCTTTCCTACCTCGCGACCACCCTTGGTGGCGACACCTATCGAATGGTTTCATTTGTCGCGACCACTCTTCCCTGTATCCATCACGATACTTCCTGACGAGACTATCATTGGGAACTGTTGATCTTTTCTTGCTTTACATCCATGGTGTGAACAAATGACACGTTTAATTCTCCAAGCTTTTCTGTTGACGGGGTCCACTTTTTCTATCATCTGTGCATCTTCTTCATTGCATCGCCATTGATTTGGCTATCTACATTCTGCACCGTACATCATCTATGACCTTACCACTACAGTATCGCGTGCCTCCGTGGTGGTTTCGTTTATCGCTTTTCATTTTTTGCGACGCGCCTCCCAGCTGCCATCTGTTCGGCGGCACAACTCATCGCGACCACCAATGTGGTTAACTCCCACGCCTCTTGGCTATGCAACCATCAATGTGGGATTTCGATCTAATGCTTAATCCTGATTAATGATGTCTCTCTTTCCGGTGGTTAATCTACATAATGTTTAGGCTGTCGGACTTAGGATTTAGGCTCATTTGATCGTCTAAAAGGCCTTTCAACACATTTCCTTGCAAATTTTCCTATGGTGTCCATATTCACCCTTTCCATACCAATTTTTCATACTTTATCCTTCAACCATGGAGAAAGAACGGGACCTCGGGCCTTTACCAGGTAATATTTCTAATCCTCCATCTTTCGTTTCTGATATTTATGCTACAGAAAAATCAGATGCTAACAACTGGCTCCAACTCGGGGATGCTATCCTCCTTGCAAGGTAGCAAAGAACCCCTGGTAGATCGGTTCCTGATCCATTGGGAAAAACTTCACCCCTTGGACTGAAAACCCTAGGTTGGAAACTCAAAACTGTATCTACTACAAATTTGGGTCGACTACATAGATAAAACTGAAACCTTGGCTACCCTTCCAGATCTTAGGGCCTTCACTTCGGGCTTCAAATCCTTAGGTTCGCCATCAAAACTTTAAAACACTGTTAAAGAAAAAATATTTACAAGATATGGTACATAAGTTACCTGCCTTTTTAGCACAAATAATACTTCAAAAATCTCCTGTTGACCAGACCTCCTGACCAGGGGGATCGATCTTGATGTTCAAGGATGAAAGAATTTATCCCTCGGCTTTCCACAATAACATATGGCCCTACCAACATATGATCGAATTTCCCGTGCTTATCTTCCCGAGGAGCATCCCATTTTAGGACCAGATCATCCACTTGGAAATGTTCTTCCTTTACCTTTCCATCAAAAGTGTCTTTCATTTTCTCCTGGTGCACCTGTAATTTATCATATGCCCTATTCCTCAGCTCGTTTAGCTCTATTATCTCGTTTAGTCTTCTTTGCATGTGATTTGGTTCTTTCTCTAACCCATGCATAACTGGTAACCGTAAGGATGCAGGAAAAACCACCTCGGCTCCATATAGCAACTGGAAAGGCGACATCCCAATGGCTCTTTTTGTATCGATTTTGTCGGCCCAAAGAGCATATTTCAACTTTGTGTGCCAAGCCCTCTTATTCTCTTCCAATAACTTTTTTATGATTCTTACCAAGATTTTGTTTGAGGATTCTTCTAGTCCATTTCCCTAAGGATAGTATGCTATGGAATGGCTCAAGATTATATGGTACTTGTGAAAGAAATTTATCATCTTTTTAGACTTAAATGCTGGTGCATTGTCAGTAATAATCCTCTTGGGACACCCAAATCTAGACAGGATGTTTTTTTCCAGAAAATCCATGATAACACCTTCAGTTGCATTCCTCGTGGGCATGGCTTTGATCCACTTGGTGAAATAATCCGTAGCCGTCAAGATGCATCTGTACTGTCCAGAGGAGTTGGGGTGTATCTCTACGATGAAATCCAACCCCCATTGTTGGAAAGGAGCTTCTACTATGATGAAATGAAGGGGAAGTGAGACAACCTTCCTTTTTCCTTGAAAAATTTGGCACTGCGGATAGGTAACAGTTTCCTTATATACGTCAGCAAACATGGTCGGCCAGTAAAAACTAGCTGTCAAATTTTTTTTGGCTGTCACTTTCCATGAATGGTTCCCACCATAGTCGCCTCTGTGAAACTCTTCTTTGGTGTGTCGAGCTTCGTCTTCTAGTAAACAGTTCAACAACACCCCTCTTGGGTCTTTCCAATATAGGAACTGATTCATGATACAAAACTTCACAGCTTTCAACTTTACCAACCAAGCCTTGGTTTTGCTCATCCTTGTAGGAGCTTGCAGGTTTTGCAATACATAATATATGTCAGCATACCAAGGTGATGCAGAGAACTCTGGTCTAACTTGCGGTCCTATGTTTGCTTGATCTAGATAATATTCTAAGAAATTCAGCTGCAAAGAATCGTAGTTGGCCTTAGTCATTAGTTTTTCCAGGCCTTGGCCCTTCACCAACTTGGTGGGTTTTATTTCTAGGTCATACTCTAGCAATACAACAATCCTTTTGGCTCTCTTTCCTTCGAGGTTTGCCTGAGTGAGAATACTTTTCACAGCAGCATTTGGGACATGGGCGATTACGTGTGAGTGGAGGATGTAGACTCTGAAGTCTTTTAGTGACTTAATTAGGGCATAGGCCTGTTTCTCCATGATATCATATTTTAACTCCCCATCCCTCAGCACCCTGCTGAAGAATGCAATCAGCTACTCAACATTCTGGGCATTCTTTTGTAACAGTACTCCTGCCACAGTATGTTTAGATGTATAGGAAAATGTTAGAAAATCCTTGGAGAAATATGGACTGGCTAGTACTGGTGCTTCAGTAATAGCTTTCTTGATTCCTTTGAAAGAATCCTTTGCCTCCTCGGTCCATTTTATCTGATTTTCCGTTTTTAGCATATTAGTGATGCTTCTCATGATTTCTGCAAAACTTGGGATAAACCTTCTCAGGAAACCTACTTTCCCGATGAAATATTGTAGTTCCTTCTTACTTCTCGGCTCTCCAACCTTCTAGATAGCACTAACACTCTCAGGATCAATTATGATACCCCCTTTAGAGATAATATGCCCCAGGAGCTTGGCTTCCTCTAATGCAAAATGTGACTTCTTAGGGTTGAGGGAAATACCATACTTTCTGCATTTCTTGAAGACCGGCTCCAAATGTTTTAGATGCTCCTCATCATACCTTCTCCAAATGTTTTAGATGCTCCTCATTAGACCTGGAGAATACTGTTATATCATCCATATATACTACCACAAACTTATCCTTCTCTTTAGCAAATGCTATATCCATTGCACGTTGGAAAGTGTCCCTTGCATTCATTAGCCCGAAAGGCATCTTTGCATACATGAAGGTGCCCCAAGGAGTGGTAAAAGAATTTTTTTCTTGGTCCTCTGGGCACACCTTAATCTGATTGTATCCCGAAAAACCATCCAGGGTGGAGATTCTTTGAGCACCTACCACCTTCTGTAAAATATGTTCCATTTGAGGTAGAGGATAATTGTTTTCTAGTGAAGCCTTGTTCAGGTTCCTGAAATCTATGCAAATCCTGAGCTCACCATTATTTTTCCTCACAGGAACCAGATTAGATATCCATTAGGAAAACCTCAAAGTGACAATGATTTTAGCATTGAAAAGTCTTCTGATTTCTTTCTCTATTATATGCACCAGCTTTGGATTTATTCTTCTCAGCTTCTACTCGAAAGGTTTCTCCCCTGGTTTGTTAGGAATAGAATGTTGTATTATAGAAGTATCATATTCCTTCAGGTCTTCAAAACTCCAGGAAAAAGCATCAGAATATTTCTTCATTCGTTCCACATATTGCTCTTTCTTCTTAGTATGCAGCTTCTTGGACAGGTTCATTATCCGAGGTTCTTCTTCAGTACCCAAGTTCTGGTCTTCTACAACATCACTAGGAGGTTCAAACTTTGGGTTTTTAGCTACATAATTCTAGTCAAACATCTTTTCTACGGGTATCAAGCCTTTAGGGGTATAATTACTCTTCAATTGAATGATATCCTTTCCACCCAGCATGTTTTTCCACCCTTTGCTTTCATTCTCTTCATCCTCTGATTTCTTTTGGTCCATAAGTCCTTCCAAGTTCTCACCCTTGGTGTTAATCTGAACATTTGCAAGCTCATTGGATAATTCTAAAACCCTCTTAATCTGTAAATCATCATCGAATACCTTCCATTATTTTAAATTATTGGGATAGATGGCATGTTCACCGCTTCCACTTCATATTTCTCCTGAGAAAATATAGGAGTTTTAAAACCGCCGGAAGAAGTGGCCAGGGAATTTACCACTTGATTCTCACACTTGGGAATCACCTTGATCTTGTGCTCCGTAAAAAAATTCCCAAACATATTCCAGACTTCATTCGTGTAGGCCCTCATCTTGGGATGTTTGGTCTGATAGCTGTCATTTACTGGATTAACCACCAATTCTAAATCTCCAAACACTTCTATCCTTTTGGCTCCCAAATCCTTCAGGGCCTGTAACCCCAGGAGCAAAGCTTCATATTCGGCCACATTGTTGGTGCATTCAAAAGTTAACTTGTATGACAAAGCTCTGGATTCCCTGTCAGGAGGTATGATCCAGACCCCTGCTCTAGCGCCATTTTTTATCAAGGACCCATCAAAGTACATAGACCACATGCCTTCTTCATTTTCCTGCTTCTCTGAGGCTTCATACCTTGCCGCAAACTCTTTATCTTTATTTACTTCAATATATGTGGGGGGTTTAGGATCAATATGGGGGCCATGATTGGAAAATATCAAGGATCCTATGTCAGTGTCTACAACATATATAGGATGGTTTTCAGGTTTGTCTGTGCTACTGACAACATAAGCCATCCTCTTCTCTCTATACAATATTCTATTGCTCCCAAAAAGAGGTATGGTGTCATAAGACAAATCCATCTGCATAGTTCCTTTCAGTTTTGAAATCCAGGATCTTGACAATAGCATCCCGAATTTAGCAGGTACATCAGCCACTACTATGTCCATCATAATGTTTTTAGCTGGGACTTGGGAGAGGGTCACCACCAGATTCTTTATTAGCCCCATGCATTCTACCTTTCTGGAGTCGAAAGAATAGAGGTCTTTGTATGGTCTGGTAACTTCTAGCCCTAATTGATCCATCACATATTTTGGTATCAGATTGTGCGATGCCCCAGATTCTATTAATACATTGTGTAAGATCTTGTCATGGACAATCAAACTCAAATAAAACGGGGGAACTTCTTCATTGTCTGGTTCTTCAAGCTTGGACCCAAAAATTATGGTGGGAGCATCTTCTGCCACCTCCAATATGTCATGCTGACAATAACCTTAACTCTTTACCATGCTAGTTATCTCTTCCCTATATTCATTGTTTCTTAATAACTCATTAAGAGGGATAGGGATCTTCAACTTGGAAAAATCTACCTTCAGACTGAAGGTGGAAACTAGTTTCACCACTTCAGTGACTTCTGGGTGTTTGACCTCTTTTGAAGGTTTCCCCTTATCCTCTGGTGTTTTTTGTGCAGCGGCCTCCTGCTGCTTATGTGCAGCAACTTCCGGCTACTTATGTGCAGTGACTTCCGGCTGCTTTTCCTTTGGATTTTCTGCCTCTTGCCGTATATTTGAAGGCTGGGTTTGGCCGAGATTTCCTTTGTTCATTATTACCTCCCAATTCCTTAGATTCATCTTTCTTTAAATGTCATCTACAAGATTTTGATAACCCATCTGGTACTTCTTAGAATCGGACTCAGGGTTTTGGCTGGTGCTCTCCTTGGTGAAGAAATCATGCTCTCTTTCGGTCAATAGTAACTCATGGTCTAGAGTGTCAAAAAGATGAATATGGTCGTCCATGGGGTCTTCAAGTCATTCCTGATCAACTAAATTTTCAGGGAAAGGAGGCCTTATCTGTTGGTCATCATGGTTTCTTTGATTTTGTTGAGGGATCTATCTTCTAAAATTAGGATTTCTTATTTTGTTTTCAGGATGATCTCTAATGGGAGGCTTGTTGTCTAAGGATAATCTATCCATCAGTTTTTCCATAGCCTTCATCATTGTATTGAACTTTGCGTCACTAGAAGAGGAGGAGGTAGAGGCTTGGGTCTCTTATTTCTTTTTGTCTGCTTCAGTTTCACCTTTGATCTTTCCCGAAGCCATCATGTTTACCTCCACCTCTGTAGCACCTTTCAGCATAGCAGGAAGGGAGGTCGATTTTCTTTCACTCAATGTACATGAAAAATATCCATCAAAGGCATTTGCATAATGAAGTTTTGTAGTTCCTTCTGAAGCCCTTAGATCATCAGGAATGGAATTGTATGCCTTCATAAACCTAGAAGAAAACTCATGCACAGATTCAAAACCTCCTTTCTTCAAATGATTATACTGAGACAGGACTATGGCAGGGATCCTTATCGTATCCCACTTCTCTAAGAACAATTTCTTAAAGGTTCCAAAATCCTAGATAGAAGCATTTTCCAACTGTCTGAACCATTTCTTAGGTTCTCCAAACAAAATCTAGGAAAAAAACCTCATCTTAGCATAATCATAATCTACTTCCTCCAGATCAACAAAATCTTCAAATATGTCTACATGCTCTTTGGCTGAAAATTATCCCTCCCCATCATAAGAGACAATCCTATGGGCATAGTTCTTAAGGAGCTCATGCAAAACAGCTGGTAGGGCCAAAGGTGCAAATCTAGCAACCATGAGTGGCGGTGGATTTTGGGCTTGAAGGATGATATTCTGAAGGATATTCTGGGCAAGATTGTTGGCAAGGTTTATGGTATGGGGTTGGGGAATTTGAGACTGAAGTTTGGCACCTTCCGCTTTGGCAATATCTTATAAACGCCACACAGGATCTATCAAATATAACTTAGTGTCATCCAAACCTACTTCGCCTAGGTTTAGATATGATTCAGATCTTGATCTTGCAACAATCTCCCAAGGTCTATCTTTATATCTAACTCTTGAAAAAAAGATGAATCTTCTTTAGACACAATTCTTTCACTACTAGAAACACTAGCCTTTTCTTTTCCAATCTTATGTTTGAGCAAACTTTCTGGGTTATCCACACCTAGCAAAATTTCTGAAAAAGGATTACCTCAATTATGGATCTTCTTGGAGGCCAGGATGCCCTTTGAGACTTATTCGGAAAAGGAATTTGAATTACTAGTCTTCTCCAATGGAGCCTCCTTCGAATATAACCCTCAATGAGTGGAGTCGCCAGGGAAAAAACACACAACCTTGTCAAATTCTGGAAACCTCCTTTTTCCCACAGAAATTATTCTTTTCTTCGAAACTAGGACTTCTTTGTCGTTCTCCAAGGGATGATAAGACAATCATTCCCCGGCAACGACGTCAATTTGTTAACACCCAAATCATACCCTCTAGGTTGTGGGAGAGGGCAAGTCGGGGTAACCACTAACTAGCTTTAGACTAATGCTACTGACCCAACATAGTCCGAGAGGGCTCTCTCTATAATTCTATGAAATACCGAAAATGATCAACAATTTGACAATAAGACACATGCTCAACAGTCTTGCTCAAGATATTCAATCAAATCATGCATAGAAGGTCATATTTCTATTGGGGCATTGTTATTGGAGTTTTGGTGAGATAATCAAAGGAGAAACATGGGCAATGGAGTCAAAACATAAAACATAAATCAAATAACATTGCTGCTGCTATGAATGTCAAAACAAAGGCAAGGTAGCCACCCATTCACAGTCGAAAAGGCTGTTGTCTGGTGATAAAATAAGAAGGAAGGAACATTCCATCAACATTGGGAATCTAACAAGGATGAATCCTATTCCAACTTTAGTAGAAATTAGGGGTGAATGCTTGAAATGAAAGGAACAAGGCATTATTTCTATGAATCCCATTCCAATGCTACTCTTATTCAAGCATGAATCAACAAACGTAATGGAAGTAAATCACAAGAAGCACATACACATGAGAAGAAGAAGATACATACTGTAAGCTAAATGACACAGGAATCTGTGCCATTAAAACCAGCTTCAAACACTGCTGCACTATTAAGAAAATGATTTAAAACAGAGCAGAGCTCTCCCAAGGCCTCAGCCACTTGATTTTCCAACCTCTAACTCTTCTATTACATCCAATTTATAGACCTATTTGGCCCTCAGGGTCGAGATGATTCCATGGTAGATGGTTACAACAGTATGGGCACCTATACAAAGAGATTCAACAACCTAAGAGTCGGTTTCAACAAATTTTGAACAGTTTTGGCCGCAGACTGTTGAAAAAAACCTCTCGGTGCCACGACTGTACCTCTCAAACGGTGATAGCTGTGTAAAAACTGAAATATTTTTTTGTATATTGGGCCATGTTGAAGACAAATCTCTTTTAGTTTCCTCAAATTCGCCTCCAACTTGCTGGTATCTACTCTGGAAGTTGATGACTCACACTGAAAACGTGAATTCTGGAAATTTACCCTCTGAAAAACCTTTTTATTTTCCCAAACCGTGACACCTATGCATATTTTGCGAGAGGTTAGTGGATATTGGCCCGTGATGGAGATAAACCTCTCTCAGTTTCCGAAAATTCCTTATGGTTTCGCCGAAACCGTTGCTGCAATATGATGACTAAAACAATCATTTTCATAAAAAAACCCCCATATTCTTCACGCGAAATTACATTTAGGTTGAATTTGATTTTCCTTTTCAATTTGAATTTTGAGACCATGTTTGATGATGTGATAATCATCTTATTGTTGATCAATACCCCCCCCAACTGCTTAGCACAAAATGGGTGCTAACACCTGGTCTTACACCGAGATCCCTGGTCTCGATCCTACTATTGTAGAACATCATATAAACACTTGGCCTAACATACCTCCTGTCTGCCAGAAACAATGCCCCATTCACCCATCTAAGCTTCCAGCCGTTAAGGCGGAAATTGAGAAGCTTCGAGCAGCGGGTTTCATATACCCTATCGCTTACACCACCTGGGTTTCCAACCCATTTCCAATCAACAGGAAAGGGGGCACCATTCGTGTTTGTACTGATTTCCGTGACCTCAATCTATCTTGTCCCAAAGACAACTTCCCAACACCATTTATCGACCAAGTAATCGATGCATACACAGGGCACGAGGTCCTATCTTTCATGGATGGTTTCTCTGGGTATAACCAAATCCATATCCACAAGGAAGATCATTACAAAACCGCTTTCACCACCCCATGGGGCACTTTTTCCTATTGCGTCATGCCTTTCAGTCTCAAAAACACTGGAGCCACATTCCTGCGGGCTATGACTTATTGTTTTCATGACCTGATTAACATCATATTGGTTTATCTACAAAACCTCACGGCTTGATCTAAGAAATGATCAGACCATCGAGACGACCTTCCCCAAGTCTTCTTACATTGTCGCAAATACCAAATCCGCTTGAACCCACTCTAGTGTGTCTTTTGCGTTCTAGAAGGTCGTCTATTGGCTTTCATCATTTCAGAAAATGGGATCATTGTAGACCCATTAAAGGTCCAAACCATTGCGGATCTACCATCACCTCGTACACTAAGACAGTTACAAAGCCTTCAGGGGAGGTCCAACTTCCTCTGCCGCTTTGTCCATGATTATGCAACGATAGTTCATGGTTTCCTTCGTTTGCTTTTCCTTCATACCCATTTTGTATGGGACGACCAAGTGGAAGGAGCTTTCATAAACCTGAAGAAAGCACTCACTAATTCTCCCTTGATTTCTCCTCTGGATTTCACAAGAGACTTCATCCTTTACATTTTGGCATCCGATTATGCCGTTTCTGGAGTACTCATCCAAGAAGACTCTGCTCGTCAAGAACATGTCATTTACTATGTAAGCCAAACCTTATCAGGCCCACCATTGTGCTACCCACATGAAGAGAAAATGGCCCTCGCCATCATCTTTCCAATACAAAAGTTGTGCCATTAACTTCTCCTCAGCCATACCATGGTTGTCGCAAATTCCAAACCAATGGTCTATCTCTTGACTCATCGCCTTTTGCAAGGCCACGTACCTAAATGGGTGATTATCCTACAAGAATATACTCTGACTATTAAAACCCCAAAGAGCACCAAAGCCTTAGCACTCGCTTAACTCATTATGGACCTACCATCCTCATCGTCATTACCGATCTAATTGATGACCATTTATTCATCATCTCGTCTGACGACCCTTGGTACGGGGACATTTTGGTTTACCTCCATACACAAAAGTTTCGACGCAATATCGACCATGACGGATGTCGTCGCATCCATCACCATGCCCCCCGTTATCTCCTCTTAGGAGATGTCCTCTATCGACGTGGAGTCGACACCATCCTACGACGTTTCCTTTCTCGAGAAGAAGGAGAACAAGTCCTTAATGACTGTCATAGTGGCGCCTACGGAGGCCATTTCTCTGGAATGGACACTGCCCAAAAGGTGATCCACGTAGGTTATTTTTGGCCCTCACTGTTTACCGACTGCATCACAGTAGTCAAACATTGCCAAAATTGCCAGGTTTTTTCCCCCAAGGAAAGAACCCCCCCTGCCCCCCTTCACTCAGTCATCACCGTTGGACCATTTTGCAAATGGGCCATGGAATTCATGGATTGTAATCCTGTATCAGCTGGTGGTAATAAACACATCATTGTGGCCATCAATTACTTTACCAAATGGGCTAAAACTATACCTACTTACAATAGCAAAGGTGATACTGTAGCCCGCTTTTTCTTCAACCATGTTATTGTTCATTTTGGAGTACCAAAGCAACTTGTCTAATACCATGGTTCTCATTTTGAGGACTCTGTTTGGTGAGAATTGTCAACCCTTCTTAAGTTTGAACATAATTTCTCTTCCACCTACTACCCCTAAGGGAACGGCCAAGTCGAAGCTATTAATTTTTTTTTGAAGACTATCCTACAATGCACTGTCGACTGACATAAGTCCAATTGGCATCACATGCTTTTTCCCGCACTGTAGGCTTACCACACGTCCAGTAAAACTGCCACCAGTTTCACCCCTTTCCATTTAGTTCATGACGTAGAATTTGTCCTCCTAATTGAGTGTTAGATCCCGACATTGCACATCGCCATCGAACTCCTCCCTGATACTTCACCAATTGAACAATGACTACTTCTTTTAGAGCAAGCAGACGAAGATCTCCGCGCAACTCTCCAAACAATCGACGCCACAAAGAACCGATCCAAATTTAGTTATGATAAACATGTTCACCCACGATCATTTAGTGAAGGATACTGTTATCACCTAAGATGTAGTTACCCCTATGGATAGATCCAGTCATGGATGGCAATAGGAAAGGGCAACTCAAAAGGTGCAACCACGATCACCTCGACCTCCAATATATGGTTGTCACGCCAGTCGAGGCAACCTTCGCTTTATGTTATCTAGCCCAGACAACAAAGGGGGAGACCCGATCTACTCCCGACAGGAGAGATCAAAACCAAGACACCAAATCAGGGTATTTCTAAGTGAAGTTAGGTGTATGGTTTATCCTAGACCTTATAGGTTGAAGTCACAAGCCAAGTGAGGGGTTCAATAGGTATAGCTTTGGTTCATAGTTGAAGTGAAAGTGACTTGTAATGTTTAAAGTGAGATCTAGGGCTAGTGTACTAGGTCAATGTCAAAAGATTCACTGCCTTGGGTACCGTGTCCAATGCAGGATAGTTAAAGGTTGTATTGGGGCTAACTAGTACATGAGACAAGATTGACCATAGTTCATGATGTCCTTAAAGGTATAGTTTACCATGCAAAAGTCAAACCACAAGTCAATCCAACATTCTAGGAAAGTTGAGTTAACTTGGAGAGAGGCCAGTGCCTTGGGAATTGGGAAGTGGAGTCAGAGTAAGGTTGACTTGAGGTTTAGGACTCCTAGAACATGAGATAAGTGGACAGTACAGTTCTTGATGGATAAATGTGTCTAGATCTAGGTTTGACCCAAGTGGACCACAATCCCTAAAAACAAGGAATGCAGTCCCCAAGGCAAGATTTGACAAAGTGACAGTCTAGACCTAGGTTTTGAATTATTCCGGTTCCGGATCCGCAAGAATCTCAAGTACCCAGTTCCTCGAAGTGAGTGAACTCACTTCTCCAAGGTGGTGCTACTTTCCCTAAGGAGGTTTCAATTTGGGTTTAGGTGGGTCAAATCATGTCGGATGGCATCCAAACTTTAGATCCGGGTAGATCAGTCAAGTAGGGGTATGGATCTATAATTTCATGGCAATCCACCGGTTAGATCTTTGTAGATCTGAGTTTAAGTGTTCCAAGTGGTCCAAAATGGGGATTAAATCCCTTAAAATGTGGAATGGGGCCCACAAGGTAAATTTCAAGAAAGGGACAACCTGGGTGTATGTTATTTGATGTGTAGATGTCAAATCAAGTGGAATCTCAAACACCCATCGCTTAGATCTAGGTCAACCTGCTCAAATGATGAAGTGCGCCTTCCTTGGGAGAAGCTAGGTTGGCTTGGGAGAGGGGTCAAATGGAAGCCAATCCTCACCAAACTATAGATCCGGGATGCCGTGGATGCTATAGAGGTGGGTTTTCAATATCATGCCCAACAACCCACTAGATCTCAGTAGATCTAAAAAAATGCAAAATTAGGGTTTTAATTGATTAGGGTTTTAAGAGTTTTTGACAATTGGATAGACTATGGAGATAGAACTTACCTTGAGATCATACCTGAATGATGTGGTTGAGATGCCTTGATGTTGAGGAAGATTCCCGCAGAGATCAAATGAGAGATTGTTGATTTGCTTGCCAAGTTGATGCCCTAGTCCACAAGTGCGCCTTCCTCTACCTGTCAAACCAAGGAATGAAATTCAATCAGTAAGATCAAGTATGGAAGAAATACAAGCGAAATGCAAATAGTAACATGAAATAGAAGGTCCTGGGACAGTAATACTCCCTGTTACCAACGAAGAGCTCCAAAGAAGAAGTAGGGAGAGTCTTCCCCTACCAATACCTCCTCCTCCAAGCAAATCGGCCTCCACCTGTAGATGCAAAATCGTGGTACAATAGATATGGCAAACAAGATCTCCAATAACTCAGTGCAAAGGAAGAACCAACGAACGAACACCAAAAACATTCACCACAACATTGGAGATAGATGCAATAATAATTTTCTATTCCAATAATCCAGAGCCAAAAGTCCCTTTACAATGAGAGGCTCTATCCTTTAAATAGGAAGGAGAGGCACCAAAACCCTAACCACTTTTTGAATGAGTGGCTAAGATTATAAGATACAAAAGTCTAATCAATGGTTGAGATGAGCTCAACGATAAAATACATGGATCACACATAAAATATAACATAAGTGGACAAAGTCGCCCTAGGAGAGGGGAATCCCACCAAATCATGATGACAAAATATCATAAGAGGCTCATGGTGGGTCCAAGGGGTAATTTTATCCCTCCTTGGTCAATCCCCATGGCACAACAACCAATAAATAATCATGAATATACCAAATCGTGCCTCCAAGGTGAAGTCGTGGTCCTCAAAAGACCTCAAAAATCCACAGAAAGTGCCATAAGTGATGGATGCGGGCCCCGATGAAGCTGAAACTGCAGGAGGAGGTGTGGAAGGTCCCGATCTATCATCACTGATCATCCCATGCCATAACTTTGCCTCAGTAGCCCAAATCGATTTCCTCAATAGCCATTTCTACCAATCCTGAAATGCCTCGGGAAACGTGAAACTGCCCAAACTGCCTCCTGGAGTGATGGCGTTGTCAAGGTGAGGGTGCCAATGTGTCCGGGAGGGGGGTAATATGGTAAAAACAAGTGGCTGGACCACCCCCTCCATCATCAGCGCCCTAGGTCAACCAGATAAAAGTCATCTCTGCTCCGACAGGGCCTCCAACAGACCAAAACTGCACTGGGACAGCCTACTGAGGCTCAATCATCACTGTAAGTGCCCGGAACTGAAAACAAACTATCCCATTGGACTCAGAAGGTCCAAATCTATCCAAGATGTGTACTCATACACCATATGAGTCTCTGCATGATCCAAATAAATATCCAATATACCGGAACAAGGCCAATAATAATGCTCTGTAAATGATCAGACACTGCTGTACCCCAAGAATCATCATCATAACCCTGTAGCTGCTGCATAGAATCATCATGTATGTGTACATAGACCATATATCATCTATCCATATCATCATAAGGTCTAACATCTCATGTCCCATGGTCCTCCATGGTCAAACTAGGTCCAACCATGACCAAATATAACTCAGTCCATCATCCAAGGCTGCTGAAAAGTATCACGGTTAATACATGCTTTACGATTTATTCAAATAGCAATTATAACACAGAGTAATCATAACTGGCGATCTAAATCCAAATGTATAGTGTCGTTAATTATTATTATTACTCAGATTAGACTTTCAGGATCATACTCACTTCATAGTTGTGATCAATTTGCTAGTGAAGGGTGAAGGCTGAATTAACTGGCTAGGCTAAGGGATGACTCAACTGTCTTGACTTTGTGACACTTTGGCAAGGGAAAGGGAATACACCATAGTATATATTGATTGAGCAATAACACAGGGAATGGCGGTGTCTCACAAATGGATGAGTTGTTTAAAGAGGGTTTATTTACCTTCACAGATGCGCACAATCCATAATACAAATAAGGCCAGCAATTATTTAGATATAACATTTAAGTTCCATTGCTTTTTGGGCCTGAAGTTCCCATAGCCTTGATCTATGTGTGTTTACAAACACATTGCATAGATTTACATTTTTTCTTAGGCTTTCTGCTGCAGGTGTGTTTTTAAGGCACTTGTTTACCTGAGCACTTCTAGGTGTGTCATGGACAACTTGTTTACCTAGGTATTTATTTTTCCAAAAGATATAACATTTTATTTTTCATGGCCATTTTCATTTGGCATTTCTTTCATATACAAGATATAGCATTTGATTTTTCCAGATTTTGTATTGATGGCAGCACTAAAAGTTTCAGGTTTAGCCAACACAACTTTAGTGACTAGGGGGAATTCTCAAGGAACTCCAACTCACCGTAGGTAAGTTTTGTCACCAACTCAGAGCCGAGACACAATAAACAGGGAAGCTCACCCAATACAGAGGCTACAGTGGGGAAAGGTCCTCCATGTCACTAGTCAAGTAGCAAACCAGGGTAATAATCTAAAAGGTAGGCCACGGATGGATGAAGACAATGAAATGATGGAGCCAACACTAGCAAGCCAGAGTATGGTGTAATGATCACCTCTATTCTCCCTAAGGAGGGTATGTACCAATGAGTATGAATAGTGAACTTCTAAGTCTGAGTAGGGACAATATAATATAAATAATAGGTCAACCAGGTCCATGTATCTATATGATCGCCAGATCATGACACTAAGTGCTAAGACATGCTATAAGAATAAGTATAAAAGCAATCTAACCATAACAAGATAATGTACCTGCTGAGTCATATACCTGAATGCACATCAACCTGTACCATCATCTGTCCTCTGGAACTGCTGCTGTAACTCTGGGCAATACTGATTGCTCTGTACCAATGGTATAATGGCTATATCGGGCATCTCTCTGAGTGTCCTGAAACTCAGTCATGGCATGGGGAGTATAACCGCTGTCCACAATCTGATAGTGATCCAATATAGATGCTCATCTCAGCATCTCAAATGTAAGGGAACTGGCTGAATAGTGCACTGGAATGAGAAAAATAATGTATGGTAGCCCGGCTACTATATATGTGATAACATCTGGCTCCGGCTGGGACAAGTGCTCTGCTGAAATGAGCGCTTGAGAACCTCAGAATCTCTGGTCCTCGAACTCTGCTACTCGAATCCACGATCCAGCACTCTACCATTTTGCTTCCAGCTTTTATTATTGCAACCTATTTTCTGCATTCACAAACATCTAAAGAAATACCTCATGCCGCATGTGTGGGAAAAATATAAAATCAACTGCAATAAAATCTACTCTATGTCAGAAATAAAAATGCATAAAGTATAAATGCAAAAAGTAAATTAAACTACTAACATAATTTGCAAAATTTGAAATTTATTGTGCAGGAAAAGAAAAAGTGACAGGTACTCAATTAAACTAGGAGCTTACAAAGGAGCTTAGAGACTAAGAAGGTGCCAGACTCAATGGCTGAAAAGACTAACTACTGCCTAAGTAGGCTTATTTGGTTTCCTACCTACCCTAATCTAACCAGTCATCACAAATGTTAGGTAAAATCATAAATCCAGTGCAACCATTCATCAAATAAGTTAATAATTCTTCTTTGATTTTTGCTTAAAGAACGAGTCAAGGCTAGATTAAGGATTAATGAAATAGATAGCACAACTTTCCTGACTTGTTCAAAAATTGAGAAAGGAGTTGAATGGTGCAAAATGAAATTATGCAAAGGGAAAGACTGATTACTGCAAACATCCTCCATCCAAGAATTGATAGGGTCATAAAAATTGTGCAAGTTATTATTCAAAATATATGGATGAAAAAGATGTGATAACAAATTTAACTCCCCTTGTTTCAAAAGGCTTTCCTCATCTACCTGACCAGGATATTTAATTCTGAGAGCTCCAGGAATGATGCATAAACCAAGTAGGGATAAATTGTGGAATAAAATTAAGATTGAGATTAGCCCCACTTGTTGTTTAAGGATGGAAAATCGATGAAATTGATCTTCATATACCCCTTCCAGCCACCAAGAAGATTCAAAAATGTTATTTGTTAAAGATAACTGAAAGGGAAAAGAAAACTCTGTATCTCCATTTATGCGACAATACCTAGACTCTGGTTTGAAAATTTCAACATTCAAAGATTTACCAAACCACAAATTCAAAGTAGACTTAGAAAAATTAGATGGGGGGGCGGATTGAAAATTTATTGACCCAATTTTTTTAGAAAAAGGACAGAACTTATTGCGAGCACCCCACCCCAACAATTGAAAAAGACAATCCTTAATAAAAATTGAATTGGAAAAATTATAACCATTGGATGAGTTAAGTGAAGGATTATTTCCGAGCTTCCCATAAACATTAAGATATTTATTTGAGGATTTGATTAAGGAAAACTCTTGATTAGTTTGATTCACCAACCCATCATCATGAGACTTCTCTTCAATTGATTCATCACTAAATTCGTATGACGATAATTTATCAGGAATAGCATTGACCAATTGATTAACAACCATTTGAACATTTTCATAAAATTGATCTTTAAAAACAGGATGATCATTGGCTTCTAAAGAAACTTGGTTGTTGTCCCTACTTTCTTCTTCAGTGTCATGGTAAGAAAAATCATCAATTACAAAAGGGATCTCAACAATATTTTCAAAATATTCACTAATGGAAGACTCAACCATGGATGCTTCTTGATGGAAATCATTGGAATCATCCTCTTCATCTGAAACTTCTTCAGGTAATGATGATAAAATTCTCATAAGTTCCCCTCTTATGTCAATATTAAGGCAATAATCCTGAGGGGTTGAAATTTGCTCAGTGTCATACATTACCTCATCATGGGACTCAATTGGTTCAGGAGAAGAGGAATTACTTTGATAAGAACAATCGTTAGTTAACTCATTATCGTAATATTCATCATCTTCATCAAGTTGATTTTCATCAATACATTCATCGTCTGATTGCCCTTCCATAGATTCACCAATTGTTTCTTTCCATTGACTTACTAGCAACTGTTGGAACATGTCATACCCGGTGATGGATCCCGGTGCTAGATAATCAAACCATATCCGAGCATTTCCCTCTAGAGATGAACCCAAGGCCCTCATTAGAACATCCTCCTCGGTTGTTCCCAAACTATCCATATAATACCAAAGATCATACAAATGATTTATAATTGAAACACCATCGCTTCCATTGAACCGAGGTAATCTTTGATTAAAATTGTTTGGCATAGGATGAGGTGCCCCATAAATTTTAGAGAAGTCAAAGGCTTTTAAACGACCGAAAGTTCTAGGTCGCTCAGAAGCAGCCATGGATAATAATTTTATTTTTTATTTTTTATATTTTTATATTTATTTTTAAATTTAAGAACTTGAACACAAAATGATACACCCCATGGGTTCTAGATAACGATAAGATCTGTTTATAGGGATGTAATTGAGCTCGCTCCTCAGCGGAGTCACGATTGGGAGTCGCCAGGTAGATTTAACTCTTCTACCAAGATATGTGTCGTTTGTATATGCGGGAAGGACTAGGGCAAGCTATTGCCTCCCCGGCAACGGCGCCAAAATGTTTGGCAAAGAGAAGGGGAGGAGAGCTTTAAAATAATATATCGAACCAGGGTAAGCCTATGCCTTCCCCGGCAACGGCGCCAAAATGTTATCACCTAAGATGTAGTTACCCCTATGGATAGATCCAGTCATGGATGGCAATAGGAAAGGGCAACTCAAAAGGTGCAACCACGATCACCTCGACCTCCAATATATGGTTGTCACGCCAGTCGAGGCAACCTTCGCTTTATGTTATCTAGCCCAGACAACAAAGGGGGAGACCCGATCTACTCCCGACAGGAGAGATCAAAACCAAGACACCAAATCAGGGTATTTCTAAGTGAAGTTAGGTGTATGGTTTATCCTAGACCTTATAGGTTGAAGTCACAAGCCAAGTGAGGGGTTCAATAGGTATAGCTTTGGTTCATAGTTGAAGTGAAAGTGACTTGTAATGTTTAAAGTGAGATCTAGGGCTAGTGTACTAGGTCAATGTCAAAAGATTCACTGCCTTGGGTACCGTGTCCAATGCAGGATAGTTAAAGGTTGTATTGGGGCTAACTAGTACATGAGACAAGATTGACCATAGTTCATGATGTCCTTAAAGGTATAGTTTACCATGCAAAAGTCAAACCACAAGTCAATCCAACATTCTAGGAAAGTTGAGTTAACTTGGAGAGAGGCCAGTGCCTTGGGAATTGGGAAGTGGAGTCAGAGTAAGGTTGACTTGAGGTTTAGGACTCCTAGAACATGAGATAAGTGGACAGTACAGTTCTTGATGGATAAATGTGTCTAGATCTAGGTTTGACCCAAGTGGACCACAATCCCTAAAAACAAGGAATGCAGTCCCCAAGGCAAGATTTGACAAAGTGACAGTCTAGACCTAGGTTTTGAATTATTCCGGTTCCGGATCCGCAAGAATCTCAAGTACCCAGTTCCTCGAAGTGAGTGAACTCACTTCTCCAAGGTGGTGCTACTTTCCCTAAGGAGGTTTCAATTTGGGTTTAGGTGGGTCAAATCATGTCGGATGGCATCCAAACTTTAGATCCGGGTAGATCAGTCAAGTAGGGGTATGGATCTATAATTTCATGGCAATCCACCGGTTAGATCTTTGTAGATCTGAGTTTAAGTGTTCCAAGTGGTCCAAAATGGGGATTAAATCCCTTAAAATGTGGAATGGGGCCCACAAGGTAAATTTCAAGAAAGGGACAACCTGGGTGTATGTTATTTGATGTGTAGATGTCAAATCAAGTGGAATCTCAAACACCCATCGCTTAGATCTAGGTCAACCTGCTCAAATGATGAAGTGCGCCTTCCTTGGGAGAAGCTAGGTTGGCTTGGGAGAGGGGTCAAATGGAAGCCAATCCTCACCAAACTATAGATCCGGGATGCCGTGGATGCTATAGAGGTGGGTTTTCAATATCATGCCCAACAACCCACTAGATCTCAGTAGATCTAAAAAAATGCAAAATTAGGGTTTTAATTGATTAGGGTTTTAAGAGTTTTTGACAATTGGATAGACTATGGAGATAGAACTTACCTTGAGATCATACCTGAATGATGTGGTTGAGATGCCTTGATGTTGAGGAAGATTCCCGCAGAGATCAAATGAGAGATTGTTGATTTGCTTGCCAAGTTGATGCCCTAGTCCACAAGTGCGCCTTCCTCTACCTGTCAAACCAAGGAATGAAATTCAATCAGTAAGATCAAGTATGGAAGAAATACAAGCGAAATGCAAATAGTAACATGAAATAGAAGGTCTTGGGACAGTAATACTCCCTGTTACCAACGAAGAGCTCCAAAGAAGAAGTAGGGAGAGTCTTCCCCTACCAATACCTCCTCCTCCAAGCAAATCGGCCTCCACCTGTAGATGCAAAATCGTGGTACAATAGATATGGCAAACAAGATCTCCAATAACTCAGTGCAAAGGAAGAACCAACGAACGAACACCAAAAACATTCACCACAACATTGGAGATAGATGCAATAATAATTTTCTATTCCAATAATCCAGAGCCAAAAGTCCCTTTACAATGAGAGGCTCTATCCTTTAAATAGGAAGGAGAGGCACCAAAACCCTAACCACTTTTTGAATGAGTGGCTAAGATTATAAGATACAAAAGTCTAATCAATGGTTGAGATGAGCTCAACGATAAAATACATGGATCACACATAAAATATAACATAAGTGGACAAAGTCGCCCTAGGAGAGGGGAATCCCACCAAATCATGATGACAAAATATCATAAGAGGCTCATGGTGGGTCCAAGGGGTAATTTTATCCCTCCTTGGTCAATCCCCATGGCACAACAACCAATAAATAATCATGAATATACCAAATCGTGCCTCCAAGGTGAAGTCGTGGTCCTCAAAAGACCTCAAAAATCCACAGAAAGTGCCATAAGTGATGGATGCGGGCCCCGATGAAGCTGAAACTGCAGGAGGAGGTGTGGAAGGTCCCGATCTATCATCACTGATCATCCCATGCCATAACTTTGCCTCAGTAGCCCAAATCGATTTCCTCAATAGCCATTTCTACCAATCCTGAAATGCCTCGGGAAACGTGAAACTGCCCAAACTGCCTCCTGGAGTGATGGCGTTGTCAAGGTGAGGGTGCCAATGTGTCCGGGAGGGGGGTAATATGGTAAAAACAAGTGGCTGGACCACCCCCTCCATCATCAGCGCCCTAGGTCAACCAGATAAAAGTCATCTCTGCTCCGACAGGGCCTCCAACAGACCAAAACTGCACTGGGACAGCCTACTGAGGCTCAATCATCACTGTAAGTGCCCGGAACTGAAAACAAACTATCCCATTGGACTCAGAAGGTCCAAATCTATCCAATATGTGTACTCATACACCATATGAGTCTCTGCATGATCCAAATAAATATCCAATATACCGGAACAAGGCCAATAATAATGCTCTGTAAATGATCAGACACTGCTGTACCCCAAGAATCATCATCATAACCCTGTAGCTGCTGCATAGAATCATCATGTATGTGTACATAGACCATATATCATCTATCCATATCATCATAAGGTCTAACATCTCATGTCCCATGGTCCTCCATGGTCAAACTAGGTCCAACCATGACCAAATATAACTCAGTCCATCATCCAAGGCTGCTGAAAAGTATCACGGTTAATACATGCTTTACGATTTATTCAAATAGCAATTATAACACAGAGTAATCATAACTGGCGATCTAAATCCAAATGTATAGTGTCGTTAATTATTATTATTACTCAGATTAGACTTTCAGGATCATACTCACTTCATAGTTGTGATCAATTTGCTAGTGAAGGGTGAAGGCTGAATTAACTGGCTAGGCTAAGGGATGACTCAACTGTCTTGACTTTGTGACACTTTGGCAAGGGAAAGGGAATACACCATAGTATATATTGAATGAGCAATAACACAGGGAATGGCGGTGTCTCACAAATGGATGAGTTGTTTAAAGAGGGTTTATTTACCTTCACAGATGCGCACAATCCATAATACAAATAAGGCCAGCAATTATTTAGATATAACATTTAAGTTCCATTGCTTTTTGGGCCTGAAGTTCCCATAGCCTTGATCTATGTGTGTTTACAAACACATTGCATAGATTTACATTTTTTCTTAGGCTTTCTGCTGCAGGTGTGTTTTTAAGGCACTTGTTTACCTGAGCACTTCTAGGTGTGTCATGGACAACTTGTTTACCTAGGTATTTATTTTTCCAAAAGATATAACATTTTATTTTTCATGGCCATTTTCATTTGGCATTTCTTTCATATACAAGATATAGCATTTGATTTTTCCAGATTTTGTATTGATGGCAGCACTAAAAGTTTCAGGTTTAGCCAACACAACTTTAGTGACTAGGGGGAATTCTCAAGGAACTCCAACTCACCGTAGGTAAGTTTTGTCACCAACTCAGATCCGAGACACAATAAACAGGGAAGCTCACCCAATACAGAGGCTACAGTGGGGAAAGGTCCTCCATGTCACTAGTCAAGTAGCAAACCAGGGTAATAATCTAAAAGGTAGGCCACGGATGGATGAAGACAATGAAATGATGGAGCCAACACTAGCAAGCCAGAGTATGGTGTAATGATCACCTCTATTCTCCCTAAGGAGGGTATGTACCAATGAGTATGAATAGTGAACTTCTAAGTCTGAGTAGGGACAATATAATATAAATAATAGGTCAACCAGGTCCATGTATCTATATGATCGCCAGATCATGACACTAAGTGCTAAGACATGCTATAAGAATAAGTATAAAAGCAATCTAACCATAACAAGATAATGTACCTGCTGAGTCATATACCTGAATGCACATCAACCTGTACCATCATCTGTCCTCTGGAACTGCTGCTGTAACTCTGGGCAATACTGACTGCTCTGTACCAATGGTATAATGGCTATATCGGGCATCTCTCTGAGTGTCCTGAAACTCAGTCATGGCATGGGGAGTATAACCGCTGTCCACAATCTGATAGTGATCCAATATAGATGCTCATCTCAGCATCTCAAATGTAAGGGAACTGGCTGAATAGTGCACTGGAATGAGAAAAATAATGTATGGTAGCCCGGCTACTATATATGTGATAACAGATACCTTGTACTCGTTTGCGATCAAGCCCATGACAAAATGAGCAAATGAAAATTCGAATCTATGTGGAAAGGACCATACATCATACACACTTTCCTTGGACATGGGGCATACATTTTGACCGTCTCAGAAGGTAACCCCATGCGCAACCCTCGTAACGGGTTGTACCTTAAACGATTCTACCCATAAAAATCTTCTGGACACCACAGTCCATATTGTACAGTTTTTAATTCATTTTTCACTGTAAACTTTCAAAGCCTTACATTTTCATTTTTGTTGCGTGAACACAGATGGATCCTGTTCCAATCTACTATGTCGGCTTCGCCGATGGTGCAATTCGCTGGTCTCCAAATCTCACCTCCGCAGCTTGGGTACTTTATTCCCTTTCACAAGAGTTGATCCACCTCAATGGAGTGTGTATAGGTGCTGCCACCAATAATCAAGATGAGTACAACGCCGTGACTGATCTACTAGCCGCCGCTTTCCAGATGGGCATAAGTCACCTTAGCATCTTCCTGGACTCCTAGCTCCTTGTTTCCCAGCTTAACAACTGTTACCAGGTATGTGATCCCTGTCTATTTAGAAAATTCCTACACACTAAACAAATGATTCGACAGTTTGAATCCATTTCATTCACTCATGTCCCATGAAATCTAAACAATGTCGCAGACCAAATGGCTAATAACATTCTAGATTGGCACGTCAACCAAAACATGTAGGATATCAAAATATGCATCACATAGACATCAAAAAATAAAATAACAAACAAAATAAACCATCACAGTATTGCATCCACATGCATAACATGCGTCTCCATGGGCATAAAAAAACCAAAGTATTGCATCCATGTGCATAGAATGTCCCTCCACGGGCAAACAAAACACATACAATTGCATCCACGTGCATATATGACTATATAATAAAAAATGCATCCATATATATATATATATATATAATCATATAGCCACAATGTCAAGAGTGGCCTCAGCACCCTAATGTGCAAACAATACACTAGCCGTACATCGAGATATCCACAAAATGTCCCCATATGCTCATCAACATTTGGTGGCAAGTACAAGATAACCTAATCCTCATCGTCACGATCGGCCACCTCCTCTATCTCCTCCTTCTCCGGATCATACTGATCCCGAGCTCAGCTCTTCACTGCCAACATAGCTACCCTACGTAGAATCGATCTCCACTCATGCAGAGCATTGAAACAACGATCCAACACATGTTGATCTAGCTCTCTGCAACCATCATATGGTACACCATCCAACAACGCCTCGAAGGTCTCACGTACATACTCTATATCATCGTCTCGGTGACATACAACTCCTCGCGCATGAGGAGGGGGTGCCACCACTGGTGGATTTACCACCGCCACCACACGACCCCTGCGACCCTGATGCGGTGGAGGTCGCGGACCCACATCTGCAAATAAACCAATAAATAGGATACATAAGCATCATTAAAACACCTCTAGCTATCATCATAACAAAACATATAAACATGATATGATAGAGAAACAACAACAAATACGTACCATCTGGCCACCAAGACTGACCTAGAGCACGAGGTGTTAATGCTGAAAATGTTCTCATTTTTATGTGTTTCTTTTAGGATTGTTTGAACTTTATTTTCCTTTTATTTATCAATAATTTTGAATTTTTTTTCCAATTTTCATGAATTTTTTAATGCTTTTATTTTTCTTTAGTTTAAAAATCTTCAAATGGCTTATGCAACATGATATTTCTCTCAAAGTATTCAATTATACCTATTTAGCTTTATTATAAATTTTATAACCAAGATCTAACCTTTATCCAAAGTTTATTTGTCAAATTGGTCATGTTAAAAGATTCTTGCAGCACAAAGTTAAAAACAAACCCCTATTGCTCTACAGGAATCCAACATTATGAAAGATCATGGTTTATTCATGCTGACTGATGGCTCATTATGAGTTATGATGATTTGAGATGCTAAAACACATGTTGAACAATGATGATAGTTGCATGCCCTTTTTACATTCTATCATTGAGAGATATTGGGGTTCGAAGTGCCATGAGGTCAAATTTGGGGATCGTGGGATACCAAGTTGAAGACATCTGTAGCTGAACGCGGTTAGTTTTTGATCTTTGAACATTGTCACCTCTGTTTTTATAAGACTTAATTAACAAGCTTGGAGTTATAAGATGGGAAAAATTGGCAAGATTAATAGGGTTGAAATGATGGACACGAACTAGGTTGCGCAATTTCCCAAATGTGCAAACTTGTTTAAAGCAGCTGGATGGTTTAATTTCTTTGAGAAAGTCACTGGGTGTAATGAAGAAGTTTCAATTTATTTTGCAAAGAATCTGACTGATGATGTTATTAAGTTCAGAACCTTAATATTTCAGCTCACAGAAGCTCTAATTTCTGAAGCTACGGGCATCGCCATGGATGGGGAATTGTGGTTCAAAATGGTTCCTTTCAAGTTTGACCCAAATCCTTTCTTACTAGAAGGTAATGAAACCCTAAATTGGAGCAATGGAGTTCATATAACGAGTTTTAAACCATAATGGAGGGAGGTGCTTGGAATTATACAAACCTACATTACATGTGAGCGCAGGTTTTCAATGGTTTTTAAATACCATGTTAGGTTTTTGATGTATCTTAAATTCCACTGTAAAATGAATTTTCCCTTCTTCTTGTACAAGAGCATCCAAAAAATGTCAAATAGGGTTGAAAAGCATCCATAGCATACATGCAATCAATATTTCATCATGGACTAATAAAGCTGATTATCCAAACAGTATTAGAGAAGGAAAATAAGAGCTCGGAGCATTTTATATTCTCGTCTGGATTTATGGTTGAATAGGATGAGCGTATAAACAAGGATATTCCTGAAAAGAAAAGTAAAAACGGTAAGAAAGGAGTTCTCATACAAGATGTTTATGAAAATCCTCTGTCACAGGAAGAACCTAAAGGTCCCGAAAAAGAAGAACAGGTTAATGCATTTGAAGAAGAGCCGGAACACTGTCAAGAAGATCAAGAAATGGAGAAGACAGTTAGTCTTATTACTGGACAGGTTCAAAGTCCAATCACACCAAAACAGAGTATAATACAGAACCTAGTTTCACAGTCTTCTACAGAAAATACAAAGAATGAAATTTTGTAGGTTATAGAATTGGAAGCAGATGCAAATCTTCTCATGCAGTTAAAAAGATCAACTTGGAAGTTCATAACAAGATCACCTACGAAAAATAATATGGAAAAAGATTCAAGTTCTAATCAGAAGATAGAAGAGATAAATTTAATCCAAAGTTCTTCAAGTGATGAAGGTGAAGATGAGAAAATTAAATCAAGTTCTGTTAGGAACCCATGTCAACCCTTCTATCTATCTTCTTTGTTAGTATATTGTTGTTGGACGCATATGCTTTGTAAGTCGTCCCATAGTGATTTTTGATCCATATTTTGTATTGGCCCATGGTTTGTATTGACACATGGTATTGACCCATGGTATTGGCGCCTAGACTTAGTATATAAGTTTGTGTTGAGACCAATGAAGGCACCATGAAGTTATTTGTATTGAGCTTGCTCAAAGGAGGTTGCCCCCTCGAAGTGGACGGCGATCAATATAAAAGTGATTCTGAGTTCTGTTATTTCTGCTATCTCGTGTGTTTCATTAATTAATTATTGCAGGTTCTTCACATCTGGTAGTAGAGCACTTTCTTGGGCTCGCTGGGTGTTCAATTTATGCCATTTTTTTTTTCTCGCATCTATTGCAGCTTCGGATCTGGGAATAATCCCTATCCGCTTAACTATGGGAAGTACTTGGGCATACGCCCTACAACTCATTGTGAGGAGTGCCACAGGAACCCCAAAGTAGATGGCCCATTGAGAGGACCTACCAGTGAAAAGGGCAATGACCCCTACCTGATTGACTAGTTCCCACTCGTGAGGTAAACCAAGAGCTGTCGTTTGTGGAAAAGCGATTATCAACTTTACCTGAGCCGTGGAGTGAGGGGTACTGCCCCAATACGCAAGCCGTCAGACAACATTGGTGGCCGAGTAAAACCCCTGAACTGTTAGGAAGCCACACATACCTAGATTCCATATCTATTTTCAGCTGAACTATTGCCGATCACTTCCGCGCTGTTTCCGATCCAGCCATTTCAGATCTATTCTAAAAGTGTTCCAGATCCAACCGTTTCAGATCTATTCTCAAAGTCATTTCAGATCCAGCCATTTTTTATCCATTCGGCATTGTTTCAGATCCATTTATTGCTGATCACTTCCACGTCATTGCAAACCTATCTATTTCTGCTCCCTTCTATGCCGTAGCAGATAAAATTCTATTTTTTGGGCATATCTCTCTTGTTTTCACTCTGTTTCCCTTGAAACTTCACTGACACCCCTGTAATCCCATTCTCTATATTTCATTCTTGAGGACCCTATCCCAAATTCCACTCCCCAAACCCCAAAATCCCACATTTGTCTATTTTTAGGGTTTGCCATAACTTCTTTGGATTTCACCTAATCGCCTTCAAATTTTACCACAGAGTTCCTTTCCTAATTCTGCTTCTTTGTCCCTCTCTGCCAAATTTTCTCATTCTTTCACCCTGCTTCTGAAATCCTCATTTTCTACTTCCCTATCCATCAGAAAGTGTCCAAAACCTATTCCAACCCGAATTACCCATCCGAGTTTTTCCCAAATCCAATTTTCTCTTTACTAAATAAGCCTTTGTTTTTGTTTTTCTATCCATTCCCCCCCCCGAAAAAAAAAAACTACCAGTTATGGTTGTCACTTGCACAGGAGAAAAAACCATGGAGGAAGCACTTACAGCCATCCAAACCAAACTCCAAGATCTGGATGAAAAATTTCTCAGTCTCCATCTTCAACATTCAGCCATGAGCAATAACCGATAGGAAGAATCTCGTGCATCCAATGGGTTCTCTTCATCCAGCAATTTCGGTGGTCTGAAGCTTGAATTTCCTTGCTTCAATGGTACTGATTCGACTGGATGGATCTATTGTGTAGAACAATATTTCAGTCTGCATAATACTTTTGATGTCCAAAAAGTTCCACTTGCATCTTTTCATTTGGAACATGAAGCCCTTCAATGGTACCGTTGGTACATCAAGGCGCATGACGAGCCAAAATGGATAGATTTTCGCCAACTCCTTTTGCAACGATTTGGTCCTAGTGCTTTTGATGACTTCACTGGAGCACTCACTAAACTTCGTCAAAGTGGCACTATGAGAGAATATCAGACATAATTTGAGAAACTAGCCAATCACACAGAAGGATTGTCTGATGAATTCTACAGGAGTTGTTTTATCAATGGTCTGAAGGATGAAATCCAATCAGAGGATAAAATGTTCTATTCCAACACAATGATGGAAGTCCTAGGGTTGGCTAAGTTGGCAGAAAACAAGATTACATCCCAACAATGCTCCAAACCCACTTTTGTTCCCTTCCGAAATATGGGTTCTCAACGACCTCCCATCCCTCCAGCTTCTCAACCAACTCCTATCAAGCATTTGTCTGAAACAGAGATGCAGGCACGCAGGGAAAAAGGGCTTTGTTATAATTGTGATGAGAAATTCACTCTGGGACATAGATGTGTTCAAGAAAAGCTCTATCTCTTGGATATGGATTCTCCGCCTGCCTCTACAATTGGTGAAGAAGCTCCAGATACAATGGATGATCAGGTCGACATTTAGGAGCCGCCTATTGACCCCCCATCTCAGGATGAACAACCAGAGATATCTCTGCATGCTTTATCCGGCGTCACCACCCCCCAAACAATGCGGGTTAGGGGTTACTTCAAGAAGATTACTCTTACAATACTAATTGATACTGGTAGCACTCATAACTTCATTCACCCTCGGATCGCCAAACATGCTGATTGTTTTGTCCATCATTGCTCCAAATTTGAAGTCATGGTTTCCAATGGGGGAACCTTACCTTGCAAGGGGAAGTGTCACAATGTGCATCTCTCTCTAGAAGATTATAACCTGTGCTTTGACATGTTTGCCTTGTCCCTAGGCGGATGTGATGTGGTTTTGGGCATTCAATGGTTACTCACACTTGGCCCCATCTTATGGGATTTTGCTGAACTTTGGATGCAGTTTTGAGCCAATGGGAAACGACACAAATTTAAAGGCTTAAAACAAGGGTCTCTCTGCATCATCAGTTCACATCGCCTGGAAAATATCCTCAAGAAGAATTCACATGGTGTCATCGCTCAACTCCATTCCATTCAGATGCACCCATCAACAGTCTCCCCTACTTCCTTGGAAAGATATGCAGGTCACCTTCAAGAGACCTTTCCGGTAAGAATTTAGCCGCATCTACATCTCAGCAGGAAATGATGGCTATTTTGCATGCAGTACTGAAGTGGCAGCCATCCCTATTAGGAAATTATTTCTGCATCAAGACTGATCTCCAGAGTCTGAAACATTTTCTGGAACAACGGGTCCCCTCACCAGCACACTGGAAATGGGTTATCCAACTCATGGGTTATGACTATGCGATCACTTACAAGAAGGGTAAGGATAATATGGTGGCAGATGCTCCTTCTCGCCAATTTGATGACCCAAATTCTCTTACAACTATTTCTCTTCTTGTTCCAAATTGGTTGTAATCTGTTCAACAAGGCTATCTCTTCGGTGACCTCCATGCTTCTTCATTGGCAAGGCACTCTGGGTTCCTCAAAATCTATGACCCGGAACAATGTAACTTCTTTTGGCAGGGACTAAAAATGAAAATTCACCAGCTGGTGGTTGAGTGTGATACTTTCCAGGTCAACAACGGTGAAACGACACTCCTTTCGAGACTGTTCCAACCCTTTCCCATCCCTACACAGATGTGGACATCTATTTCTATGGATTTCCTAGAAGTGATCCAGTGCTACAATACCACATCTAAAAGGACACCATATGAAGTAGTTTATGGACAAGAACCGCTAGTTATTCTTCCATACACGCTCAGCAACTCCCCAATTCAGGAAATTGACTCGGTTCTTCGAAAACGTGATCCGATTCTTCTCATTCTGCAGGACAATCTTCATATGGAAAGAATTCAACTAAAACAACAAGCCGATCAGCACCGTTCTACTTGCACCTTTCATGCAGCTGATATGCCCGTCCTTCTTCGTCTACAACTTTCCAAGTAATCCTCCATGAAACTCAAAAGGCATCAGAAGGCCGGAATGCAACCCGAGGATACTACAGGGCAACCACTCCTTCAGATTCTGCATCAATTTCCACATCTAAAGCTTTGAGGAAAAAGCTTTTTCTAAGGGAGAGGGGATGTTAGGAACCCATGTCAACCCTTCTATCTACTTTGTTAGTATATTGTTGTTGGACGCATATGCTTTGTAAGTCCTCTCGTAGTATTTGATGATCCATAGTTTGTATTATTGTTGTTGGACGTATATGCTTTGTAAGTCGTCCCGTAGTAATTCTTGATCCATATTTTGTATTGGCCCATGGTTTGTATTGACACATGGTATTGACCCATGGTATTGGCACCTAGACTTAGTATATAAGTTTGTGTTGAGATCAATGAAGGCACCGTGAAGTTATTTGTATTGAGCTTGCTCAAAGGAGTTTGCCCCCTTGAAGTGGCATGTGATCAATATAAAAGTGATTCTGAGTTCTGTTATTTCTGCTATCTCGTGTGTTTTCATTAATTAATTATTGTAGATTCTTCACAAGTTCTCAGCAGAACCAGATGAGCATATAGCAGGAATGTACAATGGTAGAAGAAGTATATGAAGAAGTTAACAAAGTTGAAGAAGAAGAAGATTCAATATTCAGAAAACTGGATATCCCACCTTTTACATCTCAAGACCCTACTTTTCCAGGAGAGGTAAACATATATTCAGAGGTTGAAAGTCTTAGAAAGGTACAGGAACAACATCAAGCAGAAATATTGTTTCTTAATGAGTCAAATGAAAGGCTTACAAAGACCAATAAATGTTTGAGGGAAGACTTAGGAGAAGTCAATGCTCATTATCAAGATCTGATTGTTGTGGAAAAAAAAAGCTCTGAAGAGGAAAAGGGAAGCAGAGGCTCAAGCTGATGACTTAACCAGGTAGATGCAAAATTTGAATGAAAAGAACCAGCTTCTATTGAAGAAAATCAAAGATTTGGAAGCTGAACAACCTCAACATAACAAAAGGTCTCATGCACTAGAAGGAATTGCCATGTTAGTGGAAGCTACTAGAAAAGCTTCTTAGTGCCTAGTTTATTAATGCATTCTCCTTTTTGTATTAAATATGCAATTGTTAATAGTTAAGTCTTTAGAAAAGAATCGAAGTTATCTTAACTACTTTATGTAACTGGTTTTTAGACCTAAACCTAAAGTAGTTACAAACTACTCTTTTTGTAAATGGATAAAAGGGAGTAAAGGAGGATGTAGAAAGGTTCAAGTTTTTGGTTTCAAGAAGCTATATACAGTGATGATATTGAAGCTTGCAAGACGCTTATGTAAGTCCTGAAAACTGAGATTAATATATATGTGATATAAGCCATTTTATCTTGTTTGATTGAGTTTTTGTTTCTGATCAGTTTGATCATTCAACATATAAATTCATTTTCTGTTTTAAATTTTTTAATCCAGTGAATGCTTATGTGTTGTAGATAAAAACCTGCATGTATGGTTATGAATGTGATGGTTTATATCTACATTATTAATATTTGTGATTTTAGTTCTTCAATGAATTACATGATTTAGTTTGATTTCCTTTTATTTTCTTGAAATTGAAACCTTCAAACCAACGAATCCTAAACCAAGAAAAACCTATTTCATTTTGATATTGAGATTATTGAGATTGTGCTAGCTTTCCCATCCGTAGTCTAGGGACAATTTCTGGCACTAACATCTTTGGCACCGTTGTCGGGGATGGAAGTGAAGTTTCATATTCCATAGGATATCTTTATTGTTCTAGTTTTGAGGTGAACAGGACCAAAATGTATTTATTTCAGACTACAACTTCACCAAGGTAGTACTTCACAGTGGCTTCCAGGAGGTCTGGGACTAGAGGGAAGCCCACTTCACCTTTACACCCAGGGGTGTTAGATCCAAAAAATATTTTGAAGAAAGCTAAACAAGAGTTACATAATCCTTCTTTTGGAAGATCCCAATCTTCCCCATCTTTACTTTCTCTTGGTCAACCATAGTCTTTATCTTCATTTCTGTATTCCGAACCAAAATTAGAAGAGGTATAAATTCAAGTTTTTACCAGTCTATTATCTCCTAAAAAGATCAAAACTGATTTATTTCCCTTGTTATAGTCTAAAGCTAATATTCCTACCATTCAGCTCAGTTCAGTTAAAATCAATAAACCTTTGTCCTCAACCAGTCAGACTACTTCCAAAATGGCAGGTCAACAATTGGATATTACCAACAATTGGATTTTTTAGTGCTTCCACAGCCTTTAAATTCTCTTCCAGCAGGTGATTACCAAAAATATTTACCTAGGTTTAATGGGTTGGGATAAACAACCGCAGAGGAACACTAGAATGCATTCCTTAGTTATGTTGATAACCAAAATATAGAAGCAAAGGATGTCTGGATGCAAATGTTTGTGCAGAGTTTGGATGGTGATGTTAGAAAATGGTTCAAAGAGCTACCGGAAAAATCAATAACCCTTATAGAAGAATTACAGGATGTTTTCATGAGACAATGGGGAGATACAAAGGATCACACATATTATATTACTGAATGTGCAGCTTTAAAGAGAAAAAATGATGAAACAATAGCTGAATTTTCAAAACGCTTCAACAAAATGTATGGCAGAATTCCAGTGGAAATTAAGCCTTTAGAAACCTTGGCTAAACTAACATATGAAAATGCATTTGACCATGATATTTCTTTGCACCTAAGAGAGAGGAGACCTATAACATTACTGATTATGAAAGAAGCTTCTCTAGAGGTTGAATCCCATATTTTGGCTTCTAATAGACTTAGGGATCAGTCAGACCATCAGGTTCATGAGCGAAAGGGTAAGAATGTAGTAATGCCTCCAGCCTCTACATCAAAGAAGGAAGAAAGTCAAATAGATGAAATGAATAACGTAATTAAAATATTGACTACAAAAGTGAGTAGATTGGAGTTAGAGAAGAACTCGAATAAACCTTTTCAAGATTGAGAAAGAAATCCCAATCAAAATCCTAATCAGTTCAAAAGACAATTTGTACCAAGATTCATTCCTCGGGAAAGGAGAAACAATGATATTTAGAGGGAGAGAAGAGAAAATGAAGACCAGAGAGTTCCTCCTCCTTTCCAAAATAATTTTATAGAAGAAGTTGAATAGGTGGAAGATGTGCAGAATGAGGATGATTTAAATCATAATTTAAACTATTTTGGGGAGTTATCATCTGAAAATTTTACAACTGAATGAAACTATCAGAATTCTAAGTATATGATTATCAGGAAGGAAGTGATCATCATCCTCAAGTTTCAGCTAGTATATGCCAGGGTGATCCTAAAAAGTCTTATAATTTGAGATCTGGCCCAAAACAGATTGTTCAAATTCCAAAGAAGAAAATAGTTCCACCTTCTAGACAGCTTCCTAATCAAACCCAGGGAAAGAAACAAGACCATAGTGATCATACCAAAGCAACAGAAGTTGAATAAACTAGTAAAAATACACAAGCTTTTAATTTTGAGAATGAATTGTGCAAAATCAAGGTTCCAGTTCCATTGACTGAGTTAATGAAGACTCCTTGTTTTTGAGATTCAACATGTAAGTTGTTGAATGTTCCAGTTAATTCTTCTCCTTCAAATACAGTAAATTTACAGGAAGAACATCCTACAATAATCCTTGGGTCTGCTTCATCTGAAAAGCCTGAATAAGGTTCAAGTTTTCCCCCACCTTTTTATACAACCTTGACTATCCATGACCAAATGATTCACAATTGCCTTCTAGATTCTGGAGCCTCACATAACTTGATTCCTGAAGCAGTCATGGAGGCCCTTTGTTTGAGTATCACAAAGCCATACCATGATTTATTTGCATTTGATTCTAGAGCTATGAAATGTTTAGGAGTGATTAAGGACCTTGTGGTTAACCTTTCTCAATTACCAATGAAGAGTGTTATAATGGATGTGGTAGTTGCTGACATATCTCCTAAGGTTGGCATGATGCTCTCAAGGTCATGGGAAAAGAAAGTAGGTGGTACATTATAGATGGACTTGGCATATGCAACCATTCCAGTGTTTGGTGGAGAGAACAAAAGATTATACAGAGAATTACAGTATGATTTCATAGTAATAGATGATAAGAATCCAATAAATCATCCCCTTTATTTAGTAGATGAAGAATTGGGTTCCTGTATGCTTCATTTTAGTGATGAGAGTACAACCAGGATACTGCAGGTAGAAAAAGAAGCATCAGTCAAACCTACTATTGAGCAAAAAGATGAATTGTGGCAGATGTATTTTGATGGCTCTTCATGTAAAGAAGGAGCAGGAGCTGGCATTGTTTTGAGTTCTCCTGGTGGAGAGGTAATTAGTTTGATGTATAAATTGGAATTTGTCACTACCAACAACACAACAGAATATGAGGCATTGATAATTGGTTTAAGGGCTGCAAAGGATCTGGGAATTCAATAACTTTTTGTTTATGGCGACTCCGAATTATTTGTCCAACAAGTGAAGAGAAAATATCAAGTAAAGCAAGATTTGTTGAAGGTTTATAGAAATGAAGTCTGGGATATGATTGATAAATTTTTCATATCATTCAATATTTCTTTTATTCCCAAAGATCAGAATTAGACAGCTGATTCATTAGCATTGGCAGCCACACATTTCAAGATTCCAAAGCATACTCAGCTGAAATATCCAATTGAAGTTAAAGATAGACCTTCAGTGCCAGAGAATATAAAACAGTGGAGAGTTTTTGAGGATGATGTGGAGATAAAAAAATTCTTGGAATTAGCTAGATATTTTTCTCATTCTCTAATCGATCAAGATCAAGATGAGGAGATAGATGACACTACTGCATACACAGAATTATTGAATTGAAGGGGAATTTTATTCTTAAGGGTCTGGTCCCTCTTGAGAGAATTTATTCCAAAGATGACACTCTGCTTAAACCTTCAATGCAATCTTCAGAAGAGAATATCATGAGCTGTAACATTGGTACAGAGGATCAGCCAAGAATGGTGAAAATTTCTAAGTCTCTTTCAGTTGAGAAACGAAATAGGTACATTGCATTGTTGAAGAGGTTTGTTGATATTTTTGCTTGATGCTATGAATATTTAAGAACTTATGACACTAGTATTATTCTGCATAAGGTGCCTTTATAAACAAATGTGAAACCCTTTAGACAAAAATTGAGCAGGATTAACCTAGCTCTGTTGCTAGTTATAGAGAAGGAAGTCAAGAAGTTATTAGATGCAAAGATAATTGTTCCACTCAAATATTCATCATGGGTTGCAAAATTGGTTCCAGTTCAAAAGAAGAATGGGGATATTAGGTTATGTGTGGACTTCCAGAATCTTAATAGAGCTTCATTAAAGGCCAATTACCCATTGCCAAAAGATGAGCAAATTTTACAAAAAGTGGTGGGCGCTCAGAGAATTTCCATGGTTGATGGATTCTCAGGATATAATCAAATAGCTGTACATCCGGATGATAGGGTGAAAACAACCTTTACTACCCCATGGGAATCATTCATGTACGATAAAATGCCATTTGGATTGATGAATGCGGGTGCAGCATTCCAAAGAGCTATGGATATAGCCTTTGTAGGAGAAAAAGAAAAAAAAAATGTTATCTACTTGGATGATATTATTGTCTTCTCCCAGTCTGATGATGAGCACTTGAAGCATCTTGAGCAAACATTTCTGAAGTGTAGGAAATTTGGGTTGTCATTGAACCCCAAAAAGGCACATTTTGCTGTATAGGAGGGAAAAATTTGGGGACATCTTATTTCAGCTGATGGTATCAGAATAGACCCTGAGAGAATCAAAGCAATTCTGAAGATTACTATCCCAAGGCATAAAAAATATGTTCAATCATTCATTGGTAAAATCAATTTTCTCCGGTGGTTCATCCCGAATTTTGCAAAAACTATTAAACATATTACATCCATGATGAGAAAGGATCAAGAATTAAAATGGACAGCCGAAGCTAGAGATTCATTTGAAAATATTAAACAAGATTTGACAAAATCCCCAGTCTTGGTAAGTCCATATTTTTCAAAATATTTCCTTACTTTCTCTTTTACATCCTAAGACACAATAGCAGTCGTTCTTCTACAAAAGAATGCAGATGGTTTAGAGTAGCCAATAGCTTTCTTTAGTAAGAGTCTCAGAGATTCAGAATTGAAGTACAATACACTTGAGAAGCAAGCATATGCAATTGTTAAAGCCTTAAAGTTTTTCAGAATTTATATTTTTCATTCAAAGATAATTGCCTATGTACCCAATGCTGCTATTAAAGAAATTTTAACCCAACCAGACAGTGAAGGTAAAAGAGGTAGTTGGATTGCAAAAATTATGGAATATGAGGTTGAAATTAGGCCTACAAAGTTAGTGAAGGGGCATGGTTTAGCAAATATTTTAGCTGATTCAAATTGTGATGCTTTGGATATCCATTTGGTGGAAAACCAACCAACTCAGGAAGAATTGCAGATGAAGGAAAATGGAGAGCAGATTACAGATAAATATGCAGAATCGGAATGGTATGCTGATATTGTTTATTTTTTATTGCATTTGAAATGTCCACATCATTTTGAAAAAAAGGAATCCAAATCATTGAATTTGAAGGCCACAAAATATTGCTTGATAAATCAGCAGCTGTTTTGGAAGGATCCAGGTGGAATTTTGCTCAGATGTTTAGAAAAATCACAGGTGAAAGAGGCCATTTCATAAATGCATGAGGGTGCTTGTGGGGGTCACAAGTATTGGAAGTCTATAACATATAAAATTCTTAGGTCTGGGTATTACAGGCCCTCTTTATTTTCAGATGTGTATCAACAGGTGCGAGCATGTGTTCAATGTCAAAACTTTGTTGGGAGGAAGAGACTCATTTCTCTTCCATTAAAGCCTATCACAGTGGATGCCCCTTTTCAACAATGGGGATTAGATTTTATAGGTGAGATCAATGCTGCATCTAGTGGACAACATAGATGGATACTCACAACTACATATTTTTTCACTAAATGGGTGGAGGCAATACCAACACGTAATGCAACTGACAAAGCTATCATGAATTTTATACAGGAGAATATTTTGAGTAGGTTTAGCTATGAACAAAAATTGCTATCTGATAATGCACCTTATTTCAATTCAAAAGCTATGGTGAGATTTTGTGAGCAGAATGGGATTGATTTGAGGCATTCTACACCATACTACCCTCAGGCTAATGGTTTGGCAGAGTCATCTATTACAACATAATTTTCCACCTTGTGAGCATCAATACTCTTTGGACTATTGGATCCATTTCACTGACTCAGATCCACTTTATATCCTCCAGACACACTATTTTCCTATTTTTTCCTCTGTACACTAGCTGCATCATTACAGTGAGCATACCCGCGAGTTGCATCATTATAGCCCGCGGGTAGCATGTAAATTGGTAAAAATCACTAGTTAATTACTTTTTACTCCCAAAAAGAGGTCATAGGGTGACCTTTGGCCCATCATTTGCCCCGAAACTCCTCAATGTGTCCTTTCACTTACCTTTGGAAGGACTATATATTGAGCACATATGGCTTATGGATGAGGAGGAGAAAGAAGAGCAAGAGAACTCTAGTGGTTTTTTTCCTTATCTTGAGTCTAAACTCATTGATCCTTGTAGTTGTGAACCTTCTATGTTCACCTTCCAAACTCCTATCATAGTTTGAGTTTGCCATTCCATAGAGGATTGAAGTGGTGGAGGTACAAGTGGATTGATCCAGATCTTGGTTCAAATTGGTTGCCGGCAAGAGGTTGTATCACATTGTACTTCTTGCTATTTATTAATAGAAATACTCATATTCTCATCCATTAATGTTGTGAATGTATTTTACATTACATTGGGTTGTATTTACTTATAATATCATGGACCATTTCTATTGATGATGTTGATGTCGTTTATATATTACATGCGCTTGTTGTGTATTAGTTGTCAATACTAATTTGCAGGTTCAAGTGCACGGGTGGAAAAGCTCCAATGGGGATCTACATCAAACGTTGGGATCGAGGTTGGTTATATTCTTCATATATTAGCATTGTCATTTATATAGCATAGATTTGGGAATTGAGTTAATTTCTGGTAGTTAGCTGTTTGTGGTGGTCTACCCCAAGCCATAGTGATTTTTCTCCAACACAGAAATGGCGACTCCGTTGGGGAAAACATCCATGTTTGGGGATTTTTAGGCATTAGTCCTTATTTAGAGTTGTTGTTTGTCGAAGCTCTGTGTCACTGATTGGCCATTGAGATACACTATAGAAAATTGGTTTTTCCTGAGCCATTGGACTCTTTATTTGCCCATTTTATTTTCGCTACCCGCTGGTGAGCTTAGCTCTACTTGCGTACACCCGCCTCATTTTGCTCTACTACTCACAGGTACCCGCAGGTATTCCTTCAACAGTAGCGTACAACTCCGACTTTGGTTGATTTATGACTTTTGGTTGTTGCTGGGTCAGCTTTGGATGATCCTAAGTCTTTGTTGGCCTGATTCTTGACTATTCCATACCTTGTTTGTGACCAGAACTTTTCGTTTCTCTTGGTTGAGCCTTGTTGGTTTTATACTCATACTTGGATTTAGCCTTGTTGTTTTTTCCTTTTGAGTTGATTCCTTTGGTTGGGTCTTACTGTTTGGGATCTGTTGGGTTGTCTTAGTGATCTTCTCGGCACTTCAGTGACTAAATAGTAGGATTTTGCTTGCATTTTTCATTTCCTTATATTGAAAAATACAAAAAAAATATACATATAGTTTTGCATTTTCCTTTTGCTTATAAGAGAAAATAAAAAAAAAATTGCTTTTATGTACTGCATCTTGCATTGATTGCTTGCTGCTTTCATTTAGGTTCTACTTGTGCATTGAAAATATAAAAGGATTGCATTTTTATTTCGAAACCATTGGATTGATTTTGCATACTAGTGGCATTGTTTTTATTGGATATATGAGTCTAGGATTCGATGATTTTGCATACTATTGAGTCATACACATCACTAGTTTCATGACCATATCCCTTGAGTAACCACAACCATTAAAATTAATGCTTAATCTTAAAATTGATTAAATCGATTTTATTTATAAGGTACACCAACTAGCATAGGTTTAGAGTCTTGGAATAGATCATTGTGAGTTAACAATCCAAGAATACTAGACGAAACATTAGGTGTCTGACCAGGGAGTGGAGGAATCCATGGTATACATCGGTGTTCTCAGGAAGCTCTACTCAAACCAGAGTTAAGCATGAGGTCACGGGAGGTTGGTTGAGGAGATATCCCTCTGATACCGGCTGAACGTGGGAAATATTTCCAGGATTTGTTCGTATCTCGGGACTCTTGGGGGATTTGAACCTCATTGAGTTTCGGGCTAAGCTACCCTGCCCATACGATGGATCCCACCTGCGATTGTTCCCCTTAGCATTGGTTATATTGCGGTAACCATAATTTCCTTACCTAGGTATCGCATAGGGTACTTGCAGTGGTTATGTTGTTTGTGTCCTGAGTCAGATAGGTATTGGACAACATAGTTGTTTTTTGCCAAGGGTTACGGCCCTTTACACGCAGTGAAGCCTGGGTATCTCTATAACTAATTCTGTTACCTTCGGCTATAGTTTGGGAGTTTCAAGCCTCTCCTAGGTGAGACATGTCAGCTCTAGTGTCGGGAGATCATTTAGCCACTTTGTTTGTCTTTTCTTGGTTGTAGTTTCTCTAGGTGTGTGCTTTTGATTTACTATGTTTTTATCGATAGTCGGCCTCTAGGTGACATTTTGATTTTATAGTCTCTCTGAAGATATCGTGGCGTGGAGTCCTTCTCTCCGTCGATCTCGTTGGTTGGCTGGTTTACCAGTTGCTGAGCTTAAACGATGTGTCAGGAAGGGACACCGTCGGGCTCCCTCCAACTTTTTGGATTCTTACGAGACATATGTTATTGATGCCATGACTACACATTCTGGCATGGGATAAATCCCTACTAGTCCTTTGGGTAGAGTTGAGCACACTTCCAACACCCCTACTCCTTGTGAGGCATGGGGGGGTGATCCACCTGAGACCCAACCTAGTTTGTTTGGTCCAGATCTACCTGAGACCCGAACTAGTTTGTTTGGTCTAGATCCACTCGAGGACGACCCATTCGATCCCTCATATCCACATAATTATCTTGACGAGATACTAGAATTACATGATGATACAGGCCCCACAGTAAACCCTACCGCGTTCTCATATGGTATGCCGAATTACACCATAGTTGATCCTTCCACTGCTTTTGGTAGTCATGTTGGCACTAGTCATGGTGTTAGCAACATTGCACCCACTGGGGGCAATACCCTCACTGGAGGCACCACGTTGTCCACTCACACACGTAGTTTGGTGACCGGTCATATTCCTCCTAACAATGCTAATGATGGAAGACGATCACCTCCTAGGGATACCCAACCTAATAGGAAAGTTGTTCACGACACGACTTGCATCCACCACCTAATGCACATGTCGCTACCCATCAACCTAGGACAACTTTTATGAATATTAATGCTCCTCCTAACCATGGGGGTGTACATATACCGCATACTTTTGCGTCCACTGTCACTACTAGTAATACTAATGTAGGAGGCGGGAATATATCTTATCCTCATGGACATAACGCCACCATTCCTACTACTAGTAACACCAATGTTGGGGTTGGGAATACATCTCATGCTCATGGTCACCACACAACTACTCATGCTAATCCTAATGCTGGGGGTGGGAACATACCTCACCATTATGGTCATTACAACTCGGTTCCCACTACGAATAGTACATATATGCCCCATACTTATGGTGGAAACCCTTACTAAAACACAGTTGGTGCTGGCCATTAGTACAACCCACCTCAATATGGTGCCCAAAACACTTATATGCCTGCTTACTCTCACACAGGTCAGGTTGGAGGACGTGATCAACCTTATGGCCATGGTCAAGCTTATGGTCCATCAGGTCCTCTATTTCAGCAATTTAATGCTCATGTTCAAGCTTTTGGTCCACCTTATAATTCGGTTCCGTTCAACCAACCTTTTATGGGGGCTTATAATCAAGCTTTCTAGCCATAGCTTCCATTCCTTGCACGTTTGAATCTCCTGGATCTTTCAAATCTCATGAATGATCTGATGTGTCACGACCCTAGTTGGCCTCCAGTACCCACCAAGCTCCCTTCGGACATTCCTAAGTTTGAAGGGAAAGGTGGTGAGGACCCGAGGGATCATGTCACAACATTTCACCTTTGGTGCTTTTCCAACTCATTCAATCACAACTCCGTTCGTTTACAACTATTTCAATGCACCCTCATGGGAGTAGTCATGAAGTGGTATGTTGAGTTGCCTGGAAACACTTATATGGGATTCAATGAGATTGATTTGGTTTTCTTGGACCATTTCCAGTTTCCCGTTCACTATGATACTGGTACTGAACTTTTGTCTACCTTCCGTTAGAATAAGGCCACACATATTTCTTACCAAGTTCAAGAGTGTTGTCGACGAAAGCGATTAGTGAAAGCCAACATTCCTCCAGAATTTCTGTTGGAGTGGTTCCTCAAGTATATACTCCCATATATTGCTAAGTATGTTTCGATGTCTAGTATTATGATTGAGGAACAAGCCATCTTAAAATTCCAGCAGTTGGATTTACTATATTCTCTGTCTGGCATTTTGTATGACATCATTCCTGACGCACCACGAACACGACATGAGCCCAAGTCAGTCCCTAAACCACATGATGATGGCATCATGGGATCCACAAGTACTCTCCCTATAGATTTGGTGGCTAATCAAATGCAAAATTTGTCGCTAAACTAGTCTACTCCCAGACAGGTTAACACCTTGTCCACTTCCACCCCGTCGTCTGATGTACACAATGTGCAATCAACGAAACCGTTAGGTAACCAACAACCTGGTGGTAAGAAAAAGGGGAGAAACAACCATAAGGGTGGAAACAATGGGAATAACAATGATAGCAATCGCAATACCCCTCGTAAGGAGAATGCCAACCCCCCTCGGTGTTATACCTCCATATTTCACAGTGTCGCATCTTCACCACAAAAAGAGTTGACGACACTTCCCCTACTACTTAAAATACCCAGAAGAGAAAAATGATGAGTGATCCTTGAAGGAAAACCTACCCTGACAAGAATCAACCTAGTTGAGACTTCATTTACCCTCACTACCGCGCCTTGCTCCATCTTAGGCGTGCGGTAGTCCACACTACCACGCTATGCTCTTTCTCTGCCACGCGGTAGTACCACGTTATGCTTTGTTCTAGAGGCGCGGTAAACCTTTTTTAGCCTTTTTTCCATGGCTTATGGGATCTTGATTTTCAAGATATTTTTGAGGATTGGTGTCCCTGATTCGATCCTAACTCACTTTCTATGATTAGTAGGCCTGATCCACTAAACTCTCCTAAGATCCACCCTTCTCTCTTGTTGGTTAACCCTACCACACACTATAAAAGAGAGGCATTCCATGAGCAAAGAGGAGGACTCTTGGAGACATCAAACTTATGATCTTGAAGCTTTGTGGAGATAGCTAGAGGAGAAAGCACTTGGAGCTGGAAGTTGGTTTGGATATCAAGCAACCATTGTAAATGACTTCAAGTTGGTAATAGAACATAACTTGTCTTGTTTTCCCAAATCACATGTGTTGATTTTGTTTCAATGATATGATTTGTATCTGTTATAGATTTAGATCCTAACTCATATTTCAAGTTGCTAGAGAATTGTATATGCTTTTGTCTTGGTTTTATTTCAACAGGTTCATTCGCGAGGGCTTGGAAATTGGAGCAACCACAAAGACAAGCAATTGGATAGAAGGTCAGTTAGATTTCTTCTACTTCTTCTAGCACTTTAATCTTGAGATATTTATTTAGATCTAGGAATTCAATGTAGCATTTGTTTAGTTTTGTCTTAGTTTAGAGTCAATCAAAGTCTACTTTAATCTAAGAGAATTTTTACTAATCCATAGGCAAAAATTCTACAAACAAAAATGGCAACTCCGTTGGTTTGAACCCCATTAGATTGATTGATTTCACTTTCAGCCATTTTTTTATTGTGATTTTTTTTCTTTCTCTTCAAACCAGTATTGAATTTTGGTCTCCTTGACCTTTATTCTTCCCTCCTCTCTACATTTCCCCCTCTGTGTGATCAGTGAGTCCTCTGGGTCTGCAGCAACCCTGAAAAATTCATTTTTCTTTTCAAAAGTTGCGTTTTTCCATACTTTGCACCAGTACCGTGACCTCAGCATTGCCTACAGCGCGGTAGTACCGCGTATCCTGCACTATTACTAGAGAGGTAGTGTATCAGTACCGTGCTATAGTATTCTTCTGCCATGCGGTAGTGTCTACATATTTTCAATTTTCTCTTCCCTGCTTGGTTTCCTGAGTCATTTTTCATTTTTCTCTACCTTAGTTGGTGTTTTTTGTTGCCTGTTACTATCTTGTTCATTACATAGTCTTTATGGTGTGTTTATTTCTCTTATGAGCTTGATTATTTTGTGAGTTAGTGGCATTATTTGCACATTGGGTCAACCCTTCAGTCTGATTGCATTGGCTTGATATTTTCATCACAACCAAACCATTACTATTGTTCTCTTTTACTGGATCGTGTAGCTTTCATAGTCACATTGTTTCCATTATTATCATTAAAATCTATATTGAAAATTATCATTAGAGAACATTTGTGTTGTTTGAAATAGTCTAGCAGTATTATTGTGCATTAGGAAGTGAACCATTGAAATTTGTCACAAAAATTCTCATTTTTTGAAGCATCTTAGTTGTAAGATCAGTGAATTGGAAAGAAGTGTTTATTTCAGTTTGGCTCTATTTACAAAAAGAAAAAAATAAATAAATTATTTTTTGGTTTTTAATTGCTTGTGAAAGTTTCATGCATTTGTGATCAAAGAACTCTCTCTCTTCCATAGCTAGTTTTCATCGAATACAAGGCTTATTTCGATTCATTCTCACTTGCATGGTTTGGGTTGTCACAACACCACCAAGTTTCACGTCCATTTACCCGATTGAGTAATACAACCACTAAAATTAATATCCCTAACTAAACCAACATTAACCTCACTTGAGGAAATCAAAAGAATTTTGTAGTTAGGTAGGACACCGGGGATATGCATCAAAATAATTCCCCCTTGTCATTTTCATCTGAGACATAGTTGTTGTCCTCTAGGGAACTAAAATCTTCTAGTATTTATTGACACGGTCACAACCCATTTATGGAGGGGCCTCCTGACTGTTTTTAACTTTCAGGGGTTAAACTGCCATGAGATTGAGAACCGGACGGACTCTGTGGAATGTCGCACTCCACTTAGCCCTAAGGCAACATCGATCATTGTCTTCCTTGTAATTCATAGTAATGCAAGGGTGATAAGGCAAAAGTGCCGAAAACCTTTTCCAACGTGTCATGAACGAGGTAGCTTAGTGACTTTTATACTAGGGCTCTTTTACCCAGGATCCCTTTCGGTAGAGGGATATCCTTCTCATATTGGTCTCTCACGTTGTATTGTTCGACTTGGATTTCATCACCTTGCAAAGGATAGAGCTTGTTGAGGTCTCTAGCTCTTAGTTCGGAGTTTGCTTGTTATCTTATCTTTATAGAGGGTCATTTTTTTTCTTTTTAGTGACTGCTTGTTGGCATTCTAGCCATTATTTTTATCAGCTCGCTTACTGAGACACCGGTCTCAGTATAGATTTTAGAGCTTTCTTTTTTTGGCCTACGAGCCTTGCTTTTTCTAGCTCCTCTTTTGCACACTCGGATGCATTAGAGTTTTTGAGTTCTTTGTTACGAGACTGCCCCCGAATTTCATATTCCTGCCATCATGTCAGAACCACCACGGAGATCACGATGAGTACAGGGAAAAATCCCTCCACCACCACCACCGCCACAGACCTCCGGTCCACCTGCATCACGTATTCCCGCTCCTCCTGGCCGCGGTGCTGGTCGAGGGAACATTCCACCGCCGATACACACTACATCTTCAGTCCCGTCTGTAACTATTACTCACAGCACAGTCTCAGAATCTCTCGCAATTTTTGCAACCACTAGTATATCCGAGATTTCCACTATAAATTCATCCACTGTTATTCCATATATATCTGCCACAATGGACAACATCATAGCGGATGAATCTAGTACAACCCAAAATACTAGACCAGAAGCCATCCTCCTACTCGATGTTAGCACCTCCCTTTCACCAGATGACATAGACGGATCTGTTGGCACCATCGAAGGATCCGACCAGGACATACCTGGCTTGATTTCAGTCCCGGGCGGGTACGTCGAAATTATTGAAGACGCTCGACTTCCTGACACACCTTTTGAACCTGACTATGGCTTTATCACTTCCCAGGCGAAGCTTCTGCCTGTTATCACCGCGCCATCCTGTGTTCATCCACAAGAAATCGATTTTTCCAGTAACATACCCCACACCATATCTCTCCCCAACCTCCCTCCGGGTCATGAGATCATGGCCTCCATTCAGTCTAGCATGGTTAGTCTAGCAAATTCCCCCTTAGCATCGGCACAGTTCAAATGTGACACAGAGCAAATGCTCTCGATAACTTCCAGATATCCCCCTGTTACCCGTCCTTCTAACTATCGGGATCCCAACATCCCGTCTAGCACGAAGTTTCATCACTCCTATGCAGACGGCTCCGGACCTTCAAACGTTACTATACCTATGTTCCTGCCGGACCCCGAAAACCCTTTTCAGGACATGAACTCGAACCCAGTCTTTGATGGTCCTCCTATCGTTGAACACGCTATGGATGATACCCCCGATACCCCTCGGTTAAATTCCCTGCATTTGTTTCCATCACCCATATTTGGTGCACATTCTATGAGGGATAACCCATTTTTTTCTCTGTCCTCGCCTATCAGATATGGAAGACCCCCTCCACAAATCAGTACTTTTGGCGCCGTTGGCCAATCGACACTATCATATTTGGCTAATGGCGGAAGAACACCAAGTCATACTGCTGGATCTTCCATTTTGACCGAAGGTTCACCTTTGACCACTATCTACACTATCTCAGGAGGTGGTCAACCGACTGCCACGATTCCCAACTCCAACAACCAAACTCCTCCTGGTGGGCCATCAACCCAACCAGCTAGAGGATAATCCTTTGTTGGGAACCCCGTTCCTAGTCAACAACCCCCTCCTATAGGACCATCCAACCCATCTTCTGGAGGGAAACCCATTGGCACCATCCAACAACCCTCCCAACCAGCAGCATCTGCTCAGTACGGTATGTACAACACACCTGGCAGCGGACAACCTTATACCGGTTTTCCAACTGGACCCCATCTTAAACATCCCTCGCCAGGTACGCTTCCTTCTTGGGAACCTCAAGTCCCACAGAGTGGGGGGTACTCATTATTTGGAAATTGGAACCCATCTGGGGGGCAATCTCAGATTCCCCCCAAATTGAACTCCGGCTTCCCTTATCCTTCGGCTGCTACAACTCCATGGAACCCATCCCTTCAATTTCCACACAATCCTCATGGAGGAACGAACCTTCCATGGACACCACTATTGCAGCCACCCCCCAACCCTGCTATGGGAAACCCTCCACTTACTCAATATAGTGGTAACATTCCTAGAAAACAACAACTCCAGGGAAATTTTCCCGAACCAGGAGAAACAACCATTCCTGGGTTACAGCAACCCCAGGGTACCATACCTACCATCCCCACTTAGCAGAACATCCACCAACCGGTAACCAACACTCAACCGGTTAACCAGATGGCCTACTACCCACAAAATTTCCAGTAGTACCCTACAGGAAACACATGTGGGTATAACACGCAACAATATGCTATGCAGGCCCCCAAGGTTTCTCTGCACCATACGGTTATTACTCATACCCACAGAATAATTGTCAACTTCCCTTTTTGGCCATGCTAGACTTACCTGATTTGTCGAGGCTCATTAACGATCCCATATGGCATGAACCTCAGTGGCCTTCCATTATAGCCAAACTTCCATTGGACATTCCTAAGTTCGATGCTAAGCTTGGGGAAGACCCCAAGAACCACGTAATGACCTTCCATCTTTGGTGTTCATCCAACTCCTTGATGAACGATTCCATTCGACTACGGCTCTTCCAGTGTACGCTTACCGGCACGGCAGCAAAATGGTACATTGAGCTGCCACAACACTCTTTCCACGATTTCAACACCTTAGCTATGCAGTTTCTGACTCATTTCCAGCTCCCCATCCGATACGAGACTGGAACAAAACTGTTAACCTCACTGCATCAAACTACTTCTACGCACATTTCGGATCACATCCATGAGTGGCGTCGATGCCATAGGCTAATCAAGGCACCCATTCCAGATCAGCTACTTGTTGATTGGTTCACGAAGTCATTTTTACCTCCCATAGCTAGGGATATCTCTATGCATGGGCCGGTCACAGAAGAACAATCCATCTCGGCAGCTCCGTACATGGATTTGTTATACACCCAATCCGACACTTTACACGAACTTCTTCCCCATGCCGCCCGCGTTACCACTGATCCAATGAAACCTGCCACTGAACCCCCCATTGATGGTATTGTCGGTTCAGTTAAATCCCAGCCTACTACCAACTCGACGAGGCAACAAGCTTCTGCTTCCCCTGCTCTACCTCAGGCTGCTCCAAAAGCTACTACTTCTCCTCCTATCTCCTCCGAAGTCAACGCAGTTCAATCTATGTCACAACCATCCTGAGGAAAGAAGAAGAACAATCATGGTAAATCCAAGAAGAGCCAGCAGGAGAATCCCAAGCCACAAACCACCCATAATGACCCGAAACCACGTCAAAAGGCTAAGTTTCCCTGCCTAATTTGTCAAGACGATCACTACATGCGTGGCTGTCCCTACAAGGATGAAGTCAACAAGTTTGTTAAAGGATCCTCTCACCCGGCAGTGTTAACTGACCCTTTCCCTCAACAGCAACAGTATATGGTTTCCCAAGAAACCCCCCAGGGGGGCAACTCGAGTAACCCAACTCGCGAAGAGATGTCCACAAATCGTGAAATCCTGATGACAAGTAATGAGGAGATTCATATAACCACTCATTCAAAGACATATGAGAACCCTCCAAGTTCAAACAAACAATCAGAGATAGCCAAAGGAAAATCTCCTATTGAAGATATGACTCCTATCCCTCCCCCTACTGGCCATCTCCATATCGAGAGACTGCTTACGGACACAGTGCTACGCCCACCCAAAGGCACCATACGAAAGGCGACATTTAATCCCAATGCGCGAGCTGCACAAAATTACAACATTGTTGAGGATCTTGCTCAAGCACCTTGCGCCATGTCAACTCTCGAGGTTCTTCAACACCACCCCACACAGCGTAGAACCTTACTTTCAGCATTGGGGGCAATGGACCCAGATACTTCAAACACTATCATGTTTAACTTGGAGCATGCCAAACCTCAGCTATCTCACCAATTAGCCTTCCATGTTCATACAAAAATTCGTGGAAATAACATCCATTGCACTGTTTTAGATGAAGGTGCCTCCACGTCGATCATGTCTTTGAATTGTTGGAGAGCCTTAGGCTCACCCGAAATCACGACTTCTCCCACTACTCTTAGGGCATTTGATGGACACGGTTTTCAACCTTACGGACTCATTCCCTCAATTGGTGTTGAACTGGGGGGCAAAACGGTATCCGTACACATTGAAGTCGTGGATGCACCATTAGATTACAATCTTCTACTTGGTCGGAACTGGTTTTACGCCATGACCACCATAGCATCTACGGTCTTCTGGATTGCGCAATTTCCTCATGAAGGGAAAAGTGTCACCATAGATCAACTTGATTACTGTATCCCAGATTCTCATCCAAACTCTGCCAACACCATCCCATTATTGGATCAACCTCGGTATCGGTTCCAAGACGTCGGCATTGGTCTCATGAAGGATTCTTCCCTTATTGGAGTTTTTCCAGAACTGGGGCCCCATGTTCAACCAGTCAACATGATTTCATCAAATGTCACCCCTTCCAATGATTCATGTGTGATTCCGAGTCCTGCCGAGCTTGAAAACTAAGACAACTCCATGCCTTTGAATAGAAACCTCGCAGCGTACGAAGCGATCCAATCAACCACCGATTGGGTCGACTGTTCTACCCATCACACCGTGGCACAACTCTCGTCTGAGACTCATTCATCCCCACCACTTATCGATCCTCTCAATTTGATTTTTCCCACTGACGAATCAATTATGGAGGTTATGTGTGGTGATGATTGACCATGGGGAGATTTTCATCATCGATCTTCATTCCCCACCATTCAGACACTTGAGCTCGATACAAAACCCAGTTCTTCACTTGGGATGGTTCAGACCAAGTTTTCCACTTCCCTCGACGAAGTATTTTTTGAAGGAAACTTGGCTAACCTTATGGCAACCACTCCCATAGATATTTTAGTGAAGCCTGGTATCGTGGAAAACATACATATTGGAAAAACATGTACTCCCCTCGAAATGGAGTTCTACACTGCCTACTTCAAAACCTTCCGCGATGTTTTTGCTTGGAGTTATGAAGAAATGCCAGGAATAGATCCCTCGATTGTGGTCCATGAAATTCCAACCTTCCTTGGCACCCAACCTATTCGGCAGAAACTTCGACCCGTCCATCCCCGTAAGGCGGCCGCTATTAAAGTAGAAGTTGAAAAAATTTTGCGTACTGGTTTTATCTATCCTATCCCATTGACAGAATGGGTATCTAACATCGTTCTCGTAGCCAAGAAACAAGGAACGATTAGAGTCTGTGTCGATTACCGCGACTTGAACAAAGCTTGTCCAAAGGACAACTACCCAACTCCGTTCATCGACCAGATCATCGATAACTGTTCCGGGAGTGTCATCTTTTCATTTATGGATGGATTTTCTGGCTATAGTCAGATCGATATCCTCCCAGTCGACCAGCATAAAACAACCTTTATCTGCCCTTGGGGGATTTTTGCATATCGAAAGTTACCTTTTGGCCTTAAAAATGCTGGGGAAACTTTCCAACGGGCGATGTCATACACATTTCACGATATCAAACCTATTGTAGAACCATATCTTGATGATCTTCCCGCTCATTCTCAAACATGGGATGACCATCCTGATCACTTAGGTGCCATTTTCGAAAGTTTTCGTCGCTACAATATCCGTTTGAATCCACATAAGTGCGTCTTTTGCGTGGAAGCCGTAAAAATTTTGGGATTCATAATCTCCAAAAGTGGGATACGCTTAGATCCTGCGAAGGTAGAAGCTATCTTAGCCCTGCCTTCCCCTACGAATGTTCCAGAACTTCAAATTTTGCAAGGGCATGCAAACTTTCTACATCGTTTCATCTGTAATCTTTTTGAGATAACAAAAGGCTATATGAGGCTTCTCAAAAAGAACATTCCCTTCATCTGGGACGATGAAGTCCAATGTTCCTTTGATAATCTAAAGGCGGCCTTGACTAAAGATCCTGTGATCCAACCCCCCGATTACACACGGGATTACATTATTTATCTCGCAGCTTCGACTTCCACCATTGGTATGGTGCTAGTTTAGGAAGACCACAACGGCATATAAAATGTGGTATACTATCTCAGTAAGAGTCTTCTCGACTCCGAAACTCGTTATTCACATGTTGAAAAACTGGCTCTGGCAACAGTTTTCGCTGTCCAGAGGTTCCGTCATTATATTCTACTCCGTCGGACCACTGTTATAGCCGATTTCAATCGAATGTATTATATCCTCACGCGTCAAGTGCTTGGGGGCAAATATTCTCGTTGGATCGTCATCCTTCAAGAGTTTGACTTGGAATTCGTCAAAGCCAAGTCCAAGAAGTCTTTGGTCTTTGCTGAGTTGATTTGTACCTTGCCCCGTGCTACTGAGCAATCCGAGCCCATCAATTCTCATCCTGATGAATCATTGTTCCTCATTAGCATGTCTGATCCATGGTACGGGGGTATTCTATTATATCTCCAAACCCAACATTTCTGCCTCAACCTCACTCATGATGAACGTCGACGCGTCCGACATCACGCCAAGTACTACCTCATAGTCAACGATACTCTTTATCAACGTGGTGTCGACACCGTTCTTTGACGCTTTTTGACTCTGGATGAGGCGGAACGCGTTCTTAATGACTGCCACACTAGAGCATTTGGTGGTCCTCTCTCTGGGATGGCTACGACCCAGAAAATACTGCGAGCAGGATATTTTTGGCCCTCAATTTTCATAGACTGTATTGAAACGGTCAAAAAATGTCCACCATGTCAATTCTTTCATAGTAAAACAGGCTCGCACCCTGCTCCACTCCATCTTGTTATTGCCGTCGGCCCCTTTTCCAAATGGGGCATAGATTGTATGCACTGTAAGCCCACTTTAGCTGGGGGGCATAGCTATGTCATAGTAGCTATTGACTATTTCACAAAATGGGCTGAAGCGATGCCTACTTATGCTGAGGATGGCAAAACAACAACACAATTCATATTCAATCACATTATAACTATATTTGGTGTCCCACAATCCATTGTGACCGATCATGGCTCCCACTTCAGGAACCATATGATTGAGGAACTAAGTGCCAAGTTAGGTTTTCGCCATGAAAACTCAACCCCATACTACCCACAAGCTAATGGCCAAGTTGAATCCATTAACAAAATTCTGAAATGAATGATTCAGCGTATTGTGGGTACTCATAAATCCAACTGGCACTCAGCTCTATTTTCAGCACTATGGGCATACCGAACCTTAGCAAAAAGTGCCACTGGGTTTACACCATTCCAACTGGTGTATGGCCTGGAAGCCATTTTACCGATTGAATGCGAAATTCCATCACTTAAGATAGCCATAGAGCTACTTCCCCACACCACTTCTGAAGAGGAACAGTTTCTATACCTAGCCAAGCTAGATGAGACCCGCCGCGACACTGGTTTAGCCAACGAAGCTGATACAAAATGTGTCAAAGCTCAGTATGAAAAATCCGTTGAACCTCGTATTTTCAATGAAGGTGACCTCGTACTCACATATGATCAAATGCACGATAAACTCGGAAAAGGAAAACTAGAATCTATGTGGTACGACCCCTTTGTTGTAAAACGTGTCTTGGAGAAAGGAGCCTATGAAATCATCGATTGTGATGGCATGCCATTGGCATGGCCCCGCAATGGGCTATACCTCAAACGCTTCTACGCGTAAGGTTACCCTACGCGGGTTAGTTTTTGTACATAATGTACTTAGCTTGTTTTCACTCATATTTTTGGTGTGCAGATGGACCTCATGTATCCATTCTTAATTTGACCTGTGATTTTGTACGCAGATGTCTTCCTACTTCGGATTCGCCGATGGTGCAAGCCGACATACTCGGAACCTCGCTTCCGCAGTATGGGTAATATATTATCCCACTGGCGAGTTACTATCTTCAGGAGCCAATTGTTTGGGTCCTGGAACCAACAATATCGTAGAGTACCATGCAGTCATTGGACTCTTGACAGAGGTTGCTTTCCTTGGAATTGACTCCCTATCAGTCTTTTTAGACTCCCAACTCGTGGTTTCTCATCTGAATCGTGTTTACACAGTTTGCGATACTATCCTACTTCATTTATTTCGAAGGGTACGCCTCTTGGAACGATCTTTTAATTTCATTTCATATCAACACGTACCAAGGGAATTCAATTGTATAGTTGATTCATTAGCTAATTACATTTTGGATTGGCATCTTTCCCACACATAAGAACACATCATAAACACACAAGTCATTGTAAATAAATAGGCCATAACAGTAGGTCCATATATATAATCATTGTATATAAAAGTGTTTTTTCAAATACATAAAGTTTGTGTTAAAGACAAAATTTGGGACCTAATCCCATACAAAAATTTGGCTCTCAAAGCCTACATATCATATACATGCCGCAAAAATATAAAAGCTACCATCTAAGGAGATCTGGGAGATCTATCATGTCCCTCATCAGATTCCTCATGCTGTTGGTGATAACACACTATAGCTCGAACCACCCTACGGAGGAGTCGGCCAATACGCCTAGGCAAACCTACGGTATGCCGTTGGAGATGCAAAGGGATGTCGTCCACCCTCATAGCGGGGATACCATGGGTTAAACCCTGTAGGTTCCTCTCTATCTCTTGGATCCCTCCTGCCTCATCCTCATCTTCTTCCTCGACCAAAGCGGCTTGATGATCAACACCACCTCGGCATAATGGCGAGTACCCCACCGGTCTCTGTGGTCCATGATCTGTGACATGCACATGTACATATATTAAAGTCTTTTACACTTTCTAAAAAACCATAAAAATTATATATTCAAAAAATTAAAAAAAATGTGTCCATGAAGTTCATACCTGAATTGTCCCAATCCTCATCTTCCGGCAGTGCCAAGTCTATGTCCTCGCGGAAGTCCACCCCTACATAGGGGTAGTCATCGATCATCACAATCTGTTCCTTGAGCCACGAGAAGAAATCCTCACCGAAAGCCAAACGTTGTGGCCCTCCAATTCATCCTACGTAGTCACTCCATCGAGCCATCCATGGCTCAGTAGGTGGATGGGGGGGCATGGCTATCTATGGGCGCAACAATGGCACCCTCACCAAAAAGAAGGTGACTAAGATGCTCCCATGCCCAAATTGAGAATTCTCTCCAAGCTTGCACTTGTTCACTTTCTCTTTGAGGTTGGTCAATACCGCCTCACACCAGTTGAATACTGTTCCTGCCATACAATCCACTGCAAGATTCATCTGTGTACGGGACGCCTGATGGGGACCCGTACTCCCTGTTGCACATATGATGGTGAACAACACGGTTTTTATAGGAAGTTCTATAATGTCTTTGATGACCACCTTGCCGCTTTTCTTCCCTGAACCTTGACGGCAATAACGAGCAATCAAAGCATCCGTGCTCTCCTCCGAGGCTGTGTACCCACTAAAACTCACCCGGGCTCCTCTTTTTGAGAGGCCTGTGAGGAAATAAATGTCCTCAAGTTCAATCTTGAGGATATGTTCTCCTACTCGGAAAGCCTGAATGTCGGGGTCCCACATTTGAATAATGTGGGTGAGAAGCATTTCCTGCTTACGAATACCCTTGGTCTTGAAATTTTTTAGCAAACCACATTCTCGCAGTGCAGTCACAGTCCTTTGGTCATTTTTGGCCAGCAAGTCATCCACCTCATGTTCTCTTTCTTTCCAATGGACCATTTTGCTCCAAACAAGTTACAAACACCTGCAAAAGGCCATAGGAAACATTCATTAATCATTTAACAACTTAACCTCAACAAAAAATTTGAGAAAAAATGATTTTTTCATCTTAAAAATCGCTTATATCGCGCCTGGGAGATTTTTGACTGTGCAGTAATGCACAGTACCGTGCCCCAGTTTAACCTTACAGCGCAGTACTGTTGCACAGTACCACGCTTCCGGATATAGCTGCCGCGCGGTACTATGGAGGGTGAATTTTGCCTAATAGGGCTTGCCCAAAAAATTATTTTTTCCTACTGAAAACAAGTTATTCATACATGAAATGAAAGAGGGACTTGAAAGCTCTTACCTGGCGTAGATGGCTATTGAAACGGTGCCCCGAATCTCCAGATATGAACTCTTGAAGTTTTTGCTCCTCAAATGGGTAAAATCTCCACTTTTGGTAAATGCACAAGTGAAATGGTAACTTTCTATATTTACCCATCCTTTATGCAACTTTTTCACTTATTTTTTACTCATTATTTTATCTAGTTAAAATAAAACCCATTTCACATTACTAATATCTGGTTTCATGAGCACTTGTTGACAGGATCTCCTTTAAAAACAAATTATTCACACTGGCGTTCATTTATTGTTTGACCTTCATTTTGAGCCTACTTTATCTTTTTCGTGCTTTGGATTAAAACTTGAAAAAGATTCCAAGCGCTTTTACACCCATGTCGTGCTTGTCAAACTTAAGTAAATGGTGTCGAGCTTGGTCAGCTTTACTCATGCTCGTTAAACGATGAGGAAAGTATTCTCCTGGTTGTATTTTATTCTCTTTTCGGACCAGAATAATTAAAAATTACGAAAAAGACCATTGGAGTCCATAGTTAAGCTCTTTTCAGACTCCCTAAAATTGAAAAGATTGCCAAGTGATCTTGACTCTTTCACACTTGTAAAATTATTTGAAAGGTCGTCTACTCGGTGATAGGTTACCCCTTTTTCGGCCCGTCTAGACTATTTACGAGAAAGGTATACCTCGATCAATTTTTGGTTGGGAGAGTTCTCTTGGGAATTGTTTTACACTTTTTCGGGATCGAGGGACTAAACTTACGAAAAAGTACACTTTGGAGCTTGCTTTAAGTTTTTCAGGCTCTCTAAATGTGAAAAACTACCGATTTTTCCTTCCTTGGACTTGTTAAAATTTAACATCGAAGGACCCACTTTGGGACGAACCCCTCCTTTCTCAAGTTCGTAAAACATGTGAGATTGGACTCATCTATGAGATGAGATATACTGAGCATCTGTTATCCTCTTCAAGCTCGAAAAACAACAAAGAGGTACTCGTCTATCATGACGGGGGAATATGGGGAGCAAGTCAAGTTTGTTTTGGCAGCTTGTCAGTCGTTACCTTTGAACATGGCATGCATCTGTCCCTTGTCTATTTTGGGTATCTATTTTTCATTGAGTTATGGTCATCATCCTGAGTCGTCTCTCTGGCCACTAGCCTACTCGTTCGGTGTCTATCCTCTACTATCAATAATCCCTGCTGCCAAGTCCTGTTACATGCCGTTATATGTTCAAAGGGTTGCATTGTTCAGAGTCATTCATTGTGTCAGTACATACTCCATTGTTTCATCATCTTATACTATCTTTCGTTCCGATTTCATGTCGATGATGTAGGAATCATTATGGCCCACCTTTGACGAGTCTATTCGCATCGACTCCAAATCACTACCCGGGAATTGGACTTAGGGATCAACCATTAGTACCTTGGTACCTGCATGCCTCAATGGTAGGTTTCCTCGTGTTCGACAGTAGGTTTACATCATTGACCTCTGATCGAACGATCTCTTGAATGTTCGACATCAACTCATCTATTCACATTTCCTTGAGATGTACTTCAGATACCTTGGGGATCATCGTCATCATTGGTGATTTCCCTCGCATTTGTTAACGGTTCACATCATTGACCGGTAATCAAATGGTTTCTACCATGTTCAACGTCAACACTTTGTAATCACATGGCTAGATTACTATCATTTGCGATTGGGTAGAAGACCCTGGGTGCCCCTTTATATCTTGATTGCGTCCAGGTTGCGGTGGAGATGTTCTTTGTATTGTCACACAGATCCAATTTTTGTATTGGTCGTGGCTATGTCATTACTGTCTCATGGATCTACGCTTGTTCATAGTAGCCATGATTTGTCTACAGTCTATATTTCAGTACTCATGGATCTACGATGTATTGGTCGGCAGCCATGCTTTGAGTCATTTGTTTCCGAGCATGGGGATTCCCACCTCGGTGGTATATCTAACATTTTGTTTCTATTTCAGCTCCTTGTCGCTCTCCTCGATGCTGTCTCCGCACAGTATTTGTAAAGTATTTCGGCCACCAGTCCTTTCTGACCTCACACTTTAGGGGGCATCTGTTATACCTCCATATTTCACAGTGTCGCATCTTCACCACAAAAATAGTTGACGACACTTCCCATACTACTTAAAACACCTAGAAGAGAAAAATGATGAGTGATCCTTGAAGGCAAACCTACCCTGACAAGAATCAACCTAGCTAAGACTTCATTTACCCTCACTACCGTGCCTTGCTCCATCTTAGGTGCGCGGTAGTCCACACTACCGCGCTATGCTCTATCTTTGCCACGTGGTAGTAACGCATTATGCTTTGTTCTAGAGGCGCGGTACACCTTTTTTAGCCTTTTTTCCATGGCTTGTAGGATCTTTATTTTCGAGAGATTTTTGAGGATTGGTGTCCCTGATTCGATCCTAACTCACTTTCTGTGATTAGTAGGCCTGATCCACTAAACTCTCCTAAGATCCACCCTTCTCTCTTGTTGGTTAACCCTACCACACACTATAAAAGAGAGGCATTGCATGAGAAAAGAGGAGGACTCTTGGAGACATCAAACTTATGATCTTGAAGCTTTGTGGAGATAGCTAGAGGAGGAAGCACTTGGAGCTGGAAGTTGGCTTGGATATCAAGCAACCATTGTAAATGAATTCGAGTTGGTAATAGAACATAACTTGTCTTGTTTTCCCAAATCACATGTGTTGATTTTGTTTCAATGATATGATTTGTATCTGTTATAGATTTAGATCCTAACTCATATTTCAAGTTTCTAGAGAATTGTATATGTTTGTGTCTTGGTTTCATTTCAACAGGCTCATTCGCAAGGGCTTGGAAATTGGAGCAACCACAAAGACAAATAATTCGATAGAAGGTCAGTTAGATTTCTTCTACTTCTTCTAGCACTTTAATCTTGAGATGTCTGTTTAGATCTAGGAATTCAAGGTAGCATTTGTTTAGTTTTGTCTTAGTTTAGAGTCAGTCAAAGTCTACTTTAATATAAGAGAATTTTTACTTATCCGTAGGCAAAAATTCTACAAACATTCGGGAAGGCGGAAATGCTGGTGAGGACCGTAAACCTAGGCGTAACGTGAAGTTTCCTTGCAAGCTCTGTGGGGAAGATCATCTTACTCACATATGTCCTCGAATCGAAGAAGCATCGAAGAATTTGGCACAGATCCCAACTGTGTTGAAGGATCCCCTTCCTCATCATCAAAACATGGCTTCGCATGCTCCCACCACTGGTTATGTACCTACTGAGACGGTAACATATTCTTCCAATACTAGTGGTTATGGATGTGTGAATATGGTTCAATCGGAGGTTAGTGTTGCCACTCGTCAACGCGATTATGGTCCACCACAACCTAATATGGGGAGTGAGCCTCCCCCTCCTCCTGACAATTCCTTGCATATCGAGAAGCCCTCTAATATGCCGCAGATACCGAAAGGTGTTCTTAAGTGCTCTACGCATAATCCTAATGCTCCAGCCACCCATAACTACTCCATCATGGAATATTTGGGCCAAACTTCCTGCGCAATGTCGGCTCTTGAATTTTTGTAGGCTTGTCCTTCTCAAAAGCATGCTCTTTTGAGTGAGTTAGGAGTTCAAGATGGGGGGAGTCCCAGTGTTATCAAGTTCAACACTACTGATGTTCAACCTCGCTTACCTTACCACATGGATTTTCAAATCCAGGTGGCGTGCCTATAGAATTTTTTCAAACGTGCGATGGTTGACGAAGGTGCTTCCACGTCAGTGATGTTGTTAGCTTGTTGGAAAGATCTCGTCTCTCCTCCCCTGCTCGTGTCTAGAAACACTCTCACTGCATTCGACGGTCAGTCATTTAGGCCGCATGGAATTATCCCTTCCCTTGTTGTCTACCTAGGAGGTAAATCTGTGCCTATTGAAGTCGAGGTGGTTGATGCGCCCATCAACTACAACCTTTTACTGGGTCGGAATTGGATGTACGCTATGAAGGTTGTTGTGTCTATTGTATTTAGAGTTATCTGCTTTCCTCACGAAGGCAAGATTGTGACCATCGATCAGCTGGATTTCGTTAATGCTTCTTCCATAGCATCCATGGGATGCGTAATCCCGCAAGCTACCGATTCTCAACCGGCAACTGGGAACATGAGTGTTGGTATGTACCCTTCATTGATGGGAACTTATGATCTTCCTGTGCCTATGAATTTTGTTGGAACCATCTCTGATGATGTGTCTCCTCCTTTGCATAATATGCCGCTCCAGACTTCCTATGTTAATGATCCATGGACTTTACCATCCACGAGTTCCACGTTTGGAGACATTACGCACGCCAGGATGTCTATGCCACTGTCTGTAGCTGAGCTTTCTTACTAGCATCTTCAACAAGCCACTGCAGAGCCAGATCTCTCTTCTTCTCAAATAGTCAAGGAAGATCCCGTTACGCTACTAGTTTGGTCAGCCAGCTCGTCTTGTTCACACGACTGCCTTGATGATACTTTGCCTTCAGATGAAGCTATTATGGAGGCCATGTAAGGTAGTGAGAGGCCTTGGGAGGATATGCACCATCGATCTTATTTCCTTCCCAACCTCAAGCTTGCTGAACAAGAAGAGTTTAGGATGACTCTAGCAGAGATGGTTGGTCACCCTGTGGCTCTTTTAGGGTCGCATAATATTTTTACAGAGGGGAATATGGCTATTATTTCCCCGACTACGTCGATCAACATCTTTTGTACTCTTGGAAAAGTCAAAAATGTCTACATCGGTGATGATTGCACTCCTGAGGAGGTTGTTATTTACACTGAATTGTTTACGAAAATCTAGGAAGCTTTCACCTGGTCATATGAGGAGATGCCAGGAATAGACCCCCGCATTGTTGAACATGATATTAGAACGTATCTTAACGCTAAACCAGTTCGACAATGCTTACGTGCTGTGAACCCTAGGAAGGCAGCCGCTATCAAGGCAGAGGTGGAGAAACTACTCAAAGCTGGTTTTATCTACCCCGTTCCCCTTACCGAATGGGTGTCGAACCTCATTCCTGTGGATAAGAAGCAGGGAACGATCTGCATATGCACTGATTTTAGAGATTTGAACCATGCATGTCTGAAAGAAAATTTCCCCACTCCATTCATTGATCAGATATTGGATGCTTGTGTGAGAAGTGAGATTTTTTCGTTCATGGACGGCTTTTCGGGTTATAATCAAATCCAGATCAAACTCGAGGACCAACAAAAGATAGCTTTTATTTGTCCTTGGGGAATGTTTGCATATCGAAAAATGCCCTTCGGCCTTAAAAACCCTGGAGCTACATTTCAGTGGGCCATGACCTATGCCTTTCATGATCTTAAAAAAATTATGGAGGTTGTATCACATTGTACTTCTTGTTATTTATTAATAGAAATACTCATATTCTTGTCCATTAATATTGTGAATGTCGTTTACATTACATTGGGTTGTATTTACTTATAATATCATGGACCATTTCTATTGATGATGTTAATGTCGTTTATATATTACATGCGCTTGTTCTATATCGGTTGTCAAGACTAATTTGTAGGTTCAAGTGCACGAGTGGAAAAGCTCCAATGGGGATCTACATCAAACGTTGGGATCGAGGTTGGTTATATTCTTCATATTTTAGCATTGTCATTTATATATCATAGCTTTGGGAATTGAGTTAATTTCTGGTAGTTAGCTGTCTGGGGTGGTCTACCCCAAGCCATAGTGAGTTTTCTCCATTTTATTTAAAAAATCAACTTCATAGACATACCCGTGGGCTATTTTGCTTACAAACACGGGTACCCACGGTCAACGTGTACATTGACTGCGTGTACCCTACCCTACCCGTGACCCGCATAACTATAGCCCACGGGTAGCGCCGAAGCCATTTAGGGCTTGGCCAAACTAAAAATCCAACCATTAAAAATTGAAATAAAAGCATTGAAATGGAAGATATGGATGAGACTACCAACCTGCTCCGAACAGTTTGATGAACGGATGCCCGTAGCTCCCAGAATCAGCAGTTGAACTTCAAGGTGAAAACTAACCACAAAGCTCCAAATGGGTGAATAGTAAAAATGAATTGTAAATTGTAAATTTTTGTTACTATTTATAATTTTCAAGACCCACTTGTCTATAGTTTTCACCACTATATGTTGTTTTGGACTAATATAACGTCTTGGAGTAGTATTTTTTGATCAGATTTCTTCGACGAGGGTTATTTTGGACCATTTCGCACCTACGATAGGTATATTTAATACCTGGCATATAGGTTAGATGCTATTTTAACATGCATTTTACATTTGACCTTTTGACCATTTTCATAAACCCTAGGTGTGACCCCGCTTCGTAAACAACACAGAACCTTCACACTGTTATAGAAGTGTCGTTATGTGGCGGTAGGGCCTTTCCAAACATCAGTACCCTAGTTAGAACCCCTTTTTGCATTATGGTGCCCATACCATTGTGTCCTTAGGATTGGGATTCCTTTGTAGTTATGCCATGACTTTGCGATAAAGACTCATACTCTACTTTGTCTTATGCTGGCCATCTCCCATAAGGACTCCCCCTAGTTATATCATGTTGTGATTGCATTGCATCATCCTGCTTGCCGCTTGAGCCTTGTGCCAGCTCCCGCTCACTCAATTATTAGCTTGGTTCCTGAGCACTTTTCCCTGTCGAGCCTTGCAGAGCTTCCATTTTTCCTTCACAATTTGATGACCTTGTGACCCCGAGGGAACACCCCCTCGAGTGTCCACATCCTGCACATGCTTCCTTGCATTGATCATAGGTATGTTCCACTACTTGGGACTAGTCTGCTATCAATTTGACACTCGTTCCCTCACTTGTTGTACTATAAGCAATTTTATTCTTTTTCAAGCTTTTCCAAATATGAAAAAGACCAAAAAATCAAATATTCCAAAAAGCCAGATGGGATTATGGTTACTCCTTCTAGTTGGCAGCTGTTGTGTCTCCTTTGAACAGAGCATTCATTCCACTCCACACATTACGAGTCGGCTCTATAGTTGGACCTTAGGAGCTATATTTGTTTCTCATTTTTCTCCACCGATTAGTTAAGCTTCTAGTCATTATGGAGCCATTTGTGATGCCTCCTGTAGCACATAGTTTATATTGAGTCTATGATTCCTGAGTCTATCCATCTGCTCATGCTCTTGTTCAAAGGAAGTCCTGAAACCAGAGTCAGCCACTCCTAAGATTTCTTGACTATTGCATGTCGGCCATCCTTATTGAGTCAGTCCGTTTCACTTGATATCTTCCAAATCTTTCAGCATAGCTGGTACCTTGCGCTGGTTGATGGGGGATGCGTTAATGCCCTCCTTCCAGTGAGTCACGTTCCTCCAACTTCAACCCATTTATTCTGAGACTTGAGGCTTAGAGTTCTGTTGAGTACCTTGAGGCTTGCAATCATTAGTGGCAGGTTCTCTTGCCATCGACAGTTTTGGGAATACATCAATGTCCCCTGATCGATGGATTCATCCTAGTGTTCGAATTCAACACATCTATTCACACTTTGATGATTGTACTCTGTGCCTTGATGCCCATTTTCATTATTGGTGGGTTATCTCGTGTCTGTTAATGGTATCCATCATTGACCGATAACCAGACGATGTCACATCAGGTTCGACTACAACTCCTTTATTCAATTGATGGGACTTGCATCGTCGAACACTGGTAGAAGACCCCAGGAGATAGTGGCATTCAGTATGCTACTTATGATTTCGACTTTACATCTGAGATATCATCTCTTAGATATAAGTAGTTTGTACCTCCAGTTTGCACGAGTTGTTTCCTTTTCAGTAGGGAACCATATCTTACTGTAGAGGGATCATGGCTATGATCACTTCTGACTATGTACTGCCTATTCATTGCCATTGTATCAGATTATTGTACTATACCGACATGTATTTAGGGATACTATTATATCATGATGAGTGAGCTGCGCATACCACTTGTGTCTCTATCACTCCACTTTTGAGATTTATAATGTATTTCGGCCATCGTAGCATCAGTCTCTGACCTCACACATTAAGGGGCTTCTGTTACAACGTAATTTTCCACCTTGTGAGCATCAACACTCTTTGGCCTATTAGATCCATTTCCCTGACTCGGATCCACTTTATATCCTTTAGATGCACTATTTTCCTATTTTTTCCTCTATATGCTAGCTGCATCATTACAGTGGGCATACCCGCGAGTTGCACCACTATATCCCGCGGGTAGCATGTAAATTGGTAAAAATCACTAGTTAATTACTTTTTACTCCCAAAAAGTGGTCATAAGGTGACCTTTGGCCTTCCATTTGCCCCAAAACACCTCGATGTGTCCTTTCACTTACCTTTGGAAGGACTATATATTGAGCACATATGGCTTATGGATGGGAGGAGAAAGAAGAGCAAAAGAACTCTAGTGGATTTTTTCCTTCTCTTGAGTCTACACTCATTGATCCTTGTAGTTGTGAACCTTGTATGTTCACCTTCCAAACTCCTATCACAGTTTAAGTTTGCCATTACATGGAGGATTGAAGTGGTGGAGGCACAAGTGGATTTATCCAGATCTTGGTTCAGATTGGTTGCGGCAAGAGGATGTATCAAATTGTACTTCTTGTTATTTATTAATAGAAATACTCATATTCTCATCCATTAATGTTGTGAATGTATTTTACATTGCATTGGGTTGTATTTACTTATAATATCATGGACCATTGCTATTGATGATGTTAATGTCATTTATATATTACATGCGCCTTTTGTATATCGTCTGTCAAGACTAATTTGCAGGTTCAAGTGCATGAGTGGAAAAGCTCCAACGGGGATCTACATCAAACATTGGGATCGAGAATGGTTATATTCTTCATATCTTAGCATTGTCATTTATATAGCATTGCTTTGGGAATTGAGTTCATTTATGGTAGTCAGCTGTCTGTGGTGGTCTACCCCAAGCCATATTGAGTTTTCTCCAACACAGAAATGGTGACTCCACATGGAATTATCCCTTCCCTTGTTGTCTACTTGGGAGGTAAATCTGTGCATATTGAAGTCGAGGTGGTTGATGTGCCCATCGACTACAACCTTTTACTAGGTTGGAATTGGATCCCTCGGCTTGCCGCAATAACATATGACCCTACCCACATATGATCGAATTTCCCATGCTTATCTTCCTGAGGAGTATCCCATTTCAGGACCAGATCATCCACCTAGAAATGTTCTTCCTTTACCTTTTTTGTCAAAAGTGTCTTTCATTTTTTCCTGGTGCACCTGTACTTTATCATATGCCCTATTCCTCAACTTGTTTAGCTCTACTATCTCATTCAATCTTATTTTCCTTTGATTCGGTTCTTCCTCTAACCCCTGCAACAACCTCATAACCGGTAATCCTAAGGATGCAGCAAAAACCACCTCGGCTCCATATACCAACTGGAAAGGCGATATCCCGATGTCTCTTTTTGTACCGATTCTGTCGGACCAAAGAGCATATTTCAACTTTGTGTGCCAAGCCCTCTTTTAATCTTCCAACAATGTTCTTATGATTCTTACCAGGCTTTTATTTGAGGATTCTGCTAGTCCATTTCCCTAAGGATAGTATGTTATGGAATGGTTCAGGATGATATGGTACTTGTGACAAGAATTTATCACCTTTTTAGACTTAAATGTTGGTGCATTGTCAGTAACAATCCTCTTGGGACACCCAAATCTAGACAGGATGTTTTCTTCCAGAAAATCCATGATAACACCTTTAGTTGCATTCCTTGTGGGGATGGCTTCGATCCACTTGGTGAAATAATACGTAGCCATCAAGATACATCTGTGTTGTCGAGAGGAGTTGAGGTGTATCTCTCCAATGAAATACAGCCCCCATTGTTGGAAAGGAGCTTCTACTATGATGGGATGAAGGGGAAGTGAGACAACCTTCCTTTTTCCTTCGAAAATTTGGCACTGATGACAGGTAACAATTTCCTTATATATGTCAGCAAACATGGTCAGCCAGTAGAAACCAGCCGTCAGAATTTTGTTGACTGTCACTTTCCATGAATGGTTCCCACCACAATCGCCTCTGTGAAACTCTTCCTTGGTGTGTCGAGCTTCATATTCTAGTAAACAGTTCAACATCACCCCTCCTGAGTCTTTCCAATATAGGAACTGATTCATGATACAAAACTTCGTAGCTTTCAACTTTACTGACCGGGCCTTGGTTTTGATCATCCCTGTAGGAGCTTGTAAGTTTTGCAATACATAAATTATGTTAGCATACCAAGGTGATGCAGAGAACTCTGGTCTAACCTGTGGTCCTACGTTTGCTTGATCTGGATAATCTTCCAAGAAATTCAGCTACAAAGAATTGCAGTTGGCCTTAGTCATTAGTTTTTCTATACCTTGGTCCTTTACCAACTTGGCGGGTTTTATTTCTAGGTCATACTCTAGCAATATAACAATCCATTTGGCTCTCCTTCCTTCGGGGTCATCCTGAGTGAGAATACTTTTCACAATAGCATTTGGGACATGGGAAATGACATGTGAGTGGAGGATGTAGACCTTGAAGTCTTTTAGTGCCTTAATTAGGGCATAGGCTTGTTTCTCCATGATATCATATTTTAAATCCCCATCCCTCAGCACCCTGCTGAAGAATGAAATCGGCTACTCAAAATTATGGGCATTCTTTTGTAATAGTACTCCTGCCACAGTATGTTCAAATGCATAGGAAAATGTTAGAAAATCCTTGGAGAAATCTGGACTGGTTAGTAACGATGCTTTATTAATATCTTTCTTTATTCCTTTGAAAGAATCCTTTGCCTCTTCGGTCCATTTTATATGATTTTCCGTTTTTAGCATATTAGTGATGCTTCTCATGATTTCTGCAAAACTTGGGATAAACCTTCTCAGGAAACCTACTTGCCTGATGAAAGATTGTACTTCCTTCTTACTTCTTGGCTCTCCAACCTTCTTGACAACACTAACCCTCTTAGGATCAATTATGATACCCCCTTTAGAGATAATATGCCCTAGGAGCTTGGCTTCCTCTAATGAAAAATGTGACTTCTTAGGGTTGAGGAAAATACCATGCTTTCTGCATTTCTTGAAGACCTACTCCAAATGTTTCAGATGCTCCTCATCAGACATGGAGAATATTGTTATATCATCCATGTATACCACCACAAACTTATCCTTCTCTTCAGCAAATGCTATATCCATTGCATGCTAGAAAGTGGCCCCTGCATTCATTAGCCTGAAAGGCATCTTCACATACATGAAGGTGCCCCAAGGAGTGGTAAAAGAAGTTTTTTCTTGGTCCTTTAGGCACACCTTAATCTGATTGTATTCCAAAAACCAAACCATGGTGTAGATTCTCTCAGCACCTACCACCTTCTGTAAAATATGTTCCATTTTAGGCAGAGGATAATTGCTTTTCAGTGAAGCCTTGTTCAGGTTCCTGAAATCTATGCAAATCCTGATCTCACCATTCGTTTTCCTCACAGGAACTAGACTAGCTATCCATTAGGAAAACCTCAAAGTGACAATGATTTTAGCATTGAAAAGTCTTTTGATTTCTTTCTCTATTATATGCATTAGTTTTGGATTTATTCTTCTCGGCTTCTGCTTGAAAGGTTTCTCCCGTGGTTTGATAGCAATAGAATGTTGTATTATAGAAGTATCATATTCCTTCAGGTCTTCACAACTCCAGGAAAAAGCATGATAATATTACTTCATTAATTCCACATATTGCTCTTTCTTCTTAGTATGCAACTTCTTGGATAGGTTCACTATCTGAGGTTCTTCTTCAGTGCCCAAGTTCTGGTCTTCTACAGCATCACTGGGAGGTTCAAACTTTGGGTTTTTAGCTACATCATTATAGTCAAACAACTTTTCTAAGGGTATCAAGCCTTTAGGGATATAAGTACTCTTCAATTGAATGATATCCTTTCTGCCTAGCACATTTTTCAACCCTTTTCTTTCATTCTCTTCATCCTCTGATTGCTCTTGGTCCACAAGACCTTCCAAGTTCTCACCCTCGGTGTCAATCTGAAAATTTGAAAACTCATTGGATAATTCTAACAACCTCTTAATCTGTAAATCATCATCAAATACCTGCTTGTATTTTGAATTATCTGGGATAGACGGCCTGTTCACCACTTCCACTTCATATTTATCCTGAGAAACGATAGGAGTTTTAAAACTGCCGGCAGTAGTGTCCAGGGAATCTGCCACTTGATTCTCACACATGGGAATCACCTTGATCTTGTGCTCTGTGAAAAAATTCCCAAACATATCCTAGACTTCATTCCTATAGGCCCTCATCCTTGGATGTTTGGTTTGATAGCTATCATTTACTGGATTGACCACCAATTATGAATCTCCAAACACTTATATCCTATTGGATCCCAAATCCTTCAGGGCTCGTAACCTTTGGAGCAGAGCTTCATATTCGGCCACATTGTTGGTGCATTCAAAATTTAACTTGTATGACAAAGCTCTGGATTCCCTGTCAGGAGGTATGATCCAGACCCCTGCTCTAGCGCCATTTTTTCTCAAGGACCCATCAATGTACATAGACCATAGGTTTTCTTCATTTTTCTGCTTCTTTGAGGCTTCATACCTTGCTGCAAACTCTTTATCTTCATTTACTTCAATATATGTGGGGGGTTTAGGATCAATATGGGGGCCATCATTGAAAAAAATTGAGGATCCTATGTCAGTGTCTACAGCATATATAGGATGGTTTTCGGGTTTGTTTGTGCTGCTGATAGTATAAGTCATCCTCTTCTCTCTATACAATCTTCTATTGCTTCCAAAAAGGGGTATGGTGGCATAAGACAAATTCATCTACATAGTTCCTTTCAGTTTTGAAATCTAGGATCTTGACAAAAGCATCCCAAATTTAGCAGGCACATCAGCCACTACTACGTCCATCATAATGTTTTTAGCTGGGACTTGGGCAAGGGTCACCACCATATTCTTTATTAGCCCCAGGCATTCCACCTTTTTGGAGACGAAAGAACAAAGGTATTTGTATGGTATGGTAACTTATATCCCTAATTGATCCATCACAGATTTCGGTATTAGATGTTGCGATGCCCAGAGTCTATTAATTCATTGTGTAAGATCTTGTCATGGACATTCAAACTCAAATAAAACGGGGGAACTTCTTCATTGGCTGGTTCTTCAAGCTTGGACCCAAAAATTATGGTGGGAGCATCTTCTACCACCTCCAATATGTCATGCTGACAATCACCTTGATTATTTACTGTGCTAGTTATCTCTTCCCTATATTCATTGTTTATTAATAACTCATTAAGAGGGATAGAGATCTTCACCTTGGACAACTCTACCTTCAAACTGAAGGTGGAAACTGGTTTCACCACTTCAGTGACTTCTGGGTGTTTGACCTCTTTGGAAGGTTGCCCCTTATCCTCTGGTGTTTTCTATGTAGCGACCTCCTACTTCTTATGTGCAGCGACTTCTAGCTGCTTTTCGTTTGGCTTTTCTGCCTCTTGTCGTATATTTGAAGGCTGGGTTTGGCCAGGATTTCATTTGTTCATTGTTACCTCTCGATTCCTTAGCTTAATCTTTCTTTGAATGTCATCTACAACATTTTGATAACCCATCTGGAACTGCTCAGAATCGTACTCAGGGTTTTGGCTGGTTTTCTCCTTGGTGAAGAAATCATGCTCTCTTTCGGTCAATAGTAACTCATGGTCTAGAGTGTCAAAAAGATGAATATGGTCGCCCATGGGGTCTTTAGGTCATTCCTGATCAACTAAATTTTCAAGGAAAGGAGGCCTTATCTGTTGGTTATTAGGGTTGCTCTGATTTCGTTGAGGGAACTGTCTTCTAAAATTAGGATTTCTGATTTGGTTTTCAGGCTGATCTCTAATGGGAGGCTTGTTGTCTAAGGCTAATCTATCCATCAGTTTTTCCATAGCCTTCATCATTGTATCGAACTTTGCATCACTAGAAGAGGAGGAAGTAGAGGCTTGGGTCTCTTGTTTCTTTTTGTCTGCTTCAGTTTTACCTTTGATCTTTTCCGAAGCCATCATGTTTGCCTCCACCTCTCTAGCATCTTTCAGCATAGCAGGCAGGGAGGTTGATTTTCTTTCTCTCAATGTACATGAAAAATCTCCATCAAAGGTATCTGCATAATGAATTTTTGTAGCGCCTTCTGAAGGCCTTAGATCATCAGGAATGGAATTGTATGCCTTCATAAACCTAGTAGAAAAATCATGCACAAATTCAAAACCTCCTTTCTTCAAATGATTATACTGAGACACGACGATGGTAGGGATCCTTATCATCTCCCACCTCTCTAAGAACAATGTCTTAAAGGCTACAAAATCCTGGATAGAAGCATTTGACAACTTTCTGAACCATTTCTTAGGTTCTCCAAACAAACTCTAGGAAAACAACCTCATCTTAGCATCATCATAATCTACTTCCTCCAGATCAACAAAATCTTCAAATATGTCTACATGCTCTTTGGCTGAAAATTCTCCCTCCCCATCATAAGAGATAATCCGTTGGGTATAATTCTTAGGGAGGTCATGCAAAATAGCTGGTAGGGCCAAAGGTGCAAATCTAGCAGCCATGAGTGCTGCTGGATTTTGGGCTTGAAGGATGATATTCTGAAGGATATTCTGGGAAAGATTGTTGGCAAGTTTTATGGTATGGGGTTGGGGAATTTGAGAATGAATTTTGGCACCTTCAGCTTTGGTAGTATCTTTCAAACGCCACACAGGATCTAGCAAATATAACTCAGTGTCATCCAAACCTACTTCGCCTAGGTTTAGATATGATTCAGATCTTGATCTTGCAACAATCTCCCAAGGTCTATCTTTATATCTAACTCTTGAAAAACATATGATTCTTCTTTAGACACAATTCTTTCACTACTAGAAAGACTAGCCTTTCTTTTCCAATCTTATGTTTGAGCAAACTTTCTGAGTTATCCACACCTAGCAAAATTTATGAAAAAGGATTACCTCGGGTATGGATCTTCTTGGAGGCCAGGATGCCCTTTGAGACTTTTTCAGAAGAGGAATTTGGATTATTGGTCTTCTCCAATGGAGTCTCCTTCAAATATAACCCTCAATGAGTGGAGTCTCCAGGGAAAAAACACACAACCTTATCAAATTCTGGAAACCTCTGTTTTCCCACAAAAATTCCTCTTTTCTTCGAAACTAAGACTTCTTTGTCATTCTCCTAGGGATGATAAGACAATCATTCCCTGGCAACAACACCAATTTGTTAACACCCAAATCTTACCCTCTAGGTTATGGGAGAGGGAAATTCGGGGTAACCACTAACTAGCTTTAGATTAATGCTACTGACCCAACTTAGTCAGAGAGGGCTCTCTCTACAATTATATGAAATACTGAAAATGATCAACAATTTGACAAATAAGACACATGCTCAACATTCTTGCTCAAGATATTCAATCAAATCATGCATAGAAGGTCATATTTCTATTGGGGCATTTTTTATTGGAGTTTTGGTGAGATAATCAAAGGAGAAACATGGGCAATGGAGTCAAAATACAAAACATAAATCAAATAATAGTGTTGTTGCTAGGAATTTCAAAACAGAGGCAAGGTAGCCACCCATTCACAGTAAAAAAGGATGTTGTCTGGTGATAAAAGAAGAAGGAAGGAATAGTCCATCAGCATTGGGAATTTAACAAGGATGAAACATATTCCAACTTTAGTAGAAATTAGGGGTGAATGCTTGAAATGAAAGGAACGGGGCATTATTTCTATGAATCCCATTCCAATGCTACTCTTATTCAAGCATGAATCAACAAACATAATGGAAGTAAATAACAAGAAGAACATACACATGAGAAGAAGAAGATACAGACTATAAGATAAATGACACCAGCTTCAAACACCATTGCTCTATTAAGAAAATGCTTTAAAACATAGCAGAGCTCTCCCAAGGCCTCGGCCACTTTATTTTCAAACCTCTAACTCTTCTATTCCATTCAATTTATAGCTCTATTTGGCCCTTAGGGTCGATATGCTTCCATGGTAGATGGTTACAACAATATGGACACCTATACAAAGAGATTCAACAACCTAAGAGTCGGTTTCAACAAATTTTGAACAGTTTTGGCCGCGGACATTTGAAAACGGTCTCTCGGTGCCACGACTATACCTCTCAAATGGTGATAGCTGTGTAAAAACTGAAAGATTTTTTTGTAGATTGGACCATGCTGAACACAAACCTCTTTAAATTTCCTCAAATTCACCTCCAACTTGCCAGTATTTGCTCCAGAACTTGATGACTCACGCAGAAAACGTGAATTCTGGAAATTTACCCTCTGAAAAACCTTTTAATTTTCCCAAACCGTGACACCTATGGATATTCTGAGAGAGGTTATTGGATATTGTCCCGCGATGGAGATAAAAATCTATCAGTTTCAAAAAATTCATTCTAGTTTGGTCGAAAGAGTTGCTGCAAAATGATGACTAAAACAGTCATTTTCATAAAAAAAGCTCCCATATTCTTCACATAAAATTACATTTAGCTTGAATTTGATTTTCCTTTGCAATTTGAATTTTGAGACCATGTTTGCTGATGTGTTGATCATCTTATTATTGATCAATACCCCCCCCCAACTGCTTAGCACAAAATGGGTGCTAACACCTGGTCTTACACCGAGATCCCTGGTCTCGATCCTACTATTGTAGAACATCACATAGACAATTGGCCTAACATACCTCTTGTCTGCTAGAAACAATGCCCCATTCACCCATCTAAGCTTCCAGCCATTAGGGCTGAAATTGAGAAGCTTTGAGCAGCAGGTTTCATATACCCTATCGCTTACACCACCTGTGTTTCCAACCCAATTCCAGTTAACAAGAAAGGGGGTACCATTCACGTTTGTACTGATTTCTGCGACCTCAATCTAGCTTGTCCCAAAGACAACTTCCTAACACCATTTATCGACCAACTAATCGACGCATGTGTGGGGCACGAGGTCCTATCTTTCATGGATGGTTTCTCTGCGTATAACCAAATCCATATCCGCAAGGAAGCTCAATACAAAACCGCTTTCATAACCCCATGGGGCACTTTTTCCTATTGCCTCATGCCTTGCGGTCTCAAAAATGCTGGAGCCACATTCGAGTGGGCTATGACTTATTGTTTTCATGACCTGATTAACATCATATTGGTTTATCTAGACAACCTCACAGCTTGATCTAAGAAGCAATCAGACCATCTAGACGACCTTCGCCAAGTCTTCTTACGTTGTCGCAAATACCAAATCCGCTTGAATCCACTCAAGTGTGTCTTTTGCGTTCTAGCAGGCCGTCTGTTGGCTTTCATCATTTCAGAAAAAAGGATTACCGTAGACCCATTAAAGGTCCAAACCATCATGGATCTACCATCACCTCGTACACTAAGATAGTTACAAATCCTTCAGGGGAGGTCCAACTTCCTTTGTCGCTTTGTCCCCGATTATGCCACAACAGTTCATGGTTTCCTTCATTTGCTACGCCTTCATACCTGTTTTGTATGGGACGACCAACCGGAAGTAGCTTTCATAGACCTGAAGAAAGAAATCACTAATTCCCCCTTGATTTCTCCTCTGGATTTCACAAGAGACTTTATCCTTTATGTTTCGGCATCCGATTATGTCGTTTCTGGAGTACTCATCCAAGAAGACTTTGCTCGTCAAGAACATGTCATTTACTATGTAATCCAAACCTTATCAGGCCCACCACTGCGCTACCCACATGAAGAGAAAATGGCCCTCCCCATCATCTTTCCAGTACAGAAGTTGCGCCATTACATTCTCATCAGCCATACCATGATTGTCACAAATTCCAACCCAATGGTCTATCTCTTGCCTCCTAGCCTTTTGCAAGGCTGCGTTACTAAATGGGTGATTATCCCACAATAATACAATCTGACTTTCAAAACCGCAAAGAGAACCAAAGCCTTAGCACTCACTCAACTCATTACAAACCTACCATCCTCATCATCATCACCTATTATCCATACTGATCTAATTGACGACCATTTATTCATCATCTCGTCTGACGACCCTTGGTATGGGGACATTTTGGTTTACCTCTGTACAGAAAAGTTTCGACGCAATATCGACCATGATGGATGCCATCGCATCCATCACCATGCCCATTGTTATCTCCTCTTAGGAGATGTCCTCTATCGACGTGGCATCGACACAATCCTAAGACGCTTCCTTTCTCGAGAAGAAGGAGAACAAGTCCTTAATGATTGTCATAGTGGCACCTACGGCGACCATTTATCTGGAATGGCCACTGCCTAAAAGGTGATCCGTGCAGGTTAGTTTTGGCCCTCACTATTTACCGACTGCATCACAGCAGTCAAACATTTCCAAAATTGCTAGCTTTTTCCCCCCATGGAAAGAACCCCCCTACACCCTTCACTCAGTCGTCTCTGTTGGACCATTTTGCAAATGGACCATAGAATTCATGGATTGTAATCTTGCATCAACTAGTGGCCATAAACACATCATTCTGGCCGTTGATTACGTACCATCTGGCGGCCTGACCTAGAGCACAGGGTGTTAATGCTAAAATTGTTCTCATTTTTATGTGTTTCTTTAAGTATTGTTTGAACTTTATTTTCCTTTTATTTATCCACAATTTTGAATTTTTTCAAATTTCATTAATTTTTTATTGCTTTTATTTTCCTTTAGTTTAAAAATCTTCAAATGGCTTATGCAACATGATATTTTTCTCAAAGTCTTCAATTATACCTATTTAGCTTTATTATAAAGTTTATAACCAAGATATAACCTTTATCCAAAGTTTATTTGTCAAATTGGTCATGTTAAAAGATTATTGCAGTGCAAAGTTCAAAATAGACCCCTATTGCGCTATAGGAATCCAACATTATGAAAGATTGTGGTTTATTCATTCTGATTGGTTGTTCATTGTGAGTTATGATGACTTGATATGGTAAAACACATGTTGAAGAATGATGATAGTTGCATGCCCTTTTTACATTCCATCATTGAGAAAGATTGGGGTTCGAAGTGCCATGAGGTCAAATTTGGGGATTGTGGGATACAAAGTTGAAGACATCGGTAGCTGAACGTGGTTAGTTTTTGATCTTTGAACATTGTCACCTCTGTTTTTATAAGACTTAATTAACAAGCTTGTAGTTATAATATGGGAAAAAGTGGCAAGATTAATAGGGTTGAGTTGATGGACACGAACTAGGTTGCACAATTTCCCAAATGTGCAGACTTGTTTAAAGCAGCTGGATGGTTTAATTTCTTTGAGAAAGTCACCGAGTTCAATGAAGAAGTTTCAATTTATTTTGCAAAGAATCTGACTAATGATGTTATTAAGTTCAGAACCTTAATATTTTAGCTCACAAAAGCTCTAATTTTTGAAGCTACGGGCATCGCCATGGATGGGGAATTGTGGTTCAAAAAGGTTCCTTTCAATTTTGACCCGAATCCTTTCTTACTAGTAGGTAATGAAACCCTAAATTGGAGAAATGGAGTTCATATAACGAATTTTCAACCAGAATGGAGGGAAGTGCTTGGCATTATACAAACCTACATTAATTGTGAGGGCAGGTTTTCAATGTTTTAAAATACCATGTTAGGTTTTTGATGTATCTTAAATTCCACTGTAAAATGAATTTTCCCTTCTTCTTGTACAAGAGCATCCAAAAAATGTCAAATAGGGTTAAAACACATCCATAGCATACATGCAATCAATATTTCATCAAGGACTAATAAATCTGATTATCCAAACAGTATTATAGAAGGAAAAGAAGAGCTCGGAGCATTTTATATTCTGGTTTTGATTTATGGTTGAACAGGATGAGCGTATAAACAAGGATATTCCTAAAAAGAAAAGTAAAAAGGGTAAGAAAGGAGTTCTCATACAAGATGTTTCTGAAAAGCCTCTCTCTGTCACAAGAAGAACCTAAAGTTCCCGAAAAAGAAGAACAGGTTAATGCATTTGAAGAAGAGCCAGAACACTGTCAAGAAGATCAAGAAATGGAGAAGACAATTAGTCTTACTGCTGAACAGGTTCAAAGTCCAATCACACCAAAACATAGTATAATAGAGAACCTAGTTTCACAGTCTTCTGCAAAAAATACAAAGAATGAAAGTTTGTAGGTTATAGACTTCAAAGCAGATGCAAATATTCTCATGCAGTTAGAAAGATCAACTTGGAAGTTCAGAACAAGATCAACTACGAAAAGTAATATGGAAAAGGATTCAAGTTCTAATCAGAAGACATAAGAGATAAATTTAATCCAAAGTTCTTCAAGTGATGAAGGTGAAGAGCAGAAAATTAAATCAAGTTCTCAGTAGAACCAGATGAGCATACAGCAGGAATGTACAATGGTAGAAGAAGTATATGAAGAAGTTAACAAAGTTGAAGAAGAAGAAATTATTCTCAAGATGGAACAACATGAATTTCCAATTGTAGAAAGAATAGCAAAACATAAATATGAAGAAGATTCAATCTTCAAAAAACTGGATATCCCACCGTTTACATCTCAAGACCCTACTTTTCCAAGAGAGGTAAACATATATTCAGAGGTTGAAAGTCTCAAAAAGGTACAAGAACAACATCAAGCAGAAATATTGTTTCTTAATGAGCCAAATGAAAGGCTTACAAAGACCAATAAACGTTTGAGGGAAGACTTAGGAGAAGTTAATGCTCATTATCAAGATCTGATCGTTGTGGCCAAAAAGGCTCTGAAGAGGAAAAGGGAAGCAGAGGCTCAAGCTGATGACTTAACCAGGCAGGTGCAGAATTTGAATGAAAAGAACCAGCTTCTGTTGAAGAAAATCAAAGATTTGGAAGCTAAACAACCTCAACATAACAAAAGGTATCATGTACTAGAAGGAATTGCCATGTTAGTGGAAGCTACCAGAAAAGCTTCTTAGTGCTTAGTTTATTAATGCATTCTCCTTTTTGTATTAAATATGTAATTGTTAATAGTTAAGTCTTTAGAAAAGACTAGAAGTTATCTTAACTACTTTATGTAACTGTTTTTTAGACCTAAACCTAAAGTAGTTACAAACTACTCTTTTTCTAAATGGATAAAAGGGAGTAAAGGAGGATGTAGAAAGGTTCGACTTTTTGGTTTCAAGAAGCTATATACAGTGATGATATTGAAGCTTGCAAGACTCTTATGTAAGTGCTGAAAACTGAGATTAATATATATGTGATATAAGCCATTTTATCTTGTTTGATTGAGTTTTTGTTTATGATCAGTTTGATCATTCAACATATGAATTCATTTTCTGTTTTAAATGTTTTAATCCAGTGAATGCTTATGCGTTGTAGATAAAAGCCTGTATGTATGGTTATGAATGTGATGGTTTATATTTACGTTATTAAGATATATGATTTCAGTTCTTTAATGAATTACATGATTTAGTTACTTGTTTTAGTTTGATTTCCTTTTATTTTCTTGAAATTGAAACCTTCTGTAATGAACCTACAATAATTAATTAATGCAAACACAAGATAGCAGAAATGACAGAACTCAGAATCACTATTATATTGATCGCAAGCCACTTCGAGGGGGCAACCTCCTTTGAGAAAGCTCAATACAAATAACTTCACGGTGCCTTCATTGGTCTCAACACAAACTTATATACTAAGTCTAGGCACCAATACCATGGGTCAATTCCATGTTTCAATACAAACCATGGGCCAATACAAAATATGGAGCAACAATTACTATAGGACAACTTACAAAGCATATGCGTCCAACAACAATAAGACAAACTATGGATCAACAAATACTACAGGACAACTTACAAAGCATATGCATCCAACAATGATATACTAACAAAGTAAATAGAAGGGTTGACATGGGTTCCTAACATCCCCTCTCCCTTAGAAAAATCTTTGTCCTCAAAGCTTTAGATGTGGAAATTGATGCAGAATCTGAAGGAGTGGTTTCCCTGTAGCATCCTCGGGTGGAATTCCGAGCCACTGATGCCTTTTGAGTTTCAAGGAGGGTTGCTTGGAAGGCTGTAGATGAAGAAGAACCATAGAAGCTGTGTGAAAAGTGCGCTGAGAACTGTGTTGATCAGCTTCTTGTTTCAGTCGAATTCTTGCCATGTGAAGATTGTCCTGCAGAATGAGAAGAATCTGATCGCGGTTTTGAAGAACCGAGTCAATTGCCTGAACTGGGGAGTTGCTGAGGATGTATGGAAGAAGCACTGGCGGTGCCTATCCATAGACTGCTTCATATGGTGTCCTTTTAAATGTGCTATTGTACCACTAGAGCGCGTCTAGGAAATCCATAGAAATAGTTGTCCAAATCTGTGTAGGGATGGGCAAGGGTTTGAGCAGTCCCGAAAGGAGTGTAGTTTCACCCTTGTTGACCTGGAAAGTATCACAGTTAGCCACCATATATTGAATTGTCATTTTCATTCCCTACCGAAAGAAATTACATTTTTCCTGGTCATACATTTTGAGGAACACAGAGTGCCCTACTGATGAAGAAGCATGGAGTTCATAGAAGAGATAGTCCTGATGAACAGATTGCAACCAATTTGGAACAAGCAGAGAAATAGCTGTAAGAGAAACTCGGTCATCAAATGTGCGAGAAGGAGCATCTACCACCATATTGTCCTTACCCTTCTTGTAAGTGATCGCATAGGCATAACCCATGAGTTGGATAACCCATTTCAGGTGTGCTGGGGAGGAGACCCATTGTTCCTCGAATTTTTTCAGACTCTGGAGATCAATCTTGATGCAGAAATAATTCCCTAATAGGTATGGCTGCCACTTCTGTACTACATGCAAGATAGCCATCATTTCCTACTAAGATGTAGATGCGGCTAAATTATTACCGAAAAGGTCTCTTGAAGGCAAGAATCCCACTGGTTCAACAAGGACACCTGCAGATCTATCGAAGGACCTAGGGGAGACCATTGATGGGTGCATCTAAATGGAATGGAGTTGAGCGATGAAACCATGTGAATTCTTCTTAAGGAGATTTTCTAGGCGATGTGAAATGATGATGAGGAGAGACCCTTGTTTTAATCCCTTAAATTTGTGTTGTTTCCCATTGACTGAAAACTGCATCCAAAGTTCAGCAAAATCCCATAAGATGGGGCCAAGTGTGCGTGACCATTGAACACCCAAAACCACATCACATCCACCTAAGGACAAGGAAAACATGTCAGAGCGCAGGTTATAATCTTCTAGAGAGATACGCACATTGTGACTTTTCCCCTTACAAGGTAAGGTGCCCCCATTGGCAACCATGAATTCAAAGTTGGAGCAATGATGGACAAAACAATCAGCCTGTTTGGCAATTCAAGGGTAAATGAAGTTATGAGTGCTACCATAATCAATGAGTATGGTAAGAGGGAGATTCTTGAAGTAACCTGTGACCCACATTGTTTGTGGGGTGGTGACGTCAGTTACAGCATGGAGAGAGATCTCTAGTGGGTCATCCTGAGATGGGGGGTCGAAAGGAGGGTGCTAAATGTCGACCTGATCATCTATTGTATCTGGAGCTTCTTCACCAAGTTTAGAGGTAGGAGGAGAATCCACATCCAAGAGATAGAGATTTTGGTAAACACATTTATGTCCCTGAGTGAATTTCTCATCACAATTATAACAAAGCCCTTTTTCTCTGTGTGCCTCCATCTCTGTTTCAAAAAAATGCTTGATAAGAGTTGGTCGAGGAGCTGGCGTGAAGGGAGGTCATTGGGAATCCATATTTCTGAAGGGAACAAAGGTGGGTTTGGAGCGTTGTTGGGCTGCGATCTTATCCTCTTCCAACTTAGCCAACCCTAGGACTTCCATCATTGTGTTGGGACAAAACATTTTGACCTATGAGTGGATTTTATCCTTGAGACCACTGATAAAACAACTCCTATAGAATTCATCAGACAATCCTTCTGTGTGATTGGCTAGTTTCTCAAATTCTGTCTGATACTCTCTCACAGTGCCACTTTGACGAAGTTTAGTGAGTGCTCTGGTGAAGTCATCAAAAGCACTAGGACCAAATAGTTGCAAAAGGAGTTGGGAAAAATCTGTCCATTTTGGCTCATCATGAGCCTTGATGTACCAACGGTACCATTGGAGGGCTTCCTGTTCCAAATGAAAGGATGCAAGTGGAACTTTTTGGACATCAAAAGTATTATGGAGACTGAAATACTGTTCTACACGATAGATCCATCCAGTCGAATCAATACCATTGAAGTAAGGAAATTCAAGCTTCGGACCACGGAAATTGCTGGAAGAAGAGAACCCATTGGCTGCAGAAGATTCTTGCTGTCAGTTATTGTTCATGGTTGAATGTTGAAGATGGAGGCTGAGAAATTTTTCATCAAGATCTTGGAGTTTGGTTTGGATGGTTGAAAGTGCTTCTTCCATGGTTTTTGCTCCTGTGTGGGTGACAACCATAAACAGGAGATTTTTTTTTTTTTTTTTGGGGGGGGGGGATGGATAGAAAAACACAAACAAAAGATTATTTAGTAAAGGGAAATTTGGATTTGGGAAAAACTCAGAGGGGTAATTGGGGTTTGAATAGGTTTTTGACACTTTCTGAGGGACAAGGAAGCAAAAAATGGGGATTTTAGAAGCGTGGTGAATGAATGAGAAAATTTGGCAGAGAGGGAAAAAGAAGCAGAATTAGGGAAGGAACTCTGTGGTAAAATTTGAAGGCAATCGGGTGAAAATTAAAGAAGTTATGGAAAACCCTAAAAATAGACAAATGTGAGATTTTGGGTGTTGGGAAGTGGAATTCAGGATAGGGTTCTCAGGAATGAAAGATGCAGAATGGGATTACAGGGGTGTCAGAGAAGTTTCAAGGGAAACGGAGGTAAAACATGGGAGATATGGCCTGCGCATAACCCTTTATAAATTTCCTATAGTATCCAGTGTGGCCTAAAGTAGAGTGCAACATCTTGACTGAAGTTGGTGTTGGTAAATTCACAATAATAACAATCTTCGCAGGGTCCACCATCAGTCCTTGCTTACAAACAATGTGCCCAAGTAGAATCCCATAAGGAACACAAAAAATACACTTCTTTAGATTTAAAGAGATCTGATGTTGTCGACACTTCTCAAGCATCATTCTGAGGTTCGCACAATGGTTCTTCAATAGACCAAACACAGTCCAATCATCGAAATAGGGTTCGAGAAACTTATGCATAAACTCTTTGAATGCTGCGACGACCACTCTGGAAAATATGGCAGGTGTGTTCTTCAGGCCAAAAGGAATTACTATGTACTGGAACGACCCCCATTCTGTAGCAAAAGTCATCTTATGCCTATCTGCGGGGTCAATACTTATCTAGTGATACCCCGAAAAACCATCAGCAAAAGAATAGGCCTCATTCCCTCCAACATTATCAAGCACTTCATATGTGAAAGGAGTAGGGAATGGGTTGTGCATGGAAGCATCATTCAGTTTTCTGAGATCAACACAAATCTTGATCTCACCCTTCTCTTTCTTTTCTTGAACGACCATGGGACTAATCCACTCTGATTCCTCGATGAGTTCAATGATTCCCTCTTCAAGCATCTTATCCAGCTCTGCACGTACTCTTTCTTTGTAGCGTGGATTTAGTTTGTACGGTCTCTGCTTTACAGGCTTTGTGCCTGGATTCAAAGGTATTTGCATGACTCCCAGGTTTCCCAGAATTCCTTTCATTTCTGTAAATTTTGTTGGAAACAGCTCCTGATACTCATGCAAGGTGTTTGCGATCTCTGCAACAGTTTGATCGTCCTAATAATCTCCGATTATTGTGAACTTCGGTTCTTCTTTTGTGCCAATATTCACCTTCTGTGTTTTTACTGGTGCACTCATATCTGGGATTTCTAATGGAGGTCCTTCAACATCGCGCGCACCCTCCGATTCTGGTATATTTATGTTGTGTGGATCATCGTCATCGTCTTCATTCCTATCATCGATGTCCTCGGCTAGGTTGTAACACTCGATAAGGTGTTCTTCATGTTCCTTCCATTCTGACTATAGGTGCGCAGGAACGTGATCTGCCCTAAAGAATTCCTCCAATGTCATATTTATATGAGGACAGTCTTCCCTAAATATGCGTTCCTTAATTATCTATAATGCCTCATGGATCAGTGGATTCTCGTCCTCAAAGCTGAAGTCCTTCTGGAAGTTGGAGGTCAACATTTCCCAATCAGTAGTTTCTCTGTGCAACTCCAAGTCTAGGTACCATTTCTTTGGAATGTCATCATCCAGCGTATGTACAAATAGATGCACCCATTTTGTGTGTGGGCCTTGCCGCCCATGCTTGTGAAAAAACTTCAATGTGTTGACTAGGATCTGTCTGTCCATTAAACTTCTCAAAGGGTAAGGTAACTCGGTCAGCAAACTGAATCTACATCTTAATTCTGCATTGATCCCAAGTGGTCAATGTCTGCTTGTGCGCATTCCACCATCTAGCGGGTGTGTCACACAGTGCCATATCCAATGCTGGTAATCTGTGCTCATCTGCAATAGCTGCAGTATATTCTTGGATGAAAGTATAAACATTAGTAGAACCATCATATGTGGGAATAAGACTTACTTCCTTCCCGATCCAGCATAGTGATTTCGTAACCTGCGCGCACCTTCTTGCTAATACTTCATGCATCCGGCTTTGCCAATTTTCCATCCCTACCTCCGAATCAGAGACACAAGAGCTATCATATCTCCATCTGAGTGTGCCATCTACGGTAGGATTAATGTAATATTCCTGGTTCATTGTGAGCTAGTATAGTCTGTCCAAGTCTTGAGCCTTGGATTCCTCCTAAATCGGCTCACTGTATCTGCCACCATTTGCAGGATCCAACGGTGCAATGACCCTAAGATGCTTGCCTTCAAATATCATCTTCTTTGTTTTTAAGTTGATAATAGCTAAGTTATCCATAGCCCAATCAATTCCTAGAAGTGCAGGAAAAGACTGACTATCATCCACAATCTCGATAACTTCAAAGTCTGCACGACTTTGGACTCCATCGATGCCGACTATCACGTTAGCTAACTGGACAAAAGGTATGAATTTATCTTGGTTAGCCATTCTCAACTGGATAGGTGACCATGACAACTTTGGTCGACCCATATGCTGCCATGTCTGCTTAGTTAAGACATTTACTTCAAATCCCAGATCAAGGATGACTTCATCCATTTCAAAATGTCCTATTTGCGTGGTAAGTCTCATTTCTTAGCCCGTTCTTTTATGCTTCCTTATGTGATGTACTGCGCTATCAGAAGTCTGTTTCGGTTTGCATCTCATACTGGTTTATGAGCTTCTACAGCTCTACTATGGCATTTTCACTTTTAAGTAGCTTCATGCAGCTTCGCAGGAACTACGCAACGGAGGTGCTAACATCTGTCGCAGTGCTTGTTTTGTCATAGGCCGCTGGCATGTCTTCAAAATGTGGTGCTCGACTGCGCAACGAGATCCTCTATGTTTCTGTTGCTGGCTCTCTGAAGGTATCTTGCGCATCGATAAAGACTTCCTTGTTATTTTGTAGGTCGAGAGCATGTATTTTACCTGGATCTTTCCTTATCCATACTGTCTCAAGAGGAGACTGCTTTGTGTGAGCCTCCCCTGACGTGGAAGCTTTTGCTCCCCTATCATGGCATGTCTCAGCGCCACTACACTTGACCACATTGATGCTTGGGTCTACTGGTCTTTTCTCTACTACGATCCACTAGACATTCTTGTTTGGTGCATCCGTCTATCTTCTTTTCTTCATTTCGAACTCTAGCACTGGGCAATCTTCAATAACATGCTCAAATGATTTACAATAATTGCATGTAGTGCATGGGTTAACACAATCTATGGATACGTGACCTGGCTGGCCACAATTATAACAAATGACCTAGTCGCGGCCTCTTCCCTGCATCGGGCCAGCATTTCTTCCTCTACAGCGGTATCCAGTACCACGACCTCTGTATCCTCCTTGGTCATATTGTGCATTCTCTTGTTTCGACCGGTTATCTTCTTGTACACGGTACAAGCCAGCACCTCTCATTGAGTCCATATCCCGTTTTCTCTCATTCATTAGCTCATATGTGCGGTAGTTGGATTCATCATGTCCAACTGATTTACATAAATTGCAGTATAAATTTTTAGGTGTTTTCACATATTTCTGTATAAGATAGAAGTCTTCAGGTCTGTGTCCTATAGTTCTACAGATTTCACACCATGGGGCCTAATTCTGATTTAGTGGGTTGGGCACACCACTATTAATATAGTTGCGGAATCAAGGGAAATGCTCTTGGTCATGGCCTTCTCCTTTACAACATGTACACCAGACCTCATGTCTCAATTCATACCTTTTTTCTTTGCCATTCTTCATGCTTTGTAGCTCTAGTGTCAGGGTGGTTAGCTAGTTCTTGATATGAGACATTCTAGATCTAGTCTCACCAATTAGTGAAGCCTCTAGCTTCATTGCAATTTCTAAGGCCTCTGCCTGCGACATAACCCTCTGTTGCATCAATGGTAATCTAATATGGGGCAACAGCACAACAATGAACCATTCCTTGTGCAGTTTTGGGGCTATAACAAAGCTTACTTGGTCTAATAGGGTCTTGAACTCCTTATCAAACTCCCAAGCCATTTCAGTCGGTTTCTACTTTATTTCTTTCAACTCGCTTATACACTGGAATTCATATTTGGGTTCCTTAAACTGTGCCACAAGAACAACTTTAATTTCTGCAAGGGTTCGCGGCTGTGTGGTAGAGTAATTCATGAACCAATGTAGAGCTCTGTCCCTAAAAGTGGTGATGAGCTGTGCTCTCTTCACTGCATCATCTTGGATTTATCTTACACTCCATACGGCTTCACAAAGAAACCAATGCTGATCAGGGTCTTCTAGGCCAATTCCTTTGAATATTGGTAGCTTCATATCTGTGTTTTCCATTGTGCTACTAGGTGGTGGGGCGCCCGAATTAGTGTGCGGCTGCTGTAAAGGGCTCTATGCAGTGAATACAAATTGGCTTACAGGGATAGATGTACTGGGTTGAGTATTTTGTGGGGTGGGCCATGTAGCGGGTGGGTTTTGAGATAAAGGTGGTGCGGTCTCTGCAACCGGTGGGTTCTCAGGGGTAAATGGTGGTGCGGCTTCGTTGTCAAGGTTACACGAAAACTCGGTATCAATATGGAGTTTAGGGCCTCCAAGATTCTTATTAAATTTATACCTCTTTCCACTTCTAAGATTATGGGTATCTTCGTCAGAATCACTATATATACTGTTTACCATGAAAAACTTAAGAATATTATTGCATTCTTAAAACACGTTTCTCAGCTAAGAGCATCTTAATGTATAGATTGAGATTGTTCAGCAACTTACCTTGGAAACCTCCAAAAAGGTATGCTTCTGCTTGGATGTAGGATTTGAGTGTGTCTACAGCAAATTTTGTTACGAAGCCTTCTAGCATATGATCGACCCAAAAATCAACTGTGCGTGTCAATGGGATATATATTGCTTTGAGCTGCGCTATGAGCTCAGGAGTCCACTCTGTAGGAACTCCTCCTTGAAAATAGGTTTTCTTTTTTGCGAGCCGCAAGATCCATGCATGCAGCTCGTTTGGAAATGATGCCCAAAAAATCTTGTGAATATCTTCCCACAGATATCTATCCAACCACTATGTGTCAGATAGACGTGGATGTCTATTCTCTTGCCTTGCAAAGTCTCTTCTGGTCTTGTCCCACCAAGCTTGGATTTCTATCTTTTCAGGATCCGAGTTGTCAGAGCCTTCCGGGAACTGGTATTCTTCTTCACACATCACGATTGCAACTCATCACAAATTCTAGTGCAGCAATGGAACCATTTGTTGGATATAACTGACCTAGAGGTTTTCTATAAGACCCAGGTTCTTCGCGGTTTCCCTTTGACCAACAAAACCCCTTCGCACCGGCCCTTTCGGCAACAACCTACGAGCAGGTTGAGGTCTCACCCGAGGTGTATCTATGGGGTACTACGGAATCATATTTCCACAGTAAGTGATAAGTTGCTTGGACAGACATATTGCATAGCACAACAGGGGGTACGTGCTGCGAGGTGAGAGTGTGCAGCAATGGGCAATGCTGTGGTCTGCACCACTATGATCTTCTACCGCGGGACTTCTCCTAAAGTTGCGAACAATGCAGCTTTATTCTATACTTGGAGTATCTTGAAAACACTTAAGGCACTAAAATGAATATCACTCATCCACTCGTTCAGGCACTTAACTGACTATTCTTCTAACATTCATTCGTTAAGTCGGGGTGCTGCGACTTGAACATATATGACTATACAATCCAACTGTTAAGCAGTCTTTTACTGCATATAAGAAAGTGTTTAACTAAATGATTGATTCACTGTCTTCAAGCACAACACTAAATGTTCATCATTCAACTATTCATACAAAGCTTAGCATATCATCTCCATACTCTTATGAAGGAAAATGCATATCAAAGCTCTCTCATAACAGCATGCAAAGAAACATCTAGACACTCATTTACAGAAAATACGTATAGGCATTCATTCATAAAGCACAATCGCACAACACAATATTTAACGTGGTTCACTCTCCCGGGTGGGAAGCTACGTCCACAAGAACGGTTGGTAATATATTTCTTTAAAAGGGATGGGGACAACTGTTCTTAGTCTGCGCACTCAGCTGCAGACTCTCCTTCCTCTCAGATAGGTCTCTGCACACACAGCTGCAGAGCCTTTACAATCTTCTCAGCTCAAGAGATTTTACAATACCACAATCCAAAATTCTAATAACAAAACTAAAGAGTAACCCAATCCCATACAAAATTATATTCTTAAATAGATCATGCCCAAAGGTCATGTCTTTACAATGCTGAATACCTAACCCAAAAACCCTTAGGGTTTACAAAACTGTGTCGGTATCTCTAAACCGGCTTGCTGGCATCTGGCAGCGTCTACTTCATCATGGCGTTTCTCCACATCTTCCTTCTATCGCTATCGGCCTTTCTGTCGCACGCGTGCCAACAGGTCTTTTTCATTGAACCATTCATCTCTAATGGTTTCAGCCACTAGGTGTGCCAAGCCATCACTTTCCCTGAGCTGTCCTTTTCTTAACAAACTCATGCATTGGCCACCTTCCCGATTTGCTCGTGCCCGTCGCTCGGCACTCCTGGAGCATCTTTCCAAAATTAGACCACTACTGGTCCATCCGATACTTGTACCTGATCCTTGTCCAGCACTCCGCTTTGCTGGCTCGATGTGGCCTGACTGCTTCGCAACACTGCTTCCTCGCACCACTGGTCTTCGTGGTGCTTCAAAATTTCAGATGCTGCGCACAACTTCGCTGCACGCTCAACACTTAGACAAAATTACATCTTTTCCTGAGCTACGCCTAGCTCAACTTTTCCTGCTTATCAAAAATGTTACCAAAACATTGTCCCAACCTGGGCCCAACAACTACAGTCTAAATCTAATATTCCTACCATTCAGCTCAGTTCAGTTAAAACCAATAAACCTTTGTCCTCAACCAATCAGACTACTTCCAAAATGGCAGGTCAGCAATTGGATATGATGGATAGAATGATAGTTTCTAGGTATGCTCCTTTAGTGCTTCCACATCCTTTAAATGCTCTTCCAACAGGTGATTACCAAAAATATCTAACTAGGTTTAATGGGCTGGGAGAAACAACTGCAGAGGAACACTGGAATGCATTCCTTAGTTATGCTGATAACCAAAATATAGAAGCAAAGGATGTCTGGATGCGAATGTTTTGCAAAGTTTGGATGGTGATGTTAGAAAATGGTTCAAGGAGCTACAAGAAAACTAAATAACCCTTGTAGAAGAATTACAAGATGTTTTCATGAGACAATGGGGAGATACAAAGGATCACACATATTATATTACTGAATTTGCAGCTTTATAGAGAAAAAATGATGAAACAATAGCTGACTTTTCAAAACTCTTCAACAAAACGTATGGCAGAATTCCAATGGAAATTAAGCCTTTAGAAACCTTGGCTAAACTGACATATGCAAATGCATTTGACCATGATTTTTCTTTGCATCTAAGAGAGAGGAGACCTATAACATTACTGAATATACAAGAAGCTTCTCTAGAGGTTGAATCCAATATTTTGGCTTCCAATAGACATAGGGATCAGTCAGACCATCAGGTTCATGAGTGAAAGGGTAAGAATGTAGTAATGCCTGCAACCTCTACATCAAAGAAGGAAGAAAGTCAAATAAATGAAATGAATAAGATAATTAAAATCTTGACTGCAAAAGTGAGTAGATTGGAGTTAGAGAATAACTCGAATAAACCTTTTCAAGATGGAGAAAGAAATACCAATCAAAATCCTAATTAGTTCAGAAGACAATTTGTACCAAGATTCATTCCTCGAGAAAGGAGAAACAATGATATTCAGAGGGAGAGAAGAGAAAATGAAGACCAGAGAGTTCCTCCTCCTTTCCAAAATAATTTTATAGAACTTGAACTGGTGGAAGATGTGCAGAATGAGGATGATTTAAATCATAATTTAAACTATTTTGGGGAGTTATCATCTGAAGGTTTTACAACTGAATGCAACTATTAGAATTCTGGGTATTATGATTTATATGATTATAAGTAAGGAAGTGATCATTATCTTCAGGTTTTAGCTAGTATATGTCAGGTTGATCCTAAAAAGTCTTATAATTTGACATCAGGCCCAAAACAGATTGTTGAAATTCCAAGGAATAAAATAGTTCCACCTACTAGATTGCTGCCTAATCAAACCCAGGGAAAGAAACAAGACCATAGTGATCAGACCAAAGCAACAGAAGTTGAAGAAACTAGCAAAAATACACAAGCTTTTAATTTTGAGAATGAATTGTGCAAAATCAAGGTTCCAGTGCCATTGACTGAGTTAATGAAGACTCCTTGTTTTCGAGATTCAACATGTAAGTTGTTGAATGTTTCATATAATTCTTCTCCTTCAGATACAGTAAATTTATAGGAAGAACATCCTGCAATAATCCTTGGGTCTGCTTCATCTGAAAATCCTGGAGAAGGTTCAAGTTTTCCCCCACCTTTTTATATAACCTTGACTATCCATGACCAAATGATTCACAATTGCCTTCTAGATTCTGGAGCCTCACATAACTTGATTCCTGAAGCAGTCATGGAGGCCCTTGGTTTGAGTATCACAAAGCCATACCATGATTTATTTGCATTTGATTCTAGAGCCGTGAAATGTTTAGGAGTGATTAAGGACCTTGTGGTTAACCTTTCTCAATTACCAATGAAGAGTGTTATAATGGATGCGGTAGTTGCTGACATATCTCCTAAATTTGGCATGCTGCTCTCAAGGTCCTGGGAAAGGAAAGTAGGTGGTAAATTACAGATGGAATTGGCATATGCAACTATTCTAGTGTTTGGTGGAGAGAACAGAAGATTATACAGAGAATTATAGTATGATTTCATAGTCACAGATGATAAGAATCCCACCAATCATCCCCTTTATTCAGTAGATGAAGAATTGGGTTCCTGTATGCTTCATTTTAGTGATGAGAGTACAGTTGGGGTACTACAGGTAGAAAAAGAAGCATCAGTCAAACCTACTATTGAACAAAAAGATGAATTGTGGTAGATGTATTTTGATGGCTCTTCATGTAAAGAAGGAGCAGGAGCTGGCATTGTTTTGATTTCTCCTGGTGGAGAGGTAATTAGTTTGATGTATAAATTGGAATTTGTCACTACCAACAACACAACATAATATGAGGCATTGATACTTGGTTTAAGGGATAGGAAGGATTTGGGAATTCAACAAATTCTTTTTTATGGCGACTCCGAATTAGTTGTCCAACAGGTGAAGGGAAAATATTAGGTAAAGCAAGATTTGTTGAAGGTTTATAGAAATGAAGTTTGGGATATGATTGATAAATTTTTCATAGCATTCAATATTTCTTTTATTCCCAGAGATCAGAATCAGACAGCTGATTCATTAGCATTGGTAGCCACACATTTCAAAATTCCAAAGCATACTCAACTGAAATATCCAATTGAAGTTAAATATAGACCTTCAGTGCCATATAATATAAAACAATGGAGAGTTTTTGAGGATTATGTGGAGGTCAAAAAATTATTGGAATTAGCTAGAGAGTTTTCGCATTCTCTAATCGATCAGGATCAAGATGAGGAGATAGATGACACTACTGCACACACAGAAAACACAATTGCTGATCACAAAATTATTGAATTGAAGGGGAATTTTATTCCTAAGGGTCTGGTCCCTCTTGAGAGAATTTTTTCCAAAGATGACACTCTGCTTAAACCTTCAATGCAATCTTCAGAAGAGAATATCATGAGCTGTAACATTTGTACAGAGGAGTAGCCAAGAATGGTGAAAATTTCTAATTCTCTTTCAATTGAGCAAAGAAATAGGTACATTGCATTGCTGAAGAGGTTTGTTGATATTTTTGCTTGGTTCTATGAAGATTTAAGAACTTATGACAGTGGTGTTATTCAGCATAAGGTTCCTTTAAAACCAAATGTGAAACCCTTTAGACAAAAATTGAGGAGGATTAACCTAGCTATGCTGCCAATTATAGAGAAGGAAGTCAAGAAGTTATTAGATGCAAAGATAATTGTTCCACTTAGATATTCATCATGGGTTGCAAACTTGGTTCCAGTTCGAAAGAAGAATGGGGAGATTAGGTTATGTGTGGAATTCCGGAATCTTAATAGAGCTTCATTAAAGGCCAATTACCCATTGCCAAAAATTGAGCAAATTTTACAAAAAGTGGTGGGCGCTCAGAAAATTTCCATGGTTGATGGATTCTCAAGATACAATCAAATAACTGTACATCCGGATGATAGGGAGAAAACAGCCTTTAATACCCCATGGGGCACAATCATGTATGATAAAATGCCATTTGGATTGATGAATGTGGGTGCAACATTCCAAAGAGCTATGGATATAGCCTTTGTAGGAGAAAAAGAAAAAATTGTTGTTATCTACTTGGATGATATTACTATCTTCTCTCAGTCTGATGACGAGCACTTGAAGCATCTTGAGCAAACATTTCTAAAGTGTAGGAATTTTGGGTTGTCATTGAACCCCAAAAAGTCACATTTTGCTGTACAGGAGGGAAAAATTTGGGGACATCTTGTTTCAGCTGATGGTATTAGAATTGAGAGAGTCAAAGCAATTCTAAAGATTACTATCCCAAGGAGTAAAAAATATGTTCAATCATTCATTGGGAAAATCAATTTTCTCAGGTGGTTCATCCCGAATTTTGCTGAAACTATTAAACATATTACATCCATGTTGAGAAAGGATCAAGAGGTAAAATGGACAGCAGAAGCTAGATCTTCATTTGAAAAGATTAAGCAATATTTGACAGAAGCCTCAGTCTTGGTAAGTCCAGATTTTTCAAAAGATTTCCTTTCTCTTTTGCATCCCAAGACACAATATTTGTTGTTCTTCTACAAAAGAATGCAGATGGTTTAGAGCAGCCAATAGATTTCTTTAGTAAACTCTCAGAGATTTAGAATTGAAGTACAGTACACTTGAGAAGCAAGCATATGCACTTGTTAAAGCCTTAAAGTTTTTCAAAATTTATATTTTGCATTCAAAGATAATGGCCTATGTACCCAATGCTGCTATTAAAGAAATTTTAACCCAGCCAGACAGTGAAGGTAAAAGAGGTAGTTGGATTGCAAAATTTATGGAATGTGAGGTTGAAATTAGTCCTACAAAGTTAGTGAAGGGGCATTGTTTAGAAAAGATTTTATCTGATTCAAATTGTGAGGCTTTGGATATCCATTTGGTGGAAAACCAGCCAACTCAGGAAGAATTGCAAATGAAGGAAAATGAAGAGCAGATTATAGTTAAATATGCAGAACCAGAATGGTATGTTGATATTGTTTATTTTTTATTGCATTTGAAATGTCCAGATCATTTTGACAAGAAGGCATCCAGATCATTGAAGTTGAAGGCCACAAAATATTGCTTGGTAAATTAGCAGTTGTTCTGGAAGGATCCAGGTGGAATTTTGCTCATATGTTTAGAAAAATCACAAGTGAAAGAGGTTATTTCATAAATGTAAGAGGGTACTTGTGGGGGTCACAAGTATTGGAAGTCTACAACATACAAAATTCTTAGGTATGGGTATTACTGGCCCTATTTATTTTCAGATGTGTATCAACAGGTGCGAGCATGTGTTCAATGTAAAACGTTTGTTGGGAGGAAGAGACTCATTTCTCTGCAATTAAATCCTATCACAGTGGATGCCCCTTTTCAACAATGGGGATTAGATTTTATAGGTGAGATTAACCCTGCATCTAGTGGACAACACAGATGAATACTCACAGCTATAAATTTTTTCACTAAATGGGTGAAGGCAATACCAACATGTAATGCAACTGACAAAGTTATGAATTTTATACAGGAGAATATTTTGAGTAGGTTTGGCTATCCACAAAAATTGCTGACTGATAATGCACCTGCTTTCAAGTCAAAAGCTATGGTGAGTTTTTGTGAGAAGAATGGGATTGATTTGAGGCATTCTACACCCTACTACCCCCGGGGTATTGGTTTGGAAGATTCATCAAATAATAACATTATTCAGAGTATTAAAAAGATATCAAATCAAAATAAAAGATCTTGGGATTCAATGCTAAACTATGCATTGTGGGCAGATAATATAACCACTAAGAAAGAAATAGGTCTGTCCCCTTTCTAATTGGTGTATGGTACTGATGCAATTTTTCCTATTTAGCTAGGCATTCCAGTAATGAAGTTTTTCCAATATAGTCAAGAAGAACCTAATGATTTTCAAAGAAGAATTTTCTCATTGGTTGAATTGCAGCAAGAACGTGAGGCTATAACAGAAAGAGATGACGCATACAGAAGGAAGATTAAAGCAGGGTTTGATAAAAAGGTAAAGGAAAATACTTTTTCTCTTGGTGATATGGTGATGAGATGGGATGTGAGGAGAGACCAAAAGGGTCAGCATGATAAGTTTGACAATCTATGGTTAGGTCCCTTCATGATTTCAAAATTTTTAGAAAATAACACTTTAATACTACAAACTTTGGAAGGTGAGGAATTGTCTACTCCAGTTAATGGATGGTTCCTCAAACATTTTTATAGTTCTTGAAGGTAAATGATGTCACACTCATTGTACATACCAGTGTGAAATAAGACTCCATACCCAATGGAATCTTGCAGAATAAAGCAGCAGTTTCAGGTTGCAGAAAAGCACTGGTCTACAAGTTCTTGAAACCTCACAGGGAGGCTTTCATCCCACAGCAGGAGACATATGTTAATGCTGAAATTTTTCTCATTTTTATGTGTTTCTTTTAGGATTGTTTGAACTTTATTTTCCTTTTATTTATCCACAATTTTTCTTTTTTCTTTTTCATTATTGTTTTATTGCTTTTTTTTCTTTAGTTTAAAAATATTCAAATGGCTTATGCAACATGATATCTCTCTCAAAGTATTCAATTATACCTATTTAGCTTTATTATAAAGTTTATAACCAAGATCTAACCTTTATCCAAAGTTTATTTGTCAAATTGGTCATGTTAAAAGATTCTTGCAACACAAAGTTCAAAACAGACCCCTAGTGCACTACAAGAATCCAACATTATGAAATATCGTGGTTTATTCATGTTGAATGGTGGTTTATTATTAGTTATGATGACTTGAGATGCTAAAAAACATGTTGAAGGATGGGGAATTGTGGTTCAAAAAGGTTCCTTTCAAGTTTGACCCGAATCCTTTCTTACTAGCAGGTAATGAAACCCTAAACTGGAGCAGTGGAGTTCATATAACAAATTTTCAACCAGAATGGAGGGAGCTGCTTGGCATTATACAAACCTGCATTACATGTGAGGGCAGGTTTTCAATGGTTTTTAAATACCATGTTAGGTTTTTGATGCACCTTAAATTCCACTGTAAAAATAATTTTCCCTTCTTTGTGTACAAGAGCATCCAAAAAATGTCAAATAGGGTTAAAAAGCATCCTTAGCATACAATGCAACCAATATTTCATCATGGACTAAGAAAGTTGATTATCCAAATAGTATTACAAAAGGAAAAGAAGAGCTAGGAGCATTATTCTGGTCTAGATTTATGGTTGTTAACACCCAAAAAGTGCTCAGTAGCTCATTCAATTATTCACATGACCCATTTGTCCACTTTTTCCACCATTTGAGCCTCCAAAACCTTCAAAAGGTCACCAAAAAGAACAAAACCCATCTTTTTCCACTCAAAATATGTAATTTTCCTCAAAAAATACAAAAAAAAACCCTCAAAAGGGGTTCAAAATTCCCAAAAAATATTAAAAGGGAATAAAAATATAAAATATATTCAAAAAGGGAAAAAGAGAGAAAAAGAGACCTAAACCATTTTAGAATAACCGTTGGTTTCCTCAAACCATGGTTGTATTTCCCATCACCAAAAAACTATAAAAAGGTGATAGGGGCTCCTCACTACTCATCCACATTCATCCTATCCTTATGTTGCCAAGTTCACTCTTGAGAGCCCTAGCCTCACTTTTGAGTTTGAAGATCCCCATTAGAGCATTGGAGAAGAAGAGACCATTGGACCATTGGAGCATCTCAACCTTGGAGCTGCTCAAACTCACCATCCTCACTATTTGAGGTAATACAAAAGATCAAATTTTGTATTTCTTGTTTCTCTCATAGATCTCATTGTTTATTGTTCTTAAATCTAGTTTTTATTCCTTTGCACATGTTAGATCAAATTTACTGTTATTTACATTTGTTTTTACTTTTACATTGAGATTGCTTCTACAAGTTAGCAGGTGCTCTTTAGCACATGATTGGTTGAAAAACCGAGCAACAATGGTTGATCAGGATGAGCGTATAAACAAGGATATGCCTAAAAAGAAAAGTAAAAGGGGTAAGAAAGGAGTTCTCATACAAGATGTTTCTGAAAAGCCTTTGTCACAGGAAGAACCTAAAGGTCTAAAAAAAGAAGAATAGGTTAATGGATTTGAAGAAGAGCCAAAACACTATCAAGAAGATCAAGAAATGGAGAAGACAATTTGTCTTACTGCTAAACAGGTTCAAATTCCTATCACACCAAAACATAGTATAATAGAGAACCTAGTTTCACAGTCTTCTACAGAAAATACAAAGAATGAAAGTTTGCAGTTTATAGACTTCGAAGCAGATGCAAATCTTCTCATGCAGTTAAAAAGATCAACTTGGAAGTTCAGAACAAGATCAGCTATGAAAATTAATATGGAAAAAGCTTCAAGTTCTAATCAGAAGACAGAAGAGATAAATTTAATCCAAAGTTCTTCAAGTGATGAAGGTGAAGAGGAGAAAATTAAATCAAGTTCTTAGCAGAACGAGATAAGCATACAGCAGGAATGTACAATGGTAGAAGAAGTATATGAAGAAGTTAGCAAAGTTGAAGAAGAAGAAATTATTCTCAAGATGGAACAAGATGAATTTGTAATTGCAGAAAGAATAACAAAAGATAAATATGAAGAAGATTCAATCTTCAGAAAACTAGATATCCCACCTTTTACATCTCAAGACCCTACTTTGCCAGGAGAGGTAAACATATATTCAGAGGTTGAAAGTCTCAGAAAGGTATAGGAACAACATCAAGCATAAATATTGTTTCTTAATGAGTCAAATGACAAGCTTACAAAGACCAATAAACGTTTGAGGGAAGACTTAGGAGAAGTTAATGCTCATTATCAAGATCTAATCATTGTGGCCAAAAAAGCTCTCAAGAGGAAAAGGGAAGCAAAGGCTCAAGCTGATGACTTAACCACGAAGGCGCAAAATTTGAATGAAAAGAACCAGCTTATGTTGAAGAAAATAAAAGATTTGGAAGCTGAACAGCCTCAACATAACAAAAGGTCTCATGCACTAGAAGGAATTGCCATGTTAGTGAAAGCTACCAGAAAAGCTTCTTAGTGCCTACTTTATTAATGCATTCTCATTTTTGTATTAAATATGTAATTGTTAATAGTTAAGTCTTTAGAAAAGACTTGAAGTTATCTTAACTACTTTATGTAACTATTTTTGAGACCTAAACCTAAAGTAGTTACAAACTACTCTTTTTGTAAATGGATAAAAGGGAGTAAATGAGGATGTAGAAGGGTTCGATTTTTTGGTTTCAAGAAGCTATATACAATGATGATATTGAAGCTTGCAAGACTCTTATGTAAGTCTTGAAAACTGAGATTAATATATATGTGACATAAGCCATTTTATCTTGTTTGGTTGAGTTTTTGTCTCTGATGAGTTTGATCATTCAACATATGACTTCATTTTCTGTTTTAAATGTTTTAATCCAATGAATGCTTATGTGTTTTAGATAAAAACCTGTATGTATGGTTATGAATGTGATGGTTTATATTTACCTTATTAATATTAATGATTTCAGTTCTTCAATGAATTACATGATTTAGTAACTTGTTTTAGTTTGATTTCCTTTTATTTTCTTGAAATTGAAACCTTCAAACCAACAAATCCCAAACCAAGAAAAACCTATTTCATTTTCATATTGAGATTATTGAGATTGTGCTAGCTTGCCTCTCTATAGTCTAGCAACAATTTCTGGCACTAACATCTTTGGAATCTACTCCCACTGCTTGTACATCTCGGTCGTGAAGAAATGTCCAACTGCACCCCGACCACTCTGGGGCATCATCTCTGCCCACCAACCATTTGTGGTTCGCTCCTCAAACTGTCCCAAACCGGCACACGAGACCACAATGTAGGTACCCAATTGAAAAAGAAGCAACACCAAAATGATGCGTAACTGAACTCCCCACCCTCTAACCTCACCTTGATCATCTCACGCTGAACAAAAGCACGAAACATCTTCCCCCAACCAACAATCGGTGGTGCACATGTGCCCCAAGTACCCTAAGTACGGCGGCTGAAACTACCTGCATCACCGGATCTCACAAATCACGCACAAGTAATGCACTTGCATGCACCTTAGATCCCCGACGGAAAAATCTCGCAAGGAGATCCTCTATATCAACATCAGCCAGTATCCTGGGCTGTGTATCCCCTATCTCACCCAAACGAGGCAACCCAGTCAGAAAATAAACAACAGTTAAGGTGAGATCCAGTCTGTCACCTTGAACCATAAAAGCTTGCATATCTGGATCCCTAAATCAATAAACATGTTCAACAAAAAATTTGCTGAATGCATAAGAGGAATCTACGTGAACTTCTGCATTCTGCCCAAAGCTAAAGCTGCCTGCACATGATGGTCATCCTGGATGATCTCCATTTGAGCCTTTGAGATCTCTCTCTCCCGCCATGACGCCCTCAGCCGCCTGAGCATCATGCCAAGTAAACAAGAAAATATTAAAACCTATAAAAATGCAATAAACTTCCCCAAGGAAATGATCCAGATCGCGACTTTGGTGGTCCACAGCCGCGATCCAGATCGCATCTTTGGGGGTCCACAGGCGTGATCTAGATCGTGGCTATAAAGGCCCACAACCGTAATCCAGATCGTGGCTGTGGAGGCCCACAGCTACGATCCAGATCGCGCCTGTGGAGACCCAGAGCCGCGATCTAGATCGTGCCTATGGAGGTTCACAGCCGCGATCCAGATCACACCTGTGGAAGTCCACAGTCGTGATCCAGATCGCCTAAAAAGGCCCGAAAGCCGCAATATTCCACGTTGGCAAGCAAACATGGCATATATGCCACTCCTAAGACCTATTTTCCCCCCCAAAGTAAATAAAATTAAAGGCTAAGGCTAATAGGCTTACCTGAAACTCACGGAATGGAAAACCAACAGTAAAATCTTCCACAAATGAAGAAAGTGCTCTAACCAGATCAAATCTCCTCTGAAACTCAACTGTGAAAATGACACATGTCCCTATGGGTCCATTCACTATTTATAGACATTTGACCAATTTTCAATCAGCCATTCTGGAGCCATATGACGTCCATTTTTCAAACCGTTGATACCATTGGATTCAGCGTGGAAAAAACTCCACGATGGTTTAATCAGTTTCCCAATTCCACCAGTCCCATTTTCGAGCATTTTTTTCACACACTCGTAGCCTCGGTTTGCATGTCACATCGACCGTTGTCCATTTTTGATGAATTTTATGTCATCAGATTTAGTTTTCCATGATCGTGATGATGCTTGAGATCATTTCTTTCTCTCATCACCACATTTTTAGGGCACTTTTTCCATGCCCCTCGTCCGCTCGGTTTACGTGCCACATTGGCCGTTGTCCGTTTTCGACATTCTTTATATCGTCGAATTCAGTTTTCCACGCTCATGACAATGCTTGAGATCATTTCTCGCACTCACCAATACCTTTTTGTTCAGTATAATTTTATCCCTTTTTCAGTTCGACCAATTCATTTCTAAAAAAGGCACTTGGGGAGTTTCTGTTAAGCTCTTTTCTGACTCCTAAAACAATGAAAATATCACTGAGCAATCTTGCTTCCTTTCATGCTCACTAAAATTATCTGAAAAGGTGTCTACCTGGTATAAGTTTACCCCTTTTCTGGACCTTGTAGACTAATTACGAAAAATGAATACTCTAGTCACATCAGCTAGAAGAGTTCTCCATTTGCATCATTTTACGGTTTTACGGGCCTTGGAGACTAACATACAAAAAAGACCACCAATGGAGTCTACTTACCACTTTCAGACTCTCTGAAATTAAAAGCACCCACGAGCATGAACAGTCCTAGGCTCGCACAAATCCAGAGGACAGTACCATTTTTTAGCACACTTTTATCCCTTCTTGGATCTCATTGAAACCACGAAGAAGGCCCCAATAGTGCTTTTTCGGCGCCACAACAGATCATGTCTACTCACATGGAAGCTTCCCCATTATGGTCACCTTTGTTCAGAGTATTCTGCAATATGTGACCCTGAGAGTCTCCCAATAGCATCCATCATCTCATCCCCCAGAGTTACTCCAGTATGCAATATATACCCCTGATCCCTTAAGCTATGATCCCCACACCTAAAAGTTAGTTTCATATGCTTCCAAGTCAACCATGTCATCATGCTCTGAACAAAGGAAGTTTGAGTCCACCCACTCTATGACCCTAGTTATTCCCCATCCCTATAGTATGCCAGTCCTACCATCAGTACTATCACACTTCAGTTGTAGACCTCGCGCTCCTATCAAGGAAACATCATTGCCTTGGTAGTTTTTGGTCTCCCTCTATCGACGCTAACCAAATCTATTCCAGAGGATAGACCTAGAGGTCCCTGTGCCTTGGACTCATCACCATTACTGATGAGTGCCTATAGATCATTTTGAAAGGAGTCCTCAGTGCCTCTCCAAATGATTGTTTCTCACATGCTCGACGTCAACACCTATATCACATCGTTGAGACTCGTACAGGGTATCGATCCTTTCATTTATTTTGTTGAAGACCCCAGATGTCACCTGACTCTAGCACATTTGTGAGTCTACCTAAGAAAACAATCAGTCACATGTTCCTATGGATATCTGGGTTGCGCTCGGAGACAGTATTCATAAGTACCCCAGTTTTATACTCCCTCGAGTATACAATTCCATATACTCTTCATAAGTTGACTCACAATTATTGAGTCCCTACAGTTGTTGGACACCTTCAGATCCAGCAGTTCATCAACCTTTCTAACACCTCATTTAGAACAGTTGTTTCTCTTTTCCAGTGTATCCGTTCTTCAGATCGTTCATGGTATGACCATGTGTATATCCCAGCATTGTGTCCCCTCTGGACCATTATGATGTACACAACAGGTCTATATATATTATTTAGGTCCCCCTTTTTTTGGGCGTCGATGTTATTTATATGTCTTGATACGAGCATGGGTATGCCTGCCTCATTCATTATCAAAGATTATTCCTCATTCATTTTGAGGACATGTATTTTTTAGTTTGTGCAGTTCACATGGGCCCGGTATTCCAGTCTCCAATCGGTCTCTTCTCTCCTTCAAACCCCAGGAAAAAGACAAAATAAATATGATGTCTATCGGCCATACGATGAGCTCCTATCCTCACACATCAGGGGGCAATCTGTTAACACCCAAAAAGTTCTCATTAGCTCATTTCCCTATTTCCATGACCCATTTGTCCACTTTTTCCACCATTTGATCCTCTAAAACCTTCAACAGGTCACCAAAAAGACCAAAATCCTTCTTTTTTCCCTCAAAATATGTAATTTTCCTCAAAAAATACAAAAATTCCTAAAAAAGGGTCCAAAATTCCCAAAAATCAATTAAAAGGGAATAAAAATATAAAATATATTCAAAAAAGGAAAAAAGAGGGAAAAAGAGGAAAAAGAAACCTAAACCATTTTGGTCAATACCATTGGTTTCCTTAAACCATAATGGTATTCCACATCACCAAAAAACTATAAAAAGGTGATAGGGGCTCCTCACTATTCATCCACATTCATCATATCCTTATGCTACCAAATTCACTCTTGAGAGCCCTAGCCTCACTTCTGATTTTGAAGATCCCGATTAGAGCATTGGAGAAAACGAGACCATTGGACCATTGGAGCACCTCAACCTTGCAGCTGCTCAAACTCAACCATCCTCACCAGTTGAGGTAACATGATTATTGTAAAGCTATTTTTTCAAAAATAAAGAATTTGTTTTACATATAGATCTGATTTATTTACCATTTACTTTCAAGTTTTTACATGAACAAGCTAGATTAACTTTTTACTTTTTCATACTTAGATTAATTTTTCTTTCTTTTACTTTAGTTTTTTATCATTTGAATTGAGACTTCTACTACAAGTTAGTAGGTGCTCATTAGCACATGCTTGGGTGAAAACCCAAGAAACACTAATGGCTGGGAAAAACTCCCACACTAACATTAAGGAAGGAAGGAGTCATTACTGCTCCCCCTTGATGACAACATCCCTCATCCCAAGTGTTAGTTTTTAAGAATTTAATACATTTTGATCTAGGATCTTAACTGAAAGACAACATGTACAACATATCAAGCATAAGAGACAAGAGACAAGAGACACAAAACATTTCACCGAGGAAAACCAAGAAGGTGAAAAACCCCGCAACTTCCTTAGAGATAGAATAAGCATCAATACAATGATCACCATGATCAAACCCAAGAGATAGATATCTACAGTAGCATGCTCCTCCTCCACTTGTGTGTATCCTCCTCTTCTCCCACTAATGCAACGTAAGTGAACAATAGAATGTATAAAATGAGAGAGACACACTCTCTATTTTTACACTACATCACTTGACCTTTACTCAACTAGGTCGGTCCTAACTTAACCACATAACATAATGATGACTGGGATGACCACCAATAGGGTGGTCTAATAACCCTTTGACCCACATGATTCATACAGGGCTGACCCCAACAAGGTGGTCTAATAACCCATCAAATATAAGTTACGACACTTACAAGATAACTTGTGACACTTGCAAGTACACATGACAACACTTCCAATTGGAGGAATAATACATCTCCGTTGGGAATCCAATAAAGTACAAATGTAATACATACAATATACAAGTGAATATCTTCCGAAGTTACAAATACATCAACACTCCCTCTTAACTAGGAAGGTATTCTCTTGACACAAGTCATCAATACATATAGGCACAAGTCTTCAATACTGGAGCTGGATCATCATCACTGGATCATAGAGCATCATCGTCACTGCTGTTGTAATCGTCATCTCGATCACTGGTTCTATCTCATAATTCTTCTCATCATAGGAATTTCTACAGAGCCAGCCCTTTTTCATGTTCGATGTAGGCCCACCACCTGTAGGTCTTCATCATCATTGGCCATACTGTGGAATCCTCAGGATTTATTACTTGCATCAACAAAACCTAGAAAGAGCATCCCAAGACTTTTACGAGCTCACTGCTCAACCTATCGGATCTCCCAGGATATTTTACATGCAATGTCATGTCCCCTCCCATCCTACCAGCTAGATGGAGAGGATCGTGAGGTTAAACCGGGCATCTAGCCCCATAAATCAGTCATTAAACATTCGATTTAAGAAGAAGATGAACATATGCAATTGAATAAAACCTTTGAATACACAGCAGTAGTAACTTCATTAACACATCCATCATACATTCAAGATATTCATCAATTAAACAATTGAAAGATAGCACAAGAGAATACTTATCTTAATGACGTAGTCCCAAACAACCAGCTACGCTTCTGCAACGTTCCACCCAACCGTAGGCCAGTGTGCTCCTTAATCTCTCGGCACCACTGCCACCCCCGAGCTGGGCACGATCTCCACAAGGTAAAGGGGAAACAGGCTCTCACAGAGCCAAAGGTATGCTAGAATCAGCCAAGCCAACTAGCAGTTGGGTTTCTCAGGCTGCTAAGAGGTGGGCAGAGGTGAGTTACTAGGCTAGTGGCTCAACCATGGAGCTATGGATACACCATTGGGCTTATCAAGCCAAATCTGTCCTCTTCCACTCTTGAAGCCCCTGCTCATAGGTTCAAATCTAAAACGGGATGCACTGAACAACAAAACCACAATTACTGGGCATGAGGAAAACGATTTCCACAGTGGGATGCATGAGATGGGGTTTCAACTCACTCAGAAAAACGTGGGAACACACAAAAACGAAATGGGAAGATGGGGAACAACCCTAGGAAGCCAATCCGTTTTTAGAAAAACGTCCTTGGACATTCGGGGGCAAAAACGACCTCCATACATTCCCCAAATCGTGGCTCTCCTCTCCCAGGCTACTACATATGCAAAAACGAACTCCCAGGCATGGAGAAAATGCAGGATTTGGATGAAAAACGTGTAGGGAAAGACCCAGCTAGCTCCAACTGCATGAATGAGTGAAGACTGCCTATTCAGGATGGCTTTGGGCACCATTTCGTGGGTGATTTCTTGCCCAAGGAGATAAAACACGAATTTCCAGGTTGATGGTTTGCCCATGCACGAAAATGGCTTGCCCATGCTTCTTCATTTCCAAGGCATTAACTGCCTTAACCAATTTCTTGGGAGAATTAAATGATTGGTCCATAACCCAAAATGGGTAGTTGAGAGTTCATGGGCTTTCTCATGACACATGGATTAAAACCATTGGCTCAAGGGTTCGGTTATTTTCCCTCCCTCTTCCTTGTAAAGATCATGCCCCCATCTCTTTTGTTGCATTGCGTAGCTAGTTGTGGGTTTTTCATTAAAATTGCATATTTACATGATGTCCGTTTTTACATTGTGCACTACTAGCACATGAACTCTATGCATCCATCCTAATTGCCGATACATAGAACGATAAATCAGTGGCGGGGCCTTGGCCTTGAGCCCTCACCATGACTAAATAACAATATTTACATCGTTTACAATATTAATGCAATAGGGTCAAGCTGGGGACATTACATTCCCCTCCCCTTGGAATAACACCGTCCTCGGTGTTCCAATACTTCGGAAAATAAATACCCACTTTACATATGTCCAAAATTCGCAAAAATGTTGTAGGTTTGTCCCACAATTCACCCTTTACTTGGGTCTTTCAGGACTGAGTCCTTTGGTCTTTACAAGCTGCTTTTGTTGGCTAGGACCTTCTAGCTCTGCATGAGGACGTCGTTCCACAACAATTCCTTCTTTTCCTTTTCCTTCCAACTGGTCCACGAACCTGGGGAATTTACGGTTGCTACCCCCTTGATATTCTCTTGTTGGGCAGTCACGGAGGCAATGATTTCCTCCACATCCCCAACATTTCATTGCCGGCTTTACCTTTTCCCAGTCCATTTCCTTTGACTCTTCCCACCTGGGACGTTTCTTAATCGGACGATTGGATGAATGCTTCTTCATTGACCCACTTTCCTTTCCCTTGCTGATTGCTCCCATAATGCTTTTTACCTCTTTTTGCAGACGAATAGAGTCCTGCAAAGCCTCATGGTTTATCTCATTCTGTTGCCTCTGTAGCTTGAGCATCTCCCCAAGATTCTCTTGGGTCCTGGCAATTGTTTGAAGAAGACTTTCAGCCAACTTTAATAGCCCTCGGTCTGCTGCCATGGTCAATGGGCACAACTGAACACACTTTGCTTACTAGCAATACTTTCTTGTGCCAGCCGCAACCAATTGTTTCACTTTCTTACCTGTGAAATTCATCATGGAAATTCTTTGTTAGGACAAGCATAACATAAACATTTAGGATTAGTCAGTTATTTTCCTAATTGACATGGAATGTCCATGCTTTATTCATGGGACTTCCATACTTTTCATGATTTCCCAACATACACATGAACTCATTCATGTTCATCTTTTCACAGGAAATTTACTACTTCAGCATTCACAATTCATCTCAAGCAATTACACACAATCTATTTTCAGCCATGATATGCACTCAACAATCTTTTGTTTTATAAATGCATCAATCAAAAGGAAAGAGAAGAGTAGGGGTTTCTCCCTCTTAGTCTTGTTCTATTATGGAGCTACACCATCGCCGTGGTTTCATGCTCCTTAGTCTCTTTCACTTCAATGTGAATGCTTTGACTTTCCTTTCTTGGCTATGACACTTAGTGTCTAAGGTCTGCATATAGATTTCAACCGGGGAACCCTTCCCCATTGTCGCTTACAGAGCCTTTGGCTGCTAGGACCCACACAGTTCCATTAGCACCATCTTTCATTACTGCTCATACTGCGCTTTTTAGGACGGTCACATGTCCAAATGCATCTTTAAGATGCCTTCATAGTCCTTGCTTCCAGCAATACCTACACTCAATCATTGAATCAAATCACATGTTTAGTTCATCTTCATAGGCTTTTTTTCTCTAAACAAGAGTTTAGGAAATCATAACCAAATCATATACACACGTATATTTATAAGCAAGAAGCTACAAGGTAACTGAATACTTATCTGTATTGGATGTCTTTACTTTCTTCCACAGGATCCTTCTTTGCTTTACGAGCCTTGGGTTTCCCGTGAACACAATAACGAATGTTGGGCCAGCACATAGGCTACTCCACAATCATTCGAATCGGCAATTCCGGTCCATTACGCTGACTGGGTTTATCAATCACTTCCTTTAGCAATATGCTAGGCCAGTGCTCTGACTGGTTTTATCAATTGTTTAAGGGGTGTTGGGCCAGCGTACACGCTGCTTGACCATATCAAGTGGTTAATGCCCAACTAGTCACTCTCTGGACTTTTCAAGAACTTTATAGCGTTCAACCAGCTACTCCCTGGATTTCTTAATAATCTATATCGCCCACTCATTTACTCTCTAGATTTACCAGCAATTTATATCGCCCACTCATTTACTTTCTGGGTTTACCAGCAATTCATAATCTTTCAGGGTCTTTCCTTCCTGCGACGACCAAGGTTTCCAACAAAGAAACAATAGTGTATCAACTTAGCTGTTAAAAGATTTACACCTGTAATCTTCATTATTCCAAACAATACATAAATGAAAACGAATACTTATCTGTAGTGTGCATTTCCCCTCTGGTCCACAGGATCCTGCTTCGCTTTGCAAGCCTTGGGATCGCCTATGGACTTGGATATAGTTAATGCTTAACCAGTACAACTCCCCATCAGCTGGATTTACCAAGCATTCGGTAGTGCCCAACCAGTCCCATACCTGTTTGGCCCTCTCCAGTGTCGAGCCAGCACATTCGTCTGGGTCATCGACCAATGGAATGAAACTGCGCCACTGGTCATCATAGGTCAAGGCTCTACTATGGAGCCATAGGTATCTCAGGGTTTCCAGTCAGTCATCGGCGCCCGCCCTCCCACTGCTGTCCCAATAGATATTTCAGGGTTTTCAGTCAGTCATCGGCGCCCGCCCTCCCACTGCTGACCCAATAGGCATCTCAGGGTTTTTAGTCAGTCATCGGCGCCCGCCCTCCCACTGCTGAACCAATAGAGATTTCATGCCTTTACCAATGCCACCACACCTTCTTGCACCATAACCCTTCACACACACATCGGCTCTTTATTTATACAAGGACGCCACTCCTTCTTTTGTGCAATTCGGTGGTTCCTTTTAGGAACGTTATAGGTGACTTTCTTGACTGCAGGTTAACATGACCCCTACTCACACAAGGATGATACCTTCTCTTATTACACAGCTCTTCGGGCCTGTCCATCCCTCCTGGTAATATTTCACGTGAGCATAGATAGGTTGCTAATTCCCATACAGTCTCTTTGCGTACCCTTCTTCACTCTGCCTGTTAATGTGCAATATCAATCTGCTTCTGCGTAGGCTGACAACACAAGAAGGATAAGCAAGCTCATCAGTATTGTTGTTCAATTCTTAACCACATTCCATATCATTCACTACCAAGTATTGAAACACCAGGAATGCGTCCATTCCCTTAGGGTGTAGTCAATATTGAAAACCCTATCATGACCCAACACCAGAAAAGGTGTGCACCCCCTTTTCGATGTGCGCCATGTAGGCCCTAATCATACTCAAGCAATCTGCAATGATATAAATAAGATAGAGCATGCTCTGCGTATTAACCCTAATAATTTAGACATGCATTTTCTTGTCTAGGGTCACGGAATACTCATTCATTTTGCAGATTTGTCTCACATGCCTTCTGGGCATAGCTTTACCATCTCACTTTCATGGTTTACCGTCATGCGGTTTGGCTGAGACATTATCAATAGCGTTTCACCCGAAACCTATTTCCGAAGCATGGGGTCTTTCCCATCTGGTTTGGCTTCTGCAGGCCATCACACATGATCTTCCTGCAATGTGTCATCCTGGCACACTTTATCAAATAGCCAAACCGTCAGCAACATTTAGCAATAAGCTTCAAATATGATTGTTCCATAACTAATCAATAGCATTCATAAATAAATTCAATATGAATTTACAATTCTGTGTCCTACAGAAATTAGTTTTCTTATCCATGAGGCTATCCTCATATTGTTTGGCTCCTGTAAGGGACACCACTCTGCCCATTATGGTCTTATGCCTGCTGCCATACATGAGCATCCACTTACAGCATGTCCCCCTGACACATTTTCATATAAGCCAAACAGTCATTAGCAATTATTAGCAAAATTTCAAATCCGAAATATTTACCAATCTGAGATTTACAACTGTTCTTACTAACAGAACTTAGAGATCTCAACCATGAGATTCCTTCTCATAAGCTCTAGATCCAATTTCACAGTCATATCATTCATTATTTATTTTGCAATGACATATGTATCATCCCTATGCATTCATCCAATGCATCACAAGATTTATAAAATCTCTTAATGCACATCTACTCAATGCTACCTTGCATTGTTTCATGAGTACTATGCATTCAAGCATATTATGATCGAAACATGACTATCTCATATAACCTGCATTACCATAATTAGGACCACCAATCCTCACTTGCTTGGGTTATTAAGCGCATAACCAATCAAATGCATGGCATGATATAAATTCACATGAATGCATTGAGATTTCTAAACAGTCATAGGGTGTAAGGGTCATCCTCTTCACTTACCCACACCTCACCAAGCTTGGTAGGTTAACAGCCCCAGTCGATATTCAATATTACATGCAAATTAGCTCAACATAGCTCAAACATAGTTGAAGAGATCTTACCAAATCCCCTTTCAACATTCATGCAATTTGGCACCAATAATCATTACCTGCATGGTTACCATTAACATCATCTGATGTCACCTTATCAGTTGGCCTCTTACCAAGGTTGCTTAGTCCCTTTTTTTTTTCCAACTTTATGATCACAAATTTGTTGCGCCATCCTTTCTGCATAAGGTTGTTGGCTTCATGCAACAATATCCTCAGCGCATTTAGCCATGTTCTTTGTTATCTTTGGTCCTACAACCAATACCAACATCAATAGTGATTATCAACCACAATATCCTTCATTAGTAGTTCATTGCATATGCAGACTTCATTATTCTACCAATATGCAATATCCCATTTATGCACAAGCATTTCTATATGCACTATGCAATGTTTGTTAAGATGCCACCTAGTGCATATACATCTATGTGATCCTTTACATTTTCAACATTTTCATGCCATAGGACAATTTCATAATTATAAGTATGATAACAAACAGAGGTTTAATAAATTCTTCCCCTTTCGATCCCTTATCGTAACATGGAATTCCTCTTCCATATCATGCAATTGTAGAAATTGCCCATATTGACAACAAGATTTGTTTGTCAAGACAGCCGCTGGCACCCTTCTGCACTAAATATCTATGACATATGTAGACCTCCTTCAAACTCTGGTCATGCATCATTGTTCCCTGCTGGACAAGCTTTCCAATGCCTATCTTCATGCTCCATTCTGACATCAGGTGCGGGAACTGCATCCTTTCAAAAATGACAACTTTCACTCCCATTCTGCACATTTTACACAGTTGCATTATATTCTCGGAAATTCACAAATTACTTCATGCACGTGGGAAGAATGCCATACTGACAATTCGTCAAATCACAAACAAAGACACATGAGGGGGAAAAAGAAAGGGGGTCAAGGGGGCTTGCCCCCTTGTGGCATCGGGCGGTTCGCGAAATCCTGCCGCAACGGGAAGTTCGTTGAATCCTTCCGTGATTGGCGGTTCACTATATTCTCCCGCAACTGCGGGGCGGCTGGCGAAATGCTCCCATCGTTTGGGTGTTTTTCGGCTCACCTGCATTGTGGAGCGGTTCGGCGATGGCTCCCGCAACTGCGGAGCAGTTCGCCGAACGCTTCCGCAATTGAGGAGCCATTCGGCGAAGGCTTACACAGTTGCGGAGCCATTCGGTGAATGATCCCGCAATTGCGGAGCCATTCGGCGAATGCTCCCACAATTGCGGAGCCATTCGACGAAGGCTTCTGCAATTTCAGAGCCGTCCGCGGAATGCTTCCGGGTTTCGGGGCAGTTTTCGGAATGCCTTTTTCGGAACAACTGGCGGAATGCTTCCGCAAATTTCGGAACGATTCGCCGAAGTCTTCTGCGGTTGCGGAACGATTCGCCGAAGTCCTCCGCAGTTGCGGAACGATTCACCGAAGTCTTCCACAATTTCGGAACGACTCGCCGAACTCTTCCGCGTTGCGGAACGATTCGCGGAATCCTTCCGAAATTTCGGAAGAGAATTCCTTCCGCAATTTCGGAAGAGATTTCCTTCCGAAAATTCCTTTTCACGCCGTCACTTAGAATTTTTTTTTGCTTTTTCGGAGCATTTCGCCGAATTTTTCCACGTTGCGGGACAACTCACGGAATCCTTTCGCAGTTTCGGGGCAATTCACCGAATGATTCCGCAGTTGCGGAAGACATTCGGGAATTCTCCCCGAAACAGTCTTAAACGAATTTTCAAAAACACTTAGAAATTTTAACAAACAGAGATCATTATTTTTGCAACAACACAGTATTCCAAGAAAAGAATTTGCACTTCTTCATGTTAGCATGAAACAACAAAATAACAAAACAGCATAAGATGGCAAAGGTTGCCCATGTTCCTTTCTCTATTTCATAGAATGCCATCAATGCAATCAATGCAATCAATGCAAGCAACTTGCAAAAATCCCCAACAGTCATGCGATCTTGAGGTTTCTTTAATGCATTTTAGTTCCAAATACAAAATGCATGAACACACAATGATTTGTATCTCTGTGAAGGGCCCAACAGCCGTAGTGTTGAACCTAGAGCTCTGATACCATTCTATCACGTCCCCTCCCATCCTACCAGCTAGATGGAGAGGATCGTGAGGTTAAACCGGGCATCTAGCCCCATAAATCAGTCATTAAACATTCGATTTAAGAAGAAGATGAACATATGCAATTGAATAAAACCTTTGAATACACAGCAGTAGTAAATTCATTAACACATCCATCATACATTCAAGATATTCATCAATTAAAAAATTGAAAGATAGCACAAGAGAGTACTTATCTTAATGACGTAGTCCCAAACAACCAGCTACGCTTCTGCAACGTTCCACCCAACCGTAGGCCAGTGTGCTCCTTAATCTCTCGGCACCACTGCCACCCCCGAGCTGGGCACGATCTCCACAAGGTAAAGGGGAAACAAGCTCTCACATAGCCAAAGGTATGCCAGAATCAGCCAAGCCAACTAGCAGTTGGGTTTCTCAGGCTGCTAAGAGGTGGGCAGAGGTGAGTTACTAGGCTAGTGGCTCAACCATGGAGCTATGGATACACCATTGGGCTCATCAAGCCAAATCTATCCTCTTCCACTCTTGAAGCCCCTGCTCACAGGTTCAAATCTAAAACGAGATGCACTGAACAACAAAACCACAATTACTGGGCATGAGGAAAACGATTTCCACAGTGGGATGCATGAGATGGGGTTTCAACTCACTCAGAAAAACGTGGGAACACACAAAAACGAAATGGGACGATGGGGAACAACCCTGGGAAGCCAATCCATTTTTAGAAAAACGTCCTTGGACATTCGGGGGCAAAAACGACCTCCATACAGTCCCCAAATTGTGGCTCTCCTCTCCCAGGCATGGAGAAAATGCAGGATTTGGATGAAAAACGTGTAGGGAAAGACCCAGCTAGCTCCAACTGCGTGAATGAGTGAAGACTGCCTATTCAGGATGGCTTTGGGAACCATTTCGTGGGTGATTTCTTTCCCAAGAAGACAAAACACGAATTTCCAGGTTGATGGCTTGCCCATGCAAGAAAATGGCTTGCCCATGCTTCTTCATTTCCAAGGCATTAACTGCCTTAACCAATTTCTTGGGAGAATTAAATGATTGGTCCATAACCCAAAATGGGTAGTTGAGAGTTCATGGGCTTTCTCATGACACATGGATTAAAACCATTGGCTCAAGGGTTCGGTTATTTTCCCTCCCTCTTCCTTGTAAAGATCATGCCCCCATCTCTTTTGTTGCATTGCGTAGCTAGTTGTGAGTTTTTCATTAAAATTGCATATTTACATGATGTCCGTTTTTACATTGTGCACTACTAGCACATGAACTCTATGCATCCATCCTAATTGCCGATACATAGAACGATAAATCAGTGGCGGGGCCTTGGCCTTGAGCCCTCACCATGACTAAATAACAATATTTACATCGTTTACAGTATTAATGCAATAGGTTCAAGCTGGGGACATTACATGCAACTGTACAACCTCTCCATGGCCATGGAGTATCATCCTGATACTCATGATCATACTGATCATGTCATCTCAGTGAGCAAGCCATCAAGTAGGTACACCTCAGGACTAATTACACTGCCTCTGCAAAACCTACAAGGTCTCCCAAGACTGATTACACTGCCTCTACAAAACCTGCAAGAGCATCTCAGGATTGATTATATGCCTCTGCAAAACCTGTGTACCATACTGTCACGTCATCGTCTTCATATCACCTCATATTCCATGGAGCACAACCCATATGCACATCACACAACACTTACACTCACCGGCATGGGAAGACACACTTCAACCATCCGCGAAAGGCTCAGCACTTATATCACCATGGGAAGACACACTTCAACCACGCGAGAATGGCACAACACTTATATTGCAGCCATGGGAAGACACACTTCAACCATGCTCAAATGGCACAGCACTTATATCGCATCCATGGGAAGACACACTTCAACCATGCTCAAATGGCACAGCTCTTAAATCAACAACCATGGTAAGACACACTTCAACCATGTCGGAATGGCCCCAATCCTTATATCTACACCATGGGAGGACACACCTACCACCATGTGAGAATGGCTCATGTGCATTTGTGTCTCCGTACTCATCAATTCCCCTTGGAAGAAATATCGATCTGAAGTACACCAAGCCTCTCTCTGAAGTACTCAAACTTCACTCTAGCCAGTAGCTTGGTCAACACATCGGCTATCTGCTTGTCCATCGCAACATACAGGAGCTTCACTACTCCTCTCTGCATCATAATCCTGATATAGTGATATTTGATATCGATGTGCTTTGACCTATCATGGAACACGTGATTCTCAGAGAGCTTCACACGACTCTGGTTGTCACAAAAGATACCAGTAGCATCCAACGGGAGATCAAATAACTCAGACAGTAGCTTCCTCAGCCATACTGCCTCACAACTAGTTGAACAAGCTGCAACATACTTTACTTCAGCTGTACTCAGTGCTATGTAGGACTGCTTCCTACTAAACCAAGAGATCACTCCTGATCCCATACTGAAGCAACACCCTAAACTGCTCTTGCTATTTGCAGCTCTGCCTTCCCAATCTGAATCAACATAACCCTCTAGGTTAAACTTTTGATCTGCATCATACTTGAGCCCATAATCAACTGTACCTTTTCGGTACCTCGGAATATGATTTACAGCAACCATGTGAACAGTTCTCGGATCCGTCAGGAACTAGCTCAATGTGTTCACAGCAAAGCAAATATCTAGTCTTCTGTTCATCAGGTACATCAAGGACCCAATCATCTGACGATACACCGTGACATCAATCGGATCAGATGAAGCATCACACATAAGCTTCAGGTTTGATGCCATAGGTGTGGCCATGGCCTTGCAGTCCATCATCCCGAACCTCTTTCGAATCTCTACTGCATACTTTACTTATCCAAGGAAGATTCTAACTGCGCTCTGCCACATCTCCATGCCTAGAAATGTTGGTTGTGGAGCCAAATATTCCAGTCTCATAGATGTTGATTCAGCCGTGTCCATACCCCAGGTTTGGTTATGATCCCTACCCGATGCTCAGGGGGTCTGGGGGCCAGCAAGCATCGAAAAAGGGGGTTTGGGGGTGTAGCCCCCAAGAAAAATTTTTGGGGTTGTTTTCGCCAGCTATTTTTGGGCCCGTGGTATTTTCCCATTGTATTTCCCTTATAAAGGAAAGACATTGTAACACGGCTAAAGTGAATGATGTATTAGGTTTTATGCATTGTAAAGATCTCTAAGATCTGTGAAGAGAGACTGTGAGAGAGTGAGGAGGAAGTGCACCGGCTGTGCTGCAGGTTGTATCCCTTCACTTTGCTGGACAAAATAATAATAAGGATTGGAAACTTCAGTGTGGACGTAGCCCAAGTTGGAGTGAACCTCAATATATATGTGTCTCTCTTGTAATGTGTGTGTGATTATATTTGAATTTTTGTTTATTTTTATTGCTCTGCGATCCTTTTTTTCTAACAAGAAAATAGTGCATCATCCCCAAGTCCTTCATTTCGAACTCAGCAACAAGCTTCCTCTATTAAGAACCCATGTCTTTACTTTGTAAGTATATTGTTCTTGGACGCATATTCTTTGTAAGTTGTCCCATAGTATTTGTTGATCCATAGTTTGTGTTATTGTTGTTGGCGCATATGCTTTGTAAGTTGCCTGTAGTTTTGTTGATCCATAGTTTGTATTGGCCCATAGTTTTGACTCATAGTATTGGCGCCTAGACTTAGTATATAAGTGTGTGTTGAGGCCTATGAAGGCACCGTGAAGTTAATTGTATTGAGCTTGCTCAAAGGAGGTTGCCCCCTCGAATTGGCCTGTGATCAATATAAAAGTGATTCCGAGTTCTGTTATTTCTGATATCTCATGTATTTGCATTAATTAATTATTGTAGGTTCATCACATCTGGTATTAGAGCACTTTCTTGGGCTCGTTGGGTGAAATTATTGTCAATTTTTTTTTTTCGCATCTGTCATAGCTTCGGATTTGGGAACAATCCCTATCCGCTTAACTGTGGAAATTACTTGGGCATAAGCCCTAAAACTCATTGTGAGGAGTACCATAAGAACCCCAAAGTAGCTGTCCCATTGAGAGGACCTGCAAGCGAAAAGGGCAACGACCCCTACCTAATTGACTAGTTCCCACCTGTGAGGTAAACCAAGAGCTGTCGTTTGTGGCAAAGCGGTTATCAATTTTACCTGAGCCGTGGAGTGAGGGGTACTTCCCCAATACGCAAGCTGTCAGACAACATTGGTGGTCGAGTGAATCCCCTGAACCAATAGGAAGCCGCACATACCTGGGGTCCATATCTATTTTCAGCTGAACTGTTGCCGATCACTTCCGTGCTATTTCAGATCCATTCTGAGCCGTTTCAGATCCATTCTGAAAGCCGTTCCAAATCTATTCCGAAATCCGTTCCAGATCCAATCGTTCTCCCTGAAACTTCACTAACACCCCTGCAATCACATTCTGCATATTTCATTCCTGAAGACCTTATCCCAAATTCCACTTCCCAAGACCAGAAATCCCACATTTGTCTATTTTTAGGGTTTGCCATAACTCCTTCAATTTTCACCCAAACGCCTTCAAATTTTTCCACCGTGTTCCTTTCCTAATTCTGCTTCTTTGTCCCTCTCTACCAAATTTTCTCATTCTTTCACCCCGCTTTTGAAGTCCCTGTTTTTTGCTTCCCTATCCATCAGAAAGTGTCCAAAACCTAGTCAAACCCCAGTTACCCATCCAAGTTTTTTCCAAATCCAAATTTTCCTTTACTAAATAAGCTTTTGCTTGTGTTTTTCTATCCATTTCCCAAAAAAAAAAAAAAAACACTCGTGGTTATGGTTGTCACTCGTGCAGGAGAAAAAACCATGGAAGAAGCACTTGTAGCCAACCAAACCAAACTCCAAGATCTAGATGAAAAATTTCTCAGCCTCCATCTTCAGCATTCAGCCATGAACAATAACCGACAGCCAGAATCTTTTGCAACCACCAAGTTCTCTTCTTCAAGCAATTTTCGTGGGCCGAAGCTTGATTTTTCTCGCTTCAATGGTACTGATCTGATTGGATGGATATACCAAGCAGAACAATATTTCAGTCTGCATAATACTTTTGATGTCCAGAAAGTTCCACTTGCATCCTTTCATTTGGAACAGGAAGCCCTTCAATGGTACCGTTGGTACATCAAAGCTCATCCCGAGCCAAACTGGACAGATTTGTGCCAACTCCTTTTGCCATGATTTGGTCCTAGTGCTTTTGATGACTTCATAGGAGCACTCACTAAACTTCACCAAATTGGCACAATGAGAGAGTATCAGACAGAATTTGGGAAACTAGCCAATCACACACAAGGATTGTCTGATGAATTCTACCGGAGTTGTTTTATCAATGGTCTTAAGGATGAAATTCGGTCAGAAGTTAAAATGTTCTGTCCCAACACAATTATGGAAGTCCTAGGTTTGGCTAAGTTGGCAGAAGACAAGATTGTGGCCCAACAACTCTCCAAACCCACTTTTTTTCCCTTCCGAAATATGGTTTCTCAACGACCTCCCATCCCGCCAACTCCTCGGTTAACTCCTATCAAGCATTTGTCTGAAATCGAGATGCAAGCACGCCGAGAACAAGGCCTTTGTTATAATTGTGATGAGAAATTCACTCAGGGACATAGATGTGTTAAACAAAAGCTCTGTCTCTTGGATGTGGATTCTTTTCCTACCTCTGAACTTGGTGAAGAAGCTCCAGATACAGTAGATGATTAGGTCGACATTCAATACCTTCCTGTTGACACCTCATCTCAGGACGACCCACCTGAGATCTCTCTCCATGCTGTAACTGGCATCACCACCCCACAAACAATGTGGGTCAGGGGATACTTCAAGAAGCTCCTTCTTACCATACTCATTGATTCTCGTAGCACTCATAACTTCATTGACCCTCGGATTGCCAGACAAGCTGATTGTTTTGTCCATCCTTGCTCCAACTTTGAAATCATGGTTTCCAATGGGGGCACCTTACCTTGCAAGGGGAAGTGTCACAATGTGCGTATCTCTATGGAATATTATAACATGTGCTCTGAAATGTTTGCCTTGTCCTTAAGCGGATGTGATGTGGTTTTGGGCATTCAATGGTTACGCACACATGGCCCCATCTTATGGGATTTTGCAGAACTTTGGATGCAGTTTTCAGTCAATGGGACACAACAAAAATTTATGGGCTTACAACCAGGGTCTCTCTGCATCATCAGTTCACATCGCCTGGAAAAGATCCTTAAGAATAATTCACATGGTTTCATTGCTTAGCTCCATTCCATTCATATGCACCCACCAATAGTCTCCACTTCTTCCTTCGATCGATCTACAGGTGTCTTTGTTGCACCAGTGGGTTTGTTGCCTTCATGAGACCTTTCCGGTTAGCATTTAGTCGCATCTCAGTAGGAAATGATGGCTATTTTGCATGTAATATAGATGTGGCAACCATCCCTATTAGGGACTTATTTATGCATCAAGATTGATCTCCAGAGTCTGGAACATTTTCTGGAACAATCGGTCTCCTCCCCAGCACACCGGAAATGGGTTACTCGACTCATGGGTTATGACTATGTGATCACTGACAAGAAGGGTAAGGATAATATGGTGGCAGATGCTCCTTCTCGCAAATTTGATGACCCAGTTTATTTTACAGTTATTTCTCTGCTTGTTCCAAAATGGTTGCAATCTGTTCAATAGGGCTATCTCTTCTATGAACTCCATGCTTCTTCGTCGGTAGGGCACTCTGGGTTCCTCCAAACCTATGACCAGAAACAATGTAACTTCTTTTGGACAGGATTGGAAATGAAAATTCACCAGATGGTGGTTAAGTGTGATCCTTGCCAGGTCAATAAGGGTAAAACGACACTCCTTTCGTGACTGCTCGAACCCTTTCCCATCCCTACACAGATTTGGATAGTTATTTCTATGGATTTCCTAGAATTGCTCCAGTGGTACAATACCACATCTAAAAGGACACCATATGAAGCATTTTATGGACAGGAACTGCCAGTTCTTCTTCCATACATGCTCAACAGCTCCCCAGTTCAGGCAATTGACCCGGTTCTTCGAAACCACGATCAGATTCTTCTCATTTTACAAGACAATCTTCACATGGCAAGAATTCAACTGAAACAACAAGCCGATCAGCACCGTTCTGAGCACACTTTTCACGCAGCTGATATGGTCCTTCTTCATCTACAGCCTTCCAAGCAATCCGCCGTGAAACTCAAAAGGCATTAGTGGGCCGGAATGCAACCTGAGGATGCTACAGGGGAACCACTCCTTCAGATTCTGCATCAATTTTCACATCTTAATATTTGAGGACAAATCTTTTTCTAAGGGGGAGGGGATGTTAAGAACCCATGTCTTTACTTTGTTAGTATATTGTTGTTGGACGCATATGCTTTGTAAGTTGTCCCATAGTATTTGTTGATCCATAGTTTGTGTTATTGTTGTTGGTGCATATGCTTTGTAAGTCGCCCGTAGTTTTGTTGATCCATAGTTTGTATTGGCCCATGGTTTTGACTCATAGTATTGGTGCCTAGACTTAGTATATAAATGTGTGTTGAGGCCTATGAAGGAACCGTGAAGTTAATTGTATTGAGGTTGCTCAAAGGAGGTTGCCCCCTCAAAGTGGCCTGTGGTCAATATAAAAGTGATTATGAGTTCTGTTATTTTTGATATCTCATGTATTTGCATTAATTAATTATTGCAGGTTCATCACATCCTCTTCATGTCAGCAATCAATCTATCCTCACCTGTAACAAATAGGTCATCCACATACAAGAGTAGTATCACTAGATTTCCTTCCTCAACCTTGTAGTAAAGATTGGAATCTGCTTTACTCTTGGTAAAGCCCAAGCTAGATAGAAAGTTGTCTATCCTACCATACCAAGTCCTAGGAGCTTGCTTTAAGCCATACAAGGATTTCTTCAACTTGCAAACATATAATTCCCTGTCATGTGTCTCAGAACCGAGTGGTTACTCCACATACACTTCCTTCGACTCAACCATTCAAAAAAGTTGTCTTGACATCCATCTGGTGTATCTTCCACTTCATCACTGCAGCCATAGCAAGTACTGATCTGATGGAAGTGTATCTGGTTATAGGAGTAAAAGTATCTTCATAGTCTATTCCCTTTTTCTGGGAGAATCCACGAGCTACAAATTTCGCTTTGTATTTCTCTATGCTACCATCTGCAGCATGCTTGATCTTATTGTTAGGAACCCGTGTCAACCCTTCTCTTTACTATGTTAGTATATTGTTGTTGGATGCATATGCTTTGTAAGTCATCCCGTAGTATTTGTTGATTCATAGTTTATATTAGCCCATAGTATTGACCCATGGTATTGGATGCATATTATTTGTAAGTCGTCCCATAGTATTATATGTCCCATGGTTTTGACCCATAGTATTGGGCATGAACTTAGTATATAAGTGTGTGTTGAGGTCATTGAAGCCACGGTGAAGTTATTGTACTGAGCTTGCTCAAAGGAGGTTGCCCCCTAGAAGTGGCCTGCGATAAATATAAACGTGATTCTAAGTTCTGTCATTTCTTCTATTTCGCATATTCTTATTAATTAATTGTTGCGGGTGCATCACATCTGGTATCAGAGCACTTTCTTAGGCTCGTTGGGTGAAATTTCTGGAAAAATGTTTTTTCGCATCTGTTGCAGGTTTGGATTTGGGAATAATCCCTATCCACTTAACTGTGGGAAGTACTTGGGCATAATCCCTACAACTCATTGTGAGGAGTACCACAGGAACCCCGAAGTAGCTGGCCCATTGAGAGGACCTGCCAGTGAAAAGGGCAACGACCCCTACCTGATTGACTAGTTCCCACCCATGAGGTAAGCCAAGAGCTGTCGTTTGTGGCAAAGCAGTTATCAGTTTTACTTGAGCCATGGAGTGAGGGGTACTGCCCCAATACGAAAGCCGTCAGACAACATTGGTGGCCGAGTGAAACCCCTGAACTGTTAGGAAGCCGCACATACCTCGGGTCCATATCTATTTTCAGCTGAACTGTTGTCGATCACTGCTGCGCCATTTCAGATCCAGCCGTTCAGATCCATTCTGCAAGTCGTTCCAGATCCAGCCGTTTTCAATCCATTCAGCGCCGTTTCAAATCCTTCTATTTCTGCTCACTTATGGGCCATCGCAGATTTATCTGTTCCAGATCCTTTCCGAGCTGTAGCCGCTCCAGTATGAAAAAAATAATAAATAAAAAATAAATAAATAAAATAAAATTCAGTTTTTTCTCCATATCTCCCATGTTTTCACTCTCTTTCCCTTGAAAATTTTGGGGAACCCCTGTCATCCCATTCTGCATATTTCATTCCTGAGGACCCTATCCCCAATTCCCCTTCCCAAAGCCCGAAATCCCACATTTGTCTATTTTTAGGGTTTGCCATAACTTCCTCAGATTTCACCCAATCACCTTCAAATTTTACCACAGAGTTCCTTTCCAAATTCTACTTTTTCTCCCTTTGCCAAATTTTCCCATCCTTTCACCCCACTTCTGAAATCCTCATTTTTTGCTTCCTTGTCTCTTCGACAGTGTCCAAAACCTAGTCAAACCCCAATTACCCTTCAGATTTTTTCACAAATCCAGATTTTCCTTTACTGAAGCAGTTTTTGTTTTTGTTTTTCTACCCAGTCAACAAAAAAAAAAAACTTCGGGTTATGGTTGTCACCCGCGCAGGAGCAAACACCATGGAGGAAGCACTTGCAGCCATCCAAACCAAACTCCAAGATCTGAATGAAAAATTTCTCAGCCTCCATCTTCAGCATTCAGCCATGAACAATAACCAACAGCCAGGATCTTTTGCAGCCACTGGGTTCTCTTCTTCCAGCAATTTTCGTGGGCCGAAGCTTGATTTTCCTCACTTCAATGGTACTGATCCGACTGGATGGATATACTGAGCAGGACAATATTTTAGTCTGCATAATACTTTTGATTTCCAGAAAGTTCTACTTGCATCCTTTCATGTGGAACAAGAAGCCCTTCAATGGTACCATTGGTACATCAAAGCTCATCTCGAACCAAACTGGACAGATTTTTGCCAACTCCTTTTGCCAAGATTTGGTCCTAGTGCTTTTGATGACTTCACAGGAGCACTCACTAAAATTCACCAAATTGGCACAGTGAGAGAGTATCAGACATAATTTGAGAAACTTGCCAATCACACAGAAGGATTGTCTGATGAATTCTATAGGAGTTGTTTTATCAGTGGTTTCAAGGATGAAATCCGCTCAGAGGTCAAAATGTTCTGTCCCAACACAATGATGGAAGTCCTAGGGTTGGCTAAGTTGGCAGAGGACAAGATCACAACTCAACAACGCTCCAAACCCACCTTTGTTCCCTTCCTAAATATGGGTTCCCAACAACCTCCCATCACGCCTGCTCCTCAACCAACTCTTATCAAGCATTTGTCTGAAACAGAGATGCAGGCACGCTGAGAAAAAGGGCTTTGTTATAATTGTGATGTGAAATTCACTTGGGGACATAGATGTGTTCAACAAAAGCTCTATCTCTTGGATGTGGATTCTCCACCTGCATCAAAACTTGATGAAGAAGCTCCAGATGCAGTAGATGATCAGGTTGGCGTTCAACAGCTTCCTGTTGAAACCCCATCTTAGGACGACCCACCCAAGATCTCTATCCATGTTGTAACCGGAATCACCACTCCACAAACAATGCGAGTCGGGGGATACTTCAAGAAGCTCCCTCTTACCATACTCATTGATTCTAGTAGCACTCATAACTTCATTGACCCTCGAATCGCCAAACAGGCTGATTGTTTTGTCCATCCTTGCTCCAACTTCGAAGTCATGGTTTCCAATGGGGGCACCTTACCTTACAAGGATAAGTGTCACAATGTGCGTATCTCTATGGAATATTATAACCTATGCTCTTATATGTTTTCCTTGTCCTTAGGCGGATGTGATGTGGTTTTGGGTGTTCAATGGTTACACACACTTGGCCCCATCTTATGGGATTTTGCGGAACTTTGGATGCAGTTTTCAGTCAATGGGGCACAACACAAATTAATGGGCTTACAACCAGGGTCTCTCCACATCATCAGTTCACATCGTCTGGAAAAAATACTTAAAAATAATTCACATGGTGTCATCGCTCAGCTCCATTCCATTCAGATGCACCCATCAATGGTCTCCACTACTTCCTTAGATAGATATGCAGGTGTCTTTGCTGGACCAATGAGCTTGCCGCCTTCAAGAGACCTTTCCGGTAAGAATTTAGTCGCATCTACCTCTCAGCAAGAACTGATGTCTATTTTGCATGCAGTACAGAAGTGGCATCCATACCTATTAGGGAATTATTTATGCATCAAGACTGATCTCCCGAGTCTGGAATATTTTCTGGAACAATGGGTCTCCTACCCAACACACCTTAAATGGGTTATCTAACTCATGGGTTATCCCTATGCGATCACTTACAAGAAGGGTAAGGACAATATAGTGGCATATGCTCCTTCTCGCACAATTGATGACCCAGTTTCTCTTACAGGTCTTTCTCTGCTTGTTCCAAATTGGTTGCAATATGTTCAACAGGACTATCTCTTCTATGAACTCCATGCTTCTTCATTAGCAGGGCACTCTGGGTTCTTCAAAATGTATGACCGGGAACAATGTAACTTCTTTTGGCAGGGACTAAAAATGACAATTCAACAGATGGTGGCTGACTGTGATACTTTCCAGGTCAACAAGGGTGAAACGACACTCCTTTCGGGATTGCTCAAACCCTTTCCCATCCCTACACAGCTTTGGCCAACTATTTCTATGGATTTCCTAGAAGCGCTCTGGTGGTACAATACCACATCTCAAAGGACACCATATGAAGCATTCTATGGACAGACACCACCAGTTCTTCTTCCATACACCCTTAGCAGCTCCCCAGTTCAGTAAATTGACTCAGTTCTTTGCAACCGCGATCAGATTCTTCTCATTCTGCAAGACAATCTTCACATGGCCAGAATTCGCCTGAAACAACAAGCCGATCAGCATTGTTCTGAGCGCATTTTCCATGCAGTTGATAGGGTTCTTCTTCGTCTACAACCTTCCAAGCAATCCTCCCTAACACTCCAAAGGCGTCACTGGCCCGCAATGCAACCCGAGGATGCTACCGGGGAACCACTCCTTCAGATTTTGCAGCAATTTATCCAACCAAAGCTTTGAGGACAAAGCTTTTTCTAAGGGAGAGGGGATGTTAGGAACCCGTGTCAACCCTTCTCTTTACTATGTTAGCATATTGTTGTTGGACGCATATGCTTTGTAAGTCGTCCCGTAGTATTTGTTGATTCATAGTTTATATTAGCCCATAGTATTGACCCATAGTATTGGACGCATATGCTTTGTAAGTCGTCCCATAGTATTATATGTCCCATGGTTTTGACCCATAGTATTGGGCATAGACTTAGTATATAAGTGTGTGTTGAGGTCATTGAAGGCACAGTGAAGTTATTGTATTGAGCTTGCTCAAAGGAGGTTGCCCCCTCGAAGTGGCCTGCGATCAATATAAAAGTGATTCTAAGTTCTGTCATTTCTGCTATTTTGCATATTCTTATTGATTAATTGTTGCAGGTGCTTCACACTTATAGATCCACTTGGGAGTCACAAAAAACTTCCCTTCAGGTCTTGGGACCACATCCCAAACATGATCGATTGGTACTTCTCGACCATGGCATCCTTTTACTATATCCCGTATCATGGGAACTTCAGATTCTTCAATATCTTCAATAGATAGTTTGAACTTTGTTGTTGGAACAAATGTTGTAGTCCTTCTTTTGTAGGTGATGATATACGATCTTTCCTACAAAACAAGTTAAATTGAATGATTAAAAACATCTCATAGTTTTCAGAACAAATTCTTACACATAAAGAAATATGTCATATAGTCATGTAATTCTCTTATCGAATGCTTCAATACAACATTTATCTATATCCCGTAACTTTCTAGATGCCTTCCAATCTCTACCAGAACATTGTTAAGAGTGTGCACAACTCCCAACATGTCAGCAAAGAGGTTTCATTCTAGATAAGTAGCAATGGAATGTTGTACAGTTCCATAGGCCACTTACCCATTACATAAGTATTAGTAGTATACTATTCATTAATGCAATTATTCTAATATGCATAACACACAACCTAAGTCTAGGAACATAAGTATATGTATCATTGAACAGTATTATTTAAACAATCAAATATACAAGAAATGACAATTCAAATACTTATCTTTGTTTGGTTGTAGGGTGGACTCCATCTCAATCTTTGCTTCCTTGTAGGAACTATTAGAGTGTTCTCCCTCTTGATCTTTGCTTCTTGGATTACTTGTCCTTGAACTTATATTCATCCTAGACCACTATGCATGCTTAAGTGTGCACTAGTGTCTTCCTCAAAATCTCATACATGATCTTACATCCATTAGAATAATCTCAATGCTATCAAAACATTATGATCCTAATTAAACTTAACATGTATGGTCATAATCATTTCATACATAGGTAATAAGAATTAGCATTTTCAGGGAAAACGTCTTTTACTCATGCACAATCTTATTTGACCATAGGACTCTTCTGGTTAGTCATATCATCAATCAAAGTAAGAAACATATTATGCATAAAACCTTGATTACTTAAACTTCTAACTTCAAGGATAATAATTATCATTCATACAAAAGTATAAGATCCTAACACAAGGTAGGATTCTAACTTCATATAGGAAAAAACATACCTGGTCATCATATTTGCTAGTTATGTTTAGCAATGTTTTTCTTGTTCTCTTCAATAACCTGCATAACTCATAAGGTAACCATTGTAGAACCAAATTATACATACATCTATGTGATCCATGACTAAGGATGAGTCTTTCTCTTCATGTCACTATGGTCTTGATCTACGACTTGATTTGTACCTTCATGTTAGTGGATAACATTCTCCTCATACAACACCACAGTGCATTAGTACAATCATAATACAATCATAAGTGTCATAACCCTAATCATTGAATGTCTTCTATCATGCATTCATACTTTTACTAGGGTAATAAGACAAGTCTAGAATTAAACAAGATTGTCACTAAACTCAATAACATGAAGACAATCATATTATAAGCTTAATCATGAACAGATTTCAAAACATACCCGTAAGTCATACCTGTCGAGTTTGCTTGTAATCTTCTTATGTAAGGCCTTAGCCTCATCTCCCTATGAAATTGGAACTTATTCATTTATCCAAGTGAACAATCCATTCTCTTCTAGGATTTACCCAATCCACTTGATTTGCAGAAACTAAATCTGGAGCTGGATTAGGGTTTGTCAAGGAAACCCTAAAAATTCAAACTTTGAATTTCAAACTTCTGAAAGGTTAAAAATATGCGCCTTGATGAGCTGATCAACTTGATATACTCAGAATTTGAAAACTGCAAAGTTTCACACCTCAAATATGCTATTCAATCTTCCAGATTCACTAGGGAGAACCCTGAATTAGGGTTTGACTTTCCCGAAGATTCACCCAACCAAATAGTTTGATCCAAATCTCTAAACTTTGATTTTTCCAAGGAGCTTCCAGCTATGGTCATGGATTTAAAAAAATTTCATTTTTGCAGAAGCCCTAATTTTTCACCTTTATGATCAAAGTCTCGAACTAGGGTTTGATCAAGCCCGGCCTTCGGCCCAACAAAAAAATTCGATCTTGGTCTCTAAATTTCGATTTTGATGAGGAGAATCCAACCATGATCTCCGATTACAAAAATTCCAACGTTCTCCAAAACCCTAAATTCCCATAGCCATGAATGAAGGTGCTCAAAATCCAATTCTGTTTTGATAGAAATATGCATCTGATTGTTTCTAGTGTAACTCAAAAATTTCGGATCTATAGGGTCTGAAACGTCTGCCCATGGTAGCCTAACCTGTTAAATTTCCAACCCCACAGGTCTGACCTCAAATGGATTCTCTGAGAGAGCATTATGATGTTGATGTATATGTAACTTTGGAATGTATTTCATATATGTATATTGTACTCCTATAGAGATGGTATTATTCCTCTATACGGAAGTGTTTGTATTCCTGTAGAGATGTTATTATTCCTCTATATGGAAGTGTCGTTATTTATATTGTAAGTGTCGTAACTTATACTTGATGGGTTATTAGACCACCTTGTTGGGGTCGACCCTGTATAAGTCATGTGGGTCAAAGGGTTATTAGACCACCCTATTGGGGGTCAGCCATGTGGGTCAAAGAGTTATTAAACCACCCTATTGGGTGTCGACCCAATCAACATTATGCTATGTGGTTAAGTTAAGGCCAACCTAGTAAAGGTTATTAGGCAAGTCAAGTCAAGTATAAATAGAGTGCGGGAGGCACTCTATTTCATCATTCTATTCTCTCTCACACTCTCGGGAGAGTGGCGCACTTGTGGAGGAGGTGAAGTTTCTTCTAGGAGATGTATATCTCTTATGCTTGGGTTGTATCTTGCTCTATCTATCTCTGAGGAAGTTATTGGGGTTTTTCACCTTTATGGTTTTCCCCAAGTAAACTTTGTGTCTCTTGTGTGCTTGCATTATTGTGTCCATGATTGATATACTATAGATATGTTGTACATGTTGTTCTCTCAGTTAAGATCCTAGATCATATTGAAGTAAATTTTGAAAAATTAACATATGCCAAGTGTCGCAATGACCTGTTTATGGGATAAAACAGGAGAGTGAACTTGTACGGAGTGCCATGTGCCACTGGTTCAATTTCAACCTCTGAAAATCATACTTGTGAAAGTATAGTCCATGCCCTACCTGTCACCTTTTACGAAATTTAATTTGGAGCTTCCTAGCCCAAGTTGTGACCTTTTTTCCTAGGTCACCTGTTTATGACTGAGATCTGGAAGAGACAGAAACCCTATCTTGTACAGATCATAAATCTGAAAGTACAATGAATTAGAGGCTCTCCTTTGGACACAAGGTAAATGGAGATCTTATCATCGATCTATAAGATTTTCAGATCCTGAAACCTCTCCGAAATGAATTTATAGAGAAAGTGCTACGATAACTGGTTTTTGCTATATCAAGCCCTAGCTTCACAAGTGCAACAAGTGTCATAAATGTCATACCATGCCTTCTCTCAAGCTAGCTCTAATACCATGTTAGTTTTTCAGAATTTAATACATTCTGATATAGGATCTTAACTGAAAGAACAACATGTACAATATATCAAGCATAAGAGACAAGAGATAAGAGACACAAAACATTTCACCGGGGAAAACCAAGAAGGTGAAAAACCCTGCAAATTCCTCATGGATAGAATAAGCATCAATACAATGATCACCATCATAAAACCCAAGAGATAGATATCTACAGGAGCATGCTCCTTCTCCACTTGTGCGCATCCTCCTCTTCTCTCGCTAATGCGAAGTGAGTGAACAATAGAATGTGTAAAATGAGAGAGTCACACTCTCTATTTATACACTACATCACTTGACCTTTACTCAACTAGGTTAGACCTAACTTAACCACATAACATAATGATGACTAGGCTGACCCCCAATAGAGTGGTCTAATAACCCTTTGACCCCCATGACTCATACGGGACCGACCCCAACAGGGTGGTCTGATAACCCATCAAGTATAAGTTATGACACTTACAATATAACTTGCGACACTTGCAAGTACACATGACGACACTTCCAATCGGAGGAATAATACATCTCCATTGGAGATACAATAAAGTACAAATGTAATACATACAATTTACAAGTGAATATCTTCCGAAGTTACAAATACATTAACACCAAGTAAAGAACAAAGATGCACATACTTCGATGTTGTTAAGGATTTGGTGAAAATATCGGCTACCTGTTGTTTGGGCGGAAAATACTCAAGAGAAAGAATACCATCTGCAACGAGACCTTGAATGTAATGAGGATCAAGGTCGAGATGCTTTGTCTTGGATTGATATACCGGATTATAAGCAAGCTATATTGCACCCTAATTATCACATTTTAACATAGTGGACGATTTTGGAACCGGACCAAGCTCAGTGAAAACATGTCGTAACCAAATTGCTTAGCTGCTCTATACTCTTCTTCACATGACGATAAAGAAGGAGTCTTCCCCTCCTTATTGGACCAAGAAATCGGACTTGAACCAAGTTAAAATAAAAGAGTCTTCCCCTTCTTGTTGGACCAAGAAATCAGACTTGAACCAAGTTGAAATATCTAACTAGCAGTTGACTGTCGATCAGAACTGTCACGTGCCCAATCAGAGTCTGTATATCCAGAAAGTGAAACTGTAGCACCACTTGAATAAAAAATACCATAGTTCAATGTCCCATGTAAATATCTTAGAATTCTCTTTGCTGCTTACCAATGAATTTCATGAGGTTGTTGCATGAACCGTGAAACCATACTGAGGCCAAAAGAGAGATTTGGTCTGCTGTGAGTTAAATATATGAAACTTCCCATGGGATGACGATAAAGAGTGGCATCAACAAGAGGAGTAGTACACTCAATAGTTAACTTTGCACCAGACTGAAAAGGAGTAGGAGAAGGTTTACAATCACTCCTATGGAAACGAGCTAATAAATCTGTAGCATACTTTGGCAGAGAGAGAATAATACCGAGATCAGTCATTTCAAAATGCTTTTGAAGATCACTTTTCATACTTTGAATTAAAACAAGTTGGCTATCGATTATAATAAGATCATCCATATATAACACAATAATGAGGATATGATCACCAAAGTTCTTAACATATATATTAGGATCATATATACAATGCTGAAAACCATTATTCAATAAATAAGTATCAATTTTTTTATACCAAGCCCTAGGTGCTTGTTTGAGACCATATAAAGACTTGTGTAATTTGCATACCAAACTTGATGATTCAACATTAATAAAACCATGAGTTTGTTGCATATAAATGTCTTCATTAAGATTACCATTTAAAAAGGCACTTTAAACATCCATTTGGTGTATTTCCCATTTATACGATAAAGTAAGATATAAGATGGTTCTTATTGTATTCATTTTAGCAACAAGAGCAAAAGTTTCATTATAATCAATACCTTCAAGTTGATTAAAACCTTTTGCAACTAATCTAGCTTTATATTTCTCAATCTATCCTTCTGCAGTAAACTTAGTTTTATAAATGCATTTACAACCAACTAAATTCTTTCCCGAAGGAAGAGGAACAAGAGACCAAGTCTTGGTCTTCATAAGAGAATCATACTCAGTAGACATAGCTTGTTCCCAATGGGGTTTACCCTTAGTGTGAGCATATGAGGTAGGAACATCTGTGGCCAAGACTTTGGTCATAAGAGCAAATTTAGATCTATTTCTACAAGTATCGGAAGGGTTACTGATCTCAGTACTTGCATATTCAAGAGTTTTCCTAGCCCAAATAGGAAGGTTAAAAGGAACAAAAGTCACTTTAGGATCTTCGAGACTTTTAGGAAAAACACTTGAAGAAGAGGAGGAACTAATATCAACAATAGAGACAGTACTGGAAGGAGTAACAAATATAGGATTAACAGGAGACAATGGAATATTCAGGATAACATGAGGTTCTACAGTCTCAGGTGTTGGAAAGACTTCACTAAGATGAACATCTCTTAGAATTATGACACCCTGATTAGAAGGATCAAACAACCTGTAAGCCTTGGAATCCTCAGCATAACCAATGAATATACACTTGTGAGACTTAGGTTCTAACTTTTTCCATTTTTCATCAGGGATACGAGCCCAACATTCACAACCAAACACCTTAAAGTTACTAATATCTGGTTTTCTACAAGGATAACATGCTTAACAATTTTTGTAGGAAATCTATTTAAAATAAAGTTAGCACAACTTATGGCTTCAGCCCAAAATTTCTTGTGTAATCCTTCCGAATAAAGCATACACCTAGCCATTTCAACTAAAGTTCTTTTTTTTCCTTTCAGCAACAACATTTTTTTGAGGTATGTAAGGAATAGTCTTTTGATGTTGAATGTAACATCCCCAAAATTTACCAAAAATTTAAATTTTTTTATGCAGCAATTAATGCTAATAGTTTTCATGCGTAAAGTATAAATAATGATCATTAAATACTTTTAACAATAATCTGATTGTAATCTATGACGACACATTCTTCAAACCATCGTCAGGATTTTAGTTTCCTTGTATCGTCTACATGTTGTAATTACAGAAATTTGTCGTAATTACTTTTTATTGCATGCAATTATTTTAAATAATTATTCTAACTGTATTAATGCTGAAACAACATATCATAACCATCATTTCTCTGTCTGAATGCAACATTAAGATGAATATTTACGTAATATCTTTTGTGTCTGAATACTTCATTTGTTTCATGTTTAAAGTGCACATCATCATTTATTTTATCTCTTAGTATGTTAGATTTTGACCAAGGATACTAACCGTTTGTTTCTTTTGTGATGAAGAGGTCCTATGGGTACCCCGAGGCTTACTTAGTTATTTTATAGCTAACACTCTTACTCTTTTTGTATAGATCATAGGTAAGAGTGATATCTCGAATTGAAAAATTAATCGATGTACATCATTATGGCTTTGTTGTACTTACTCTAGCCTTCGATGTTAAGGACATACATGTTAGAGGAATTACTTAATACCTAGGGTAAGACCTACCTTAGCTATATTCGCCATTAAAATGGGTTTGTTTAGTTTAATACATAGTGTACAGGATTTACATCTTAGCTTTAAACATACTATATGTAGCTTCTTATGAGTTACCAACCTTGAGATTATAAGTGTTCCATACATTACTATTTTATTAACATTGTAACATGGTCATGGTTTATTGCATAAAATAACCGATGCCCATCACTATGGTTTTTATGCATGTATTTTTAATGTGGTAGGGTCATAAGCCCATGAACACGGATATAAACTTATGACATAAATATGTAATGGCTTAGGATGTATTACGACATATCTATACAACAAACTATACAAGGCATGGACCACGAAATTGAGACTTAGTGGAACTCTGTGTTGGAAGGTGGCAGGTTAAACTTTAATGTTGATTAATGAGATCATAGGATTGCACGTTGGCAACCCCATGGCATGGCTTCACTTGAAGGCTTGGGGTTTTTTGTAAAACCTAGCTATGCAATGAAAGATAACTTAGCGTTAACTTTATTCATTTTCAAGGTTGGTTATGGTAGCCGACAGGCTCTCGGTTTTATCGTTGTTTTGAAATGTTTCTACCCTTCCAAGGTTCGATGGTGAATCTCCAATCTGCAGATCCAGGGTTTTGATAGATATAAGACAAACCAAAGTTGAAGGTGAAGTTTGTGGTGCTGTTCCAATCATGAAACTAAGAAGATAAAACCGTAATCGAGTTTGAGTTTGATAGCGTTACACGACTTACATTGTTTACATTTGTTTTGACTTTCAATCTTTTAACTGGTTTGTTTATGTTGTTACAATGTGCCAGGATGGCGTCTTGTCTACGTTTGAAGTTGTAAAGAGTGGGAAAAATGCTTCTTACGACCCTGGTAAGCCTCCATGATTCTCTTTGGACACCCTATGAGTGACTCATAAAAAGAATGGTGATGTTTAGGCATTGATGCTGGTCTATGTATCTCCACCGTGATGCAATTGCAACTTGTATTGGATTTTACTATTTGTTTAGATATTTTGTAATCCATTTGGCAAAATTATAAAAGGAAATGCAAAGGGTTTGATACCCTGGAGCTACTGCTCAATGTACTCTCGGCTTGGTTTTTAAAAAGGTTGTTTTTGAATATTTTTACAGTTGTAATGGATGTTTGAAAAGTATTTGTGGTTTTACCCTGAACTCATCATACTGGTAATTTATTTTATGGGCATTAAGATAACCCATTTGGAAACTCTACATTTTTATTAAAATCTTGATGATTCTGGGCAGAATCCCTCTTCTATTAATTTTTATGGCTTTAAATTCTTATGGCCCTATCGGGACTTGACCTATGATTGAAAGGTTCTTAAACCTATACGTGATAAGGTTCTTAAGGTTCTTGTGTACTCTTATTTTTCTCTTTTTGGAATTTATCAAAAGGAAAAATTGATGAGCCTCCTGCTAAATTCGATGAGTGATATAGCATGCCTAGGTCTTTGGTTAGTTTCTTAGTTATTGAGCCACCTGCTCAGTTCCACTTTCTTGGGGAACATGACAATAAAAATAGAGAAGTTTCCCCCTGCAATAGCTAGAAGTGAATTGATGCTGCTTCCAAGTGTCAGTTTTCTCTCACCCTAGTCCATTCCTCCTAGTGGGTCAGTGAACACTTTTTTCAACAATCTCCTTTGAATATTTGTCTCCTCTTTTGTCTATTAATAATAAAATATTAGAGTAATTAATTACAGTCATCCTTGACCCAACTTGGTCAATAATCATAAAAAACTTTACAACAACATATATCATAATGTTTTTCTCATAACATAAAATGCTTAGATTTTGGGTATGTGACAAACACCCCCTGTTAAGTTCAACATCATCCTCGATTTTGCTTTATTCATCATCCTCTAAGTCTTACTAGAACATAATTGGATATGCCACCCTCATATTACTTTCCAATTCTCAGGTTGCTTCATCTGGACTAAGGTGATTCCATTGCACCTTTACCTGTCCAATGGTGTGATTCCGAAGCAAAATTTCCCTCTTGTCGAGGATACAATCCGGTTCCACCAGAAAATATCCTTTTGGTTCCACCTGTACATCATTCCAATTAATCACATGAGTAGCATCATACACATACTTTTTCAAAATAGAAATGTAAAATACAGTATGTACTTTAAGATTTGGTGGCAAGGCCAACAGATATGCCTCTGGTCCAACCCTGGACAGTATTTCAAAAGGTCCACAATACCTTGTTGCTAATTTAGCACAACTTCCTAATTTTAAATTACTCTTTTTGGGTTTTACCTTGATGAAAACATGCTCACCAACCTAAAACTCTTTCTGAGTTCTTTTTAGATCTGCATGACTTTTCTGTCAATATTGTGCAATTTTTAAATTGCCTTGTACTTGTTTCACTATTAATTCCATTTCTTTCAATAACCCAAGTCCTAACATCAACCTGTCAACTGGATTATTCCATGAAATAGGTGTATTACATTTTCTACCATATAATATTTCGAATGGACTGAGTTTTGCTGAAGCTTGATAATGATTATTATAAGCAAATTCAGCTAAGTGTAGAAAATATTCCCATTTACCTGGCTGGTCTCTAACATACATTCTTAACTTATCTTCAAGAATCTGATTTACTCTTTCTGTCTGCCCATCCGTTTGTGGATGAAATGATGTACTAAAATTTAAAGTAGTATCCAAACCTTTAAACAAAGACTTCTAGAAATTTCCCGTAAATTTAGAGTCTCTATAAAAAATTATGACTTTAGGGATTCCATGCAAAGGAAAAATTTGTTTCATAAAAATTTCAGCAATGTTAGCAGCTTTATAAGGTGTTTTAATAGGTATGAAATGGGCTTCTTTACTAATCTTGTCCACTACTACCATTATAGAATCATTATGTTTATGATTTGTAGGTAAACTAGTTATAAAATCAATACTAATTATTTTCCACTTCCAATCTAGAACTGGTAGTGGCTGCAACAGTCCAACTGGGTGTTGATGCTTAGCCTTTATTTGCTAGCATTCCATACACCTAGCAATGTATTCAGCTACCTCATTTTTCATATTTGACCAAAAGTAATCTTTCCTCAGCATGGTTATCATCTTTTGGTAACCAGGACGTCCTGAATAAGGACTTTTATGTACTTCATTTAAAATCAACAGCTTAACTTTAGGTACATTTGGTACATACAATCTATTTTTATACATCATTAAACGTTGTTCATTCAGACTGAAATTTTTTATTAAATTTTCTGATATATTTTCAACAACCCTTTGCTGTAATTTCAAATAATTTTCAACCAATTTTATTCCTTCTTCAAGATGATTTTCCAAATCTGTTTTATAAGTGTTGATTGTTGCTACAAAATTTAGTCTTGCATTTCTGCTTAAGGCATCAACAACTTTATTTTCTTTTCCTTTAATGTGTTGAATATCGAAATCATAATCACTTAGGAAAGCTAACCACCTAGCTTGCCTTGCGTTCAGATTTGGTTGATCCAACAAATATTTTAAACCTTTATTATCTGTCATTAATGAAAACTTCCTTCCAATTAGATGATGGCACCACATCTTTAAAGCATGTATCACGACAGTCAACTCTAAGTCGTAAGTAACGTAGTTCTTTTCATGAATTTTTAGCTTTCTAGATTCATATGCTATTACATGACCCTCTTGTGTTAAGACTCCGCCAAGACCATCGTTGCATGCATCCGTGCATACAACAAAGTCCTTGTTTGGGTCCGTTATTTTTAAAACAGGTCCAGTTGTTAACCATTCTTTTAATTTCTTAAAAATTTCTTCACACTTTTGATCCTAAACAAATTTATTACCATTCTTTTGCAAAGAAGTTATAAGATTCGTGATTCGTGAGAATTATTCTCTAAACTTTCGATAGTAACCTATAATTCCCATGAAAGATCGTACACCAGTTACATCTTTAGGGGCATGCCATTCATTAATTTTTTTGATCTTGTCCGGGTCTACTGCAATTCCATCCTTGGATATCACATGCCCTAGATACTGTATTTTATCTTTGAATAAATCACATTTACTGAATTTAGCGTAAATTTGGTGTTCTCTTAACACTTGTAAAATTATCTTTAAGTGTTCATCGTGTTCTTCTTTAGTTTTTGAATAAATTAAAATGTCTACAAATTTATCCAAGTAATTATGTAAAACATTATTCATTAGATAAATGAAAACTGCTGGAGCATTGGTTAGCCTAAAAGGCATAACCACAAACTCGTAATGCCCATAGTGGGTTCTGAAAGCAGCCTTAAAGATGTCCTCATCTTTAATTTTGACTTGATGGTACCCAGACCTGAAGTCGATTTTAGAGAATATCGTTGCACCGCTTAATTGATCAAATAGATCGTCAATACGGGGCAATGGATATATGTTCTTAATGGTCATTTTATTTAACTGACAGTAGTCTTATGCATAAAAGCAAGGTACCTTCCTTCTTTTAAAAAAAATAATAGGTGCTCCCCACGAAGACACACTTGGCCTTATATAATCTTTATCAATTAGTTCTTTTAATTGTGATTTAAGTTCATTAAGTTCCAGAATGTTCATTTTGTAAGAAGCCTTTGAGTTTGGTACCGCTCTCGGTACCAGCTCAATGGTGAAATCTAATTCCCTTTTCGGAGGTAGTCCTGGAATTGATTATGGGAATACATCACAAAATTCCTTTAGAATGGGTATGTCTTCCAATTTTAACTTATCTTCGTTAGTTGAATGTTCGTCATTAATTACATTTATAGCAAACATTTTACATCCTTTACGAACAACCTTTTTAACTTGTAAAGCAGAAATTTGTCTAACTAAAGTTTTTCTAGGAATCCCTTTTACTGTTTGTCATAAGATATAAATAAAGAAGCATTACCAGTCATATGTTTAGAATCACCAAAATCCATTATCCATTCCAAATTAGAAGAAGAACTACTAGATGAAACAACAGAAGCACACAAAGCTACTTGTGATTCATCAAAATCTTTCTTTTTATCCTTAGCCTTTAAGCATTTTGCTTTAAAGCAATTCTTTTCAGGATGGTTAGTTTTACTACAATGTTTATAGGGAGGATACACTTTCTTCTTGTTACTATTTTCATGATGTGCATTAGAAGCATTACCAGAGTTATTAGTAGGATTTGAAGTGTGTGAATTATAACCTTTAACATTATTAAAAAATTTCTTAGGATTCTTATTATGTGCAACAAGAGCCTTATTAGGTGAGAGTTGTCCTGAAACAATTAAACTTTCTTGCTCATTTATCAATCCTTTACAAAAATAATCAAAAGTAGGCTTTGTGGTATTTGAAGACAATTCAAGAGCCCTATTCGTAGTTTGGATGAACATATCAAAACAAGATGGCAATTTTTGTTCTACAAGAATTATAAGAGCAATGTCTGTTTTATTGTAATCTTTACCATACTTATTTAATTTTTCATTTAAATTTTTCACTTCAGTAAGATATAATTCTACTCTTTCAAAGTTAGTAGGATCTAGCTCATAAATCTTTGTTTCAAGGTAATAAGCAGAAACATCATTAGATTGATCAAATAGAGAAGAAAGAATTTTCCATACCTCAACCGGGTTGTCTTATGCCTCAATACTTACCTGAAGACTATATGAAATTGTTTGACCAATGAGTCCTCTTGCTTGATTACATTTATCTTCCCATATAGCAAAAGCTTGAGCATCAACAGGTTTTTGGTTTTCACCATTAACAATCCTCCATAGATTCTTACTCCTGAGAACATCAATCATTTTTCTTTTCCATGCAAGATAGTTAGGACCAACAAGTTCAGGAACAAAAGATACTTTTGAAGTCATAATGATATGAATATTGACAATAAATCGAAATGCTAGAAATGAGAAGAGAAAAAATGAATAACATAAAACTGATATAATTTACCATACTGATCTACAAAAACACAGTAGAAAAACAATAAAGGAAAAGAAACTTTTATTTACATCCCTTTTGAAAAGTACCAAGAAAAGTCACTCACAGGTATTCCAATAGGAAACTTGACAATAAAAACTGATACTCGTGGGTTATGCACGACCGTGAGTGCGCAGGTCTGTAAAGGAGAAAGTTGTGGTTCTGATCGAGTGTTCGCGAGTGTCTGTGCAGTAAAGTCGCGGATATGCCGAGGCACTCACGGGTCTTTACATAGAAGGGTAGCAAGTACACTGAAGTAAATGCAAGTTTATCAGTAGGGAAGAAATGAGTATGTCGTAGCACACGCAGGTCTATACATTGAATAGTTTTGGGTTTGCAGTATACTCACAGGTTCGCAGTACAGAAAGTCGCAGTTAACCGTGGGTTCTACGAAGGAAAAGTCATGAGTGTCCAGTTTAAGGAAAAAAACAGTGTCGAATAAGTCGAACATGGAAACTTGCACAAAGTCTACCAAAAATGGATGGAAAACTACCGATTAGTCAACCAGAAGATAGATCTTATTGAGGAGAAGTAAAAAATATTATAGATCTAGAAAAAAAAATTCACGAAACCCTTGAAACATTTCTACAAAAATATTCACAACAAGGTTAGGTTTAGAAAAACAACTGCAGAAACATGCCCGGATCTGAAGAGAAGCCTAATGGCTACCAGATAGAAAGAAAATCTACAAAAATAAGCAATTCCCAAATGATAATAGTTATTGATTGAAAGCTATAGAAGGTGCTAGATCATAGAAACTAGCTCTGATACCATGTGAGCGATTAAGATCTAGCTAAACTATCTTACCTATCTTAGCAATCAATAACATATCACAGTAAATAAGAATGGAAATAGAACAAGGAAAAGAGTACACCTGATATACATGGTTCACCGAATTGGGCTACGTCCACGGGAAGGTTGTATTCTATTATCTCCAGAAATCTCCTTCAATCTTACAAGAGAGCAACTATAAATAACCCAAATACATTATAGCAGAGCTCGAGATCACAAAACCATGCATCAATACTATCTATGAGCATATACCACTTTATCACTTATTGTATATGATGTGACTCCCCTAACCCTATTATATACCAAGAGATGTGGAGGAATTACTCTCACATATTTCATGTGGGATAATATAATTCTCCATAATAACATCTTTGTATATAATGATGGATATCAAGAGTATACTTTACCATAATGTATATGGGATAAATGTATTACTCTTTTACATAAGATTCTGGATAACTTACAACACAATACAAAGACATTATTACCTTCCAAGGAATATAATTAATATATTCCAACGTCAATTTTTCTCTCTCGTATTCCTCCACTAACCACTAACTCCTACCCATCTCTCTCAACCCCAACCCCCTAACATCCCTCCATGTGTTAGAAAAAAAAGATCGCAGATCAATAACAATAAACAAGATGCAAATATATATCACATAAAACACATTACAATAGAGACACCAATATAACATGGTTCAACCAAAATGGGCTACATCGACACATGAATTGCTAGTCCTTTTATTACGTTTCCCAACAAATGAAGGGATACAACCTACAACACATCCATTTCAACTTCCTCTTCACTCTCTCACAGTCTCTCTCACACAATCATAGAGATATTTATAATGCTACAATACACAACTATATTACAATGTCTTCCTTTTAAAGAGAAATTACCATGGGAAAATACTATGGAACGCCCAATACCATGGGCCCATAAATCACCCATTATTGACCAATTCATGACTATGAAATTACAACAGTTTAGAAGGCATTTTTTCTTAAATGTTTGCAATGGGGGTGCTGCACCCAAACTCTCGTCAGGGGGGGCTCCCAAACTAATCTCCCCCCCATGGATCCCCCATGGTGACTATTTTGGGGCGGGGGGGATCCCCCCAAACCCCCTGTCATGGGATGGGATCCAGACATGGCTAAAACATGACCTATGAATAAGGAATATCAGGCTCCATAACCAACAATATCCCACTTGTAGACTGATCACAACAACTCCACCGCTGTTGCACTTGTTGGACTATGCTCTGAACCTTGGATCTGAAAAATTTCTCATCTTCACCTTCATGATTAAAGGCCAATTGAAACCAAGAAGGAACTCAATTTCTTTCTGGTTACTACCTTTGTTAACATGTCTGTAGGATTTTGGCCAGTGTGTATCTTTTCCAGCTTCAACAGTTCATCTTCAAGAACAAACCTTATGAAATGGTACTTGAGTTATATATGTTTAGTATTAGAATAGAAGAATGATTTCTTTGCAACATGAATGGCACTTTGGATGTCACTATACAACCTGCTATTCTCCTGCTTCTTACCCAATTCCTCCATGAACCTATGTAACCAAATAATCTCTTTACTAGAAACATACTCCACTTCTGTTGTTGAAAGTGAAACAACCTTTTGTAGCTTCAAAATACAACTTACTACTGTTCCACCTACAATAAATACATACCCTATGGTGCTCCTCCTACTTTGTTTATCACCTGCCATATCTACATCAACATATCCTTGTAGAACAATGTCTGAACCTCCAAAACATAATGCACTAGTGGTAGTACCTCTCAAATACTTGAGAATCAACTATACTTCCTTCCAATGTTCTTTACATGGATTATTCATATACCTGTTCACAACTCCAACTGCATGTGCAATATCTAGTCTTGTGCACACCATGGCATACATCAAGCTGCCAATTGCTGATGAATAGGGAACCCTAGACATGTAATCTATCTCTTCCTATGTCTTGGGACACATCTCCTTAATTAGTTTGAAATGGCTGGCCAAAGGTGTACTAACTGGTTTTCCATTATGCATTCTAAGCCTCTCCAAAACCTTTTGTATGTACTCACACTGAGGCAATGTCAGTTTGTTATTTTTCCTGTCTCTTTTTATTCTCACACCAAGGATTTTCTTTGTAGAACCCAAACACTTCATCGCAAATGAATTAGATGACTTCCTTTTGAGCACATTTATATCTTGAATGTTAGACCCTACAAAAAGCATGTCATCCACATACAATAACAAGATAATATATCTTCCATTATATAGCCTCTTGAAATAACCACAGTAGTCAGAATGACATCTACTATAACCTTGTTCTATCATAAACCTGTCAAATTCAAATACCACTAGTTTGGAGCTTGCTTCAGGCCATACAATCTCTTCTTCAACCTGCATACAAAATTCTCCTTCCCTTTGACCTCATACCCCTATGGATGCTACAATTCAATCTCTTCCTCCAAATCCCCATGGAGAAAGGTTGTTTTTACATCTAACTGTTCAATATGAAAATCTTCTACAACCACTACATTTATAATAGTTCTAATTGAATTCATTTTAAAAACAGGAGAAAATATTTCATGAAAATCTACACCTTTCTTCTATGCAAACCCCTTTACAACAAGTCTGGTCTTGTACCACTTCTTTCCTCCATCTTCTTCCTTCAACCTGTAAACCCATCTATTCTGCAATGCTCTTTTACTTGCAGGAAACTGAACCAAATCCCAAGTCTGGTTTCTTACCAATGATTCCATCTCCTCATTCATGCCTTGCTCCCACTTATTTCTAGTTTCCACCTGCATTGCTTCTTCATAACATTCTGGTTCACCAAAATCGAGTCATCAATAAAAAATACAGTGAAGGAGAGAATCGTTCATGGGTCTACTTAAATTGGTAGATCTTCTAACACTTGCAGGAGTTTGAGGTACCTGTTGCTGTTCTTGATTTTTTGGCACCTTTGTAACTTCATTTTCTTTGATTTCATTAAGCACTGTGTACTTTGTGTTTTTATTTTCCCATTTCTTTCCGTGAAATTGATCTTTATACATGACATTTTCATTGAATACAACATCTCTACTCCTAATGATTTTTTTATTGTCATAATCCCATAAGCAATAACCAAAATCATCAACCCCGTATCCAACAAAGGTACATTTATTGGATTTAGCCTCAAGATTTGTTATATTTTCTTATGAATATGGACAAATACTTCACAACCAAAAGTTCTCAGAAAATAGTAGTTTACCTTTTTACCTATCCATGCCTCCTCTGGAATACTACCATCCAAAACACTTGAAGTCTCTTTGTTTATTAAGTAAACAATAGTATATACAGCATCTGCCCAAAACTGTAAGGGAAATCCTACATGCAATCGCATACACCTTGCATGCTCCATGATTGTTCTGTTAATCCTTTCTAACACATCATTTTCTTATGGTGTTCCTGGGACTCCCTTCTCTCTACAAATCCCATAGATATGAACAATAACTATAAAACACCTTGCCGCAATATTAACCTCCATTATCACATATGAGACACTTCAACCAGTTTCCTGTCTCATTCTCAACCAAAGCTTTCCATTTCTTAAAAGTAGCAAACACATCATATTTATGTCTAATGCAATAAACCCAAGTATTTCTAGTTGCACGATCAATAAAAGTAACATAATAACGAGATCCACCAAGATATTGTACATAAGTCAATCCCCATACATCTGTATGTACAAGCTCTAACTTTTCATTCTTCTTTTGTTTCCCAACCCTAATAATATCACTCTCTTCTGTTTTCCATAAACACAGTTCTCATAGAATTCCAAACTTACCTGCTTCAGATCTGGCAGGAACTTCCTTGAGTGGAGAATTTGCACCCCCTTCTCACTCATGTGTCCAATCGTGTGATGCCACAATGATGTATATATTCTTGTGGAAGCTAAAGAGGTAGAATAGTCAATATTACGAGGACATAAATACAACGTACCTATCCTGTCTCCTTTTTCTATCACCGTTGATCATTTAGTGATCTTCCACCACATTTCTCTAAATGTAGATAAACAACCACCATCTCCCAACTTCCTAGTTGATATTAAATTTATTTTCATAGCAGGAATATGCCTTCCATCTTTCAGCATTCATTCACCATTCTTTAACTTTATCTGTACATGAGCCATTCCAACAATTTCACATGGTTCATCATCACCCAATAAAAAATCTCCAAAATCACCTAGAACATAATCATGAAATAATTTCATATGGGGTATAGCATGACATGAAGCCCCTGAATTTACTACCCAGTAATCACTAGTATTATCTAATGCAAGAATCAAAGCATATTATAACACATCACCTGCTACATTTGCTTCCTGAGTAGTCTCTTTCTGTATATCTCCTTTCTTCTTTAGAGATCTACAGTCTTTCTTCAGATGTCCTTTATTTCCACAATTCGAGCACTCTATCTTTCCTAATATGGACTTATTGCAATTACTTGGGCTCTTTCCTCTCTCCCTTTGTCTTCCCTTTCTCTCCATGGTCAATGCATTACCTAATGTCTCACCTGTGCTTTTCCTTTGCATTTCCTCGCTAAGAATAACACCAACAACATCATCAAATTTCAAAGTGTTTGAACAAGAGATAGAGTTAATTACATCCATGACCAAGTCATTCTAGCTTTCTAGCAATGAGCACATGATTAGAAGATCCCTAACCTTGTCTTCAAAATTCACATTTACAGAACTTAGCTAATTTGTAATCATATTAAATTCATTTAAATGATCAACAACATATCCACCTTCTGACATCTTAATATTAAATAAAATCTTTATTAGAAATACCTTATTGGAGGCTGAGGGTTTTTCATATAGCTTACCCAATGCGCTTATCAGACCCTCTGTTGTCTTTTCTTTTGAAATATTGAAAGCCACCGATGAAGGCAGGCACAATTGTATTGTTCCCAGTGCCTTTCTGTCAAGGACCTCCCATTCTTCGTCCTTCATAGTTGCCATCTTTTTTGCTTTTCCTCCCAACGGTAGGAATGAATCCTTCTGATACAGATAGTCCTCCATTTTCATCTTTCATAAATGGTAGTTTTGGCCATTAAATTTATCGACCTTAAAATTTCTTTCTTCCGTCATTGCTCCAACTCGAACCAGGAACCCTTCTCTCTTGGGAGTTTATCTACTAAATAGACCTTTGGCTCTGATACAACGTATTAGAAAAATAGGATCACATTTAGTAATAACAGTAAACATGATGCAAATATATATCACATAAAACAAATTATAAGAGAGACACCAATATAACATGGTTCACCCAAGATGGGCTACTTCCACACATAAATTTCCAATCCTTTTATTCTGTTGTCCAACAAATGAAGAGATACAACCTGCAACACATCTGCTGCAAATTCCTCTTCACTCTCTCACAGTCTCTCTTACACAATCATAGAGATATTTACAATTCTACAATACATAGTTGTATTACAATGTCTTCCTTTTAAAGAGTGATTACCATGGGAAAATACTATGGAACACCCAATACCATGGGCCCATAAATTACCCATTATTGACCAATTCATGGCTATGAAATTACAACATTTTACAAGGCCTTTTTTCCCAAATTTTCACTACGGGGGCATTGCCCCTGAACCTCCGCCAAGGGGGGTTCCCAAACTAGCTATTTCCTACCCCCCTTGGACCCCCCATGGTGACTAGTTTTGTGGGAAAAGCCCCTCAAAACGCCCTTCCCATGTGTTGGGATCTAGACACAACTGAAACATGACCTATGAATAAGGAATATGAGGCTCCATAACCAACACCATGCACTCTCTCTCTCCCACCCACCTACCCCTCCCCTACAACCAACCCCCCATCTCTCTCTCTCTCTCTCTCTCTCTCTCTCTCTCTCTCTACCCTAACCCTTACTAATGCCCTCTCTCACTTTCTCTATCCCCTACTCCTCCACCTACACATAAACCCCACCTCCCTCTCTCTCCCATAATCCATTAACACCTCCCCCTCTCTCTATCACACTCTTACTGCCTTTAACGCCCTCTTTCTCTCCCTATCCATAACCATGCCTTCTTCCCCTCTCTCTCTACTACTCATGCTACCCCTAACCCCCTCTCTATATGTCTCTCCTAATCCCCCTCCCCATACAACTTACCACCCCTCCCCCATATCTCTCTATTTTCCCCCACCTTGTACCCCCCCCTTCTATCTAACTTCCCTAATAGTCCCTAAACCTCCATCCCCTTCCACCTTGATGTCTATCTCTTTCTCTCTCCCAACCCCCCTCCTCCCCCTACACCTAACCACCTACAACTCACCTACCACTCCCCTGGCTTTCCCTCTATCATTCTTTCATCCCTCTACTCCTCCACCTACCCCTAAGCCCCATCCCTCTCTCTTCCCCAACTCCTTATCTCTCTCTTCCCCAACCCTTGATCCTCCCAACCCCCTCTTAACTTTTTTGACTAAGGTAAATTCAATATTATTAATATCACATTTCATTTTAACTTTACATATCATGTGCACATTTTGTAACTAATAAACATGCACACATTTTGTATAGTAAAATCATGCACATGCTTTTCATAAAACCATTCTTTTAAGTAAGAAAATGAATTTGAATTTAAATAAAACATGCCCGTGTTCCTTACCACCTAAATCGAGCCTCGTCATGTGTTTGGGTGTCATCCCTCTTCATATGTAGATGCTTTAGAGTTAGCTTCGGGTTAACCAAAGATGTGATGTGGAAGGATATGGAGATTTGGGAGGATTATGAATAAATGGAATTCCATATTGGTCCTAAAAGTAGCCTCGATAAAGCCCTAACTCTAGTTTTCTAGGTAATAACCAACAAAGAGAAATCTATATTTTTTGGATTAATATATATTTGAATATGTATATTGAAGTCACATGCACATCTAATCACAAAAGAAGACCACCATATACATCTGAATGTGTATGTGAGTCACATTAAACTAACTAATGAGACGACTAAAATTGCATGTAAAGGTAAATGCAAAGGTTTGTTAGGCTAATGGTGGTGTGTATGTTCAATAGGTGGTAGTTATATACGTTCAATTAAGCTAACATAAAGACGGATATTAATAGTGCTCTAATGAGAGTATATTTGTATGCCTTAGTTTATAAAGAAAGTTTACATAGATATAGGTACCAATACAACAATAGTAGACCTTTAATATTAGTCAAAACAAGTTATATAAAATGTATAATAAGTCTTTTAAATTAAATATAAAATGTTTTTAGAAATAATTTATATTATTGATTAACTAATTGTACACATGATTTAATGAATTCAACATTTTAATTTAAAATTGATTTAAAATGTAATTAAATTTAAAGTTAAGATATAAAAAATGTATATTTTATTGATTAATAAACTATATCAAACCAAATCCTGGTCGGTCTAAGTTTTACATGTGTATATAATTATTTCTCACCAATAAATTGCGATGGGTTTATGAGATTCTGAATTTTCTTTGTTTAAGATCGGGTAGGTCTGAACTTTCTTTGGAGTTAAATGCATGTGCATATAACTATTTCTCACTAATAAATTGCGATGTGTGTCTGAGATTTGTTTTCCATACATACGTATAACCTTTTAACTGTCAATTCAAAAAACTATGATGAAAAAACTTGGGGCAGCCCATATAGTTCAGATGTAACAACATACAATTTTACAAAGTTATGAACCTTTCATGATAGTGACAAATTATGCACATCTGGATAGCCAGAACGGACTTATAAGTAATAATTTACTCAGTTAGAAAACACAACCCTCAAAGTGTGTACTGCAAAAAAATAACAGATCGCGAATATACGAAATAGCTGAGATCAAGTAAAAGTGTAGCCTTTAATTTTGTTGAAATAAAATCACACCATATAATGCAAAATGAAATTTGAGAGACAGTAAATTTGCACAAGTTTGTTATTAAATTTTAAACTGACTTAAATTATACTGATAACCGAAAGCAGATGCCCGTTAAAAGCTAAGATAAATTATTTACTGGATTAGTGAACACAACCCTATAACTGTAAATTATGAAGGTTTAAACAGGAGCACTTAATTGGTTTGAAATAGAATTACAGCAGATATGGCAAAATAAAATTTGTGAGACGATAAATTTGCACAAGACCACAAAATCTAAAACACACGGAGACGAAAGTTACAATCAACAAATCAATAATGGATTAAGGTAAAGTGGACCGCAGTGAGAATCATAGATTACATGAATACATGTACGATAGCAATCGATCTTCATCTTCATAACCTAAAATACTAATTCAATAGTGGAAATTTTGGTAACTGGAAGCAAGTGAGAAACAACAAACAAAAAAAGGATCTAACCGCAGTGGGAACATTCTCAATGGTAATATGTACGATACCAATCAGTCTTCATCTTTATAACCTAAAATATTCCTCTTCATAACCTAAAATAGCAATGCATGATGCTAATCCTGGTGTGCCATAGAGGAATGTCTCAGAATATTCAATCCAAGAGAGAGATTGAGAGAAGGCGGATGCTCATCTTCGTCATCTTCATTTGCTGGAAGATTCAAATCGAATGGCATTGGCATTCTATTTTTCTTCTTAAGTGAAGGAGAGAGTTGCGGGTCTACCACTCCTGAAGATGAAGGAGAATCACAAACACTGGTCTTCATGGCTACAGGAAGGTCATTTTGTGTCTTCTTCAAATGAGACCTCACATTCTCTCCCAATAACGGCACCTCCATCGGCAGCTGCTGCTTCAGGAGAGTCGCGTAGTCAAGAAGATTACCAGGAATGGTAATGAGAATGGGAGTTTTAGACGTAATATCAATATTGCTACTCAGATTCATGTTATGATGGCTCAGTCCTTGCATTCCCACCCTTTCATTCACGTAAACACAGGGCATCGAGGGCTGCATTTGTTTACCAAGGGTTGATCTTGTAGATATCATATTCTTGTACAGCGGAGAGGCCGGAAGTATGGTGGTGGTGCCGGTGGTGCCGCTCTCGTTGCGAACGCGGTCGGGGTGGAGGAAGGGAGCGGCCGGAAGTATGGTGGTGGTGCCGATGGTGCAGCTCTCGTTGCGAACGCGGTCGGGGTGGAGGAAGGGAGCGGGGAAATTAGTTATCGCTTTGGCTCCTCTGATAACTCTGGCGGCATTGTCATATGCTTTTGCCGCCTCCTCGCTGGTCTTGAAGGTGCCCAGCCACCTGCGTTTCTTGATTACTGGATCTCGGATCTCTGCGGCATATCGGCCCCATGGCCTCTTTCTCACGCCTCTGTAATGCACTTCCTTCTTGGCATTGCCATTCACATTCGCATCGGCGACGCTCTCGCAATTATTGTCGCCATTTCTTTCAATGAGAGCCATTAGGGCAGCTGAGACTAGCGGACGGAGTAGCAGAGAAAGAACTCCTTTCTGTTAATAATAGAAGAGCAGAGTGGTAACTCCTTTCTATTCATAACAAAATAAAGCAGAGTGGGAGTCCCAAGGCGGCTAAGGAGGGCGAGGGCTGGGGCTGGGGCTGGCACGGAGGACGCGGGCAGCTGGACCTTACGAAACTCAATGGTTTATGTCTGGCTTAATCATGTTTGACCACCTCATTAAATTCATTCCCGTCCTTGGAAGCATCATAAGGTGACAGTCGGTACTCACTTAGTAGATCTATCGACCGCGGCAGGAATTTCTGGACGGTCAAAATTTATTTGTCTTTGTCTGTGGGCGCCATGTTGGTCAGTAAATGCTAAGAAGCAGTTTCGATTGGCGGTGCCGCGGTGTCGAAGCGTGCGATTGAATCATACTTTAGTTAAGTTTAGGATTTGTTTTATGGTAGAATTGTGATCCTAAGGGATTGCAATAAATTTGAGAGTTGTATAGACAACGTTGAATCACCATGCTTCAAATTGAAATGTGCATGTGCTACCTTACAATATTTATTACTTAGCCACGCAAGACATCGTATATAGGAAGGGTTGTGTGGTACTGATTTGATTCTTAGTAAAACCTAAATAGCTTTAAAATCTATGAATTGACCACATTCATTAGAACTTTGACCGTAGTGTTTTCCATGTTTTAATTACAATTGGTCCAACAATGCACCACGTGAGCACGTTGATTGATTGTCAAAGTCAAACATAATCAATGTGATATGGTTTCCCTGGGGTGAACATGGAGTGCACCATTTAATGTTGTAGTTGGTTCTAAACCAACTAACAATCCAAAAGCCAAAAGCTTATATCCTGTAGCTACAATATTAAATTAAATGTTGCATTACCAGCTCTTTATTGTTAGCCCTTTCTACTAAGGATGGGATTTGCTAATCATGAGGCAAATTGTCCAAATACAACTTGCCCATCAAATAAAATGTAAAATTAAATTTAACTATCATAAATCTTCAAAAAAATGTTGAAAACCTCTTCGAAAATAATTGACACCGTCAAATTTAATAGGTAGGTTGGATTTGAAATTCCAATCTTCTTTTCCACTCTTATTATGATAAATTAATAATATTGTTAATATACTTTAATATATTTTGGATTGATATCCTTGAGATGTAGAACACTCTGTGGGGGAGACCACCCGTATGCTGAATGGTGGTCGGTTCAAAACCCCATGGATACCAAAAAATCCAGCCATGTTTGGGTCTTAGATGCCCCTCGGTTGTGGTTTCCTAGCCAAAGGCCAACCTTGCAAGGGGTACCACTAGCCAACAATATATATATATATATATTGGATTGAGTTATAAAAATATTGTTTTTAAACATAAATATAATGTAATATTTAAAATAATAATAAAATAAAGGTGTATTTGTAAATAAATAAAATAATAATAGTCAATTGAGTGTAGATCGAGTTGTTGCGAAGACACAAATATCACTATGTGATATGATATGAAACAAATATGTAAAGTTGGTTCTTGGTTAGTGTTGAGAAAGTGGGTAGGATGCCTATGGATAATGTGTGGTTAGGGTTTTTATGGTTTTTTTTGTTGGCTCCCACATCCTTTTATGGTAGCTCTTCTCATGGCAATGTCAAGGATTTTCATGGAAATTAATGATCAAAATTAAAACCTCCCTATCCCATCCTAGACATTTAAACACATCCTTGAAAGGCAATTCAAGAAACACCTTTCAAAAAACAAAAAAAATTAAACCATTTGCCATTTATTAAGGACAACAAATATTGGAAAATTTCAAAACAATTGCCACATTTTCAACAAGCCATTAATGTATTGACTCCACCCAAATCGTGACATTGCCTAATGTGAGCATTGTGCTTTCCATATCATATGAGAATGGATGTGAAATGTGAGCTAGATTCAAGGTTCAACTCCAAAGTGTGATCTAGATTCAAGGTTCAACTCCCATTACTTTTGTTTGATGTATCTAAAGACTAAAATCATCTCTATCCACATTACCTTCCATCTATTCCCTAATACAATGTACCCTTCCATACTATTAAATCCATCACGTAGCTAGACCCAGATAATCTTACCATTTTATTGGCATATGCACCATTTAAGTGTCACTTATTAAATGCTTCCTAGTGAATTGTGGGAACCTTGTATTTTTTAATTCCCAAATGAATTCATACATTATGAGAATTTTTAATTTTTGTTGCACTGAGAGGAGCAAGGTGCTCTACAAACCAGTATGGGGGAGACATTGTCACGTAATGTAACGTAACGTAACATAATGCAAAAAAGTAATCTAAAAAATTCATGTCGGCTCATGAAATAAAAAATTATGAAAAGTAATTAAAAAAATCCATGTCGGCTCAGAAGATAAAAAATTATGAAAAGTAATTTAAAAAATCAATGTTCATCTATAAAATAAAAAATTAAAACTTAAACCTGAATCTATCAACCAAGAGAGAGATCAAACTTCTTGAGTTTAAATTAAAAAAAAAAAATACACCTCAAGAAATTGGATCCCTCTCTATGCTTGATAGATTTGGGTTTAATATGGATCTATGCTAGTTGATATGAGAGCTACTATCCAATTTAATATGCAGATTTAATGTGTTCATATCTCACACTCACCATAATGTTGTTTTCTTTTTTATCTTTACCTCCACTCTTGGCTATACAAAACACCAAAACAATTAGTCAAGGGCTATGGGTGTAATTGCAATGGCATCAAAAACTTATTATGAGGACTAATTGTGATTGTGTGGTTCAATGGAAATTTTGAAGAGAAAAAAATAGACATGGAGGGAACTCAAGAAAATCTCTTTTTCTTTTGATTCACATATTCCACTAATGCTATATATATTTGGTCAAGCTCATTGTAAAAATAATGTATGGTTTTGATTTGTTTCACACAAAAACAGTGGTGATGATTTTGCTTGGGAAAATGTTTTATTAAGATAAGTGAAATTTTCTAACTTGCATGTTCTTGGTAAAGTTTAGTATGAACCTGCAAAAAATGGGCATTGTCAACATCACACAACCTCAAATTAAGATTACAACAATGGGAATTGTGTTTTTGTTAATCCAATTTTCTACATCATCAAATCCTCACTCCTCTAATCATTCCATTTTCCCTAATTGTATCTTTATCAGCCACACTCATCCACTTTCTTCTTGTTGTTTCTAGAAACATTGACATTAGTGTGACAATACTTTAAGTGCCAAACATTTTGAGAATGCCTCATAGCTCTCTTTCCATTTGACTTACTCCAAGATCAATGAAACATATCAGTTACAATATCCTTAATGCTTGGAGCAACAATTTTAATCCCTAGGTGAGATTCTTAAGAAAGTTATGGATAAAGTAACATAATTATTGTTATCATCATATTTATGCAATAGGGATTGTTCTCTAACATCCACTTTATCACGAATTCTTGAATGGGTTTAGAGATAAACTGAACAATCAGTACCCTCAATGTACTTGGTGGTCTAGATGAGTAATTTCCTTTAGCTTTGTGTTTTTATGGATATTTGGAAGATCCAATTCATAGAATCCTTATCTTTATTAACATAAAATGGATGTAGTCATGCTAGATATGCATGTACCTAGGGAAATATAAGAAAAGTACGCTATTTTCAATATAAAATTATCAACCTTAAACACAGTCCTCAAGGCCTGCTACAATTTCTTTTTTTTCTTCTAATAATTAGATCTACATTGAACATGACACCCAATATTAATCATGATTGTGATATGCTCAATATGAATGCAACATCCATTATTCATGCATCATGTTGATACACAAAACAAATCCTCTCTTATATGGGTGCACATAAAAGAAAAATTGTTTGTGATGTTGTGTTGAAATCTGTATAGTTCTTAACAATTTTAACACTTTGTCATTGTTGTAGCTTTGTGTTTATGAGCTTTTTTCACTTTTAATATCCATATAAACTATTAGATGGTTGTAACTGAAGTAACAAAGCATATAAATTATTAATATCTATTGAAATTACAAGTTATCAATTAATTTGGTGATTTGGTGGTTTGTTACTTTTAACTATGTAAAAAATTGAAAAGGTAATATTTTATGTTTAGAATATATTTTTTTGTAATGTGTACTTAGTTTTCTCTAGTTAATTGAAGTACAATTATTTATCAGCATTTGATATGGAAAGGTTGGATGAAAATGTGCCCTTCAACTTGAAATTAAGAATATCTCTTCAAATTCAATCATTGATGGTAATGTATCTATCTCTGTGGTATCTAAAGTGGCTAACATGTGGCTCTATGTGCAATGTTGAATGTGGCTTACTCTACAAAATCCTGGTTATGGTCTTGCTCATGGGCCTTCTTGTGGTCTTGTTCTATAGAATGTTAATTACTATATTTATTTACATTACATGTAGTGGTCATGATGGAGTACATTTTCCTTGCTACCCTTGGTAACATTCCATGTAGGGTTTCTCTAAGTTTTCGGCTATCAAATTATATAGTGTGATCTATGTTAGTGGCTTATCTATGTTTGGTGGCTTTGAGGGACTAGGGAATGGAAAGACTTATGGTTTCCTATGAATGGAAGAGATAATTCTTGTTGATGTTTTCAATGTCCCAAATCCAAGTGGACCAAGATTGAAACCACCCTTACAATCAATGACAATTTTGCAGCGGGACTTAATCATCGTAGTTCACTCTACAGGTTTTTCAATTAAGATGCATTGCAAAGTGTCTGTGTTCCTCATGCACATGGACATGCACATACACTTATCAAATGGCCCTTCACAGAATCAAGAAGCTAAATAAACCACTTGTGACAGATAAAACATGCACCACTTGGATAGAGGGGGAGTAATGGCTATTAGTATCTAACACTTGAGAAGCTCCTCTAATGTCAATGGAGCAATCAATAGAATACTTTCAATAGGATCGATGACCATGAATTGAGGGGAATGATCTTCCTCCCCTTGTTTCTCTAATAGGTGTAAGAATAACACTTATCAGTGTAATTCTCTCCACTTTTGCTTCATGATAGAGGTAGATATAATGGATCCCAGATTGCATGAGGATGAGACATGTGTACTATCCAAATTGGTTTTATGGTGGTCGTAATTCCAAATAAATGACTTAAAAAAAGAACATAAAAAATAACTGGTGGCTGATGCATGGATAGTGGGTAGTTCATGTCAAACAACTTGTTTAACTAGAAAAAAGGGTCCTATCATGTTCACCACCCACAACTTAAGTGGTTGTGCTAGTGTATGTTTCTCGCAAGAAGATACTTGGATATCAGCACCACAAGAAATATGGTTCCATAAACACCTTGGTATTGGCTTATAATTAGAACAATCTCATATCCTTCCTTGCACAATATTGTAACATCCCCTTTCACCCAATTCTACTCATGGGAGGGTTCATTAAATGACTACGAGCTTCTAAATTTCACCCCATAACCATATTAGGAATTCATAATACATCAAATATGTGTGTATATTCAAAATAAATAAAAAACATAGTGGAAATAAACTTGATCCACACACACAACATCCATATACAAGCATAATCATGACAAGAATTAAATAAAAACGTTTTAGATTCAAATACATGAGAATACTTATATTTTTCCAACCCAGATCTCCCCAAGCTAGGCTATGAGAATACTATGCCCAGTATATAGTCCTTTTGCTGAGAGGCCACCCCCAGGATGGGCTATGAGGACACCAGGACCAAGGAAACACCTACAAGCTTCTCTCTCTTATCCCATAGCTTGTTCTTCTCTCTATGCTTAGAGAAATGATCATATAGAGCTCGACAGGGATCTCATTCAACCCTCATGACCTTGGATCCCACAATACCTACCCCACAAAACTCCCTTATGTGTGTAGGCATCCCCTTCAATGATCCATGGTTCTCTTGGGTGATCCATCTTGATGGGTACTTCCAGTGTTTGCATAGAAGGAGTCCAATCCTATGTATGTTGTTAGAGAACCACATGTAGCCTCAATTTGTGGCTTCGCAAGCATTTGTGAGAAACATAACTCAATGGGTAAGGGTTCCTAGCTTTCCCAACTTCTGTGCTCACTCACAACCATCGATGTTTCCTTCCAAATATATAGTGTTGTCTATAATTTCAAATTCCCGGGTTACACTATCTGGTACATGGTCATGAACAACAATGGGGATTTCTGCATAGTGTAGATCGACATGAGAGAATGAGACGATGAGGGTTGACCCCATAGTATATAAGATAATGGTGAAAATAAAACTAACATAACTTCTGACCATAGAGGAAAGGAATCCTGGCAGCATTAGACTTAGTTTTCGTAGCTGACAGAACTATCAAAAAAGTGTATCCATTCCCATGTTTCAATAATTGCATGAGGTGAATTTTCCACCAACTTCACAAATGCATTTAATGATTGGAAATATTCAAAAGATGGTGATTGGATCATTTCATTCACATGGAAAAAATAGTCTGATGAGTTCTAAGGTTGACACTTGGAAGTGAAGGATTTAGTATCCCATAGGACACCTTTCCTCTTCCTCTTTGGTGGAATCATAGCCCCTCTAGAGCGCTTTGCATGACCATCTTAGACAATTTTATTATTTATGTAATATAATATTTACATATATTTCAAGTTAACCTGACAAACCAACCATACGGTCCAATTGAAAATATATACATCATACATGCCTAGCCATTCACTAGTTGGGCCTTGGCTTTGAGCTATGCACTAAGAATCTATACTAGCATATTTACATCATTTACATAATTTTGGTTAAATACATTTCGAGTAATGACACCATCCTTGATGTTTTCTCAAAATTAGAAAAAAAATGGATATGCCTCTCTCATGGAATCATCCAACTCCCATGTAGCCTCATCGGGGCCAAAGTGCTTCCACTGCACCTTTACCTGCGTAGTGGATCAATTTGGAACTCTCCCTCAAGTTCCACCTAGATCACATCCCAATCGATCACATGGTTAGGATCATGTACATATTTATTAAGCAAAGAAACATGAAAAACATTATGATCTCTAGTGTTGGAAGGCAATGCAATTCTATATGCAATTGTCCATATCCTCTGAAGAACTTCAAATGGCCCACAATATCTTGGTGATAGCTTGGGACAAATTCCAAGCTTCAAGGAAAATTTCCTTGGCCTCACACTGAGGTAAACATGATCCCAACATGAAACTCCCCTTGCACTCTATTCTTATTTGCATAGATATTTTGTCTATCTTGGGATTCCTTTAAATTTTTCCTAATTTTTGCAACCTCTTGTTCCATTTCATTAAGCAATTTTGGATCAAGTACAATTCTATTCACTAGATTATCCCAAGTAACTGGTGTTCTACACTTTATTTGTAATGTCCCTTGTTAGGAATTTTATTAAAATGACAATTTTCCACTTTTTTTTTCCTTGGTTCGACCTTTGACTAGTTTTGATCTCTAGGTCTCAAATTTGCCCCAAATGATCCCAAATCTTCTGAGAATGTATATGAATGATATTAGAACATAAATATGTGTTTCAGGGATGCCTTTGTACCTTTAAAACACTTCTGCAAATACTCTTTCAATTCTGGTCAATGTAGGTAACTTTACTAGTGATTTCCCTTTGACTAGTATTGGTCTCTAGGTCTCAAATTGACTCCAAATTCCTTCAAATCTTCAAGGAAGGTGTATTAATGATATTAGGACTTGAATATGATGTTCAGGGATAACATATGGCCACCAAAAGACCTCTGAAAACTCTCTTAAGATTCTGGACCAAGTATGCAATTTTACTAGTAATTTGGGGTTCAAATCCCCCTGAGGTAAGTACTGAAAATGGCTTCCGAAATGCCTCCAAACCCACTCAAATTTATGAACAGAGGTATGTAATGTGTTAAGTATGTTATTAAGGTCTCATATGAACCATTAATGGTTTACTACAACTGTTCTCACCCTCTCCCATTCAACTGCAAAAATCACCAATTCGACCCTTGGGGAAATGGCACTATTTCTTCTCCCAATGCAATTAAACTGAGTAAAAATACTTCAAATGCTCAATTACAGTACATGAAACCTTTAAAATACATCCATGGCAGTCCATTAATCACAAATTCATCATAGAATCATCCATTCATTCGAAATCATCATCAATACATTGGTTCACAACAAGGTAGTGGGGAAATGGCATTGTTCTTCCATTAAAAATGAGGTTTATACATTTCTACTTGGAATTTCGACCTGAAACTTTCTGGAGATGAAGAACAGAGTATTTACTTCATATTACAAAATAAATGGGGCATTAGAAGCTCCCCCAAAGAGTACAATAGCTCACCAAAAACGCCCTCCCTCAAGGATCAAGAATATGCCATCAAAACTGGAAATGGTTGAAGGAGTGAGCTGCAATAGAAGAAACCATGAGCTTCCCTGTAGCTTACACCTGAAAATAAAGACTCCATTAAAGCTCCAAATGAAAGGTCTGAATGGCCTTTCCAATTGCCAACTTGGATGGGAATCTTTCACCCTCGAAATTGGCTAAGGCAAGAAACTAGTCATCCACTAGCTCTCCCTCTTCACAAATGCAATTGCAAATTTTACAAATGATCAAAAGCTATTCTCATACTTCATTTCTACATTTTATAACCAACATTAGCCTTCTAAGGGTCGAAATCCTCTCAATAGATTCAATAGATTTTCATTTAGGAAATATTCCACATTTGCCACTTGTCTCCTAGTTCTAACCTTCCATCTTCTCCCAAATTCGATTTTGAGTCTCTTTGGCTTCTCCAACTCCCAAATTCGCCTTGTTTGAGCCTATTTTTGGGGCTGACATGTCATAGTGGTCAGATGTCAGAGGTCAGGTCTGCAATTTGTCATAGTTGTCATAGATGCTCCATCATTGGTGTCATAGGGGCTAGGGAATCTAGCCCAAGTATCCACAAACTTCCACTTTGACTCTTTATCTTCCATGGAGGTTACCAATCCTTCCAAATTCGACCTAAGATGCTCAATGACATGTGTTATGACTTACCAACTCACCCAAGAGTGTTTACATTCCCATTAATTTGAATTTGCAAAAGAGAGATACCATGTATTATGAAAAATCAAGCTAGTGTGGGTCCCACATCCTCCATATGTCTCCAAAACCATTTGTCACTTAGGATTTCTCTTGAATTTCTTTATTCACTCTATTTATTAAATACTTAAACCCTTCTAATGTCTAAACATCATTTATTATCCCCCTTATTCCAAATCCCAAAGCTTCCACCCCAAACCTAGGAAACTAGTAATTTTCCTCCTTGGCAATTATTTGACCCTTAACATCAATTTTACAAACTCTAATGAATATGGCTAATGTGATTAGGCCATTGTGACCCAATTCCAAATTTGGGACATGACAAATCCTCCCTTCCCAATATTGCTTGTCCTCAAGCAATTTCAAACATGGGTGTTGAAGAACCTGCTTTCTGTATAATTCTTTGAAGTTGCCATTGAATTGCCAAACCTTGAGTCTTTGAGTTTCCATGAATATTTTAGAGAGGAACCACCATGTTTGCTGCTGCACTACTCTTATTAAAATCACTTTATTAAGTTGGGAATCCATCTCCCATGCTGCTTGCTTCCCCAAAAAAAATGAAACAAATGAGACAAATTATTCCAGGGTCCCATTGCTTGTATTGCACCCCAACAATTAAGAGTGCTCTCCAACCTACACCATTAGATAAGAGGATTCTTGGATCCCATTTTCTTGTATGCATTCTTCCAAACATCATGAGTACCAAATATATATCATCAAAGTACATAACAACATAATGAAAATGTACATCAAGGATATGCTTCATCAAAGAGTCATGAAAGTGCTTATACCTCCAAGCAAGTAGACCACCATTTTCCAAGTGCATACAAGCTTCAAGTGACCAATCAAATATGCTCCAATGACATAGGTGAGGATCCCATGTCCTATAATGCTGCTCCAAAAGGATGTGATATGCATCAAAATATTCATCCATGTATTCTTTCATCCAAGAAGTGAATGAAGAATCTCCACTAGAATCTGAACCAAATAATGAGCAGAAAAAACAAGGAGACTTCAAATGACTCAAAGAAGTCTCACCCATACATCCATGAATGTGAGAATCATAAAGATGTAACAAAGTATGTGGCTGCCAACAAAAATGTTCTCCCATCATAAATCTATTCATCCAAGTGTTGGATGAAGTTCCTCTAACATCAAATGAACCCAGTGTTGAGCAATAAAAACCATGAGTATTCAAGTGACTCAAATCCATATCATAGGTGCATCCATGTAGATGTGAATCATCATAAAGTGACAAATTATGCTGCTGCAAATGTGAATAAGAATGTTCTCCAACCATGTCATCATAAAAGTTAAATCTAGGAGTTCCATACTCCTCATGTGGCACCATAAAAAAGAACCCTTTCATCCATACTTCATTGAGACTAATACTGCAAAACATGGAATTGTAGAATGTAGGAGAATGTACTAACTCACCCAAATGATCAAAAAGTTCAGGAGTTTCATCATGGGAAGGATCCATGTGGGTAGTATCATGCAGCTCCTTCAAAAGTGTGAACTCTTTGTCATAGTTTGGTTCCAATGTAGAGGAATCATGCTCTTCTTTAAAAACTGCATAACCTTCATCAAGAGGCAATTCAAATTCCTCTTCCACCACATCAAGTGTTTGGATCTCTTCAAGTTCATCTTCAAACACATCAAGAACATTCAAATTTTCACATTTCTCATGATCCACCATGTCATGAGAATCCTCCAAACAATCTACCCTTTGACAATCTGAAACATAGGAGAAAAAACAAGTATCTTGCAACTTTTCAAGAAGTTGCTCATTTTGAATTGTGAGCTTATGAATATCCTCATTATTCTTCAACTATGCATCATGTAACAATTCATTAAGCTCAAACAAATGGTTTCTATCAAAAAGCAGAGACATGAAATTACCTTTGATGTGGCACATTGCTCTTTGAATCTTCTCCATGTCTTCAAGGAAGGATGTTTCCTCCAATGAAGTAGCTCTCCAACAAGAATTTGACACCAATGCTTGAGTGTCATGGAGAATGCTGAGGGACAGTCTCTTGGATCTTATTTTCATTCATCTTTAAGGACCCTTCAAGAAAATGAGGCTCTTGCAAATGAACCTCCTCATCTTCTTCAATTTTGCTTGGACCAACTTCATGAAGCTCAAGTGGTGATGGGGAAGTTGATCTTGGTTCTTCTTCAACTGCTACAAGGTCTTCATTATCATGCTTAATGAAACTTGTACTTGTAGAAACACTTTCAAAAGTGATCTCTATGTCACCAACATAGAGGTGTGAGAACCCATCAGTAGGTACTCCTTCATAGTTTAAGCATCCATCAGTAGATGCTCTTTGGTTCATGTCTAAGCTAGAAGGTGTCTCGAAATGATCTTCCATATTTTCAATAGAATCTTCTTCATGCTCTTGTGATGTCTCTTCCTTTTGCTCCTTAAAGCAAGCTGATGCATTTTGCCCCTTGTTTTCCTTAGGATTAATATATTTGGAATCTCTTCTTGAATAAATCTCAAAAGCTCTCCTCAAGGAGGACATCATTTCATGCACACATATATGATACTCGCTCCAAGGGTTTTTACAAGAAGGGCATAAACCTTTCTTCACTAACTCCACATCTTCATTTTTGGGCCTATTTTCAAAAACATGTTCAGCATAGTACTCAAAAGACATGGCATTTTGTGTATTTTTGCTAAAAACAAGATATTCTTGATATTTTTGATATTGTTGGGGCAAGGTTTTATATTTTGCTCTCCATCTTTGGAACTCACTCATAGAATTATCCTTGGTTGGTGTGACACACTCATATTCATCAGATTTAAAGTCATAAGAATAATCTTCATTTCTCTTGAAATTGTAAGAAGTGTTGCATGATGGCACCTCTTCCTCATACCATTCACATTCTGCTTCATATTGCTCATAAGCATCTGCATATTCCTCATAAGAATTGTACTCATAGGATTCATCATAATAGTAAGACATGGCTGCCAATTATTCTTGAATGTATGTACCTAATACACAGGTGCAAGGACCATGCTCTGATACCACTGTAATGTCCCTTGTTAGGAATTTTATTAAAATGACAATTTTCCACTTTTTTTTTCCTTGGTTCGACCTTTGACTAGTTTTGATCTCTAGGTCTCAAATTTGCCCCAAATGATCCCAAATCTTCTGAGAATGTATATGAATGATATTAGAACATAAATATGTGTTTCAGGGATGCCTTTGTACCTTTAAAACACTTCTGCAAATACTCTTTCAATTCTGGTCAATGTAGGTAACTTTACTAGTGATTTCCCTTTGACTAGTATTGGTCTCTAGGTCTCAAATTGACTCCAAATTCCTTCAAATATTCAAGGAATGTGTATTAATGATATTAGGACTTGAATATGATGTTCAGGGATAACATATTTCCACCAAAAGACCTCTGCAAACTCTCTTAAGATTCTGGACCAAGTATGCAATTTTACTAGTAATTTGGGGTTCAAATCCCCCTGAGGTAAGTACTGAAAATGGCTTCCGAAATGCCTCCACACCCACTCAAATTTATGAACATAGGTATGTAATGTGTTAAGTATGTTATTAAGGTCTCATATGAACCATTAATGGTTTATTACAACTGTTCTCACCCTCTCCCATTCAACTGCAAAAATCACCAATTCGACCCTTGGGGAAATGGCACTATTTCTTCTCCCAATGCAATTAAACTGAGTAAAAATACTTCAAATGCTCAAGTACAGTACATGAAACCTTTAAAATACATCCATGGCAGTCCATTAATCACAAATTCATCATAGAATCATCCATTTATTCGAAATCATCATCAATACATTGGTTCACAACAAGGTAGTGGGGAAATGGCATTGTTCTTCCATTAAAAATGAGGTTTATACATTTCTACTTGGAATTTCGACCTGAAAATTTCTGGAGATGAAGAAAAGAGTATTTAATTCATATTACAAAATAAATGGGGCATTAGAAGCTCCCCCAAAGAGTACAATAGCTCACCAAAAACGCCCTCCCTCAAGGATCAAGAATATGCCATCAAAACTGGAAATGGTTGAAGGAATGAGCTGCAATAGAAGAAACCATGAGCTGCCCTGTAGCTTACACCTGCAAATAAAGACTCCATTAAAGCTCCAAATGAAAGGTCTGAATGGCCTTTCCAATTTCCAACTTGGATGGGAATCTTTCACCCTCGAAATTGGCTAAGGCAAGAAACTAGTCATCCACTAGCTCTCCCTCTTCACAAATGCAATTGCAAATTTTACAAATGATCAAAAGCTATTCTCATACTTCATTTCTACATTTTATAACCAACATTAGCCTTCTAAGGGTCGAAATCCTCTCAATAGATTCAATAGATTTTCATTTAGGAAATATTCCACATTTGCCACTTGTCTCCTAGTTCTAACCTTCCATCTTCTCCCAAATTCGATTTTGAGTCTCTTTGGCTTCTCCAAATCCCAAATTAGCCTTCTTTGAGCCTATTTTTGGGGCTGACATGTCATAGTGGTCAGATGTGAGAGGTCAGGTCTGCAATTTGTCATAGTTGTCATAGATGCTCCATCATTGGTGTCATAGGGGCTAGGGAATCTAGCCCAAGTATCCACAAACTTCCACTTTGACTCTTTATCTTCCATGGAGGTTACCAATCCTTCCAAATTAGACCTAATATGCTCAATGACATGTGTTATGACTTACCAACTCACCCAAGAGTGTTCACATTCCCATTAATTTGAATTTGCAAAAGAGAGATACCATGTATTATGAAAAATCAAGCTAGTGTGGGTCCCACATCCTCCATATGTCTCCAAAACCATTTGTCACTTAGGATTTCTCTTGAATTTCTTTATTCACTCTATTTATTAAATACTTAAACCCTTCTAATGTCTAAACATCATTTATTATCCCCCTTATTCCAAATCCCAAAGCTTCCACCCCAAACCTAGGAAACTAGTAATTTTCCTCCTTGGCAATTATTTGACCCTTAACATCAATTTTACAAACTCTAATGAATATGGCTAATGTGATTAGGCCATTGTGACCCAATTCCAAATTTGGGACATGACATTATTCCATACAAAGCTTCAAATCAAATTATTCCCAATGATGCTTGATTCCCATTGTTAGATGAAAACTCTACCAAGTGTAGATAAGCCTCTCGCTTGGATGGTTTGTCTATTAGATACATGTGTAGCATGTATTCAAGCACCTGATTTACTCTTTCTGTTTTCCCATATGTTTGTGGATGGTAGGAAATGCTAAAGTTCAGTTGTGTACCAAAGTCTACAAAAATACTTTTCCATAAATTTTAGGTAAACTTAATATCCATGTCATAAATTATTGCCTTAGGAAACCCACGCAATCTGAAAATTTTCTTCATAAAAATATTTGCAAAGGCATATGTTTTATATGTGGAAGGAACTGGTATAAAGTGTATCACCTTAGATAATTTATCCACAACAACCATGATGAAATCATGTTGTCTCACTGATGTCATTGGAAAACGTGCAATGAAATCCATGGAAAACACTTCTAATTTCCATTCCAAAATTGGAAAAGGATGCAACAAACATGTTGGTTCTTGACGTTCAAATTTCACTTGTTGACATTTCGTACACTTAGAAATAAACTTAGCAATGTCCTTTTTCATTCCCGACCAAAAATATTTCTTCCTAGTTGTAGCAATTGTTTTCTAGTATCTTGGGTGACCGAAATATGGCATTTCGTGGATTTCATCCTGTTAGGATATTCCTATACTCCATCCTAGTCCCACCAGTATTTTGATCCTTTACATTTTTAGTCATGCATGCACTTTTAGGATTTGCATGCATTCTAGGGTTTGCATGCATCCCAGTCATCAGTCCAACACCTAGCCCTCACTTAGCCAACCCCCAGGAGCTTCTACTATTCATTTTTAGCCCTCCAGTTGATTAATTTGCCCTTCTTCCTTGATTTTAGGAAGCAACTCACCCATCTTCACCTACCAGTCCAGTTGTGTTCAATTTATACTCAGTTACACTCAGTTACACTTAGTTACACTCATTTACACTTAGTTACAGTCAATTACACTCAGTTACACCTACCAGACTGATGGCTGACAGTTACTTGAGCATTGATGACTCCAATGATGATGATGAAGACTTCCAATTGTGATCTGATGATACTAGTTGTGCTTTTTGAGCATGATCCACTTCTTCCCAAGAAGAAGATACCTCTAGACACATGACCAAGCATCACACCTGCTTGAGTTTGGAGCATTTAATTTTTGTGTGTGCCTTACAGTCTGTTTTTGAGGAGGGGGTATGTTTCCCATGAAATTTTTCCACTTCCTTGGTTTATTGATTGTTATTATTCATTGTATTTGGTGAACTTTGGTCTTAGTTACCAGGGCCCAGGATGGATTAAGGGGGGGTGTTAGGATATTCCTATACTCCATCCTAGTCCCACTAGTATTTTGATCCTTTACATTTTCAATCATGCATGCACTTTTAGGGTTTGCATGCATCCCAGTCATCATTCCAACACCTAGCCCTTAGTTAGCCAGCCCCCAGGAGCTTCTCACTATTCATTTTTAGCCCTCCAGTTGATTAATGCGCCCTTCTTCCTTGATTTTAGGAAGCAACTCACCCATCTTCACCTACCAGTCTAGTTGTGTTCAGTTTATACTCAGTTACACTCAGTTACATGTAGTTACACTCAATTACACTTAGTTACAGTCAGTTACAGTTAGTTACACCTACCAGACTGATGGTTGACAGTTAATTGAGCATTGATGACTCCACTGATGATGATGAAGACTTCCAGTTGTGCTCCGATGATACTAGTTGTGCTCCGATGACACTCGAGTGATCCTTTGATCACTCCATGAAGGCTAATTTGAATTGCCACCTTAGGCATTCAAATTCCTCATGCATTGTATTATTTATATGTCCATTTGTGATTAATAATTTATTGTGTGTGAAGTATTATTGCTTCTATCTGAGTTCCATTGTACCATATTATTCTGTTGCTCATTATACTGTATTGTTCACTCTTCTTCTATTTTCCTGCTTTATCATAATTACTCTTGTGAGGTACACATCATCTCTTAGATCTGCTGTGAGGATTTTCACACATCCATAACAATTATCCTCATGCTTGCCACATTTGGAATATAAATCTTGTTTTTATAAATAAGAAGTTTATCATCTTCAAAATGGTAACCTTCATACCTCTTTTCTAAATTTCGTTGCTGTAATTTTTCCTTTATTTGCACATAGAATTAATCTCTAGTAATATATTTAACAATCTGTTTCCTCAAATATAAATGGAAGGTACTAATGACTGCCACATGCATTGATGTGCTTTTCTACTAAGTGCATCAACCACTTTATTTTCCTTACTCTTTATGTGTTTGATCTCAAAATCAAATTCACATAAAAATTCCAACCATCTAGATTGCCTAGCATTTAGTGTTGGATTCTCAAACAAATATTTCAGGCCACAGTGGTATGTCCTTAGCTCAAATTTTATGCCCATTAAATAGTGCCTCCACATTTTCAAAGTGTGCACTATAGCTGCAAGTTTATGGGTAGCATAGTTTTTCTCATGCTCTTTCAATTTCCTTGACTCGTAGCATACCACATGGTTATCTTGCATAAGAAGTCCTCCAATTCCTTGTTTGCATGCATCTATACACACCAAAATATCATTTTTTCCATTTGCAATTTTTCAGAATTGGAGCAGTTGTGAGAAGCTTATTCAACAACTGGAAGCTTTCTTCACATTTCGGTGTCCACTCAAATTTTATCCCCCTTTTTTGCAAAGAAGTGATTGGGTGTGTAATCTTGGAGAATCCTTCAATGAACCTCCTGTAGTAACCAACAAGATCCATAAAATATCTCACATATGTCAGATTCCTTGGATTTGGCCAATTCATGATGGCTTCAATCTTCTTAGGGTCCACCAATATTCCTTCTTTTGAAATAATGTGATCCAAATAATGAGTTTTATTTTTGCAAAAGTCACACTTGATTATCTTTGGATACAACTTATGCTCCCTTAACAATTTCAAAGACATTCTCAAATGTTCTTCATGCTCTTCTTCATTCTTAGAATAGATAGGAATGTAATCTAGCAAAAAAAAACTTGTCCAAATACCTATTGAAAATACTATTCATGAGACATGTGAATGTAGTTGGTGCATTGGTGAGACCAAATGGAACAACCACGAACTCATACTTCCCATACCTTGTCCTAAAATTTGTCTTGTGAATGTATTCTTCCTTGATTCTCACTTGATGTTAACCAGACCTCAATTCAATCTTTCAGAATACCTTTTCCCTTCTCATTTGATAAAAAAGATCATCAATTTGAGGAAAGGGGTACTTGTTCTTCACTTTGACTTTGTTTAACATCCTATAATAGATACACAATCTGAGTGTTCCATATTTATTTTTCACAAATATTAAGGATGCTCCCCATGGAGACACACTTCGATGAATGTACTTCTTTTCCAACAATTCTTGTAATTGCATTTTCATCTCTATAATTCTGGTGTACTCATCCTGTAAGGTATTTTGGAAACTGGTGCAGCTTCAAGAACAAGATTGATTGTGAAATCAATGTTCCTCTTTGGGGGAAGTCCTAGAACTTCAGCGGGAAACACATCCCAGAATTCTTGCAAAACATAATTATCATCCAACTTGGTAATTTCATTTTCTATTTTCCCCAAAACATGGGTTGTATACAATTGGAAAAATTTCCTATAGAACTTCTTCAATTGCATGGTTGAAATATTCCTAATAGAAACTACCTTTGGAATTCCCTTTACAACCCTTGGGTTTATTCATTCATCAATGCATTCAAAATTATCTATGTAGTAGTCAAGTTTAACTCTATGTGCTTCCAACCAGTCTATTTCAATGAGAATATCATAGGAACCAAGTGGCAAAATATTCAAATTTGCAAAACTGAGCAGTCCATCCATTTCTAGTGGAAATTTCTCCATCATTTCACTAACTTTCCTCTTGGTTCCTGTAACTTACCCACCCATTCATTAGATTCATATAATTAAAAACCATTGTGTGTAGATGCAACTCAATTGAATATGCACAGTGGAAATAAGCAAATTATTCACACACACTTCATATGCATACAACATATCAATATAATCATCAAATTACACATTGTAGAAGTAAACTACAGAGACAGAGAACACTTATCTTTGTTGTGCAATCGTCCCAAACAACTAGCTATGTCGCTGCAACGTTCCTCCCAACCGTAGGTCTCTGCCCAGCCTGTATTATTTCAGCACTCAGAGACCACCCCGAGCTGGGCATGATATCTACAAGGAAAAGGGGACTCTCAAGCTCATCACAACCCAAAGCAATGGATACCCATCTCATCCCCCAACATTTCTTACCACACAAAAAACTCAAAACTGAGCATGGATACACATAACAGCAAAATCACAATTTCTGGGCATGAAGAAAAAGCGTTTGGCAACCAAAAATGAAATGGCAATTGGGGGATCACCATGAGAGAACAAAACCGTTTCCAAAAAACGTTTGTGGGCACTCAAGGGACAAAAACGGCCTCCATAAACCCCAAATTTGTAGCTCCCTTCTTCCCAGCCATTTTGCATTACAAAAACGAGTTCCCAGGCATGGAAAATGCAAGAGATAGATGAAAAATGTGATGGGAAAATCCCCAGCTAGCTCAGACTGCATGAGAGGGAAAAGGCTTGGGAATACAAGGGCCAAAATGACCTTCACACAGTCATTAACTGGAAGCAGGGAACCAACACGATTTTTGGGCAAAACCGTGACAAGTTGGCACCCGAAATTGACACATACACAGTCACACAATTGATGGGAACATTCAAAAATGATTTCTGAGGTAGGAGATAACAATTAGGTTCACAAAAATGATTTTTCCACAAATGAAACCAAATATGGAAATTCAAAAACGTTTTTACAACAATAATGGAAACAATAAGCTATCAAACTTATCTATTGAGCTTCCCAACTGATTCTCTTCTTTCTCCACAGTCCAGCCATCACAAAAACGCCCTTCTTAGTTTGAAAACTAGTGAATTTACAGCGTACTCCATGAGAGAAACGCCCAGCAAGCTCCCACAAACATGAGAGAGTGAAGTCTAGTCATGAATAAATAGCTTGGGAAGGCAATTCGTGGGTGTTTTCTTTTCTATGAAGGAGAAACAAGATTTTCCATGAGGGTGGCTTGCCCATACTCGAATTTGGACAACCATACCTCCCCAATCCCCAAGGCATTAACTACTTCACCCAACTCTTGGGAGAAATCAATGATTGGGTACAAAAGTCAACATGGGTAGTTGAGGGTTGATGGGTTTTCTCATTGACACTTGGTTTGACTACATTGGCTCAAGGGTTTGAATATTTCCCTCCCAATTCCTTGTAATATCATGCCCCCATCTCTTGTTGCATTGCATAGCTAGTTGTGGGTGTTTTATTAAAATGTATATTTACAATTCCAATGTGCTTGGCTAGCACGCAAACCATATGCATCAATAAATTGATGGAGGGACCTTAGCCTTGAGCTCCTCACCATGATTTCATAACAATATTACATCATTTACAATTTTAATGCCATGGGGTCAAACTGGGGACGTTACATACCCCTCCTCTTAGAATAACACCGTCCTCGGTGTTCCAATACTTCAGTATGTATACCCACTTTACACATGCCTCAAAATTCACAAAAGGTGGCAGGTATGTCCTGCATTCCATATCTTTACTTTGACCTTTCAGGATCAATTCCTTTGGCTTCCTCAAGCTGATTTACAAGTCTGGAATTCCATGGCCACCATCTTTCTTGCTGTCCTAGTAACTAATTGAGCAAGATTTTCAGCCAAAACAAATAGCTTTTGGTTTGCTTCCATGATCAAGGTGCACAATTGGCTCTCACTTTTCTCACTAGCAATCACTTTGGCTAGTAACAGCTGCAACAATGGCTTTCAATGTCTCCCCTATGAGACTCATCATGGCAATTCTTGTTAGGACAAGCATAACACAATATTAAAATTAGTCAATTATATTCCTAATTGACTTGGAACGCCCATGCTTTACTCATGAGACTTCCACACATTTCATGCTTTCCTCCATACACATGAACTCATTCATGTTCATCCTTTCACAAGAAAATAACTCTTTCAGCATTCACAATTCATTTCAAGCAATTAAACACAATTTGTTTTCATTTATGACATGCACTAAACAATCTTTTGTTTCTAAGATGCATTAGTTAAAAGGAAAGAGAAGAGTAAGAGTTTCCCTCTCTTAGTGTTGTTCCAATCCGGAGCCACACCATCACTTGTGGTTCTATGCTCCTTAGGCTCTTTCACTTCAATGTGAATGCTTGACTTGCCCTTAATTGGCTATGACACTTAGTGTCTAAGGTCTGTCTAATGCTTTTCAACTTGGGTACCTCTTCCCATTCTGCTTACAGAACCTTTGGTTGCTAGGACCCACTCATGTTCACTAGTACCATCTTTCATTACTGCTCATACTGAGCTCTTTAGGACAGTCACATGTCCACATGAATCCTCCAGATGCTTTCATAGTCCTTTCTTCCAACAATACCTGCAATCAAACATTGAGTCAATTCATATGTTTAGTTTATTTCCATAGGGTTTGTCTCCAAACAAGAGTTTAAGAAATCATAAACAAATCATATACAAACGTATTTCATAAGAAAGAAGCTATAATGTAACCAAATACTTATCTGCATTGGAAGTCTTCACTTTATTCCACGGGATCCTTCTTTGCTTTACGAGCCTTGGATTTTCCATGGACACAATTATGAATGTTGGGCCAACATGTAGGCTACTCCACAATCATTCGAATAGGCAATGCCAGGCCAATACGCTGATTGGTTTTATCAATTATTTAAGGGATATTGGGCCAGCATACACGTTGTTTCACAATATTAAGTAGTGAATGCCCAACCAGTTACTCTCTGGATTTATCAATAATTTCATATCGCCCACTCATTTAATCTCTGGATTTACCAGTAATTTTATAGCGCTTCCAGGGTCTTGCTTTCCTGCAATGACCAAGGTTTCCAACAAAGAAACAATAGCGTATCAGCTTAGCTGTCAGAAGACTTATACCTGAAATCTTCATTATTTCTAACAAGAAAATAGATGAAAATGAATACTTATCTGTATTGTGCATTTTCCTTGCTACTCCACAGGTTTCCTTCTCTGCTTTACAAGCCTAGGATCACCTGTGGGGTGGATGCTTGGCTAGCACACATGCTGCTTCCACAACATCATCCGAATAGGCAATGCCAAGCCAGTACACCGACTGGGTTTATCAGGCATCCCAAAAATCAGTATGCTAAGCCAGTACGCCAACTGGGTTTATCAAGCATACAACAACCATTTCCAAGCCAGTTCTCCGGCTGGGTTTGTTAGGAAATAACACCCTTCACCAATACCTCCACAACATGCAAATAGCCAATTCCAAGCCAGTACACTGACTGGGTTTGTCAGGCATCAAACAACCATTCACCACAACATCCACATATCCAATGCCAAGCCAGTACACTGACTAGGTTTATGAGGCATAAAACAACCATTGCCAAGCCAATACACCAAATGGGTTTATCAGGCAATAAGAACAACATAATATGATTATGTGGGTCCTTCTCTTATGAAACCAATGGTTCCCTCCAGGAACTCCATAGGTGACTCACTTGACTGTAGGCTAGCATGGCCCCCACAATACCCACTCACACTACACAAGGATGATACCCCTTTTCGGCTACATAGCTCCTCGGGCCTATCCATCTCTTCGAGTGTCCTTTAGTGTGAGCATATAAAGGATACCACTTCCCATACAGTCCTCTTGAGTACTTTCTCTTCACATTGCTTGTTGGATTATCAAATGCTGACCAGAGGTTTTACAAAGACCCAGGTTCTGCGCGGTTACCTCAAACAAACAAAACCCCTTCACACCGGCCCTTTCAGCAATAGCCTGCGAGCAGGTTGAGGTCTCACTCGAGGTGTTTCTAATGGGACACTGCAGACTCAGATGTCCATAGTGAGTGATGATTTGATGACTGTGACGATGTTTGTGGCAGCACTCCAGTCGAGCGCTGCAAAGGTTGAACTACGCAGTGTTGGCTAGCACTGCGGATTGCGCCACTACCTTCTTCCTTACTGTGGGGCTCAATACAGTCCTGCGGACCATGCTGCTTGAATTCCTACACTAGACCATTTGCAGAATACTTAAGGCAAACGGGGTTAAGTGTCAACTACCCACTCAGTTATACACTTAACTAGCTGATTATTTAATGCTCAGGACATATCCTTAAGTGTTACTATTTTAAGTATAATCCTTAGGTGAAAAATAATAGTTATACATTCGTCGACTGCATCCATTCAATAGGTAAAAAATTTCTCTATGCTCAAGCAGGTGATAGATTCACTGTTCTTAGGAGCATTGATAATATTAACCATACATCTATTCATACAGACTTAACATATTATTCCATACTCTCTTGATAGCAAATGCATATAAAAGCCTTCTCATAATAGGCTGCAAGTAAACATTCCACATCCAACTACAGAACAGATAAATATAATTACAAACACATAAACATTCAATCATTTGACACACTATTTAATGTGGTTCACTCCCCTGGGTGGGAAGCTACGTCCACAAGAACTGTGTTTGATATTTCTTTAAGGAAGGGTTCACAGTTCTTAGCCATGCACTTAGTTGTGGCTTTCTTCTTGCTCAGATAGGTCTCTGCGCACTCAGTTGTAGATCCTTTACAATGTAGTCTCGACTCAGAAGATATTACAATACAAACATGGTCACAGTGACCAGCGTCTCTCGTCTTTTGCAACTAACTCAACCCAACCCTTCCTATACAAAAATGGTCTTCTTAAATAGACCATGCCTGAAGGTCATGTCTTTACAATATTGAAGACCGAAACCCTTAGGGTTTCCAAACCACTACGGTCCCTCTGAACCGTTGTGCCAGCTTCTGATAGCGATCCTGCTGTCATGGCGGTCCTTCGTACCTTAGATCCATCGATTTCAGCCCTGTTGTGCGCACTCCAATAGGTTATCCACTTTGAGCCGCCCTTCCACTGACTGACTCGTGCAACTGGCTCAGCTCCCATCGCTTTCTCTATAGGCTATCTGTCCCTTAATAGCCACGTACAACTAACTCGACTCCCAGTCGCTTTCCTTCCGTCGTTTTCCTCTAACCAGTCGCGTACCCTGCTGTACACCGAACCGTCACTTTCCCGATCTGTCCTTTGCTTAACGAACTCATATAGTCGACTTACTTCCTGATCTGCTTATGCCCGCAACTCGGCATCTTTTCAGCAGTCTTACCAAAAATAGACCATCGCCAATCTATATGCTATATCCGGCCATCCTCCGTCCAGTACATATCTTTACTGGCTCCACGTGGCCTACTATCTTCTCATCACTGAAACTATGCCGCGCTGATCTTCGCGACATACTTCAAAACTTGGTATTGTGCTCATCTTCGCAGCACTCCCGATACTTAGGCAACATTCCATATTCTGAACTATGTACAGCTCAGGTCCATTCATCATCAAAAATATCACCCAAAATGGCCCTGTTGGGCCAGGCCCAACATGCCCCTAACACGTACCTGTGGCTCGTCCCTGAGACCCTTTCAATGTCTAGTACTAGAGTCTGCTCACTAATCTGAGTGTTCAGCTTGTCTGCGAACTGAGTATAAGCGTCCGTCATCTCCTTCATTGTTTTTTTTCCCTCCTTCTCCATTTGTTTGATATCTTCCTCATATAGGACTACCTTGTCCTCCATTTTCGACTTTAGGGTCCGCACCCTATCCGCTATTCTGTGGATGGTATCCTCGGGATTATCTTGGATTTGCACTCCTTCGATCTCTATCGCAACAGAATTTATTGTAGCTTCCAGCTTCTGTCGACGCTGATGTTCATCTCCCATCATCAGTAAGGTGCACGTGCTCGACTCCTCGAGCTTCCTGTTCGTGGCTTGCAACTGAGCTTATGCTCTCATGGAATGCGTGGCTCTGTCACGCATTTCCTCATCCACCTGTGTGTGCAAATCATTCAGACCAGGTAGCGCAATCTTTGTTAAGTCAAGCTCAACCACATTGATGTCCTCCAACGTAGGGTATGTGACTATGATTGGGTCAAGACGAACAAGTCTCATTTTGGGCGGCAACACGACAGCGAGGGGAGATGGTGCTTGCTACGAAGCTTCTGCGGCTCCCGTGTCACGCGACAAGGGAAGGCTCTTGTGGACACCCTCCATTTTCTTCATGAGCCCTTGCATTGCGACCCAATTCCTTGCAAGGTCATCTTAGATGGCCTTATCTCTTTTCTCCTTATCTGACATAAATTCTTCGAGGGTCTCATTCACTTTGTTAGCTATCATATCGAAGTCATCATCATTGAGGGTTGGGTCAGGTTGAACTTTGCTTGCTTTTTGCTTATTTCTCGCCTTCGGCTGGGATGGGCTTTCCCACTCTTTCCTCTTGCCCTTCTCTGGTTCTTTCCCTTCAATAATAGGACATGGTGGAGGAATCGGCTCATCCACTTCTGAGTCTGTCCGGACGTCCAGAACTTCGACACAGTAGTTGGCAGGCCAATCTTTCATAATGAGCTCTATATCTACTTCTATCATGTGGTAGTGCCCTGGGAACCACTGCGGCTTCTTCATCTTTGCCTTTGGAGAGATAAACACACAACACATGTCAGCCATAAAATTGACAATGCCTATGTACTTTCTTGTTACCTTCTTCGTTATTCTTGGTGTGCGTGTGATCACATCGCGCAACTATGTGTAATATTAATAGAAGACTTCTTGGGTAGTGTGCTGGCATTACGGATTTATATTTTCCCATAGGTTCATGAACCTAATTCCTCTAGGTTCAGATCTATCAACACTGACGCCAACAAAGTCCTTCGGCTCTTTCCATCCGATGAATGCGATGAGGACAATCAGCCATGTAAAATGGAAGTTGCCCCCATTTCGTTGAATGTCGTTGAGTTCCTCCATGAACTCATTTAGTAAATATTGGCACCAATTAAACTTTGTGCCCTCTGCTGCTGCAGCGCCAAGAAGTACTACGCCCACAGGCACCTCGGTGGGTCTTGCTATTCTCAATACCTTTGCCGCAAGCATCTATGTAATGAATTTTGTTGCTCAATCGTCAATCTCTTCGATAGGAAAACCCCGTTTTCCCTTCACCAGCGCATGGCTCTTCTTCATCTTTGCCACGGTGTCTTTTTCTTTGGCCTTCCCTTGGAAGAATTTCTTTGGGTCCTCACCGTGCTTACTCAATCCTGTAATAAAATGGATTAGGTCGATACTGATGTCTATGGGCCTTTCCATCCATAGATAACCTTGGTGGATTCACGCCATCAAGGTGCGGACCACAACATTTAGTTCAGTCGACATTTCAAAATGGGGCAGTCGCAGCAGGTTTAACAGTTCTAACTGCACCACCGATGTTAACTAGCTTTCGGCCACCAGATTCAGCTCTCCTTTTGCATGCTTTTTCCAGCACATATATTGATCTGGTTGAAAATTTTGGTACTTGGGATCATGCGGCTCGTCCTTCTTCACTCCTAAGAGTTCATAGTCCTCCCATTTGCAGTCTGGGATCTTTCCCAACAGGTTTGTTGTAATTTTTACATGCTTGGACACTGGCGATAGAGGGATATTGTACTTGGCATTCTTTACGAGCTTATATACAGGGGCATCCAGTGCCCTCGGCGAGATATACTCTGGTTTCATCTTGACTGAAATTTCCTTGGTGAATATGGTTTGCCTTGTGCTCACCGAAGTTGGCTTGGATTGCTTTGACAGAAGTCCAATTACTGTGTCCTTTCCCTTATCCTGCATTGTTGGATTAATCCTTGGTGATCTGCGGGATCCTTCACCTTGTTCTACAGTGACCTTAATTGGGGTTTTCATTAACTGTTGAATCCCTTTGTGCTGAAAGATTCTTAATGTTTCTTCAATAGTAAGCTCTTGCTCTGTGTAGAAGGGTTCGGACATTCACTTGATGAGATAGCGGCTATGGCAGAGGGAATACAGATGGCTACTAGCTTGGAGAGGTTAATTACAGAAAAAAATTCTAAGTGCTCGGTAATGCCCGAGCCTTCAAATGGTGTTATTTATAGGCGCAACAAACCCCCTTCCGCACCCTTCAACGGATAGGTAGGCATTAATGCGACCTATGGCAGCCAAATCCTACGGATCTTTCAGTCTTTTCATCTGTGAGTCTGTCCAGAATGGCTATCTTCCCTTTAAATGCTCAAGTGATTGCTGCAACGGTCAGCTAATGGCTATTTTCTCAAAAGGCATGCAATGGCTATTTTTCTTTGAATGCTGCGCCGAACTGTGCAGGGGAACATTTCAACTCCTGCGCAGTTTCTTCGCAGTACTGATCTTTGAACTGCGCAGATGTTTTTCCACTGTTCTGCTTCTAGATCCTGTGCAGCTTCGGCAGTGCTGCGCCACTCATACATTCTCCCTTTATGATACATGTGCAGACTCTATGCATTTCTAGTGCCCAATTTCAACTGTACTTGGCACTTAGAAATTTATCCCCATGTTTATCTTTCTGCATGTTGCGAAGTAGGACTATCGCGGTACAACTTAACTCTGCTTCCATTTATCATAGTGGGTAGGGTATCACCAGCTAAAGTGGCTAACTGAACTGCACCACTATCAGTGACATGCATAATAGTATATGGACCAAGCCAATGTATTTTAAACTTGCAAGGAAATTTCATGAACTTGCTATCATACAGGAGGACTAAGTCACCTACCTGAAAGCATTTGTTCCTAATATGGCGATCATGCCACGCCTTTTCACGATCCTTCTGTACTTGCTGCTAAAAGCATGCAATGAAGTGATCCTCTTCCAAGCCGACTAATTGTAGTAGTCTTTCATCTGATGCTTCGCGGGCTGCCATTCTGGTGAATGCAGCAATCCTCAGACTGGGGATAATGTACTCCATTGGCAGCCCATAAGCCAAACGAAAAGGTGTCTGTCCCGTCAATTTCTTACAGGTTGTCCTGTATGCCCAGAGCATAGACGAGATGTGCAGGTCCCAGTCATCCCTGTTTACGTTGCACACCTTTGTCAGTGCATTTTCCAGTATCTTGTTGAAGGCTTCAACAGTTGCATTTGCCTGCGGATGATATGGCATACTGCGGTGATGCCGAATGTGGAACTCCTCTGTCAGGGCTTCTATGGTATCATTCAGAAAGTGGGTTCCCTAATCACTCATCAAAATTTTCGGACAGCCGAATCGTGAAAAAATTTCCTCAAAAATGAACTGGGCGGCATTAGCTGTGCTGCAGTCCTTTACTGGTTTAGCTTCTGCCCATGTGGTGAGGTAATCCATTGTAGTAATGATATACCTCGCACCAGTTCTCTTTCCCGGTGGGTTTATAGGTCCCACAAAATCAATTGCCCATTTCTCAAAGGCCTGTAAGGTCAACTGCGGATTTAATGGTATTTCATCTCTCTGCGAAGGCTTCCCTGCCCTCTGACAGACATCGCAGTTCCTACAGTATTCCTTAGAATCTTTGTGGATGGTAGGCCACCATAGCCCTACACGCAATATCTTCTGCGCAGTAGCCTTTCCTGCGTAATGATCTCCCGCGATCCCTGAATGTGCATCTGCTAGTATATATGGTTTCTCGTGGGTAAGTACACATCTGCGGAGGACTTCATCTGGTCCGAGTTTGTATAAATGACCTGCAATAATAGTGAAATCCGTAGCGCGGACTACTAACTGCTTCTTCTGTTGAACATAAAATTCTTGCGGTGTCAGCCCCGTTGTCAGAAAATCAATGATATCCTTATAATAATCATCTACAACCTGTATAGCAAACAACTGCGTGTCAGGTAGACTTTCTTCAATGTTTGTTGGCTCCTCTCCCAACTCTATTCTAGATAGGTGGTCAGGTCCCAAATTCATCCTGTCGGGTTTAACAACGATCTCGAAGTCATACTTCTGGAATAGCAACAACCATCTGCATATGCGCCCCCCTAACACTAGCTTATTGACCAGATATTTCAATGCAAAATTATCAGTGAACATGAGGAAGTGCGCACCAAGTAGGTAATGCCTGAACTTTTGAAGGGCATATACCATCGCAAGTGCTTCCCGCTCAGTAGTGGTATAGTTCTTCTCTGCTGTCAATAACTTCCTAATAGAAAATGCGATGGGGTGTTCAATACCCCTTTTTCTGGATGAGCTAACACAATGCCCAGGGCAATGGATGATGCGTCCACATGAACATGAAATGGTTTTGTCCAGTCTAGAAAGACTAGGATCGGCGCAGTAACCATCTTTTCCTTAAGGGTGTCAAAACCTTGTTCGCATTCTTCATTCCAAACGAACGGCACGTCCTTCTTCAGCAGCTTCTTCATTGCTGCGGTTATCTACGCGTAACCCTTAATGAACTTCCTGTAATAACTTGTATGACCTGAGGTAGAGCGCAGCATCTTAAATGAAGTTGGTGTAGGTAAATTCACAATAATGGCAATCTTCGCAGGGTCCACCATCAAGCCCTGCTTAGAGACAATATGTCCCAGTAAGATTCTATATGGAAGATAGAAGATGCACTTCTTCAAATTCAACGAGATCTGATGCTATCTACATTTTTCAAGCATCATTCTCAAATTTGCAAAATGGTTCTTCAACAAACCAAAGATATTCCAGTCACTGAAATATGCTTCGATAAACTTATGCATGAAATCTTTGAATGCCGCGACGACGACTCTGGAGAAGATGGCAGGTGCGTTCTTCAGACCAAACTACATGACTGTATACTGGAACGACCCCCATTCTATAGCAAATGTCATTTTATGCCTGTCCACGGGATCAATTCTGATCTAATGATAACCAGAGAAACCATCGGTAAAAGAGTAAGCCTCATTCCCTCCAACATTGTCAAGTACTTCATCCGTAAAAGGGGTAGGGAATGGGTTGTGCATTGATGCATCATTAAGTTTTCTGAGGTCAACACATATCCTGATCTCACCCTTTGCTTTCTTGTCCTGAACAACCATAGGACTGATCCATTCAGATTCCTCGACAGGTTCGATGATCCCTGCCTCTAGCATTTTGTCCAACTCTGCGCGGACTCTCTCTTTATACCGTGGATTCAATATATATGGTTGTTGCTTCACAGGCTTAGCGCCTGGCTTCCAAGGGATTTTCATGACTCCTAAGTCACCCAATATTCCTTTCATCTCTGTAAACTTGGTCGGAAATAATTCTTGATATTCGTGTAGAGTGTCTACAATCTCCGCGACAGTCTGATCATCCCGGTAGTCTCCAATAGCTGCGAACTTTGGATCTTCACTCGTGCCAATGTTTACCTTATGTGTCTTAACCGGTCCACTCATGTCCGGGATTTCCAATGGCGGTCCTTCTATATCGCGCGTGCCTTCTGAATCTGGTATATTGATATTGCATGGGTCATCTTCATCTTCTTCTCTTCCATGCTCATCATCCTCAACTAAGTTATAACAGTCTATTGCAAGTTGTTCATGTTATTTCCATTCTGAGTATGTGTTCGTAGGATTGTCATCTGTGCCGAGGAATTCTTTCCATGACATATCTTCATGAGGACAATATCCTCTGAATATACATTCCTTGATTATCTGCAGTGCCTCATGTATCAAAGGATTCTCATCTTCGAAGCTAAAATCTCTCTTGAAGTTCGTAGTTACCATTTCCCAATCTGAGGTTTCCCTGCGTAACTCCAGGTCTAGATACCATTTCTTTGGAATATCCTCTTCTAAAGTATGCACGAACAAGTGCACCCACTCTTCAGGTGGCCTTTCTTCCCATGCCTGCAAACAGAATTCCAAATGCTGCCTAGGATCTATCTGCCCGTTGAACTTGTCGAAGGGTAAGGTAACCTTTTCTGCGAACCGAATCTGCATCTTAGATCTGCATTGATCCCAAGTGATCAATATCTGCTTGTGCGAAGCCCACCATTTGGAGGGTATGCCACGGAGTGCCATATCCAATGCTGGTAATCTGTGCTCTTCTGGAATTGTTGTAGTATAGTCTTGAATAAAAGTATAAACGTTAGCAAAACCATCAAATGTAGGGATTGGACTTACCTCCTTTCCAATCCAGCGCAGTGATTTTGTGACTTGCGCGCACCTTATAGCTGATACTTCGTGCATGTGATTCTGCCAATTTTCCAGTCCAGCATCGGAGTCAGACACGCAGGAGCTATCGCATCTCCAGCTAAGTACACCGTTCGTGGTAGGATTGATGTAATCCTCCTGGTTTGCAGTCATCTGGTATAGTCGGTCCAAATCCTGGGCCTTAGATTCCTCCTGAATCGACTCGCTATATCTATCCCCATCTGCAGGATCCAATGGTGCGATCACTCGCAGATGCTTACCTTCGAATATCATCTTCTCTGTTTTCAAATTTATAATGGCTAAATTGTCAATAGCCCAGTCAATTCCTAACAGCACAAGAAAGGGCTGGCTATTTTCAACAATCTCGATGAATTCAAAGTCCGCATGGCTTTGTACTGCGTCAATATCAAGCACAACATTGGCTAAGTGGCCAAATCGGATAACTTTCTCTTGGTTGGCCATTCTCAGCTGGATAGGTGACCAAGAAAGCTTTGGTCGACCCATTTGCTACCATGTCTGCTTGGTTAAGACATTTACTTATGATCCCAGATCAAGGATAACTTCATCCATCTCAAAGTCTCCTATCAGCATAGTGAGCCTCATTTCGTGGCCCGTCCTCCTCTGTTTCTTTATGTGATGTAGTGTGCCATCATAAGTTTCTACTTTTGTCTGTGGTTCGTATAGATTTATGAGCTTCTCCAACTCTCCTATCGCATTTTCATTTTGTTAAGATTCAACATGCTAAGATAAAAAATAGCACCATTACATTCCATTTCACAATAATAGCATATACAGGATCACTGAAGAAACAACAAGCACAACGTGAACACAAGAGACACAGATTTATCCTGGGAAACCCTAATGGGGTAGAAAACCCAGCAAAGCTTCCTCAATATAGATGACTAGCAATATACAAAGATGCAAACCAAAGACATGATCTCCTCCTCCACCATAGCAGACCTCTCCTCCACAAGTGCGCTACATTCTAAGTGAGGGAAGTGTGTGTATAATGAGGAACACACCTCCTCTATTTATACACATCTCCGACATGTACTTTATATTAACTAGGTCGGCCCCAACTTTACCACTGGGTTAAACACCCCACTACAACTGACTGGGCTGACCCCACTAGGGTGGTCTAACAACCCTTTGACCCACATAACACATACAGGGCCGACCCCCACTAGGGAATTCTAATAACCCAAGTTACCACATTCCAACGGAGGAATAAACATCTCCAGATATACAATAAGATCTTCACGGAGGAATGAAACATCTCCGGAATAATAAAGTACAAATATAATATTCTTAGAAGTTACAATATTTCAACACTCCCCCTTAACGAGAAGGATATTATAACAACATCTACATGAGCAAGGAGTCATCAACATCATACATGATACATCTATAAATCATTGGAAGCTTTCTCAACATCATCAGTAACTCAAGCAGTTACTGGAACATCTTCAATACTAGAACATCAACATCTTCAGTACTGAGTCTTCATATTCTGCAGCAATCGAACAACTACACCAACATCAATATCTGGATCCTCACGATCATCAGCATCGTCATCTCACGATCATCAGCATCGTCATCACATGATCATTAGCATCGTCATAACATGATCATTAGCATCGTCATCACACGATCATCAACATCGTCATCACACGATCATCAGCATCGTCATCTAGATCATCACGATCAGCAGCATCGTCATCTAGATCATCACGATCAATACAAGTATAAATATCATTAATACAAGTATCCTCATCAATACAAGTATACATATCATCAATACAAGTATCCTCATCAATACAAGTATACATATCATCAATACAAGTATACACATCATCAATACAAGTATACATATCATCAATACAAGTATCCTCATCAATACAAGTATACACATCATCAATACAAGTATCCTTATCAATACAACTATACATATCATCAATACAAGTATCCTCATCAATACAAGTATACATATCATCAATACAAGTATCCTCATCAATACAAGTATACATATCATCAATACAAGTATCCTCATCAATACAAGTATACACAATAGCAGCATACCCTGCAACACACAAGATTCTATTACGGGATGATCAATCCCTCTCACTTTAGGACATAGGTCCAAGGATGATACAATCCTGATCTGCTTACGGGATGATCAGTCCCTCTCAATTTAAGACATCTCTCATGTCTATGGATGATGCAATGCAGATCAACTTACAGGAGGATCAATCCTTATCATTTTAAGACACCTCACCATGTCTAGGGATGATGCAATCTCGAATAAGCTTACAGGATGATTAGTCCTTATCACTTTAAGACATTTCACCATGTCTAGGGATGATGCAATCCCGAATCAACTTACAGGATGATTAGTCCTTATCACTTTAAGACACCTCACCATGTCTAGGGACGATGCAATCCCAAATCAACTTACAGGATGATTAGTCCTTATCACTTTAAGACACCTCACCATGTCTAGGGACGATGCAATCCTGAATCAACTTACAGGATGATTAGTCCTTATCACTTTAAGACACCTCACCATGTCTAGGGACGATGCAATCCCAATCTACTTATAGGATGATTAATCCTTATCACTTTAGGACATAAGTCCAAGGACGATGCAATCCTAATCCACTTACGGGATGATCAATCCCTATCACTTTAGGACATAAGTCCAAGGATGATGCAATCCTATCACATACATTTTGAACCAAATTCTCAGGGACGATGCAGTCCTATCACATCCACTAGGGACCACTTTCTCGGAGACATATGTCTACAGATCGCTTTTAGGACATGTGTCCATGGATGATACAATCCCCTCGTCCACTAGGGACCACATTCTCGGAGACATATTTCTACGGATCACTTTATAACGGAAGTCCAGGGATGATACAATCCTCTCGTCCACTAGGGACCACATTCTTAGAGACATCTGTCTACGGATCACTTTAGAACTGATGTCCAGGGATGATACAATCCTCTCGTCCACTAGGGACCACATTCTTGGAGACATCTGTCTACGGATCACTTTAGAACTGAAGTCCAAGGCTGATACAATCCCCTCGTCCACTAGGGACCACATTCTCGGAGACATTTGTCTATGGATCACTTTAGAACATGTGTTCAAGGATGATGCAATTCCTCTTCTTTCTCGGAGACATACGTCTACGGATCCTTTTAGAACATGTGTTAAAGGATGATGCAATCCCCTCATCAACTTAGACCTTGTCTAAGGACCATCCACCAACCTCTCTGTCGGCATCACCAATGTAGGTATCCACATCATCAATCTCACTGTCGATGTAGGAAATCTCGTCATAAGTGACCACATCACTCCCCTTCTCGAGGAGGGTCCTACCAAGCTTGTCTCGGAAAATACTCAAACGTTTCTTGAGGTAGAGGTTTGGTTAGTACATCGGTAACTTGTTACAAATTCAAACTTTATAGTTCCTTCTGCGCCATATCATGGAACACTGGATTCTATGCCATCTTGATACAACTCTGTTTGTCACATAGGATCACAGTTGGGTCTATCTCTAAGTCAAACAATCCATAAGCCATACTACTTCACAACTAGTAGAGAAACCAGCCATATATTCCGCTTGTGCTGAGAGCCACACTAGACTGCTTCCAGCTAAACCATGAGATCATGGATGATCCTAGACAATAACATCCTCTCGATGTGTTCTTCCTGTCTGATACACTTTATGCCCAAACAACATTTGAGTAGCCATCTGAAGTCATGATCTCCAAGATAGCATACATCAAAGTCTATCGTAGCCTTTAGGTGCCTCATCACATGCTTTGGAGCTATTAGGTGAACACATCTAGTTTCCACTAGATACCGACTCAAGGTGTTCACAGCAAAGCACATATCTAACCTAGTATATGTTAGATACATCAATGACCCAATAATTTGACTATACAGAGTTATATCCACTAACTATGATGAGTCATTCCCTAATAGCTTCAAGTTGGAATCCATAAGAGTGGCCATTCCAACACCTCAAGTCCTTTTAATATTTCTCGGCATACTTTCCCTGGTTGAAAAAGATTCCTTCTAATCCTTGCCATACTTCCAGACCTAGGAAGTAATGCATCAATATGAGATCTTTCATTTTCATTTCTGCATCCATCTCATCAGATGGGTCTACTGATATAAGCCTCAACATCATTCGAACTTTGTGGTGAGTTCCTTCTTGCATCTAGTTCATCTGTGTATAGAAACCATATTCAACCTTGTAGCGAAGGTTGTGATCCACATCACCCATGATGATCATTAAGCTCATCAATTGACTATCGATCCTGGGTACCCATACAGAACCTGATTCACACTTCTTCTTTAATTACACCATTAAGAGAATGGTCTTATCTAGCCACTTGGAGCAAACATCCCGTCATGATTCTCTTCTTCTTTCTAAGAGAATCTTCTAGCCACGATCCTTCTATATTTTGTTTGATTTGTAAATCTTCTTGTTGAACATCCATCACTTGTTCGGTGTTCATCATTCTTCATGATCTTTCCTATGAATCAAAATTAAGTACATGATTAGTAATGCTTCATAATCATGAAATCATGTTGACATGATAACCTATTATGCATACAGATATCATTTACATAGTTATGCAACTATCTTGACCAATACTTTGGCATAACACTTTTCCATATCCTATATGCATACAGTGGATATCTAGATGCCTTCCATCTCTACAAGAACATACTATCGAGAATGTGCACAGCTCTCAGCATGTCAGCAAAGAGGTTTCATTCTAGACAAGCAACAATGGAATGTTTGTCCAACTTACCAATCATATGTATATTAGTAGTATATTGTTCAATGCTATATGAATGTTTACACTCAACATGATATATTCTAAACATGCATGTAATCTATTATAAGCAATATCATTTACTAGTTCAAATAACAACTCAAATACTTATCTTTTATGTTTGTGTGGTTTCCTCTTGCTTGATCTTCTATATGTATTTTGAACTTCTATTCATTCTGTACCACTGTGCATGCTCAAGTGTCATCATCATGATCTCATACATAAACATACATTCATTAGTATATTCTCAATACTATCAAAACATTATAATTCTAAATAATCTTGAATATGTATAGTCATGATCATAGATAATAAACAGTAGTATTCAGGGTTTCAAGGAAGTCTTCTTTTACTCATGCATATTCTTGTTTGATCATAGTACTCTTCTAGTTAGTTAAATCATCAATCAAGATAAGAGACATAATATGCATAAACTCTTGATTACTAACTTTGTGAATAAGCATAACCAATCATACCAAGTATACTTATATAAGGGATCCTAATACATGACATAGGAAAACATACCTGGATTAGTATACCTGCTTAGTTATGTCTAACATACCTAATCAATATCTTCTTTGTTCTCTTCAATGATTTAGAGATCCGATGCTGGAACCTGCATATCTCATAGGTTAAGCATAATAGAACAAAGTCATACATACCTTGCAAGTAGAACTTCCATGTGATCAAATATTATGGATGAGTCTTTGTCTTCATGTTGTCATGGTCATGGAACTTGATTTGTCTTTCGTGACATACCTGTATCTTGTTAGCAGACAAAATCAACCTCATACAACACCACAGTGCATTAGTACAATCATATAACCCTAATCAATGAATGTCTTCTATCATTCACATGCATTCATACTGTTTCTAGGGTGATAAGACAATTCTAACATTAATCAAGATTGTACTAATAAATAATATGAAGACAATCATATCAGGAATGAGATTTCAAGACATACCTGAACCTCCTTAAGTCATACCTGTCGAGACTTCTTGTAGTCTTCTTATGTAAGGCCTTAGCCTCAACTCCCCCTGAAACTTGATCTGGAGCTTGATTAGGGTTTGCTAGAGAAACCTTAAAAATTCAATCTTTGACTTTCACACTTCTGAATGGATGGAAGGATATGTCTTGCTGAGCTGATCAAACTAGCATACTTCAATTTTTGAATCTCCAAAATTTGACCCCTCAAAATTGCCTTTGAAACTTCTGGATCTTCTGGACAGGATCCCGAACTAGGGTTTGATAAAGCGCACCCTTCTTCCCACTCAAAAGATTTGATCCAAGACTCTAAACTCTTATGTTTCTGAGGAGATTCCAGCCGTGGTTACAGACTTCAAAAATTCCAACTTTTGTTGAAGCCCTAATTTTCCATCTTTCTAACCAAGATCTCGAATTGGGGTTTGATCAAGCTCGGTCTTCTACCCAACCAAACAATTCAATATTGGTCTCTAAATTTTGATTTTCCTGAGTAGCATTCAGCCGTGGACTCTGATTCCAAAAATTCTAACTTTCTCCGAAACCCTAAATTCCGGAAGCCATGAATGAAGGTGCTCCAAAAATAATTCTGTTTTGATAGAAATATGTACCTAATTGTTTCTGCTGTAACTCCAAACTTTTTGATCCAGAGGGTCTGAAAACGTTTGACCTGTAATCTTAGCCTGACCTATCATCTTTCCATCCCGATAGGTTTGACCTCAATTGGATTTTCTGAGAGAGAGGTATGCCAAGTGTCGCAACGTGAGCTGTTTATGGGATAAAACAGGAGAGCGAACTTGTACGGTGTGCCACGTGTCACTGGTTCAAATTCGACCTCTAAAAACGTTTCCTTAGATAGGATAGTCTGTGTATTACCTGTCACATTTTACGAAATTTCATTTGGAGCTTCCTATCCCACGTTATGACCTTTTTTCCTAGGTCACCTGATTTTGACTGAGATCTGGAAGAGGCAGAAACCCTAACTTGTACTGATCATAAATCACAAAGTGAAAAGAATATGAGGGTGTCCTTTGGACACAAGGTACCTGGGGATGTTGTATACAACCTGTAAAATTTTAAGATCCTGAACCTTCGCAGAAATAGATTTATAGCAAAAGTTCCATGATGACTGGTTTTTGCTATGTAAAACCCAAACCTTCAAATTGTCGCAAGTGAAGCAAGTGTCGGAAGTGCCATACATTGCCTTCCTTCAGGTTAGTTCTGATACCATGTTAAGATTCAATATTCTAAGACAGAAAATAGCAGCATTACATTCCATTTCACAATAATAGCATATACAAGATCACTAAAGAAACAACAAGCACAACATGAACACAAGAGACACAGATTTATCCTGGGAAACCTTCAAGGGGTAGAAAACCCAGCAAAGCTTCCTTAATATAGATGACCAACAATATACAAAGATGCAAACCAAAGACATGATCTCCTCCTCCACCATAGCAGACCTCTCCTCCACAAGTGCACTACATTCTAAGTGAGGGAAGTGTGTGTATAATGAGGAACACACCTCCTCTATTTATACACATCTCCGACATGTACTTTATATTAACTAGGTCGGCCCCAACTTTACCACTGGGTTAAACACCCCACTACAACAACCCTTTGACCCCACTAGGGTGGTCTAACAACCCTTTGACCCACATAACACATATAGGGCCGACCCCCACTAGGGAAGTCTAATAACCCAAGTTACCACATTCTGACGGAGGAATAAACATCTCCAGATATACAATAAGATCTTCATGGAGGAATGAAACATCTCTGGAATAATAAAGTACAAATATAATATTCTTAGAAATTACAATATTTCAACACATTTTTCAGTAGCTTCATGCAGCTCCTTAGGAACTGCGTAACAGAGGTGCTAACATCCACTGTGTGTCTTGTCTTGTCATAAGCAGCAGGTGTGTCTTCAACACATGGTACTTCGCTGCGCAGCGGGATCCTTGGTGATTTAGGTGCTAGTTCTCTGAAGGTATCCCACGCGTCAATAAAAACCTCTTTGTTCTTCTTCAAATCTAGGGCAGGCGTCTTTCCTGGGCTTTTCTTACCCATATTATTTCAAGAGGGCCCTGCTTCGCATGAGCCTCTCCTGAACTGGAAGCCTCTGCTCCCCTATCATGGCCTGTCTCTAGGCCACTGCGTGTGACTACTTTAATGCTAGGATCCACATTTCTATTCTCCGCTATGATCCAGTGGATGTTCGGGGCTAGCGCGTCTGTTCTTCTTATTTTCTACATCTCTACCTCTAGCACCGGGCAATCTTCTATAACATGCTCAAATGATTTACAATAATTACAGGTGGTGCAGGGGTTTACACAGTCTCTGGATACATGACTTGGCTAGCCACAGTTATAGCATATGACCCTGCCGCGGCCTCTTCCTTTTGCCGGGCCAGTATTTCTTCCTCTACCGTAGTATCCATCACCACGGCCTTTGTAGGCAGATTGATCATAGTGCATGTTTTCCTACTTTGACTAGTTATCCTCTTGCACTCTGTACAAGCCAGTGCCTCTCATTGAATCCATGCTACGCTTTCTTTCATTCATTAGTTCATAGGCGCGGCAGTTGGACTCATCATGTCCAACTGATTTGCAGAAGTTGAAATATAGATTCTTAGGTGTCTTCACATATTTCTGTATCAGGTAACAATCTTCAGGTCTATGACCAATAGTTCTGCAGATCTCACACTAAGGTGCCTGGTTCTGATTAATGGGGTTAGCCGCACCACTGTCGAGATAGTCACAGTATAGGGGACAGTGCTCCCGGTCATGACCTTCTCCTTTGCAACTCATGCACTATTAGGAACCCATGTCTTTACTTTCTTAGTATATTGTTCTTGGACGCATATGCTTTGTAAGTCGTCTTGTAGTATTTTTTTATCCATAGTTTATATTAGCCCATAGTATTGACCTATAGTATTGGACACATATGCTTTGTAGGTCGTCCCATAGTATTATATGTCCCATGGTTTTGACTAATAGTATTGGCGCCTAGACTTAGAACATGGTTTGCATTGACACATAGTATTGACCCATGGTATTGACGCCTAGACTTAGTATATAAGTGTGTGTTGAGGCCTATGAAGGCACTCTGAAGTTAATCGTATTGAGCTTGCTCAAAGGAGGTTTCCCCCTCGAAGTGGCCCCTGATCAATATAAAAGTGATTCTAAGTTCTATTATTTATGATATCTCGTGTATTTGCATTAATTAATTATTGCAGGTTCATCACATCTAGTATCAGAGCACTTTCTTGAGCTCGTTGGGTGGAATTTCTGCCAATTTTTTTTTTCGTGTTGTTGCAAGTTTGGATCTAGGGATAACCCCTATCCGCTTAACTGTGGGAAGTACTTGGGCATAATCCCTAAAACTCATTGTGAGGAGTACCACAGGAACCCCAAAGTAGTTGGCCCATTGAAAGGACCTGCCAGCAAAAAGGGCAATGACCCCTACCTGATTGACTAGTTCCCACCCATGAGGTAAACAAAGAGCTGTTGTTTGTGGAAAATTGGTTATTAGTTTTACCTGAGCCGTGGAGTGAGGGGTACTGCCCCAATACGCAAGCCATCAGACAACATTGGTGGCCGAGTGAAACCCCTGAACTGTTAGGAATCCACACATACTTGGGGTCCATATCTATTTTCAGCTGAACTCTTGTCGATCATTGCTGCGCCGTTTCAGATCCAGCCGTTCAGATCCATTCTGAAAGCCGTTCCATATCCATCCATTTTCAATCCATTCGGCCCCGTTTCAGGTCCCTCTGTTTCCTCTCACTTCTGGGCCATTGCAGATCTATTTGTTTCATCCCTTCCAAGCCGTAGCCGCTCCAGTCTAAAAAAAATAAAAAAATCTGTTTTTCGGCCATATCTCCCTTGTTTCATATCGGTTTTCCCTGAAACTTCACTGACATCCCTGCAATCCCATTCTGCATATTTCATTCCTAAAGACCCTATCCCAAATTCCACTTCCCAAGACCAGAAATCCCACATTTGTCTATTTTTAGGGTTTGCCATAACTTCTTCAATTTTCACCCGATTGTCTTCAAATTTTACCATAGATTTCCTGCTTCTGAAATCCCCATTTTTTGCTTCCCTGTCCCTCAGAAAGTGTCAAAAACCTATTCAAACCCCAATTACCCCTCTGATTTTTTCCCAAATTTAAATTTCCCCTTACTAAATAAGCTTGTGTTTGTGTTTTTCTATCCATCCCCCCCCCACAAAAAAAATAAAAATAAAAATAAAAATTACCTGTTATGGTTGTCACTCGCATTGGAGCAAACACCACGGAGGAAGCACTTGCAGCCATCCAAACCAAACTCCAAGATTTGGATGAAAAATTTCTTAGCCTCCATCTTCAGCATTCAGCCATGAATAATAACCAACAACCAGAATCTTTTGCAGCCACTGGGTTCTCTTCTTCCAACAATTTTCGTGGGCCAAAGCTTGATTTTCCTCGCTTCAATGGTATTGATCCGACTAGATGGATATACCGAGAAAAACAATATTTCAGTCTGCATAATACTTTTGATGTCCAGAAAGTTTCACTTGGATCCTTTCATTTGAAATAGGAAGCCCTTCAGTGGTACCATTGGTACATCAAAGCTCATCCCGAGCCAAACTGGACAGATTTTTGCAAACTCCTTTTGCCACGATTTGGTCCTAGTGCTTTTGACGACTTCACAGGAGCACTCACTAAACTTCACCAAACTGGCACAGTGAGACAATATCAGACGAAATTTGAGAAACTAGCCAATCACACAGAAGGATTGTCTAATGAATTCTACAGGAGTTGTTTTATCAGTGGTCTCAAGGATGAAATCCGCTCAGAGGTCAAAATTTTTTGTCCCAACACAATGATGGAAGTCCTAGGGTTGGCTAAGGTGGCCGAGGACAAGATCATAGCTCAACAACGCTCCAAACCCACCTTTGTTCCCTTCATAAATATGGGTTCCCAACGACCTCCCATCACGCCTGCTCCTTAACCAACTCCTATCAAGCAATTGTATGAAACAGAGATGTAGGCACGCCGAGAAAAAGGGCTTTTCTATAATTGTGATGAGAAATTCACTCGGGGACATATATGTGTTCAACAAAAGCTCTATCTCTTGGATGTGGATAATCTTCCTACCTCAGAACTTGATGAAGAAGCTTCAGATACAGTAGATGATTAGGTCGACATTCAACACCCGCTTGTTGACACCCCATCTTAGGACGACCCACCCAAGATCTCTCTCCATGCTGTAACCAGCATCACCACCCCACAAACAATGCGAGTCAGGGGATACTTCAAGAATCTCCCTCTTACAATACTCATTGATTCTGGTAGCACTCATAACTTCATTGATCCTCGGATTGCCAAACAAGTTGATTGTTTTGTCCATCCTTGCTCCAACTTTGAATTCATGGTATCCAATGGGGGCACCTTACCTTGCAAGGGGAAGTGTCACAATGTGCGTATCTCTATGGAAGATTATAACCTGCGCTCTCACATGTTTTCCTTGTCCTTAGGCAAATGTGATGTGGTTTTGGGCATTCAATGGTTACGCACACTTGGCCCCATCTTATCGGATTTTGCTGAACTTTGGATGCAGTTTTCAGTCAATGCGGCACAACACAAATTTATGGGCTTACAGCCAGGGTCTCTCTGCATCATCAGTTCACATCGCCTGGAAAAAAAACTTAAGAAGAATTCACATGGTGTCATCGCTTAGCTCCATTCCATTCAGATGCACCCATCAACAGTCTCCACTAATTCCTTGGATATATATGCAGGTGTCTTTGCTGAACCAATGAGCTTGTTGCCTTCAAGAGACCTTTCCGATAAGAATTTAGCCGCATCTACCTCTCAGCAGGAAATGATGACTATTTTGCATACAGTACAGAAGTGGCAGCCATCCCTATTGGGGAATTATTTCTGCATCAAGACTGGTCTCCAGAGTCTGGAAAATTTCCTGGAACAACGGGTCTCCTCCCCAACACACCTGAAATGGGTTATCCAACTCATGGGTTATGACTATGCGACCACTTACTAGAAGGGTAAGGACAATATGGTGGAAGATGTCCTCCTCGCACATTTGATGACCCAGTTTATCTTACAGCTATTTCTCTGCTTGTTCCAAATTGGTTGCAATCTATTCAATGGGGCTATCTCTTCTATGAACTCCATGCTTCTTCATCAATAGGGCACTCTGGGTTCCTCAAAACGTATGACCCGGAATAATGTAACTTCTTTTGGAAGGGAATCAAAAGGACAATTCAACGGATGGTGGTTGACTATGATACTTTCCAGGTCAACAAAGGTGAAACGACCCTCCTTTCGGGACTGCTCGAACCCTTTCCCATCCCTCCACAGATTTGGACAACTATTTCTATGGATTTCCTAGAAGCGCTCTAGTGGTATAGTACCACATATCAATGGACACCATATGAAGCAGTCTCTGGACAGGCACCACCAGTTCTTCTTCCATACACCTTCAGCAGCTCCCCAGTTCAGGAAATTGACTCAATTCTTCGAAACCATGATCAGCTTCTTCTCATTCTGTAGGACAATTTTTACATGGCAAGAATTCGACTGAAACAACAAGCCGATCAACACCGTTCTAAGTGCACTTTTCACATCGCTGATATGGTTCTACTTCGTCTACAGCCTTCCATGCAATCCTCCCTGAAACTCCAAAGGCACCAGTGGCTCGGAATGTAATCCGAGGATGCTATAGGGGACCCACTCCTTCAAATTCTGCATCAATTTTCACATCTAAAGCTTTAAGGAAAAAGCTTTTTCTAAGGGAGAGGGGATGTTAGGAACCCATGTCTTTACTTTGTTAGTATATTGTTGTTGGACGCGTATGCTTTTTAAGTCGTCCCGTAGTATTTGTTGATCCATAGTTTATATTAGCCCATAGTATTGACCCATAGTATTGTACGCATATTCTTTGTAAGTCGTCCCATAGTATTATATGTCCCATGGTTTTGACTCATAGTATTGGCACCTAGACTTAGCCCATGGTTTGTATTGACACATAGTATTGACCCATGGTATTGATGCCTACACTTAGTATATAAGTGTGTGCTGAGGCCTATGAAGCCACTGTGAATTTAATTGTATTGAGCTTGCTCAAAGGAGGTTTCCCCCTCGAAGTGGCCCGTGATCAATATAAAAGTGATTCTAAGTTCTATTATTTCTGATATCTCGTGTATTTGCATTAATTAATTATTGCAGGTTCATCACATGCACCAGATCTCATGACGAGGTTCATATCGCTTCTCTTTTCCATTCTTCATGCTCTGTAGCTCTAGTGTCAGAGTGGTAAGCTGGTTCTGAATTTGCGTCATCTTAGAACTAGACTCACCAATCGGCGAAGCCTCCAACTTCATCGCAATTTCCAAGGCCTATGCCTGGGATGTAACCTTCTGTTGCATTAATGGTAACCTGATGTGCGGAAACAACGCAACAATGAACCATTCTTTATGTTGTTCGGGTGCTATTACAAAGCTCACTTGGTCCAAGAGTGTCTTGAACTTCTGGTCGAATTCCCAGACCGATTATGTCGGTGTCTGCTTGATTTCCTTAAGCTCAGTTATGCACTAAGACTTAGACTTTGGTCTCTTAAACTCTGCTATCAGCGCATCTTCGATCTCTGCTAGGGTCCTGGGCTGTGTCGTAGAATACTTCATGAACCAGAGCAGTGCTCTGTCTCTGAATGTAGTAACAAGCTGGGATTTCTTCTCATCATCATCTCGGATCTGTCTGACACTCCAGACAGCTTCGCAAAGGAGCCAGTGCTGGTCAGGGTCTTCTAGACCCGTCCCTTTGAATATAGGCAACTTCATATCCATATGGGCCATGGCTCTAGAGGGCAGTATAGCACTTGAAGGGGCACCTTGAGGTGTGCCCTGAGGGGTTCCAGGCTATCGTACAGGACTCTACGTAGTAAAAACAAATGGGCGTATAGGGGTAGATGTACTAGGCTGCGTGGGCTTTGCAAGTGGAGGATTCTGAGGAGTAAATGATGGTGCAGATTCGTTTTCAGTATCAGAAGGAATCTCAGTATCTACATGGAGTCCAGAACCTCCAAGGTTCTTATTGAACATGTATCTCTTCCCACTCCTTAAGTTGTGAGTATCTTCGTCGGAATCGCTATAAATGTTATTTACCATGACAACTTAAAAAGATTACTGCATTCTTAAAACACCTTTCTTAGCTAACAACATCTTAATGTATACACTGAGATTGTTCAGGAACTTACCTTGGAAACCTCTGAAAAAGTGTGCTTCTACTTGGCTATAGGATTTGAGCGTATCCACAGCAAACTCTGTGACAAAGCCTTCTAGCATATGATCGACCCAAAAGTCAACTACGCGCGTCAGTGGACTATCTATCACTTTGAGCTGTGCTATGAGCTCAGGATTCCACTCTGTAGGAATTCCTCCTTGAAAGCATGTTTTCTTTTCTGCGAGCCGCGAGATCCACACGTGCAGCTCGTCCGGAAATGTGACCTAGAAAATTTTGTGAATGTCGTCCAATAGATAGCTATCTAACAACTGTGTGTCGCTTAGGCACGACTGTCTGTTCTCTTGTCTTTTATAGTCTCTTATGTTCTTATCCCAACAAGCCTGGATTTCTGTCTTCTCAGGATGCCAGTTCAATGCACTTTCCGGGACCTCAGACTCTTCGTCACTCATCATGGCTAGAACATATCACAGATTCTAGCACGACAATGGAACCATTTGCTGGCTTATCAAATGCTAACTAGAGGTTTTACGAAGACCCGGGTTCTGCGTGGTTACCTCAAACAAACAAAAACCCTTCACACCAACCCTTTCAGCAACAGCCTACGAGCAGGCTGAGGTCTCACCCGAGCTGTTTCTAATGGGGCATTGCAGACTCAGATGTCCACAGTGAGTGATGAGTTGATGACTGTGACGATGTTTGTGGCAGCACCCCTGTCGAGCGCTACAAAGGTCAAACTACGCGGTGGTGGCTAGCACCGTGGGTCACGCCACTACCTTATTCCTTACTGCGAGCTCAATACAGTCCTACGGACGCCGCTGCTTGAATTCCTACACTAGACCATTCGCATAATAATTAAAGCAAAGGGGGTTAAGTGTCAACTACCCACTCAGTTATACACTTAACTAGCTGATTATTTAATGCCCAGGACATATCCTTAAGTGTTACTATTTTAAGTATAATCCTCAGGTGCGAAATAACAGTTATACATTCGTCGACTGGATCCATTCAATAGGTAAACAATTTCTCTATGCTCAAGCAGGTGATAGATTCACTGTTCTTAGGAGCGTTGCTAATATTAACCATACATCTATTCATGTAGACTTAACATATCATTCCATACTCTCTTGATGGAAAATGCATATAAAAGCCTTCTTATAATACACTGCAAGTAAACATTCCACATCTAACTATAGAACAGATAAATATAATTGCAAACACATAAACATTCAATCATTTGACAAACTATTTAACGTGGTTCACTCCCCTGAATGGGAAGCTACATCCACAAGAACTGTGTTTGATATTTCTTTAAGGAAGGGTTCATAGTTCTTATCCACGCACTTAGCTGCGGCTTTCTTCTTGCTTAGATAGGTCTCTGCGCACTCAGCTGCAGAGCCTCTACAATGTAGTCTCAACTTAGAAGATATTACAATACAAACATGGTCACAGTGACCAGCTTCTCTTGTATTTTTCAACTAACTCAACCCAACCTTTCCTATACAAAAATGGTCTTCTTAAATAGACCACGCCCGAAGGTCATGTCTTTATAATATTGAAGACCAAAACCCTTAGGGTTTCCAAACCACTACGGTCCCTTTGAACCATCGTGCTAGCTTCTGATAGCGATCCTACTGTCATGGCGGTCCTCCATGCCTTAGATCCATCGCTTTCAGCCTCCCTGTTGCGCGCACTCCAACAGGTCATCCACTTTGAGCCACCCTTCCACTGACTAACTCGTGCGACTGGATTAGATCCCAATCACTTTCTCTGCAGGTCATCCATCCCTAAATGGCCATGTATAACTGACTCAGCTCCCAGTCGCTTTCCTTCCACTGTTTTCCTCTTAACGGTCACGTACCCTGCTGTACCCCGAACTGTCACTTTCCCGATTCGTCCTCTGCTTAACGGACTCATACAGTCGGTCGCCTTCCTAATCTACTTATGCCCACAACTTGGCATCTTTTCAGCAGTCTTACCAAAAATAGACCATCGCCAGTCTATCCGCTATATCCGGTCATCCTCCGTCCAGTACATAACTTTACTGGCTCCACGTGGCCTACTACCTTCGCATCACTGAAACTCTGCCACGCTGATCTTCGCGGCATACTTCAAAACTTGGTACTACGCTCATCTTCGCAGCACTCCCGATACTTAGGAAACATTCCATATTCTGAACTGCGCACAGCTCAGGTCCATTCATCATAAAAAATGTCACCCAAAATGGCCCTGTTGGGCCAGGCCCAACATTTCCCCTTAACATGCAAAACCAAATTGCATTCATATAAGCTGACAACACAAGAAGGATAAGCAGGCTCATCAGTACTGCTTCTCAAAAATTGTAATCATATTCTATATCATTCACTATCAAGTATTGAAACACCAAGAATTTGTCCATTCCCTTAGGGTGTAGTCAATATTGAAAACCCTATCATGACCCAGCACCAGAAAAGGTGTGCACCCTCTTTCCAATGTGTGCCATGTAGGCCCTAATCATACTCAAGCAGTCTGCAATGATATAAATAAGATAGAGCATGCTCTGCATATTAACCCTAATAATTTAGACATGCATGTTCTTGTCTAGGGTCACAGAATACTCATTCATTTTGCAGATGTATCTCACATGCCTTATAGGCATAGCTTTACTATCTCACTGTCATGGCTTACCGTCATGCGGTTTAGATGAGATATTGTCAATGGCATTTCACCCGAAACCCATTTCCAAAGCATGGGGTCTTTCCCATCTAGTTTGGCTTTTGCAGGCCATCACTCTTGGTCTTCCTGCAATGTGTCTTCCTGGCACATTTATCAAATAGCCAAATAGTTAGCAGCATTTAGCAATAAGCTTTAAGTATGATTGTTCCATAACCAATCATTAGCATTAATAATTAATTCAACATGAATTTGCAACTCTGTCTCCTACAGAAATTGATTTGTTTAACCATGAGGCCATCCTCATATTGTTTGGCTCTCGTAAGTGTTATCACTCTGTCCATTATGGTTTTACACTTGCTACCATACATGAACATCCACCTACAACATGTCCTCCTGACACAATTTATATAAGCCAAACAGTGATTAGCAATTATAAGCAAATTCTCAAATCTGAAATCTACAAATCTGTTTTCCTATAGAAATTAGATTTGCAATCATGAGATTATTCTCATAAATTTAAACCATAACATTTTCAGATTTGTTTCATGCATACTTTACAACCATGAGAACCTTCTCATAGCCCTTGGCTTCTGCACATGGTATATCCTGGTCTTTACTATGGACTTATCATCATTACCATACGTAATACATTTCTACCTGAAAACTGAAACTTCAATCAGCCAAACGCGTTGTGAGTGTCTATGCATATAATCCTTTCATTGCCACAATAGTCACTGAAGTGATCTCAGAATTATGACACTCAATAATTCAAACACCTTCAACTGTTAACATTTGAAATGCAATGAAATATATACATTTCTATATATGCATCATTGTCACAATAAAATTGCAAGACACAGTCACATTATCCATGCAATTTAAATAAACTGTAAATACTCATTACTTTACATTCCATGCAATTCTTTCCTTCCAACAGAGCACTCTGGTAGCCCATCACATGTCTACCTTCTTCATGCAATCATTCTCCCACACCTTACCATACAGAGTAGGTTAATGTTCCCATTTAAGCACTTTGCATGGCTGTTATTAACATCGCTTGATGTTACCTGATCCGTTGGCATCTCAGTCCTTTTGCCAACATCATGATCACAAATGTTTTGCACCATTCTTTCTTCATAAGGTCATTGGTCACGTGCAACAACGTCATCAACTTCTTTAGCCATGCTTTAGTTGCCTTTGGTCCTATAACCAATGCGAGCACAACTGATTATTAGCAACCACAATCATTATCTTAAGTGGCTCATTGCATATGTAAAACCTCACTATTTTACCAATATGCAATATCATATACACGAAAAAAAATTTCACATGCACTGTGCAATGTTTATTAATATGCCATCTAGTGCATATTCACCTATGTAATCCTTTGCATTTTTAACATTCTTATGCCATAGTTTATATGCATGACAATGTCATAATTATAAATACAATATCAAGAGGGTAGTGGAGGAATTCTCCCTTCCAATTCCTCATTGTAGCATGGAATTTCTTCTTCCACATCATAGTTGATCCAATTTCATGGGCTCTCTACCATGCATACAAGCAATTATTAGCTATGATCTTCTCACAAAGTAGAAATTCAATATATGTATTCACGTGTATAACATTCATTCATGATATTGTTCAAGCATACAATTATTATGTTATAAACATAAATGGTTTAAGGTGAGAGATTTCCCTTTCATCAGCATTGCCTTACTGCTCCATTGCTTTTCCCCATTTGGTGCAAATATTAAGGCTAAAATGGCCGCCATTGTCGCAAATATCATCATTAATTTTGCCACCAGTGTCGCGAATATTTAGCTTAAAAAGTGTCGCCCGTGTCGCATAATTTTAAGCTAAAATTCGCCGCCCTTGTCGCCACCCTTGTCACGGATCTTAAGGTTATTTTTGCCCCCGCACACGTCGCAGATTTTATCCTTAAAATTGCCATAGATGGCGCGACTCCTATCACTAATTTTTCCACTGCGTGCGTCGCATACTGAATGCTAATTTTGCCACTGCGCATCACAGATTTAACGCTAATTTTGTCGTCGTGCGATGCAAAATTATCCATAACTTCACCATGGGCGTCAAAAAATTAACTTTAACTTTGTCGCCGCATCGCAGAGTTAAAACTAAACCCGTGTGGATCTTAATGTTAAAATTGCCACTGGTCACAAAAGTTAATGCTAAACCCGCCGACTGCGTTGTAGAAATTTAACATTAATTTCACCGGTACAGCCTTAGGCAAAATTTGAAAACACTTAGAAATTTTTGAGATTTTCTCTTCCTCTTGGCGCAGAATTACCAACTTCTCTGCCGACTGTGTCGCAAAAGATAACCTTAACTTCTGCGCCCGCAAGCCTTCATCGCTGCAACCGCGTCGCAGGTTTTAAGGCTAAAATCGCCGCCGCGCGCAAGCCTCCATTGCAACTTTTAAGGCTAAACTTGCCACTGCGTGCAAATTTTAAGCTTAGATCCGCTGCCAGTGTCGTATAATTTAACATTACTTTTGCCGTGCGCATCGCAGATTTTAAATTTAAAATTGCCGCCGCAGCGCACAAAACTTATCGTTAATTTCGCCGATGCAGCCTTAGCAACAGATACTTAGAAAATTTTGGAATTTTTTTCTTCCTTTCGGTTCCAACAGCTAACCTTGCGACCGCCGACCGCTTCCCTTTGGCGCAGAGTTAGCAACTATTTCGCCAACCGTTGCGGCGTTTTTGGGCTTATATTTGCCGATAGAGTCACAAGAGTTATCCCAATTTTCGCTGCCACACGCGCAAAAAAATTAGTCTGACTCTTGCCACCGCGTGCGCAGAAATTTATCCTAACTTTTGCCGCCGCGCGCGCAGAAAAATTAGTCTAACTTTCATCATTGCGCACGCAGAAAGTTATCCTAACTTTCATCGCCGCGCGCGTAGAAAAACTACTCTAACTTTTGCCACTGCACGTGCAAAAAGTTATCCTAACTTTCGCCATCATGCATGCAGAAAGTTAGCTTAAATTTCGCCGCCACACGTGCAGAAAGTTAGCTTAACTTTCGCCACCGCCATAGCCATTAGGAAAAAAACTCAGAAAAACAGTTAGAAAAATTTTTGCAAATTTTCAAAGACAGTTAGAATTTTTTCCGGAAATATTTGCTTCGTTTCTTTATAGAGGTAAGCCTCTTAGAGATCATACTCACATAGAACAGAAAGTATTTCAAGAATTATTGCACCTCTTCCATGTTAAGCATGAAACATCAAAACAACAAAATAATATAAGATGGCAAGATGTCGCGCCTCCTTCTCTTCTTCATGGAGCAATCAACAAATGCAAAAACAAAATGCTACTGCATTAGAAACAATGTAAGTATGTTAGGAACCTATGTCAACCCTTCTCTTTACCATGTTAGTATATTGTTGTTGGACGCATATGCTTTGTAAGTCGCCCCGTAGTATTTGTTGATCCGTAGTTTATATTAGCCCATAGTATTGCACGCATATGCTTTGTAAGTCGTCCTGTAGTATTATATGTCCCATGGTTTTGACTCATAGTATTGGGCATAGACTTAGTATATAAGTGTGTGTTGAGGTCATTGAAGGCACCGTGAAGTTATTTGTATTGAGCTTGCTCATAGGAGGTTGCCCCCTCGAAGTGGCCTATGATCAATATAAAAGTGATTCTAAGTTCCGTCATTTCTTCTATTTCGCATATTTTTATTAATTAATTGTTGCAGGTGCATCACATCTGGTATCAGAGCACTTTCTTGGGCTCGCTGGGTGAAATTTCTGTCAAATTTTTTTTCGCATTTGTTGCAGGTTCGGATTTGGGAATAATCCCTATCCGCTTAACTATGGGAAGTACTTGGGCATAAACTCTAAAACGCATTGTGAGGAGTACCACAGGAACCCTGAAGTAGCTGGCCCATTGAGAGGACCTACCAGCGAAAAGGGCAACGACCCCTACCTGATTGACTAGTTTCCACCCGTGAGGTAAACCAAGAGCTGTCGTTTGTGGCAAAGCGGTTATCAGTTTTACCTGAGTCGTGGAGTGAGGGGTACTGCCCCAATACGCAAGCCGTCAGACAACATTGGTGGCTGAGTGAAACCCCTGAACAGTTAGGAAGCTGCACATACCTAGGGTCCATATCTATTTTCAGTTGAACTGTTGCCGATCACTTCCGCTCCAGATCCAGCCATTTCAGATCTATTCTGAAAGTCGTTCCAGATCCAGTCGTCATTTCAGATCCATCCGTTTTCGATCCCTTACGTGCCGTTGCAGATCCATCTATTGCGGATCCCTTCCGCCCCGCTGTTGCCGATCCATTTCTGGAAAAAAAAAAAAAAAAAAAAACAGTTTTTTCTCCATATCTCCCTTGTTTTCACTCTGTTTCCCTTGAAATTTTCAGGGAAACCCTGTCATTCCATTCTGCATCTTTCATTCCTAAGGACCCTATCCCCAATTCCCCTTCCCAAAGCCCGAAATCTCACATTTGTCTATTTTTAGGGTTTTCCATAACTTCCTCAGATTTCACCCAATCACCTTCAAATTTTACCACAGAATTCCTTTTTGAATTCTGCTTCTTTGTCCCTCTCTGCCAAATTTTCTCATTCTATCACCCCGCTTCTGAAATCCCCCTTTTTGCTTTCTTGTCCTTTCGATAGTGTCCAAAATCTAGTCAAACCCCAATTACCCATCAGATTGTTTCCCCAATCCAAATTTCTCTTTTCTAAATCAGCTTCTGTTTGTGTTTTTCTACCCATTCCACACAAAAAAAAAAACCTGGTTATGGTTGTCACCTGTGCAGGAGCAAACACCATGGAGGAAGCACTTGTAGCAATCCAAACCAAACTCCAAGATCTGGATGAAAAATTTCTCAGCCTCCATCTTCAGCATTCAGCCATGAACAATAACCGACAGCCAGAATCTTTTGCAGCCACCGGGTTCTCTTCTTCTAACAATTTTCGTGGGTTGAAGCTTGATTTTCCTCGCTTCAATGGTACTGATCCGACTGGATGGATATACTGAGCACAATAATATTTCAGTCTGCATAATACTTTTGATGTCCAGAAAGTTCCACTTGCATCCTTTCATTTGGAACAGGAAGCCCTTCAATGGTACCGTTGGTACATCAAAGCTCATCCCGAGCCAAACTGGGTAGATTTTTACCATGATTTGGTCCTAGTGCTTTTGATGATTTCACAGGAACACTCATTAAACTTCACCAAACTGGCACAGTAAGAGAGTATCAGACAAAATTTGAGAAATTGGCCAATCACACAGAAGGATTGTCTGATGAATTCTACAGGAGTTGTTTTATCAGTGGTCTCAAGGATGAAATCCACTCAGAGGTCAAAATGTTTTGTCCCAACACAATGATGGAAGTCCTAGGGTTGGCTAAGCTGGACGAGGACAAGATCGCATCTCAACAACGCTCCAAACCCACCTTTGTTCCCTTCAGAAATATGGGTTCCCAATGACCTCCCATCACGCCTTCTCCTTAACCAACTCCTATCAAGCATTGTTCTGAAATAGAAATGCAGGCACGCCGAGAAAAAGGGCTTTGCTATAATTGTGATGAGAAATTCACTCAGGGACATAGATGTGTTCAACAAAAGCTCTATCTCTTGGATGTGGATTCTCCGCCTGCCTTAGAACTTGGTGAAGAAGCTACAGATACAGTAGATGAACAGGTCGACATTCAACACCCGCCTGTTGACACCCCATCTCAGGATGACCTACCCGAGATCTCTCTCCATACTGTAACTGGCGTAACCACCCCACAAACAATGCGGGTCAGGGGATACTCAAAAAGCTCCCTCTTACCATACTCATTGATTCTGGTAGCACTCATAACTTCATTGACCCTCGGATTGCAAAACAGGCTGATTGTTTTGTCCATCCTTGCTCCAACATTGAAGTCATGGTTGCTAATGGGGGCACCTTACCTTGCAAGGGGAAGTGTCACAATGTGCATATCTCTATGGAAGATTATAACCTATTCTCTGACATGTTTTCCTTGTCCTTAGGCGGATGTGATGTGGTTTTGGGCGTTCAATGGTTACACACACTTGGCCCCATCTTATGGGATTTTGCTGAACTTTGGATGCAGTTTAAAGTCAACGGGGCACAACACAAATTTATGGGCTTACAACCAGGGTCTCTCTGCATCATCAGTTCACATCGCCTGGAAAAAATCCTTAAGAAGAATTCACATGGTGTCATCGCTCAGCTCAATTCCATTTAGATGCACCCATCAACAGTCTCCACTACTTCCTTGGATAGATATGCAGGTATCTTTGCTGAACCAATGTGCTTGCTGCGTTCAAGAGACCTTTCTGGTAAGAATTTAGCCACATCTACCTCTCAGCAGGAAATGATAGCTATTTTGCATGTAGTACAGAAGTGGCAGCCATACATATTAGGGAATTATTTCTACATCAAGACTAATCTCCCAAGTTTGGAAAATTTTCTGGAACAATGGGTCTCCTCCCCAACACACCTGAAATGGGTTATCCAACTCATGGGTTATCCCTATGTGATCACTTACAAGAAGGGTAAGGACAATATGGTGGAAGATGCTCCTTCTTGCACAATTGATGACCCAGTTTCTCTTATAGCTCTTTCTCTGCTTGTTCCATATTGGTTGCAATATGTTCAACAGGGCTCTCTCTTCTATGAACTCCATGCTTCTTCATCAACAGGGCACTCTAGGTTCTGCAAAATGTATGACCGGGAACAATGTAACTTCTTTTGGTAGGGACTAAAAATGACAATTCAACAGATGGTGGCTAACGATGATACTTTCCAAGTCAACAAGGGTGAAACGACACTCCTTTCGGGATTGCTCAAACCCTTGCCCATCCCTACACAGCTTTGGCCAACTATTTCTATGGATTTCCTAGCAGCGCCCTGGTGGTACAATACCACATCTCAAAGGACACCATATGAAGCAGTCTATGGAAAAACACCGCCAGTTCTTCTTCCATACACCCTTAGCAGCTCCCCAGTTCAGGAAATTGACTTGGTTCTTCGAAACCACGATCAGATTCTTCTCATTCTACAGGACAATCTTCACATGGCTAGAATTCGCCTGAAACAACAAGCCAATCAGCACCATTCTGAGCACATTTTCCATGCAGCTGACAGGGTTCTTCTTCATCTACAGCCTTCCAAGCAATCCTCCTTGACACTCCAAAGGCGTCAGTGGCCTGAAATGCAACCCGAGGATGCTACCGGGGAACCACTCCTTCAAATTCTGCAACAATTTCTCCAACCAAAGCTTTGAGGACAAAGCTTTTTCTAAGGGAGAGGGGATGTTAGGAACCTATGCCAACCCTTCTCTTTACTATGATAGTATATTGTTGTTGGACGCATATGCTTTGTAAGTCGTCCCGTAGTATTTGTTGATCCGTAGTTTATATTAGCCCATAGTATTGACCCATAGTATTGGACGCATATGCTTTGTAAGTTGTCCCATAGTATTATATGTCCCATGGTTTTGACTTATAGTATTGGGCATAGACTTAGTATATTAGTGTGTGTTGAGGTCATTGAAGGCACCGTGAAGTTATTTGTATTGAGCTTGCTCATAGGAGGTTGCCCCCTCGAAGTGGCCTGTGATCAATATAAAAGTGATTCTGAGTTCTGTCATTTCTGCTATTTCGCATATTTTTATTAATTAATTGTTGCAGGTGCATCACAAAGTAAGCATTCAACATGAAAAGGGATTTTCTCCCTCCTTCCTCACTTTCATAGCATGAAACCAATGCAAGCAATTTTGCAAGAATCCCCAAAACAATCATGGAAATGATTTCCCATCTTAATCAAATAGGAGTATGGGATCTTCAAGTTTCTCTAATTCATTTTAATTCCAAATACAAAATACATGTACACACAATGATTTATATTTATATGAAGTGCCCAACAGCTGTAGTGTTGAACCTTAAGCTTTGATACCATCTGTAACATATCCAACCATCCATCCAAGGCAAGGGAGGGAACATGATGCCAATCTATGGGGGGTTTTCATAAAAACGCATCCCATGCATTAAATTGATACAATTAAAAACAATAGTGTGCAGATGCAACTCAATTGAATATGCATAGCGGAAATAAACAAATTATCCACACACATTTTATATGCATACAACATATCAATATAATCATCAAATTAGACATTGCAGAAGTAAAATACAGAGACAGAGAACACTTATCTTCGTTGTGCAATCATCCCAAACAGCTAGCTTTGTCGCTGCAATGTTCCTCCCAACCGTAGTTCTCTACCCAGCCTGTATTATTTCAGCACTCAGAGACCACCCCCGAGCTAGGCATGATATCTACAAGGAAAAGGGGACTCTCAAGCTCATCACAGCCCAAAGCAATGGATACCCATCTCATCCCCCAACATTTCTTAACACGTAGAAAACTCAAAACTGAGCATGGATACACATAACAACAAAATCACAATTTCTGGGCATGAAAAAAAAGTGTTTGGCAACCAAAAATGAAATGGCAATTGGGGGATCACCCTGGGAGAGCAAAACCATTTCCAGAAAACGTTTGTGGGCACTCAAGGGACAAAAACGGCCTCCATAAACTCCAAATTCGTAGCTCCCTTCTTCCTAGCCATTGTGCATTACAAAAATGAGTTCCCAGATGAAAAACGTGATGGGAAAAGCCCCAGCTAGCTCAGACTGCGTGAGAGGGCAAAGGCTTGGGCATCCAAGGGCCAAAAAAACCTTCACACAGTCATTAACTGGAAGCAGGGAACCAACATGATTTTTGGGCAAAACCGTGATAGGTTGGCACCCGAAATTGACACATACACAGTCACACAATTGATGGGAACATTCAAAAACGATTTCTGAGGTAGGAGATAACAGCTGGGTTCACAAAAACGATTTTTCCACAAATTAAACCAAATCTGGAAATTCAAAAAAATGTTTACAACAATAATGGAAATGGAAAGCTATCAAACTTATCTATTGAGCTTCCCAATGGATTCTCTTCTTTCCCCATAGTCCAACCATCACAAAAATGCCCTTCTCAGTTTGAAAACCAATGAATTTACAGCGTACTCCATGAGAGAAACGCCCAACAAGCTCCCAAAAATGTGAGAGAGTGAAGTCTGGTCATGAATAAATAGCTTGGGAAGGAAATTTGTGGGTGTTTTCTTGCCCAAGAAGGAGAAAATTGATTTTCCATGAGGGTGGCTTTCCCATACTCGAATTTGGACAACCATACCTCCCCAATCCCCAAGGCATTAACTACTTCACCCAACTCTTGGGAGAAATCAGTGATTGGGTACAAAAGTCAACATGGGTAGTTGAGGGTTGATGGGTTCTCTCATTGACACTTGGCTTGACTTCATTGGCTCAAGGGTTTGAATATTTCTCTCCCAATTCCTTGTAATATCATGCCCTCATGTCTTATTGCATTGCATAACTAGTTGTGGGTATTTTATTAAAATGCATATTTACAATTCCAATGTGCCTGGCTAGCACACAAACCATATGCATCAATAAATCGATGGTGGGGCCTTGGCCTTGAGCTCCTCACCATGATTTCATAACAATATTACATCATTTACAATTTTAATGCCATGGGGTCAAACTAGGGATGTTACAGTTCCAGTGGCTAGTTGGACCAACCATGATTTACTATGATTTGATTTCTTAAAAGCACAAATCTCAACAATTTTAGGAGCGATATAATTGTGACTAGATCCAGAGTCAATCAAAATAGAAATATATTGCTTAGCAATATTACCTTCAACTTCAACCACAGTTGATTGATGGTCTTCTTGGAAGTCCTCTAGTGTTGCATAGATTCTGGAAACGATCCTTACCACTTAACTCACAGTTTCAACTTCTTCGATGTTGTGAACTTGCTTTGCACTCCCATTCTGATGTGGATAGTTCCTAAGTATAGGGTACTCTCCACATACCCAACATCGAAGTTTCTCTCCTGGATCTCTTGGCTTGTGTCCCATCATTATAGCTAGCTTAATCACACCCAAAGGTTCCTTCCTTGGCTGATTTTTGAAATGAGGAGCTTTAAATCCCTTATTCCTTTGGTCAAACTTTTTTTTTTATTGTCCTTCCATGCCTTATGAAATTCTAATTTTCTTTTGTTTTGATCATAACAATACTTGGCCTTTTTTATGGTCTCCTCTAGAGTTCTAGGTTCATTAAACTCAATTCTACCTTTATATGACCGAGGTAGCCTACTTAGAAAACGTTGAATTTTCATCTTATCATCTCTAATATACTTGACATAACTCAACAAATCCAAGAATTTATTTTCGTATTCCTCCATAATCATTTGTCCTGATTTTAACTCATGGAATTCTTTGTTTTTTCCATCATAGTACCTATCAGAGAGGTATTTTTTCTTGAAGTATTTCTTTCATTGCTTCCACTCAATATTCCTTTCATTGATCTTCTTCACTTGCTTAAGGTGATCCCACCATATTGACTCTCTTCCATTCATATTGAATATATCTACTCTTTCCTTCATATTTCCTGAGTAGTCTTGGACTTGTAAATACTTCCTCATCCAAAGAATCCAAGCCTCAGCTTCTTGACCATATTTTACCTCACCATAAAAAGTAGGAGGTTTGGACTTCTTCAATTCTCCATATGAGTTTTTCTTCAAATGTCTCTTCCTCTTATTCCTATGAGATGAAGAGCTTGATCCTTCAATGGGTTCTTTATAGTCATATGAATCACTAGAAGATATTTATGGAGTACATGTCATGTCTCTAGAAACTCTTCTTGAACTATGGGACCTCTTGTGGGAATGTCTCCTTCAGATACTCCCACTCTTTTCTTGATTTCCTAAACTCTACTTATGGTTAATCTTACTCTGAATATATTTCAAACTTTGAAGCATAGCTGCCTTCATCTGATTCTATTCTTCTTGAGATCTAATCAACCTCTCATTGTCTGCTTTGAAACTCTACAGTTCTACACTTAGGCTCCTCATGGTTTCTATAATGTTAGGAGGTGTTGGTTATCTATTTTTTACTTCTCGGGTTGACCCAGGTTTTGCGTAATACCCTTACTTTGGATCCAACAAAATCCCCTTCACCGGCCCTTTCGGCATCAACCTGCGAATAGGCCGAAGTCTCACCCAAAGCGAAGATGGGTGGTTACAGAATCAGGTTTCTGCAACTTGGTGACATGTGGTTATGTTATGCGAGCTTGATATGCACAGCTTACTGAACAATTACTTAACGGGTTATTACTAGCATGTAACTACGCACTTCACAATTATCAGCAACCTACAGACTTCGTGAATCATTGCTACTTTTACTCTTATGACTACGCATTTTCCATACTTATCACAACTTCGCAATGCTCATACATGTGTGTTCCACTACTTATCATATCATTCTCATTCACATTCATATGAAAATACATATATAAGCATAAACACACATGAGAACGAAGCATAATATAGTTTTAATCACACAATATAGATATTTACGTGGTTCACCCCCAGATGGGAGCTAGGTCCATAGGAACTGTTATTATATTTCTTGGAAGGGTTAACAGTTCCAGTCTATGCACTCAGCTGCAGACTCTTCTCTACAATATATCTTTTCACACATAGCTGGAGAGTCATTCTCCTCTCTTATATCTCTCTTATCCTAGATCTAACAATATCTAGCATAAGACTCATAAGATCTAACCAAAAATCCAATAAAAACCCAACCCTCCCTTATACAAAATTGCCCTTTAAATAGATTGTGCCCGAAGGTCACATCTTTACAATAATTATGGGCCAACCCCCATAATACCCTTAAACCCAAAATGGCATGGTTCTCCTGTTGACCACGCTTTTTCTTTACTTCACTAGAGCTCTTCTATCCTTTGGTGCTGCTTCCTTTGGCTCTGACGCTTCTCTGACAGTCGCAGTTCTAACCACGTAGCTTTGATGCTATAGTAGTGTGTCCTTTGCACCATTCCACTTCTTTACTCTTCACTTATGTAGCTGAAAGTCCGCCGCTTGATTCATAACTGCTCCAACTACGTTGATATTCCCTAGTACTTCACCTTTACTAAGGGAACAGGTCCTTTTCTACCATTTCCCTTCGCTCCATACCCTACTCCTGGGAATTGTAGAGTTGCTTCTCCGAATACTGGTCAATGTTAGGCCTCGCTTAACTTGTATTTTCTCCATGAAAACTTCTTCCACTTGGGCTACACCCAAAAGGCCAATAACACTTACTTGTGGCTCATCCCTGAGCCACTTTGACTATGCATCCTCTAGGATGTTTGATTTCACAGTGAACTCTTTAAAATTTGCACTCAACTTCGAAACTATTTCCTTAGTCCATTGCTCAAACTCCTTAATCGTTTCAGGCATCTCCTATGAGATGGGTTCTTGAAGTTTCTCCTTTACAATATTCTATGTTGTCCAGATTTCTTGCAACTTCGCCCCAGTTTCTTCATATATTTTCAGTGTTTCTTCCTGCATCGGCCATAACTTCGATGAATTTTCAGCTTCATTCTCCCTTAGCACTTTCATCTCCTTCTGAATTTCTTTCATCTCTGTGAACTTTTGGATCCTTTTCCTTGGTGGTAAATCCTTCATATCCATGTTCACAGTGTCAAGATCTTTCTGCCATTGTTGTAGTTCATCCTAAATTTTTTGTAACTCAGGGTCTTCTTGTAGCATAGCACATACCTTGGTAATTTCATCAAGTAGGTCTTGACATCTCGCCACTTCCGCGGAGATGTTTTCTCTTTAAGCCTTCAACTCGTCGGCTCTTGCTTCTTTAACTTGCTACAGAGTGCCATATTTTTGTCGAGCTTCTAAGTCAACAATCTGCTCCTTATAGCCAATCTCCATGTCTTCCATCTAAGCTTTGAGATTGTCTACTTGGGCACCAATCCTTAGGATAGTGGCTTCTACTTCTGGTACTTTTGGGCAGTCTGGTATCTTCGCACAGAATTCAACAACATATTTATTTCACTTCTTCTGCTTCTCCTATGCATATGCTAACTCCTTAGTCTTCAGTGCGCATTCATCCTTCATCTCTTTGTAGCTATCCTCCAGATTCAGATGTTGGTTATAAGAGACATTGTCTCTATCTCGGATTTCCTCCACAACCTGCAAATCTAGATTTTGCAACCCTTCAATGGGAAACATCACAACATTAATGTCTAGATGTGCGAGCTTCTTCGCACCTTCAATGAGCTCATCGGTCGGGAATATGACATTCATCGTCTCAATTCTAACTAGGTGAGGTCTCATTGTCAAGGTAGGCACCTTTCTTTTCCCATGGCTTGTCTCACATGCCCTATCTTCATAATTTGATTCTCCCTCCATGTCTCACTGGAATTCTTCAACTCATGCTACTAGACTCTTTAGTTCTGTGAGGCTCTCCATCATGCCTGCTTGGACTATTTCTTCCTTTCTTTCCTTTATGTAAGTGTTTCTTCAATGTGCTCAAACACTCAAACTGCGATGCAGTTATGGTAATCCTCGTGCAACTGTGCATCGAGTGGAACCTTAGTTGCTTTCTGTTTCTTCATTTGAAGTTCTTCCGGAATGGTTGTGTCATGTTCCTTTATTTTCTCTCCTGCTGGAAAACCAACATCTTGTTGTTGTTCTGCGCCTTGGCCTGGTTCTGGATTTTGTGTGCTTGTCTTATCATTGTCTTGGCCTTTTGAATTTTTAGCTTCACTTTCTTCTGATGTGGTGATCAACGTGGTTGGCGCATCGATATTCCATTCTAGCGGCCAAGCTTCCATGATCAGTTCAATTTTTTGTCAGTCTAGCTGATATAATACTCCAAACCATTGAGGAGGATTTAGCTGTACTCTCGGCCGAATGCAGATAAAGTGCATTCTAGCTTTGAAAGTCATCTTACAGATATATATATTTGTTAATTCCTTAGTGATACGTGGAGTCCTCTGAACGAATTTGCATAAATGCTCAAAATAAGTGTACAAATGTATGTTGTTTATCCTCTGTCGGTATGACTTTGCGTTTTCCTACATGTTCGCAAACATCGATCCTCAGCAATCTCCAATGAATACCGAGACATTTGTTGATAGCTAGTCTCTTTCCATCCTACGAAGGAGATCAATACTAGCAACCAACTATAGTGGAACTGATTTCCACCCTTTTGTGTATCTCAGATGTCTTCTAGAAATTCGTTCAACAGATAGCTCGCTCAATCATACTAAAGTCCATCCTTGGTCTTCGCAGCTAAGTATATTGTAGAGGTCGGCACCTCATTTGGTTTGCATTTCCTTAGGATTTTTTCTACAAGGAGTTGGACTATGAACCGTGTGGTTTGATCCTTGATCCCAACTATTGTATAACCACAACTTCCTTTGAGAAAACAAAATTCATGGATCATCCTTGCAGCAAGCTCTTTATCCTTGAACTTTCCCACAAACTCAACTGCAGGATCAACACCTCTCTTTCTCAAGTGCGTGATCCGGTAGTGTTGTAGGTACAACAGATCCCATGTTCCAATGGAACACGGGAGCCCCAAATTTTATTTTTACTACAAAGGTAATGGTTTAAATTCCCCTATCATTATGGGGATTGATCATCTTTGTTATGATTTCATGCCTTTGCATTGTTTTGATTTAAATTAGAGTTTTCCTTTTGAAAATTCCAAATTTTTTGACTGTTTTTTTAAAGTTGCGGGAAGCCTTCAATTATTTCAAAAGGTCACTTTTCATCCCGCAAGCCCACAAGCCCATAAGCCCACAATCCCGCAATTGAGGCTTGCGGGAGTTAGTTTTTCTTTTTTGAAATTTTTTTCATCCCGCAACCTGCAAGTTGCGGATTGCAGATTGTGGAAAGAAGTTTGAATAAAAGTGTGTTGTGTGTTTTCGCAACCCACAACCTGCAATTGCAGATTGCGGATTGCGGAAAGCTTATTTCATATCAAAGGTTGTTTGCATTCCCGCATCTCACAACCTGCAATTGTGGATTGTGGGAAGTTGTTGAATAAATTTTTGAACTTTGCAAGCTCGCGACCCGCAACCCACAACCCGCAATTTGCGGATTGCAGATTGCAGGATTATCTTTTGTTTCAATAAACGTGGTTTCGATCTCGTAATCCGCAACCCACAATTGCGGATTTCAGGAAGGATGTACATACCTACGAAACTAGACCCCACAATTCACCTCCCACAAATCTCAAGAATTGATCACCGCTATTGATCGGTTGTTGATCCGATGACTCAGATTTTACTCGTTCAAATTATTAAATAGGTCATTTTTCTTATTTTTCGCTATCATTTTCGAATTTGGAAAATTACCCTGTTGCTTGAATTTTACTGTGATTTTTAAGGGTCCCTTCCCCGCCATTTTTAGCTAAAGTAGTTTGGTTTTTCTCTGTTCCTTTTTCAGTCATTTATAGTTTTAATCGTTTTGGATTTTTTTTATTGTTGTTGTTCATTCGTTAGAATTTTTCTAGTCTACAAACATGTCGTGCAACACACGCTCTAATACTACCCAGAGAGACCAATTGAACAAGGACCCAAATTTTGGCATCTTCTCAGACACAAGTGGAAAAATTACCGAAACCTACCAGGTGGACTGGTCTAAAATATATTCGATATTTGACAATGATGACCTATCCGACATTGAGAATGACCATCAAGCCTATGAGAAAATTAGGAACTCTCAGCTTCATGCAATTGCCGCTACACCTGCCATCTTGCCTTATACTGATGTAGTTAAATGGATAGTATAGCATGCCAACCCTAAAGATCACTCATTCAATGATAGCGCGAGTTCACAGTTAACCACATTTCATTATGAGGTGTTTATTAAGGCATTTTCCCTTAGAACACCTGTGCAGATCCTTAACACTACATTCTTGGATTCTGCAAACACCAGGTTCAACTTCAATGAAATGATCAAATCCTACATGCATAAACCAACCAGCTTTATGTGCAGGCCTGATAACTTATACCCAGTGTCATGGTTTAAAGAACCCTACTCATTATTGGAAGCTATGCTTCCTCGATTGTATGGCCTCCCTAATTCCTCAATCTTTAAAGTTGAGTGGGATCCTGTGGCTCATCATGTTTTAACTACAAGTGAATCTTTTCCTTGGGCTTCTATTTTCTCTTTTGAGCTCAAAACAACAATTGAAAAGTATCAGAAGTCCCCTTCTACACAGAAACCCTTTTTCTTTCTCTCACCCTATGTGATGGATGTGTTTTGTGCTGAATTTTAATATTCTAACATGGGATGTAATTGGACCCCCGTTGCCCCTCCTGTTCACATATATCATTCTGCATTGTGGGAGGATAACTATGTGCCTCTTTTGTATGACATTTGTGATCATTTCCTTGCTGCCATTTATCTCAAGATATTTAAGGAAGATGCACCAGCTTTCTCAGCTGATGCTAAGCTTTTCATTGCCACAATTGGAGATTGGTATGTAAGGGAATATTTCTCTTATGTCAAGATTTGGGGAAGCAGTGTTGTTTGCATGTTGCCTAGAATTGTTCCAGATAGGTTGTTGATTGAAGAAGTATCCTATCAGACTATTATAGAACGGGTTTATCTTAAAATTATAGGTCCCAAGAGGAGAGGATGGCCCAAATTCCCCTTGAACCTTGGACCTTTTGCTATCCCTACTTCCACCCGGGCTCAAGTATTGGCTAATAAGATTGCTTCTTTGAAACTAGGATATGCTCCAAAAAGAAGACATGATCCTAAAAAATTCCTAGATGCCCACTTCAAGCACAATCATATGAAGATGAGATACGAACATCAGGATATCCTAGATGAATCCATCTACTTGGGAGTTGACACTTTTTTTGAAGTCCCTGCAAAGGCTAAAAATAAGGATGAATAGAACTAGATTCTACTATATCAGAAAGAGCTCAAAGACAATGTTTTAAGCTATAGGAAAATGGAATTCGATTTGATTGGGTAGGTAAGAAGGGAAAAAGAAGAGAAGGAGGATCAACAAGCTAAATCCCCTCTTATGCTGACTTATCCTGATGGTGATAAAGGAAAAGGACTTATGGAGGAGCCTCCACAACTAAAACTTTCTAAACAATATCAAGTGTTAGTGCAAACTGTTCAGCAAACAATGAAAGAATTTGCACAAATGACCTCAGTACTGCACACCAAAGAGGTCAATCCATCTAGTTCAATAAGTGATGTATAGGTTATTGTTGTCAGTAATCCAGCAAAGATACAGAAGCTCATAACTGCTCCCTCTCAGATCCGTACTCTCAATATAGATAGTGATGAAGAGGGTGAGGTAATTTATCCTGTACCTCTGTTAGAAGAAATCACTGAAGGTTCATAGGAAGTCTTATATTTACTAGACACTATATGTATGGATGAACTTGATTCAGGTGAATTTATATCTTAGCTTTCTATTGTTCTTCATGTAACAACTGCAGCCACATCACTTCCCTCAGCAGAAGTTTCTCTTGTTACAACTTCTGAGGTGACTCCTCCAACAACCTTCTCTCAGTTGTTTGATGCACTTTTCATTCCTCCACCTCCACCTTTGACAATTCCACTCCCTATTTCCCCATCAACCATTAAATAAGTCCATTTTTCAACTGTTCCCCTATAGTCACCTCTATCTCCTTCATTACCCTCTACTACTAATTCTCCTGACACCTTACCTCGTTCTTCACCATCAGTTGTTGACACTCAAGATCCACCACATGAAGTTCTTACTTCCATTCCTTCATCAACCACTGTACCATCGACTAGTGAAGCTCTCCCTTCTTCCCAAACCTCATCTCTGGTTGCTATGTCTATCACTAGCTCTACTTTCACCCTATTAGGAACCCATGTCAACCCTTCTATTTACTTTGTTAGTATATTGTTGTTGGATGCATATGCTTTGTAAGTCGTCCCATAGTATTTGTTGATCCATAATTTGTATTATTGTTGTTGGATGCATATGCTTTGCAAGTCGTCCCGTAGTAATTGTTGATCCATATTTTATATTGGCCCATGGTATTGGTGCCTAGAATTAGTATATAAGTCTGTGTTGAGACCACTGAAGGTATCGTGAAGTTATTTGTATTGATCTTTCTCAAAGGAGGTTGCCCCCTCGAAGTGGCCTGCGATCAATATAAAAGTGATTTTGAGTTTTGTTATTTTTTCTATTTTGCGTGTTTTCATTAATTAATTATTGCAGGTTCTTCACATCTGGTATCAAAGCACTTTCTTGGGCTCACTGGATGAAATTCCTACCAATTTTTTTTTTTGCATCTGTTGCAGCTTCAGATCTGGGAATAATCCCTATCCGCTTAACTATGGGAAGTACTTGGGCATAAGCCCTAAAAATCATTGTGAGGAGTACCATAGGAACCCCAAAGTAGCTGGCCCATTGAGAGGACCTGCTAGTGAAAAGGGCAACGACCCCTACCTGATTGACTAGTTTCCACCCGTGAGATAAACCAAGAGCTGTCGTTTGTGGCAAAGCAGTTATCAGTTTTACCTGAGCTATGGAGTGAGGGGTACTGCCCCAATATGCAAGCCGTCAGACAGCATTGGTGGCTGAGTGAAACCCCTGAACTGTTAGGAAGCCGCACATACCTGGGATCCATATCTATTTTCAGCTAAACTATTGTCGATCACTGCAGCGTCGTTTCAAATCCATTCTGAAATCCGTTCCAGATCCAATCGTTTCAGATCTATTTCAGATCCATCCATTTTCGATCTAGTTGGTGCCGCTTCAAATCCCTTTGTTTCTGATCACTTCCACGCCATTGCAGATCTCTCTATTTCAGATCCCTTTCGTGCCGTTGCAGATCTATTCCTAAAAAAAAAAAAAAAAATGTTTTTTGGCCCTATCTCCCTTGTTTTCACTCCGTTTCCTTTGAAACTTCCCTGAAACCCTAGTAATCCCATTCTGCATATTATATTCCTGAGGACCCTATCCCAAATTCCAGTTCCCAAAGCCTAAAAACCCACATTTGTCTATTTTTAGGGTTTGCCATAACTTCTTCAGATTTCACCCAATCGCCTTCAAATTTTACCACCGAGTTCCTTTCCTAATTCTGCTTCTTTGTCCCTCTCTACCTAGTGTTCTCGTTCTTTTACCCCACTTCTGAAATCCCCATTTTTTGCTTCCATGTCCATCAAAAAGTGTCCAAAACCTACTCAAACCCCAATTACCCCTCCGATTTTTTCCCAAATCCAAATTTCCCTTTACTCAATAAGCTTTTGTTTGTGTTTTTCTATCCATTCCAAAAAAAAAAAAAAAAAAAGCTCCGAGTTATGGTTGTCACTTGCACAGGAGCAACAACCATGGATGAAGCACATGCAGCCATCCAAACCAAACTTCAAGATCTGGATGAAAAATTTCTTAGCCTCCATCTTTAGCATTCATCCATGAACAATAACCGACAGCACAAATCTTCGGTAGCCAATGGCTTCTCTTCTTCTAACAATTTCCGTGGTCCGAAGCTTGAATTTCCTTGCTTTAATGGTACTGATCCAACTAGATGGATCTATCATGCATAACAATATTTTAGTCTGCATAATACTTTTGATGTCCAAAAGGTTGCACTTGCATCCTTTCATTTGGAACAAGAAGCCCTTCAATGGTACCGTTGGTACATCAAGGCTCATGACCAGCCAAAATGGGCCAATTTTTTCCAAATCCTTTTGCAACAATTTGGTCCTAGTGCTTTTGATGACTTCACAGAAGCACTCACTAAACTTCGTCAAAGTGGCACTGTGAGAGAGTATCAGACAGAATTTGAGAAACTAGCCAATCACACAGAAGGATTGTCTGATGAATTCTATAGGAGTTGTTTTATCAGTGGTCTTAAGGATGAAATACAATTAGAGGTTAAAATGTCTTGTCCCAACATAATGATGGAATTCCTAGGGTTGGCTAAGTTGGCAGAAGACAAGATTGCAGCCCAACAACGCTCCAAACCCACTTTTGTTCCATTCCGAAATATGGGTTCTCAATGACCTCCCATCCCGCCAGCTCCTTGACCAACTCCTATCAAGCATTTGTCTGAAACAAAGATGCAGGCATGGAGAGAAAAAGGGATTTGTTATAATTGTGATGAGAAATTCACCCAAGGACATAGGTGTGTTCAACAAAAGCTCTATCTCTTGGATATGGATTCTCTGTCTGCCTCTACAATTGGTCAAGAAACTCCAGAAACAATGCATGATCAGGTCGACATTCAGGAGCCACCTATTGACCCCCCATCTCAGGATGAATAACCAAAGATATCTCTCCATGCTTTATTCAGCGTCACCACCCCCCAAACAATGCGGGTCAGGGGTTACTTTAAGAAGCTTCCTCTTACAATACTCATTGAGTCTGATAGCACTCATAACTTCATTCACCCTCGGATCGCCAAACATGTAGATTGTTTTGTCCATCCTTGCTCCAACTTTGAAGTCACGGTTGCCAATGGGGGCACCTTACCTTGCAAGGGGAAGTGTCACAATGTGCGTATCTCTTTGGAAGATTATAACATGAACTATGACATGTTTTCCTTGTCCTTAGGAGGATGTGATGTGGTTTTGGGCGTTCAATGGTTATGCACACTTGGCCCCATCTTATGGGATTTTGCTGAATTTTGGATGTAGTTTTTAGTCAACGGGAAACAACACAAATTTAAGGGCTTACAAGAAGGGTATCTCTGCATCATCAGTTCACATCACCTGGAAAAGATCCTTAAGAAGAATTCACATGGTGTCATCACTCAACTCCATTCCATTCAGATGCACCCATCAATGGTCTCCCCTACTTCAGTGGATAGATATGTAGGTGTCCTTGCTGAACCAGTGGGCTTGTCGCCTTTAGGAGACCTTTCAGGTATGAATTTAGCTGCATCTACATCTCAGCAAGAAATGATGGCTATTTTCCATGCAGTATAGAAGTGGAAGCCATACCTATTAGGGAATTATTTCTGCATCAAGACTGATCTCCAAAGTCTGTAAAATTTCCTAAAACAATGGGTCTCCTCCCCAGCACACCTAAAATGGGTTATCCAACTCATGGGTTATTCCTATGTGATCACTTACAAGAAGGGTAAGGACAATATGGTGATAGATGCTCCTTCTCGCACATTTGATGACCCAGTTTCTCTTACAATTATTTCTCTGCTTGTTCCAAATTGGTTGCAATTTGTTCAACAGGGCTATCTCTTCTATGAACTCCATGCTTCTTCATCAACAGGGCACTCTGGATTCCTCAAAATGTATGACCGGGAACAATGTAACTTCTTTTGGCAGGGAATGAAAATGACACTTCAATAGATGGTGGTTGACTGTGATACTTTCCAGGTCAACAAGGGTGAAATGACACTCCTTTCGGGATTGCTCGAACCCTTTCCCATCCCTACACAGATGTGGACAGCTATTTCTATGGATTTCCTAGAAGCGCTTCAATGGTACAATACCACATCTAAAAGGACACCATATGAAGCAGTTTATGGAAAGGCATCGGTAGTTATTCTTCCATACATGCTCAACAGCTCCCCAGTTCAAGCAATTGACTCGGTTCTTCGAAACTGCAATCAAATTCTTCTCATTCTGTCGGACAATCTTCACATGGCAAGAATTCGACTGAAACAACAAGCCGATCAGCACCGTTTTGAGCACACTTTTCGCGCAGGTGATATGGTCCTTCTTCATCTACATCCTTCCAAGTCATCCTCCTTGAAACTCAAAAGGCGTCAGTGGGCCGGAATGCAACTCGAGGATGCTACAAGGGAACCACTCCTTCAGATTCTACATCAATTTCCACATCTAAAGATTTCAGGACAAAGCTTTTTCTAAGGAAGAGGGGATGTTAGGAACCCATGTCAACCCTTCTATTTACTTTGTTAGTATATTTTTTTTGGATGCATATGCTTTGTAAGTCATCCCATAGTATTTGTTCATCCATAATTTGTATTATTGTTGTTGGACGCATATGCTTTGTAAGTCTTCTTGTAGTAATTGTTGATCCATATTTTGTATTGGCTCATGGTTTGTATTGACACATGGTATTGGCACCTAGACTTAGTATATAAGTTTGTGTTGAGACCAATGAAGGTACCATGAATTTATTTGTATTGAGCTTGCTCAAAGGAGGTTTCCCCCTCGAAGTGGCCTGCGATCAATATAAAAGTGATTCTGAGTTCTATTATTTCGGCTATTTCGCGTGTTTTCATTACTTAATTATTGCAGGTTCTTCACACACCCAGACACCCCCTTTGGTTACAACAACAGATGTGACCACATCATCCAATGATATGGTGGCTACCTTTGAAGATGATATAATTGTTCCTATGGGGGATTACTTTTACAGTCACGCAACCAAGGCAGTTATGAAGAAAGGAAAAAAGAGAGGCGGAGATCATGGAGGATTGGAGGAACCCATTCCTAGTCAAGTCATTTCGGCAAAGCAGTCTGATGATATCCATGCAGAAGCAGTTGATGCAGCTGCAGCCTTGGGTTCTTTTGCAGGAGAAATTTTTTATTCAGTTAATACCTTGAATAGAGAGATTGACTTAAAAAGGGAAGAACCTTAGAAGCTTCAAGAGCAATTGACAAAAACCAAGGAAGAGCATGAAGTTTATGTCCAGGATCTGAGGAAGGTGTTTGAGAATAAGTTGGAAGATCTGCAGTTGCAGAATACTTCTCTCCAAGCTAAACTAAATGATGCAGAAGCCGAAAATGATGTTAAGGAGGAAAGAATTGTCGTACTTAAAAAACACCTTGAGGATGTAACTGCAAGTGCAGCCTCCTCTGCGTTTTCTAGGTTTTCACGGAAAGAGTTCAAGGACTTAGCTAATCAAGTCAACCTAGAGCATCATCAGCTTCTGGCTAAGCTATTTTCTACCTTGGGTGAAATTCATGAGACCTACATTTCTTTTGATAAAATGTCTGGCACCTTGGGACAATAAGTAGAGAAAACAAAGCAGGCTTCTAAAGTTGTTGAAGATATTATTGATTGGCAGAAGTATATTGAAGAAAAGCTAGCTGATATCCCTGAGTTGGACAACCTCAAATTCAAAAGGATCCGAACTATTGTGCAATCTTGGGAGAATGTTATTGAGATGGTAGAGGATACTATCAATCAGGCTCAAGCCCTTTGTAGAAGAATATGGTATGCGATAGACAATATCATGGAGATACTGGCATTCCCTGCAATGGGGCTCATTGAGGGGGCAGATCTGCCGAGATTGATGATAGAACAGGTCGAAGCTCGTTGTGATCAAGTCAAAGAGAAAATTTTGTGGATTGATAACATCCAAATTGAAGATGTGGATTGGTTTATTAAGCAACTTGTTTCCATGGAGGCCAAGATCTATGTGTTTATCCCCACGTGGCATAAAATAGCCAAAAATGAGATTGAAGGATTCATGTGTGATGCCCAGCTGGGGCTCGAATCTCTCTCATTATCCAGATATAGATGAATTGATGTAAGTTTGGGACAAGTGGGAAGATTTCCTCACCAAATAGAATATTTTGATTTTGTAATCCCTGTTTAAGGGGAATTTATCCTTTGTATTATTTTTGTAATTTATTATTTAAGGGGTAGATCTCTCTTAGGAAAGGGAGGATCATTTTGGGGTAGAAATCGATAGAAGAAGATTTGAGATGCTCTGTTTTATCCTGAGCTTGTATCTTCTTACAGACTTTCATTAATACAGTAAAGTTATTCTCTTGCATCATCTTTTGTTCGTTGATCAAGTTTATTTGATAAATATTGATTTTTACTTCAAACTGTTATCTATGCTGTTTAATCCATTTGCAACTAATATCTGATACATGGATCTATGATCTAGATTTTTCCTTTCGTTTGATCAGTGTATGCATTATGTTTTAATTGAATTTCTTTAACTAAAACATTTGATCGATTTCTGCAAATGATTTACAGTGAATTATAATCTATATTAATTTTTCAATTGACATATAAGTTACACGTTAATCTTGAATGAGCTTAAACACTTAATATTGCATTCTCTTAATTTTAATTGATTGGTTGTAACTTAAGCAAATAAGGAATTGATCTCCTTCACATTTATGTCAAGTTGATGAACATACTTATTAATTTTCACATCAAGATAATTTTCATTCAAACAAGACACTTTTTAGAGTAGGTCTAACTTAGATTAGATTTCCCTTTGTAGGTAGATTTGCTTCAAACTGAACACACTTTGTTTTCCTTCACTGGAAAACAGACCCTTTTAGGATCAAAAACACAAGTGTCAATGGTGGCCTTTGTATCCATGGGAGATCACTATACCAAACAGCTCGATGATAGGGTAATACTTGCGCAGGATTATCTGAAGCCTTTGGCTGGGTTTTCTTCCTCTGTTGAGAGCTTTGGAACCCATTCCAGCACCCTACACATCCGAGGACTCAGCAAATGGTTCTAGAAGGAGGACCAGCAGTAAAATATGCCTAAACAAAATAATCATAAACCTCCTCCAGCATGAACATCATCAGTTGTCACTCATATCCAATCACAGGCATCTACCTCTGAACAACAAACAGTTTCACAATCGACTGCAATTCTTGGTACACCTGCAGCTCAACAGGAAAATAGAAGGGATATCCTTATCATATCCCCTACTAGAGGGCCCCTTTCACTTGAAAAAATACTGAAAATTTCTAATGATAGTGTTGCTAGAGTACAACAAAGTATTACTGACCTACGAAGTAGAGGACTAGCAACAATTAAACTGAACACTACTTTGCAAACTGATAACCAAGAAGGTCAACAGACAGCAGACCAAAACACTGAGAATCAAAGCACCAATGATCAACCAGGTTCGATTACAACCTTGATTCACTCTTTCAAGAAGTACCACAAGATCAATTTAACATTGCAACTGGTGGAGCACCACCCTCTCCTCCTTCATCATCATCCTCCTAGTTTAAAAGTGAACACTCCTCTAGTTCTTCATCTAAAGAAGAGGAAGAACAAACTATGGCTGGAGAAGGCCAGAACAGAACTTGTCTTGACCAAGATGCTGTATTTATACTTGGGGATAAACATAAATTGCCTAAAAATCCTGAGAAATGGATTCCTAAGTTCAATCCAGATAATAAATCACTTGCATTGGATGACATAAAAACCTTTATTTAGGCCATTAGACTTAGGAGTGTTGTCCATGAAGATGTGGTTTGCAGACTATTTCCTTATACATTTTAAGGAAAGGCATCCACATGGTACTTTGCCTTAGAAACTAGATCCATAACATCTTTGGATGGGTTTGAAAGACTGTTTATCCAGAAGTTTGGGGATGACAAAACCCCACAATATCTAGTCTTAGAATTTTCTTCCATGAGTATGAGAGGTAAAGAAAGGGTCAAAGAATATAATCAAATATTTTCTTATCTGAAAAATAGGATCACTGCCATTGTTCTTCCTGCAGAAGAATTGTTGGTTGCCTATTATGAAAAAGGCCTATCTATGCCTATTGCAATGTGGGTCAAAAGAGCACATAAAGACAACTTGTTTGAAGCTTATGTTGAAGCCATTCAGGTTGAAAAGGATATCTATTGTCTAAAAGATAATCCTGATGCTTTAGAAGAACAACCTTCCACATCCAGAAAGAAAACCGACAATGCTCCCAAGCCCACTACCCAAAACAAAGATGCTTTTGAAATGAATGATATCAAGAAGTTTCTCCAAAAAATGTCTAATGAGATGGTTGATTTAAAAAATAACAATAATGAAAATCAAAATAATAATAGAGGTTTTGCAAGGCCACCTTTCAGGAGACCTTATCAGCCTCCCCAAAATACACCACCTCCTAATTCTAATGAAGGATTGACTTCTGAAGAAATTTATTCTATTTTCAAAGCTCTGGCCACAGAATCACAGAGTGTCCCTGGACCTTCTGATTATCAAACAAACCAAGATACATAATTTCTAGAAGAAGGAGATGAAGAGGAGGATCCACAAATTAATAATGTAAGCTATTTTTCTGAACTCCCAATGAATGAAGAAGAAGAAGAACCTGAGACAAAATTCAATGTTCAACGTCCTTACAACACTTGATAAAAAAGACAACCCTCTTAGGAACCTTCATCTTCAACAGCAGTTCCCAATAAAGGTAAAACTATTCCTCAAAAGGATACAGTCATTCCTGAAATGGAGTACAGTTTGGCTGAAGATTTGAAAAGAGTCAAAGAAAATATCTCTTTGTTTGAACTTCTGAAAATATCTTCTATGAGGGATTCTCTACCTAAAAGTATGGTAATCAAACAACCAAGGCAAACACAAAACAATAACTTAGACTCTTTTACCAAACCAGATGATGAGAAACCTGGAAGCAAGAGGACACCTCCTTTCTTTCTTACCTAGGAAATATTCAATAGAAATGTACACAATTGTATGATAGATTCAGGTGCATCTTCCATTGTGATGTCCTTGTCTATCTACAGAAAATTAAATGCTACTTGGGAACCTTGTCCTACTGAGATTGTCCAGCTTGACAAATCTAAAGTGAGAGTAGTGGGGAGACTAAGAAATGTTTTGTTGACATTATCTACTGATCCCCAGATCCACTAAACCATAGATATCATTGTAGCTGACATTCCTGAAGCCTATGGAATGTGGCTAAGCATAGATTGGTCAGAGAAGCTTAAGGGATACTTTTCCACTAATTGGTCTCACCTGTGGCTACCCTACAATGGTCAACCAAACAAGATTAAAATCAATAGGGAACCATTTATGAAGCAAATAGTCATTGACCTTAATGATTTAAGTGAACCTGCTTGTTATTTCAGTTCACATATTGAGCATTTCACATTTGATACCTTCTTTGGGGATCTTCCAGCTAATGCCTCACTAGATGAGAATGTACAAAATGAATCACAGATCACCAATGTTACTTATGTACCATTCTCTGGAACTATTGTACATAATTTTTATAATGTTAATACAAACTTTAGGATAGATCATATTGCATGGACTTTATTCTTTGATGGCTCTAGATCTAAAGATGGAGCTGGTGTAGGTTGTGTCCTTATTGATCCAAAAGGGACTAAAACACTGATTGCTTGCAGACTTGAATTTGAATGTACCAATAATGTAGTTGAATATGAGGCTCTAGTTCAGGGACTCAAGAAGGCTATTGATATGGGTGCACAAGTGGTAGAATGTTTTGGAGATTCTGAAATCATAGTTAAACAGGTTAGAAACAAGATACATTGTTTGTCTCCACGTTTAACTAATTATCAGAAAATGGTAAGAGATCTCACTAGCTCTTTTTTTGCATTCAACATTAAGTCAATCCCTAGGTCACATAACTTTGATGCTGACCTCTTGGAAAATACAACATATAGGTTGATTCCACCAGAAGGCTTGTCACCTAAAACCTTTTCAATAGAACTTATGTACAGACCCTCTGTCCCTTATTATTAACACCCAAAAAGTGCTCACTATCTCATCTCCCTCACTACATGACTCATTTGTCTATTTTTCCCACCATCTTTGCCTCCAAAACCTCAAAAAACCATTAAATGGCCACCAAAAGGCCAAAAAACCCTTTTTTCCCCCTCCAAATAATTAAATTTCCTCAAAAGATAGCAAAAACCCTCTAAAAAGGCCCTAAATTCCCAAAAATCAAGTAAAAGGGAATTAAAAATATAAAAAAGAGGAAAAAAGAGGGAAAAAGGAAGCAAAAACCCTAAAACAACTGACCTAAACCATATGGTGCCAAAAACCATGGGTTAGCACTCCACCACTAAAAAACCTATAAATAGGTGGTGGAGGCTCCTCATTTAATATACACAATCTATCCTATCCTCACTCTGCCAAAATCACTCATGAAACCTAAGCTCACCATTTGAGCTTATTTTCCCATTTGAGTGCCCCTTTTGGCCCACCATCCAAGCACCTTGGAGAAGGAGAAGGAACCCATTGGAGCACGGAAGAAACCCTCCTGGACTACTGCAAGAGCTCCACCAACCTCCACGTCTGAGGTAAATGTAACTTTGGTCATATTATAATACAAAAGAAAAATTTCCATTATATTGTTATTGTCTTTATATTTTTGTTGATGCACATGTTAACTTAGATTTTGTACTCTTTTACTTTACTATTTACTGAACTGCTACTAAGGAGTCCATTCTCCTTAGTAGGTGCTCATTTGCACAAGCTAGGGTGAAAACCCTAGCTACAGATTTGGCGACTCCACTATTGGCCTTTGAATTTTTGGTTAAAATTTTTAAAGTTTTTATTTTCTGCAAGTATTTTTCTGTTTGACCTGTTCGGTTGTGGCTTTGGGCAATTGGGTTTTCTGCCACAAAGCACAGTTCTTTCCCTCGTAGCCGCAGACCGGACCGCGAGTTCCCAGCCCTGATCCGTGGCCTTAGCTGCAACTTCCTACCCATTTCCCTCGGCGCCACCGTAGTTAACTCCCTCCTGAGCAAGATCCAGATCGCAGTCATATAGCTTTGTATTGTGGCCCCGAACCCGTTCCCCTTTCTGTATTTTGTGACTCGGCCCGCATAAACCCCTTTGCTTCCCACAACCCCGAATGTGTTTCCCTATTTGTTTTCTATGACCTAGCATGCCGAAACCCCTTCGCTTCCCCTGGCCCTCTGCAGCCCTAACTTCCATCGGCCCACGCTCCTGCAACATTTTTGCACACCCTCGGCCGCAGATACACTCTATATACCTGCGGTTCAGACCGCACATTGAGAAACCCAAATCACACTCCCGCCTACACAAGACTAACCTGTAGTTGCGCTCAAGCCACAAAACCATCTCCCATACTCGCGGTTCAGACTGTCGGTCCCATCCTGACAACTGCATCCCATGCTGCGCATTACAGTCACAAACCTGCAATCTGCTTTCTGCATTTTTTACCTTTTTTAGCCTAGAATTTTTCTGCAATATTTTCTACACCTGCACAACCATCTGTCCTGTCTGCAGCCCCAGTTATCTACATCTTTTTTCTACAGTTTGCTTTCTGTTCCATTTACATAATTTTTATAAAAATATTTTTCAGCATTTACATTGGAAAAAGAAAATTTTGCATTGCAAGTTAAATTTCTGCATCATTATTGGTTAAAACGTTTCCCACGCATGGCACTTTTGTTGGGTTCATCACCTCACACGCACACACTCTGTCACCTAATTCAAGTGAGCCTTAAAAAACTACTTAACTCAACCAACATTCTAACCCCACTTGGGGAACACATAAGAATATTGTAGTTAGGTAGGACAGGGGGGATAGGCATCCAAATAACACCCCTCGGTCGCTTACACTTGAGACATAGTTGTTGTCGTTTAGGGTACAAAAATCCCATAGTACTTTTTGACACAGTCATGACTAGTTTATCAGACGGCCTCTCCCTTAGGACGGTTGAAGTAGCTAGATTGGTTCCGGAGGTTTGAGTGGAATACCGCAATCCACCCAGTAACCGAAGGCTACCTACTTGTTGGTCCACGTGTGGTGTTCCTTTTAGGCCCACATGGTGATAGGACTAGAGCTGCAGATTCACCTTTTTGGACGTGTCATGAATGGGGCATCTTAGTTTCCTTTCTTCAAGGATTGTCTTACCCGGTATCCCTCCCGGTAGGGGGATACCCTTGGCCACTTGGTTCTACTATCCATCTTTCCTGACTTAGATTTCATCACCTTGTAGAGGATATGTCTAGTTGAATCACAATACTATTTAGCTAGGTGTTCGTGTGCTCCCTTACCTCCCTTTTGTCTAGCGAGTCCATCAATTTTATTTTTTAGGAAACCTCCTGCTTGTTGGATTTTTGTCCATTTTTCTGATACTCCGCTTATCGTTGCATAGCTGTTACAGTAAGCGTTTTGAGCTGGTTGTTGGATTGAGTGCCATATTTTTTGCGCTTTCCTTCTGGACACTCGGTTGCATTAGGGTTTTTGAGCTATTTTTCACTTGACACCACCCCCCGATACTTGACACCATCTGTCACCATTGAGTCCCCAAGACACTCTTGGTGCCTCCGGGGCGATCCCCCGCAGCACGGTTCACTTGACATCACTCATCATAGACATAGAGCTTCATCACTTAACAACACTCATCATAGACTTAGAGCTTCGTCACTTGACTCTACTTGTCGATGACATAGAGCTCCATCCCCTAACTCTTACACCCCTTATTTCACATCTAATTCTGAGGCAAAGTCGGAAAACCCCACTTACACAGCACCAACTAGCCCCATGGCTGGCATGAACGCCAACCCTTTCTTTGTAGGGACCATCGGTGGAACATCCACAACAACCCCAGCTACCACACTAGCCACAATCACACATACTTTGGGTATGCCCTCAATGGGGCCCACACCCACCATTCCTGCCACTGTGCCAATTCCAGTAGCCAGCATACCCAACCCACCCCCATCGGTGACTCATGTTATGCTTAGTGGCAGAGGAACCTCCCATACCACCTCCATTCCTCCATTTGGGGGTAACATCCCCATCACAAACCCAACTCCTACACTTGGGGGCATCGGCCCCACCATGCCTGCTACTACCAGCGTGTCACATTATTCTACTAGTTTTCCATTCATGGTTAGTCTCAACCTTCCTGACCTGGCCAGATTGACCAATGATCCCATGAGACATGATCCTACGTGGCCTAACTTGCCCACCAAGCTCCCATCCGACATCCCTAAGTTTGAGGGTAAGGCAGGTGAAGACCCCCAAAATCACATTATGTCCTTCCACTTATGGTGTTCCTCTAACTCCATAATGAACGACTCTGTCCGACTTCGTCTGTTACAATGGACTCTTACTGGCTCTGCAACCAAGTGGTACATCGAGCAGCCACACGGGACCCACTCTACATTTACTTCCCTTTCCTTGACCTTCCAATAGTTCTTTCAATTACCTGTCTACTATGATGTGGGAGTTGAGATCCTACTATCTTGTAGACAAACTATGGCCACCCACATCACTAATCACATTCATGAGTGGCGTCGACGCCGAAGCTTGTGCAAAATCAAGTTAGATGATCGTATCTTCCTAGATTGTTTTCTCAAATATCTCCTTCCCGTCATTGCTAAGGATGTGGCATCCGAACGACCCCTGTCTGAAGAAGAAGCCATCTTAAAATCCCAACAGTTTGACCTTATCTACACACAGTCTGGTTACCTATATACCATTACACCCGTCGCTCCCCTCAGCGATTCCTCTCGAAACGCCGCGCCAAGGGCATCCCATGCCACTGATGGCATCATTGGCCATATTGCATCACACAACCAACCCTTTTCCATTGAACGTACTAGTACTGGCCTCGACCTTTCACGGGCTACATCCCACTCTGGAGCAACCAATTTGTATGCTCCCATGGCACATAACTGCCACTCCCATGGACCCTCATGTCCTCCTAAGTGCTTTGGCCACCCACCCCCTGCTTACATTCCCTCGGTTACACCTCACACATATTACCACCAGTAGGTTGCGCACGCTCCTGCACCTTCCCAGGCCCCACCCGCTTATTATCCACCACAGGCAGCACCTATGGCACCTCAACCACTGTCACACAGATGTATCAACAACCCCTACAAGGTCCCGTACTTGCATCCCTTCGAGCACCACCCACTTATTATCCACCGCAGCCTGCTCCCATACTAACACAATCCAAAAACCCACCTGCTGCCCAAGGGCAAGTGTACGCATAGCAAAATCCACAGTAGAACCAAAATACGCAATGTAACCAACAAGGCCAGGAAAACCGCGAAAATGGACGTAACCACGGAAACAACCCTCCTCCAAATCAAGGTGGCCAGCCACCTAATCCCCCAAACAATAATAATGTTGCACCTACCTACCAAAACCTTGACAGACCGCCAAAGCAAGCTAAAAACCCCAACTTACAAACAAACCATCCTTGTTCCTTCTGTGGGGTCTACGACCATTAAACACGCTTTCCCACATTTGGAACGGACACGACAACTTTGGACCGATAATTCCCACCACTAAGAGCATGCAGCCCCACCGGTGTGACCTAACCCCCCACCACCACAAACTCAACCCTTGGTACTGCAGAATCCTTTACCAACCCAAGGAAGGGTGAACACTCAACCGTTGGCTCCCCCTCAAGGGACCGCACCACCCCAACAGCAAGTCACATATGCTGCGCCTGCCCACCCCACTTTAGACTCAGGTACCCATCACTTGCTAATGATGTCATCCACTGATGTCAACCTTCAAACCCGCCAGAATCAATATGGCTCCACCCCTGAAGCCTTTCCCCCTGATAAAACCACCAATGCTCTTCCCACCGATTAGCCATTACGCATACCTCCTGCCCCATTAGATGGAGCCCAAAAGCCCCTCGTTTCCCACTTCGTCGCATCAATAATAACCCTAATGCTCACGCAACGTCCAATTACAACATTGTGGAAAACTTATCCCAATCCCCCGCGGCCATGTCCGTATTAGAGGTCCTAAAAAACTGTCCAACACAGCATAAGACCCTGCTATCCACTATTGGTGCTATTGATCCCACTAACTCATGTATGATGGCCTTTGATTGGACCAATCTGAACCATGCCTGCCTTCCACATTAGCATTCCAAGTTTCTGTATCCATTCGGAATCTTGTAATCCATCGGTGCATCATCGATGAGGATGCCTCCACATGTGTTATGTCCACATTCATTTGGCAGAATTTAGGATCCCCTACTCTCTAGCCATCCACCACTTCATTGTGAGCCTACGATGGCCATTCACCTCAACCTCAAGGTCTATTAGCTAATGTCCCTATCCAGTTAGCTAGAAAAACAGTGTTTATTGACATAGAGGTCATCAACGCCCAACTTGATTATAACATCTTACTTGGCCGCAGTTATATGTATGCCATGCAGGCAGTCACTTCATCTGTTTTCTGTATCATTATGTTCCCCCATGAAGGACAAGTGGTCAAGATTGATCAACTCACCTATTATGATCCCAATGCCCCAGCTACACCCAAAAATGTTCTCCCCATGGTTGAACAACCTGTTCTCAGTGCATCTACCTCATTGATTTCCTCCGTTGGGCTCGGAGTCTACTTAGATACGTCGATGACTTCCACATTCCAATCCATTCCACCCCCGTCACAGGCGATAGAAATATCTGACTTATTTACCCTATCCCACAATACACAAACACCCAACTATCAACTGCCCTTGCTACCTCAACCATAGTCGGTACCCAGTCATGTTGGTGCTACACCCATCCATACAATACCCTTCCTATTTTCCCCTTGAGGTTTAGTAAGTTCCTCGGTTATGGCCACACTCAACCTTCTAGGGTTAACTTTAGGACTACCTGTGTGGTATCTCACACCTCTCGCCAGTACAACCCATTACCACTGCTAATCGACCACCTCCTAGTGTCACCACTCCTTCTTCATCTACCAATCCACCCCCTCGTACCAACCACACTAGGGGCAGAGGCCCACAACCTTACACCGCTCTGTCCGTGCCCAAAATAGTTAAGAATCCTCTGCAATTTCAAGCTCCTCCCAAATGTTCTTTGTGTGATGAGTTGGGCCATGCTACCCATCAATGTCCACAATTACCCACACTGCAGGATCACATGCAATTGCTTGACAATGACCCCAACATCCTGATTGTCCAACTCGAACTTACCCCTAAGCCTCACGATAAATCATTGTGTGCCAATCACCGCTGTGCAATATGTGGTATTTACGGCCACTACTCACATCACTACCCTGAACTCTCGGATTACAGAGCCCCCCTTTTTTGAAATGAATAACACGGACCTAGAAACATCTCCTCCCACCATTGAAGAGATCCACCCCCAGAATCTCTGCCAACAGGAGAAATCAGTACCATTTATATGATCTCTACTACTACTGATCTCTCGGCAAACGATCTGACGAACAAAATTTTCCGCAATGATGAGGAGATTCTCGAGGCTGTCACTGCATCTGATTACCCCTGGGATGACATGCACCATCGTTCATGTTTCCTCCCATAGGATCCCTCCCCCACCACAGCTACCCAATTCTCTGTTGAGTCCAAATATTTTATCCCAACCAAGGTCGACTGGTTTAAATAGCCCATTCCCTCTCCCGATTCCTTCGAGGAAGGTAACATGGTCAACATCTCACCCATGATCCATATCGATATTTCTGCCCCCACCAGTGCTCCCGAGCTCATTGCCTTGGGAGCCTCCTGCACTGAGTACGAGATCGGACAGTATAAAAAACTTTTTCAGGAGTTCTGCAATGTCTTTTCCTGGTCCTACACCGAAATGCCTAGTCTTGACCCCAATATCATAGAGCACCACATTGAAACTTGGTCGGATGTGCCTCCTGTTTGCCAAAAACAACACCCCATTCACCCATCAAAGCTCCCCACCATCAAAGACGAAATTGAGAAGCTTCCTGCAGCAGGTTTCATTTATCCCATCGCATATACCACTTAGGTTTCTAACCCCGTCCCCGTTAATAAAAAACAAGGCACCATCCAGGTATGTACTGAATTCCATGATTTAAACCAAGCATGTCCCAAAGACAACTTCCCCACACCATTTATTGACCAACTCATCGATGCATGTGAGGGGCATGAAGTCGTATCCTTCATGGACGGGTTCTCTAGGTATAACCAGATTCACATCCGTAAGGAAGATCAATACAAGACTTCCTTCACCACCCCATGGGGCACCTTTGCCTATCATGTCATGCCTTTCGGCCTTAAAAATGTCGATGCCACCTTCTAGTGGGCCATGACCTATTTTTTCATGACTTGGTTCATATCCTATTAGTCTATCTTGACGATCTCATAGCATGCTCCAAGAAGTGATATGACCACCTAAACAACCTTCGGCATGTTTTTCTGTGTTGTTGCAAGTATGAGATCCGCTTGAACCCACTCAAGTTTGTCTTTCGAGTTTCGACAGGCCGGTTGTTAGGTTTCATTGTTTCCCACAAATGAATCGTTGTCGACCCCTAAAAGTTCAAGCCATATTAGACCTTCCACCACGACACACGCTCCGACAGTTATAGAGCTTACAAGGGAAATCAAATTTCCTCCGCCGTTTCGTTCCCGACTATGCCACCACAGTTCATGGTTTCTTACGCTTGCTTTGTACTCATATACCTTTTGTTTGGGATGACCAGGCACAAGCTGCTTTCTAAGCCCTTAAAAAATCTCTCACGCAGGTTCCATTGATCTCCCCTCTGGATTTCTCTAAGGACTTCATCCTTTACGTTTCGGCATCCGATTATGCCGTTTCAGGGGTCCTTGTTCAAGAAGACTCTTCCCGCTAGGAGCATGTCATTTATTATGTAAGCCAAACCTTGTCTGGACCACCACTCCGTTACACATATCAGGAAAGGCCGGGTCTTTCCGTCGTCTTTTCCGTACATAAATTGTGACATTACATTATCCTAAGTCATACTACAGTTTTCACCGACTCCAACCCCATGGTCTACCTCTTGAACCGCTGCCTTCTACAAGGCTGTGTCATTAAATGGGTAATTATCCTACAAGAATATGACGTGAATTTCACAACCCCCAAGAGTACTAAATCCCTTGCGCTTTCCCAACTCATAACCGACCTACCATCCCTTTTGCCATCACCGCCAATCACCACTAAGTTACCTGATGACCATTTGTTTATCATCTCATCAGACGACCCATAGCATGGTGGCATTTTGCTTTACCTCTGCACGCAGAAGTTTCGACCCTACATTGATCATGAAGGACGTCGTCATATCCGTCACCATGCTGCCCGGTACCTCCTCTTGGGCGATTTCCTCTACCGGCCCAGGGTTGACACTATCCTCTGTCATTGTCTCCCACGAGATGAAGCAGAACAAGTTCTCAATGACTGTCATAGTAGCACCTGCGGTGGATATTTTCTGGGATGGACACAACCAGAAGGTAATCGGCGCTGGATACTTCTGGCCCACACTATTCACTGATTGTATCACAGTGGTCAAGCTTGCCACAATTGCCATATGTTTTCCCCTAAGGCTTGGACACCACTTGCCCCACTCCACCCAGTCATCACCATTTTCCCTTTTTGCAAATGGGCCATTGACTTCATGGAGTGTAATCCCTCGTCCGCCATCGGCCATAAGTGTTAAATTTTGAGCATTAATTCACAATACTCTTGGATCTTTACTGAGAGAATAACATATACAGTATATCAATGCAAAACAATCACAATAAGCATGATAAGCATCACAAGAATCAAAAGCATGAAAGACAAGAGACATAGAGTTTCCGTGGGGAAAACCCTAAGGTGAAAAACCCCACAACTTCCTCAGAGATAGAGAGAGAAATGGCTCAACCAAATTACAACTAAAATACACTTTAGATAGTCTCCTAGAGCAGATGATCCTCCTCCTCACTAGTGTGCCACTTTCTAAGTGAGAGAAGTGTGACTTTCTGAATGATCCAAATAAAGATCTCCCGATGTCTATTTATACTTAACCTATTTTCCCAGTTACACTATGGGGCCGACTTGTCTATCTAGATACATCAACAATATAATATATATTTCAGGGCTGACCCCACACATGGTGGTCTAATAACCCATCGGCAAGTATACACACTTGTGACACTTGTCAATCCACATGACGACACTTCCTTATAGAGGAATAACACATCTCTAATAAGGGTACAATAAATATATATGAAATACATGGATGAAATACATTCCGAAGTTACATATACATCAACACTCCCTCTTAACTAGGAAGGTATTTCTTGACACAGATCTGCTAGACAAGTCTTCTTCTCGGGATCATCGTCATCGATGCATCATCATCACCATCGTCACTGTTGCTGCTATCTCAACCAATCGCTGACTCTACTCGTCATAGGAAGTTCTACAGAGCTAGTCCTTTTTCATACTGGATGTAGGCCCACCACCTGTAGTTCTTCGTCATCACTGGACATACTGTGGAATCCTCAAGACTTATTACGTGCATCACAAAACCTCGAAAGAGCATCGCAGGCTGTTACTTGCACACAGCTCTACCTATAGGATCTCCCAGGGCCATATTATATGTGACCTCACCACAAAACCTTGCAAGAGCATCCTAGGCTATTACGAGCACACAGCTCTACCTATAGGATCTCCCAGGGACAGATTATATGTGGTAACCACAAAACCTCGCAAGAGCATCCCAGGCTGTTACGAGCACACAGCTCTACCTATAGGATCTCCCAGGGACAGATTATATGTGGTCATGGCAAAACCTAGCAAGAGCATCCCAGGACTTATTATGAGCACATAGTTCAACCTATTGGATCTCGCAGGGACATATTATATGCCATAGGACAAAACCTCGAAAGAGCATTTGCCAAATATCCCAAGGGCAGATTATATGCCATAGGCAAAACCTCGAAAGACTATCTGCAGATCTCCCAGGGCCAAATTATATGTCCTCCTAGAGAAAAACCTTGAAAGATAATTTTCCAGATATCCCAGGGCCAAATTATATGCCATAGGCAAAACCTCGAAAGAATATCTCCAAATCTCCCAGGGCCAAATTATATGCTCATCTGCACAACCTGATCCACGGCCATAGAGTATCAATCTGATACTCACCATACATCATCCTGATGTACACATGATCATCCTGATCATACAATGCATCTACCTGATGCATACCAAGTATCTACCTGATACATATCATCATACATTATCCACCTGATCATACAATGTATCCACCTAATACAAATACAAATACATGATACATATCACCATACATGATCCACCTGATACATATACAGATACATGGTCTAAGAATCTAACATGATGCGTACATACATATACATATAAATGATCCAACTGATCATATCCAACATCCAACATGATGCATACATACATATAAATGATCCAACTGATCATACAAAGCAGAAACCAGAATATCATCCTGATGCTCATCATCCAGTGCTTACATCCACAGCCATGTGAAGGATCCTCCTTCCAACATGCTTGGAATGGCTTCAGCAAATGTGTCCATCACTTCTTCCTCGAAGTGTCATCAATCTAAAGAACACCAAGCCTCTCCCTGAAGTACTCGAACTTCACCCTGGCTAGTGGCTTCGTCAACACATCTGCAATTTGCTCATCCGTCGCAACGTACAGGAGCTTCACAGCTCCTCTCTGCACCATATCCCTGATATAGTGATATTTGATCTCTATGTGTTTCGACCTGTCATGAAACACTGGGTTCTCGGACAACTTCACACAAGTCTGGTTATCACAGAATATATCAGTAGCATCCAACGGGAGATCAAATAACTCAGACAGTAGCTTCCGTAGCCATACTGCCTCACAACTAGCTAAACAGGCTGCAACATACTCTGCCTCAGCTGTACTCAGTGCTACGTAGGACTGCTTCCTGCTAAACCAAGAGATCACACCTGATCCCATACTGAAGCAGCACCCAAATGTGCTCTTCCTATCTGCAGCACTGCCAGCCCAATCTAAGTCAACATAACCTTGTAAGTTAAACTTTTTATTTGCCTCATACTTGAGCCCATGATCCACTATACCCTTCAGGTACCTCAGAACATGATTTACAGCAACTAGGTGAACACTCCTAGGAACTGACTTAATGTGTTCACAGCAAAGCAAATATCTGGTCTCGTGTTCGTCAGGTATATCAAGGACCCAATCAGCTGACGATACATGGAGACATCAACTGGCTTAGATGAAGCATCACATAGAAGCTTCAGGTTCGATGCCATAGGTGTGGCCATGGCCTTGCAATCCATCATCCCAAATCTCTTCAGGATATCTACTGTGTACTTCCCTTGACCAAGGAAGATCCCACCTACACTCTGCCACACCTCCATACCTAGGAAGTAATGCATCATTCCCAAATCTTTCATATCGAACTCGGCAACAAGCTTCCTCTTAGTATCTGCAATCAATCTGTCATCTCCTATTACAAATAAGTCATCCACGTATAGAAGTAGAATCACAGGATTCCCTTCCTCAACCTTGTAGTAAAGGTTGGAATCCGCTTTACTCTTGGTAAAGCCCAAACTAGATAGGAAATTGTCCATCCTACCATACCAAGTTCTGGGAGTTTGCTTCAAGCCATACAAGGCTTTCTTCAATATGCACACATGTGAATCCTTGTCATGTGTTTCAAAGCGAGTGGCTGCTCCACATAGACTTCTTCTTCAACTACACCATTCAAGAGAGCTGTCTTGAAATCCATCTGGTGTATCTTCCACTTCATCACTTTTATACTTCTCTATGCTGCCATCTACAGCATGCTTGATCTGATAGATCCATTTGGAATTCACAACAGACTTCCCTTCAGGTCTTGGGACCGCATCCCAAACATCGTTCTTCATGATCGATGGATCATGGCATTCTTCCCGTATCCTGGGAACTTCAATATCTTCAATAGATAAATTTTGTTTCTTTGAACAAATGTTGTAGTCCTTCTTTTGTAGGTGAAGGTATACGGTCTTTCCTACAAAACAACTTAAATTGCATGATTAGAAACATCTCATAATTTTCAAAACAAATTCTTTCACATAAAGAAATATGTCATACAATCATGCAATTGTTTAAGCCAGTGCTTCAATACAACATTTATCCATGTTCCATAACTTTCTAGATGCCTTCCAGTCTCTACCAGAACATTGTTAAGAGTTTGCACTACTCCCAACATGTCAGCAAAGAGGTTTCATTCTAGATAAGTAGCAATGAAATGTTGTATAGTGCCATAGGCCACTTACCCATTGTATGCATATTAGTAGTATACTGTTCATTAATGCAATCATTCTGATATGCATAATACATATCCTAAGTCTAGGAACATGAGCATATACATCATTGAACAATTTTATTTAAATAAACAAATATGCAAGAAATGATAATTAAAATACTTATCCTTGTTTGTTTGTTGGGTGGACTCCCTCCTAGTCTTTGCTTCCTTGCAGGAGCTGCTGGAGTCCTAATCTGAAGTAGCTTCTTCTACACCTTTCTGTTGTGGAATGTAGAGAGATGGTCAACTCCCTTTGAATATCTGCATCCTTGCAGGAACTATTGGAGTGTGCTTCTTTTGATATTTTCTTCCTTGCAGGGGCAATTGGAGTGTGCTTCCTCTTGATCTTTGCTTCCTTGTGATCTCATACAAAATCATACATTCATTAGTATATTCTTAATACTATCAAAACATGATAATCTCAAGCATGTATAGTCATGATCATTTCAAACATAAATAATAAGCATTAGCATTCAAGGTTTATATAGGACTCTTAAGGTTAGTCATAACATGTCTAAACCTGTGATTACTCAAACCTATGACTTCATGAATAAACATCATCAATCATGTCACGCATATTTATATAATAGCTCCTATGATATAAGAAACACATACCTGGTCACCATATTTGTTAGTTATGTCTAGCAATGTGTTCTTGTTCTCTTCAATGACCTGCATAACTCATTAGTTAACTTTTGCAAAAACAAATTATACATACCTCTATGTGATCCATGACTATGGATAAATCTTTGTCTTTATGTCACCATGGCATATTCAGGTTGTCCCTTCAATTTGTACAATCCTCCCTATTGCTCTCCAATCACCACTACATCATCAATAGTTTTACCCTTTGGCCACATTAGAACTTGGCCATCTACAAATGCAACCCTCATACCTTTTGCATCCAATGCAAAGATGGAGAGTAAGTTCTTCTTGAGCCCAGGTACATAAAGGACTTCTTTCATCTTCAAAGATTTTGCAAAATCTAGGTTGTAGGAGGCCTCACCACTTTCTTTGATTGGGTATTGATAATCATCCCCAAGTTTCACCTTATGGGGTGGTTCATGTTCAGATAGATTCACAAAAGATTCCTTCAACCTAGTCATGTGTTTGGAAGCCCCACTATCAATCAACCAATCATTACAACCATGGGAGATAGTACCTGTGAGAGCAGAGATTAGAACATACTCTTCTTCACTTGATGAGTCATCATCACTATCATCACTTTCTGACCTAGCCTTCTTCTTTGGAGGTTCATCATCCTCGGCAGCATGAGCATGGAACTTTCTTTTGCTGCCCTTCTTCTTCTTGCTGGAGTTGTTGTTATTCTCCATTTTGTTCTTGGGACAACCTGAAGCAAAGTGACCCTTCTCATTGCATGTGAAGCATCTTAGATCCTTCTTATTCTTTTGATAGGATCTTTTGTAGTGAGAGTGCTCCTTCTTGGGATTACTTCTTTTGGTGTGAGTTGCGAGAGCTTGATCTTCACCTCCCATCTTTTCCTCATGAGCTACAAGTCTAGCTTCTTCTTGAGAGCATTCCTCCCATAGTTTACTAAAAGAGATCAATTTATTTCTTGCACAGATTCCTTGAATAAAGGAGTCCCATGACCTAGGTAGGCCATTCAGAGTGGTCATAACAACTTCACCATTGTCCACTACTTCATCCACAGCTTCAAGTTGCTCCTTGATATGAGAGACCTTGGAGAAGATTGAATGGTTTCTCCATTCAACATCTTGACCCCTTTCAATTGATTCCGCAAAGTCATTTTCCGATTTATGTTCTTCCCTTCAAATAGCTTGGTCAAAGAGTCAAACATCTCCTTGGGTGTCTTTAGAGAAGACACATGGGGTATGAGATGGTCTTTGATAAAATCAGCACTAATTCTCTTTTCCTTGACCAAGTTCTTCTTATGCAATACCTTGGCCTCTTCATCCTCTTGGATAGGGATGTCTTCTTTTATATATGAGTCCAACTCATTCTCTTCCAGGATTAACCCAATCCTATGCTTCCAAGCTTGGAAGTTATCATCCCCTTCAAGTTTATCCTCAAGCTTGGTGTGGTGAGACATCTTAAAGAGTACTTCAAATGGAAATAGAAAAGATTTAGGTCTTACCACTTGAAATGCTGAAAACTGGATCTGGTCCCGAATTAGGGTTTGTTGGAAAAACCCTAAAAATTCAAAATGTGAATTTTGTTAAATTTTCAGAATTTACTCCAATCTTATCTAGGATCTTAACTGAGAGAACAACATGTACAGCAAATCTACAACATATCATTCATGGAGACAATAATGCAAGCACACAAGAGACACAAAGATTTACTTGGGGAAAACCATAAAGGTGAAAAATCCCAATAACTTCCTCAGAGATAGATGTTGAGATATTGTAACTTCAAAGAATATTATATTTGTACTTTATTATTCCGGAGATGATTCATTCCTCCGTGAAGATCTTATTGTATATCCGAAGATGTTTATTCCTCCGTCGGAATGTGGTAACTCGGGTTATTAGACTTCCCTAGTGGGGGTCGGCCCTAAATGTGTTATGTGGGTCAAAGGGTTATTAGACCACCCTAGAGGGGTCGGCCCAGTCAGTTATAATGGGGTATTTAACCTAATGGTTAAATACGAGCCTACATGTACTTGTGTAAAATACATATCAGAGAAGTGTATAAATAGAGGAGGTGTGTTCCTCATTATACACACACTCACTCACTTGAGAAAGGCGCATTTGTGGAGGAGAGGTATGCTATGGAGGAGAAGGAGCTTATGCTCAGGGTTTGCATCTTTGTATATTGCTGGTCATCTATATTGAGGAAGCTTTGCTGGGTTTTCTACCCCATGAGGGTTTCCCAGGATAAATCTCTGTCTCTTGTGTTTATGCTATGCTTGTTGTTTCTTCAGTGATCCTGTATATGCTATTATTGTGAAATGGAATGTAATGCTGCTATTTTCTGTCTTAGCATATTGAATTTTAACATGGTATCAGAGCTAACCTGAAGGAAGACAAGGTATGGCACTAAAGACACTTGCTTTACTTACGACAATTTGAAGGTTAGGGTTTTACATAGCAAAAACCAGTCATCGTAGCACTTTCGCTATAAATCCGTTTTGGCGAAGTTTTCGGATCTGAAATTGTTACAGGACGAAGCTAAGATCTCCAGGTACCTTGTGTCCAAAGGAAAACATCTAATTCGTTGTACTTTGTGATTTATGATCTGTACAATACAGGGTTTCTGCCTCTTCCAGATCTGAGTCAAAATCAGGTGACCTTTGGAAAAAGGTCATAACTTGGGCTAGGAAGCTCCAAATGAAATTTCGTGAAAAGTGACAGGTAGTACACAGACTTTAATATCTCAGAAAACCTTTTTAGAGGCCGAAGTTGAACCAGTGACACGTGGCACGCCGTACAAGTTCGCTCTCCTGTATTATCCCATAAACAGGTCACGTTGCGACACTTGGCATAACTCTCTCTCAGAGAATCCAATTGAGGTCAGACCTGTCAGGATGGAAAGATAACAGTCTGAGCTATCTCAGAAAACGTTTTCAGAGGCCGAAGGTCAAACAGTGACACGTGGCACGCCGTACAAGTTCGCTCTCTTGTATTTTCCCAAAACAAGTCACGTTGCGACATTTGGCATAACTCTCTCTCAGAACATCCAATTGAGGTCAGACCTGTCAGGATGGAAAGCTAACAGGTCAGGCTATCTCAGAAAAAATTTTCAGACCCTGTGGATCAAAAATTTCGGAGTTACACCAGAAACAATCAGGTACATATTTCTGTCAAAACAGAATTATTTTTTGGTACCTTCATTCATGGCTTCCGGAATTTAGGGCTTTGAAGAAAGTTGGAATTTTTGTAATCGGAGACCACGGCTGGATGCTACTCATCAAAATAGAAATTTAGAGACCAAGATCAGAATTTTTGGTTGGGCAGAAGGCCGGGCTTGATTAGACCCTAGTTCGGGACTTTGATCAGAAAAGTGGAAAATTAGGGCTTCTGTAAAAATGGGAATTTTTGAAATCTGTGACCACGGCTGGAAGCTCCTCAGAAAAATAGAAGCTTAGAGATTTGGATCAAACTTTTTGATGGGGCAAAAGAGTGGGCTTCATCAAACCCCAGTTCAGGGTCACGTCCAGTGAATCCGAAAGTTTCAAAGGCAAAATTGAGGAGTAAAACTTTGCAGTTTTCAAATTCTAAATATATCAGTTTGATCAGCTCATCAAGGCGCATATTTCTATCCTTTCGGAAGTTTGAAATTCAAAGTTTGAATTTTTGGGGTTTCTCTGACAAACCCATATCCAGCTCCAGGTCCAGTTCTTGCAAATCAAGTGGATAGGGTTAATCCTAGAAGAAGATGGATTGGTCACCTACATAAGTGAAGGAGTTCATGTTTCAGAGGGAGATGAGGCTAAGGCTTTACATAAGGACATTACAAGCGATCTCGATAGGTATGACTCATCGAGGTTGTTTGCTAACAAGATACAGGTACATCACAAAAGACAAATCAGGCTCCATGACCATGAAACATGAAGACAAAGACTCATCCATAATCTTTTTTCTACTTACGAGGTATGTATGACTTTGTTATATTATGCTTAACCTATGAGACATGCAGGTTCTAGCTCAGGATCTCTAAATCATTGAAGAGGTTGTTTAGGTATGTTGTACATAACCAAGTAGGTATACTAATCCAGGTATGTTTCCCATGAATCTTACCTTGTGTTAAGATTCCTTATATAAGTATACTTGAAATGATTGGTTATGCTTATTCATAAAGTTAGTAATCAAGGGATTATGCATATTATATCTTTTATCAATGATATGCATGAGTAAAAGAAGACTTCCCTAAAATCTTGAATACTAATGTTTATGAACTATAATCATGACTATACGTTTTCAAGATTATTTAGTACTATAATGTTTTGATAGCATATACTAATGAGTGTACGTTTGTGTATGAGATCATGAGGATGACTCTTGAGAATGCTCAGTGGTACATAATGAATAGAAGTTCAAAAGACATATAGAAGATCAAGCGGGAGGCAGCCACACAAACATAAAAGATAAGTATTTGAGTTGCTATTTGAAATAGTAATGATATTGCCTGCATGCATATTTGTATTCCTAGAATATATAATGCTGAGTGTAAACATTCATAGAGCATTGAACAGTATACAACTAATGTGCATATGTTTGGACAAACATTCCATTGTTGCTTGTCTAGAATGAAACCTCTTTGCTAACATGCTGAGAGTTGTGCACACTCTCGATAGTATGTTCTGGTAGAGATGGAAGGCATCTAGATAGCCACTGTATGCATACAGGATATGGGAAAGTGTTGTGCCAAAGTATTGGTCAAAATAGTTGCATCACTATGTAAATGATATCTGTATGCATAATGGGTTATCTTTTGATGATTATGAAGTATTACTAATCATGCACTTAATTTTGATTTGTAGGAAAGGTCATGAAGAATGATGGACACCGTACAAGTGGTGGATGTTCAAACAAGAAGATTTACAAATCAAACAAAATATAGAAGGCTCATGGCTAGAAGATTCTCTTAGAAAGGGGAAGAGAATCACGACAAGATGTTTGCTCCAAGTATGGTGTAATTAAAGAAGAAGTATGAATCAGGTTCTGTATAGGTACCTAGGATCGATAATAATTTGATAAGCTTAATTATCACCATGGGTGATGTGGATCTCAACCTTTGCTACAAGGTTGAATATGATACACATATGACATGGATGCAAGAAGGAACTCACCACAGAGTTCGAATGATATTGAGGCTCATATCAGTAGACCCATCTAACGAGAGATGGCACAGATAGATATGCAGAAATTCATTCAATGCAGAAATGAAAAATGAAAGATCTCAAATTGATGCTTTACTTCCTAGGTCCGGAAGTATAGCAAGGCTCAGAAGGAATATTTCTCAACCAGGGAAAGTATGATGAGAAATATGACTTGAGGTGTTGGAATGGACACTCTTATGGATTCCAACTTGAAGCTGTTAGGGGATAACTCATCAGAGTTAGTGGATATAACTCTGTACAGTCAAATTATTGGGTCTTTGATATATCTAACATATACTAGGTTAGATATATGCTTTGTTATGAACACCTTGAGTTAGTATCTAGTGGAAACTAGATGTGTTTACCTGATAGTTGCAAAGTATGTGATGAGGCACATAAAGGACACGATAGAATTTGATCTATGCTATCTTGAAGATCATGACTTTAGATGGCTATTCAGATTCTGTTTAGGCAGGAAGTGTATCAGACAAGAAGAACACATCGAGAGGATGTTATTGTCTGGGTTTAGCCATGATCTCGTGGTTTAGCTGGAAGCAGTCTAGTGTGGCTCTCAGCACAAGCGGAATATATGGCTGCTTGCTCTGCTAGTTGTGAAGAAGTTTGGCTTTAAGATTGTTTGACTTAGAGATAGAACCAACTGAGATCCTATGTGATAATTAGAGTTGTATCAAGATGACATAGAATCTAGTGTTCCATGATAAGTCAAAGAACATAGGGAACTAACAAGATATGACACAGAAAGGAACTCTAAAAGTTTGAATTTGTAACAGGTTACCTTTGTACTAACCAAGCCTCTACGTCAAGTGAAGAAGTTACCAACCAAACCTCTGTCTCGAGTGAAGTTTGAATACTTCCGAGACAAGCTTGGTGTAGTTCAAAAGGACCCTCCTCGAAAGGGGGAGTAGTATAGTCACTACTGATGAGATTGTCTCATCAAACAACAAGGTCGTTGATGAGGTAACCTGTTCTCTACACCCAGTTACTTAGAAATATTTAGATTTAGGACTCTTATACTTAGAATACTTAGCTTTACTTATACATGCTAGTTGTGATGTATACATGTTTTGATGTATTAGTAAGAATACATGCTAGTTGTGATGTATACATGTTTTGATGTTGATGATACATGTTTTGATGTTGATGATACATGTTATACATGTTTTGATGATGATGATACATGTTGTGGTTATACATGTCTTGATGTTGATGATACATGTCATATATGTTTTGATGTTGATGATACATGTTGTGGTTATACATGTTTTGATGATGATGATACATGTTGTGGTTTTACATGTTTTGATATTGATGATGCATGTTGAGGTGATACATGCTATGATGATGAGGATACATGTTCTTGATGAACATGTGAGGGGATTGGATCATCCCTGGACTTTCAAGTCCTAAAGAGAGCCGTAGACGTAAGGTCTCCGAGAATGAAGTCCTTAGTGGACAGTTGAGGGGATTGGATCATCCCTGGACTTTCAAGTCCTAAAGAGAGCCGTAGACGTAAGGTCTCCGAGAATGAAGTCCTTAGTGGACAGTTGAGGGGATTGGATCATCCCTGGACTTTCAGTCCTAAAGAGAGCCGTAGACGTGAGGTCTCCGAGAATGAAGTCCTTAATGGACAGTTGAGGGGATTGGGATCATCCCTGGACTTTCAGTCCTAAAGAGAGCCGTAGACGTATGTCTCCGATAATGAAGGGATTGGGATCATTCCTGGACTTCGGTCCAAAAGAAGAGCCGTAGACGTATGTCTCCGATAATGAAGGGATTGGGATCATTCCTGGACTTCGGTCCGAAAGAAGAGCCGTAGACATATGTCTCCGATAATGAAGGGATTGGGATCATTCCTGGACTTCGGTCTGAAAGAAGAGCCGTAGACGTATGTCTCCGATAATGAAGGGATTGGGATCATTCCTGGACTTCGGTCCGAAAGAAGAGCCGCAGACGTATGTCTCCGATAATGAAGGGATTGGGATCATTCCTGGACTTCAGTCCGAAAGAAGAGCCGTAGACGTATGTCTCCGATAATGAAGGGATTGGATCATTCCTGGACTTAAGTCCGAAAGAAGAGCCGTAGACGTATGTCTTCGATAAAGATAGGACTGGATCGTCCCTGGTCTTCGGTTCAAAAGGTACATGACTGGTTTACATCATTCCTTGATGATGTTGATGATCGTGTGATGACGATGCTGATGATCGTGTGATGACGATGCCGATGATCGTGTGATGACGATGCTGATAATCGTATGATGATGATGTTGATGATCATACGATGACGATGCTGCTGATCGTGTGATGACGATGCTGATGATCGTGTGATGACGATGCCGATGATCGTGTGATGACGATGCTGATAATCGTATGATGATGATGTTGATGATCATACGATGACGATGCTGCTGATCGTGTGATGACGATGCTGCTGATCGTGCGATGACGATGCTGCTAATCATGTGATGACGATGCTGCTGATCGTGTGATGACGATGTTGCTGATCATGTGATGACGATGCTGCTGATCATGTGATGACGTTGCTGTTGATCGTATGATGACGATGCTGCTGATCGTGTGATGACGATGCTGCTGATCGTGTGATGACGATGCTGCTGATCATGTGATGACGATGCTACTGATCGTGTGATGACGATGCTGCTGATCGTGTGATGACGATGCTGCTGATCGTATGAAGACGATGCTAAAGATCGTGATGTTGATGATTGATGTTGACAGTGATGTTCCAGTAACTGCTTGAGTTACTGATGATGTTGAGAAAGATTCCAGTGATTTATAGATGTATCATGTATGATGTTGATGACTCCTTGCTGGGGCAGATGCTGTTATAATATCCTTCTCGTTAAGGGGGAGTGTTGAGATATTGTAACTTCAAAGAATATTATATTTGTACTTTATTATTCCGGAGATGATTCATTCCTCCGTGAAGATCTTATTGTATATCCGGAGATGTTTATTCCTCCGCCGGAATGTGGTAACTCGGGTTATTAGACTTCCCTAGTGGGGGTCGGCCCTAAATGTGTTATGTGGGTCAAAGGGTTATTAGACCACCCTAGAGGGGTCGTCCCAGTCAGTTATAATGGGGTATTTAACCTAATGGTTAAATACGAGCCTACATGTACTTGTGTAAAATACATATCAGAGAAGTGTATAAATAGAGGAGGTGTGTTCCTCATTATACACACACTCACTCACTTGAGAAAGGCGCATTTGTGGAGGAGAGGTATGCTATGGAGGAGAAGGAGCTTATGCTCAGGGTTTGCATCTTTGTATATTGCTAGTCATCTATATTGAGGAAGCTTTGCTGGGTTTTCTACCCCATGAGGGTTTCCCAGGATAAATCTCTGTCTCTTGTGTTTATGCTATGCTTGTTGTTTCTTCAATGATCCTGTATATGCTATTATTGTGAAATGGAATGTAATGCTGCTATTTTCTGTCTTAGCATATTGAATTTTAACAATAGATAGAGCAATGATACAACCCAAACATAAGAGATAGACATATCCTAGCAGAAGATCCTCCTCCTCCATAAGTGCGCCACTCCTCCTTGAGTGCATGAGTGAGAAGTGAGTGATCAAACAGAGTGCTTCCCGCACTCTATTTATACTTGACTTGACTTGCCTTTTACATAAATCATGTAGGCTCGAACTTAACCACATCACATAATGCTGACTGGGTCGACCCCCAATAGGGTGGTCTAATAACCTTTCGACCCACATGGCCGCCCCCCAATAGGGTGGTCTAATAACCCTTTGACCCACATGACTTATACAAGGCTGACCCCAACAAGGTGGTCTAATAACCCATCAAGTATAAGTTGCGACATTTACAATATAATGACGACACTTCCGTATAGAGGAATAATACCATCTCTATAGGAATACAATATACATATATGTGAAATACATTTCAAAGTTACATATACATCAACAAATTTCAACTTTTTGAAAGGATATAAATATGCGCCTTGATGAGCTGATCAGCCTAGTGCATTCAAAATTTAAGATCAACAAATTTTTACCCTTCAGATTTGACTTTTTGTCCTCCCGGGTTCACTAGGGAGAGTCTTGAATTAGGGTTTGAGTTTCCCAGAGATCTACCCAGCCAAAAATCTCGATCCAAAGCTCTAAAATTTGATTTTTGCAAGGTGCTTCCAGCTATGTCTTTAGATTTCAGAAATTCCTATTTTTGTGGAAACCCTAATTTTTAGGGCCAAATATGAAAAAGCTCATAATTGAATTCTGATTGGACAGATAGGTTCTCCTTGATGAGTAGAGTCAATCTACTATACTGCTTTTCCAAAATCTTTGGAGAGAAACCCAATAAACAAGAAACTCAAGTTTTCGTCACTGCAAAATGTCTTCTTCTCAGGTTAGCTCTGATACCATGTTAAATTTTGAGCATTAATTCACAATACTCTTGGATCTTTACTGATAGAATAACATATAATATATATCAATGCATAACAATCACAATAATCATGATAAGCATCACAAGAATCAAAAGCACGAGAGACAAGAGACACAGAGTTTCCGTGGGGAAAACCCTAAGGTGAAAAACCCCACAACTTCCTCAGAGATAGAGAGAGCAATGGCTCAACCAAAGTACAACCAAAATACACTTGAGATAGTCTCCTAGAGCAGATGATCCTCCTCCTCACCAGTGCACCACTTTCTGAGTGAGAGAAGTGTGACTTTCCGAATGATCCAAATAGAGATCTCTCGATCTCTATTTATACTTAACCTGTTTGCCCAGTTACACTATGGGGTCGACTTGTCTATCTAGATACATCCACAATATAATATATATTTCAGGGCTGACCCCACACATGGTGGTCTAATAACCCATCGGCAAGTACACACACTTGCGACACTTGTCAATCCACATGACGACACTTCCTTATAGAGGAATAACACATCTCTAATAAGGGTACAATAAATATATATGAAATACATGGATGAAATACATTCTGAAGTTACATATACATCGACAATAAGTACATCATTGTCACCGTCGACTACTTCACCAAATGGGCTGAAGCCATGCCTACCTTCAATAGTAAAGCCGACACTACTTCCCGTTTATTTTTCAACCATGTCATTACACGATTCAGAGTCCCTAAATAACTTGTCTCAGATCATGGCTCACATTTTGAAGACGCCATTTGGCACGAGTTGTCAACTCTCCTTAAATTTGAACATCAATATGCCTCTGCTTATTACCCCCAAGGGAACGGCCAAGTTGAGGCCATTAACAAAATCTTGAAAACAATCCTCCAACGCACTGTTGACCAACATAAGTCCAATGGGCATCACATGCTTTTCCCCGCATTATGGGCTTAGTGCACATCAACTTAAACCGCCACTGTTTTTACCCCTTTTCACTTAGTCCATGGTGTCAAATCTGTCCTCCCCATCGAATGTCAGATCCCCGCCCTACACATTGCCATTGAACTTCTTCCACACACCTCACCACTTGAACAATGTCTGCTATTATTTGAACAAGCCGACAAGGACCGTCGCCCTGCCCTCCAAACCATTGAGGCCACCAAGAGCCACTCCAAAGCTGGTTATGATAAACATGTCCACCCATGATCCTTCCGTGAAGGAGATGTAGTTCTCATTTATGACCAAGATCACGACAAGACAGGTAAAGGGAAGTTTGAATCCATGTGGCAAGGCCCATACATAGTACATACTTGCCTTAGACACGGGGCTTATATCCTAACAGATTTAGAAGGCCACCCCTTGCGCAACCCCCATAATGGGTTGTATCTCAAACGTTTTTACCCTTAACATTCTTTCGAATCCACTAGTCTGTGTTGTATAATTTGATTTCTTTCATTATTTTCCTCTTTTTTCTGCAACCTTACATTCGTCATTTTCTTTCATGATAACAGATGGACCATCTCCCACCTTATTACGTTGGCTTTGCTCATGGATCAAGTCACTGGTCTCCAAACCTGGCCTCCACAGCTTGGGTCTTATATTCCCCTTCACACAAGTTGGTTCACCTTGACGAAATGTGCATAGGTGCTACTACCAATAACCAGGCTGAATACAATTCTGTGACCGGTCTCTTGATTGCTACCCTTCAGATGGGTATACGTCACCTTTGTGTGTTCCTTGACTCCTAGCTTCTTGTCTCCCAGCTCAACAACTACTACCAAGTACGTGATCCTTGCCTCTTTAGAAAGTTCCTACGCACAAAACAACTTAGCCAACAGTTTGAATCCATCACATTCACCCATGTCCCAAGAGCTCAAAACAGTGTCGCAGATCAAATGGCTAACAACATCCTAGACTGGCATATCAATCATACCATGTAAAACCATTCACTATGCATCATTATCACAACATGCAAATATATCAAAAAACAACACAAAAATCCCAAAACGACTGCATCTACAATAGGGCATCCACGTGCCTATTGCAACACATCATTTGTGTCCACGTGCAATAATCAACACAAGAAATAAACACAAATCCACGTGCGTACAAAAATAATCACTGCAAAATGCATCCATGTGCATATATATATATATATATATCATCGTCATACAAATGTCATAAGTGCCCCAACACTCAGCTATACAAAAAATATACATCAAGGAGCCCCAACAGCATCCTCGTCATAAATACATGTCATATATACAAAAAAATCCCGAATGCTTATGTGCATCAAGGGCAGTCCCTAGAAATCCCTAACGAGAGTCATATCCCCCATCTGAATCATCATCACTCCCCTCCGCGGCCTCCTCTACTGCAGACTCATCCTCTCCTCGCTCCTCCTCCAGATCCCTCCTTTGGATCCTCCTTATCTCCCTGTCGGTCTAGCCCTCCTCTCCTCGGCTAGCACCACCACCCGCATCAGAATTGACCACTAGTCCCGTGGAGCATCGTAGCAGGTCTCAATCACCCGCTGATCTAGCTCTCACCACCTCTTGTCAACAATCCCTTTCAGTAGCTGATCTAGGGTAACCCGCAAAGACTCCAATGTCCCATCAGCATCCTTTCATCGTACCTCCCCACGGTCTGGCAAGGCCGGCACTGCTATGCGACCCCGACGGTCCCTATACCCCTGCGGCGGCCTCGCTCCCACATCTGCATCAAACCAAATCACAAATAGTCAGAATCATCATATATCTCTAGCAACAGATATAAAATAAAACCAACAATCATAAAAGTTGGCTACATACCATATGGACCCCAAACCTGTCCAGGTGGTCATGGCACCTATGGATCTCCCTGGTAGTTCATCTCACGATACGAGTAGTCATCAAAAACCACCAGCATTTGCAACCACTGCATATAGAGCTCCCTTGTAAAATACCGCCCTACCTCCCCACCACCTCGTCAGCACATCATCTGACCCCACCGCACCATCCACGACTCCCTCGGCCCCCCATCCCAGATCGCCACACTCGGTTGTAACGTCAGAACCTACTCCATGAATAAAGCACACAAGAACAAACCATATTAGAACTCCCCTCCTGACACCTTCACCTTGCTCAGCTCTTGCTGAACACAGGTCAGAAACATCTGGCCCCAAGTAAAGAAGGTACCTTGTATCACTCGGTCTACCAGCTGCATATGTCCCCCCGACACTCAGTGGGGCGCCTACGGTCCTAGTACTCAAACCACACACGCCACGATCGTTCAGATCGATGGTTCCTGGAAGTCACAGACCAGAAGTGCATTCTTATGCACCTCTGCCATAGGGAAGCAGTACCAGTCCAGTATCTCCTCCATATCCACGTCCGTGGACCTCCATGGCTGAGTATCCACTACCCTACCGAAACAAGGCAAACCTGTCAGAAAGTAAACATTCGTCAGGGTCATATCCAATCTCTCGCCCTGCACCATGAAATCCTCCATCCTCAGCTCCCAGAATCCCACCAGCCTATTCAGCAACAAATCATTTGAACGCATCATCGGCACCTATGCGAACTTTAGTAGCCTGCACAGCCCCAAATTCCCCCAGACATGTCAATCACATTGTAGGTACTCCATGAGATCGTCAGGCATCTCGCTCTCTTGCCATCGTACACTCAGCATCCTGTCAATCACACAATTAAAACTGCTTAGAACCTCCTCAAATAAACTATCATTCCCCCTAGAACAATATCCCAACAAACTCCATAATCTCGTTCTAGATTGCGGCTGTGGGGCCCACAGTCATGAGCCAGGATCCTAGATGTGGGGGCCACAATCGCGATCCCAAATCGCGGCTTTCGAAGTTACAACCGTGATCCCAGACCACAGCTGTAGGGGACACAGTCGCGAGCGCGGATCGTGGCTGTCAGAGCCACAGTCACGATCTCGGACCGCGGCTGTGGGGGCCATTACCGCGATCTAAGATCACGGCCGTCTCCTAGGAACTTGCGGTACACGCCCCTCGTGACTAGTACCACCCCCCTGAGGTCCCACTACCTGCCTAGATTGAGATAAAATTAAAAGGTACACGCTCATTGAAATACCTGCAACTCACGGAAATGAAATCGGCTGGTCAGATCACCCCCAAATGCCAAATCCACCGTGGCTCACTATACTCTCTTGTCAAAGTCAACTATACAAATGACACATGGCACTATGGGTCCACTTACTATTTATAGACAGTTGACCATTTCTTGATTCGGCCATTCCGGATCCATATGGAATCCGTTTTCCAATCCGTTTCTACCACTGGAATCAGCACGGAAAGACCCTCATCATGGTCGAATCAGTTTCTCATTTTTCCCAAACCCTTTTTCAGGAATATTTTTTAGGCACCCCTCATCCCCTTGGTTTACGTGCCATATCAGTTGTTATCCCTTTTTTTCTTTATATAGTCGGATTCAGTTTTTCCACACTCTTGATGATGCTTGAGGTCATTTCTTGCATGCCATATCGACCGTAATCACTTTACAAGCATATCCATGAGACCTCTGTTCCATTCATACTGCAACTATTTCGTTATTTTGCCACGATTCATTATTCCGCAAGGAGGCCCCACCAGTGTTCCCCCCCCAACCCTCATTCTTGGTTCTCATCGATGTCCTTTAATTGAACACCCCCTCCTTGCTTGGCCATTCCTTTTGTTTAGTATAATTTTACCCCTTTTTCGGGTCGAACAAGTCCTTTACGAAAAAGGCACTTAGGGAGTTTCTGTTAAGCTCTTATCTGACTCCTAAAACAATGAAAAGATCACCGAGCAATCTTGCTTCCTTTCATGCTCGTTAAAGTACCTGAAAGGGTGTCTATTTGGTATAAGTTTAACGCTTTTTCGGACCTAGTAGACTAATTATGAGAAAGGAATACTCTAGTCACACCGGCTAGAAGAGTTCTTCATTGCATCCTTTTATGCTTTTTTGGGCCTTGGAGACTAACACACGAAAAATACCCCCCTAGAGTCTTCTTATTGCTTTTAGACTCTCTAAAAATGAAAGAAACCACGAGCATGCACTGTCTTGGGCTCGTACAAATCCACACGATGGTACCGTTCCATTATTTCAGAGTCTTCTTATCACTTTCAAACTCTTGAAAATTGAAAGAAATCACGAGCATGAACTGTCCTGGGCTCGTATAAATCCACATGATAGTACCATTTTGAGCACACTTCCATTCCTTCTTCCAGCTCCTTAAACCATAAAGAAGGCCCCATTGGTGTCTCTCGGCACTATGATCAATCATCTCGGCAGCACCCCTAGTAAGGTCACCTTTGTTCAGAGTATTCTGCGATATACCACCCTCAGATTCTCCTGCCATCCTACACCACTTTGAGTATTCTTCATTGCAGTCACAATCCCTGGTCCCTTAAAAGCTATGATCCTCTTCCCCCAGTCAGTGTCATATGCTGGCCGATCATCCCCACCATCATACTTTGAACAAAGGAAGTTTGAGCCCCCCCCACCCAACGACCCATGTTTCTTATCCTCCCAGTATGTCAGTTACACATGCAGTCCTATCACCTCTTGTTTATCCACCTCGTGCTCCTATCAACGAAACATCATTGCCTTTCTAGTTGCAAGTCTCCCTCTGTCAATGTCATCCCATCTATTCCAGAGGATAGACCCAGAGGTCCCTACGCCTTGGACTCATCACCATCTGTGGTGAGTGCCTATGGACCATTTTGAGCGGAGTCATTAGTGCCTCTCCGAATGGTTGCTTCTCAAGTGCTCGAATTCAACACCTTGATCACACCATTGAGATTCGTGTAGGGTATACATCCCTTCATTTATTGGTCGAAGACCCCAGACTCCCCCCGACTCTAGCACATTAGTGAGTCACTTTGGAACACCCAGTTATATGTTCCCATGGATATCCGAGTTGCGTTGGGGACAATATTCGAAAGCCATCCACTTGTATGCTTCCTTGAGTACCCAGTTCAACTATAGTGCAGTGTACCATTGAGGTTATGACTCTTCATCATTGTCTCTACCACACTATTGGATATCTTCAAATTTAATAGCTCATCAGTTCCTATGGTACCACACTCAGTTCTTCAGCTTTGGTATGGTCCGCCCAGGAGTATATCCCAAATTTGTGTCGCCTCTGGACCCTTATGATATACAGAGCAGTTTTTCATGTATTGTTCAAATCCCTCTTTTTGGGATTCATTGTTATTTATATATCTTGATACGAGCATGGGTATGCCCGCCTCGTCCATATATTTAGATTATTCATCATTTATTATTGAGGTCATGTATTTTTAGTTTTTGCAGTTTGTACGGGACCACTGTTGCGGGCTCTAATTTGTTTCTTCTCTTCTCCACACCCCAAGAAAACCATAATGGACCTATGTTGTCTATCAGCCATATGATGAGCTCCTGCCCTCACACATCAAGGGACAATCTGTTAACACCCAAAAAGTGCTCACTATCTCATCTCCCTCACTACATGATTCATTTGTCTATTTTTCCCACCATCTTTGCCTCCAAAACCTCAAAAAAATATTAAATGGCCACCAAAAGGCCAAAAAACCTCTTTTTCCCTCCAAATAATTAAATTTCCTCAAAAGATAGCAAAAAACATCTAAAAAGACCTTAAATTCCCAAAAATCAAGTAAAAGGGAATAAAAAATATAAAAAAGAGGAAAAAAGAGAGAAAAATGAAGCAAAAACCCTAAAACAACTGACCTAGACCATATGGTGCTAAAAACCATGGGTCAGCACTCCACCACTAAAAAACCTATAAATAGGTGATGGAGGCTCCTCATTTCATATATACAATCTATCCTATCCTCACTCTGCCAAAATCACTCGTGAAACCTAAGCTTACCATTTGAGCTTATTTTCCCATTTGAGTGCCCCTTTAGGCCCACCATCCAAGCACGTTGGAGAAGGAGAAGGAACCCATTGGAGCACGGAAGCAACCCTCCTGAAATACTACAAGAGCTCCACCAACATCCACATCTGAGGTAAATGTAACTTTGGTCATATTATAATACAAAAGAAAAATTTCCATTATATTGTTATTGTCTTTATATTTCTGTTGATGCACATGTTAGCTTAGATTTTGTACTGTTTTACTTTACTATTTACTGAACTACTACTAAGGAGTCCATTCTCCTTAGTAGGTTCTCATTTGTACAAGCTAGGGTGAAAACCCTAGCTACACTAATAATGTAATAAACTGGAAAGTGTTTAATGATGACCAGCAGATACTAGAAATTGTCACAGCCCAAGACACCTTTAAAGACATGGCGATAGATGAGGATCAGCATGAGAAATCCATGTCTGATCCTTCCAACATCATCCCAGAATCAGTGATCAACCTAGAGAAGTTTTATGACTTGAAAGATAAGTTTAAACAAAAGACCAACTGCAAGACCCGGAGTTCTTATCTGAATTATGAGCCAATCAACCTTGGTACTGAACAGAATCCCCGATTCATCAACCTTGGTGTTGATTGCTCTATTGATGAAAGAAGAGATTTCATTATATTCTGTAAAGAGTACAAAGATGTTTTTGCATGGACCTATGATGAACTAAAGACCTTTGCACTAGCATTATGCATCATAACATATCGATGAAGCCAGAAGTGAAACCTTACCAACCGAAACTAAGGAAGATGCATCCCAGTTTAGAACCCTCTATAAAGAAAGAACTTGAGAAGTTACTGAAATATCGAATCATATTCCCTGTCAGACACACACAATGGATAGCTAACTTAGTACCAGTTCGGAAGAAGAATGGGGAAATTAGACTTTGTGTCGATTTCAGAAATTTTAACAGAGCTTCCGAAAAGGATAACTATCATGTTCCTCTTATGGAGCAGATTCTGCAAAAGGTAATAGGGTTGAAGATGTTCTCCCTCCTGGATGGTTTTTCAGGATACAACCAAGTCATGGTTTCCCCTGATGACCAACTGAAAACAACTTTCAGAACCCCTTGGGGTACCTTCTCCTACAAGCAAATACCTTTCGGGATGATAAATGCTGGAGTCACATTCCAAAGAGCTATGGATATAGCTTTCATAGGTTTGATGCACAATTCTGTCGTAGTATACTTAGATGATATCACTATCTATTAAAAAAAATGACATGAACATCTGTCTGCTCTCAAACAGGTTTTTGAACGCTACAGGAAGTACGATATTTCGTTGAACCCTACAAAGTCCATATTTGCAATAATAGAAGGGAAGCTCCTGGGTTTCATTGTTTCTAAGGAAGCTATGATTATTGATCCTGAATGCACTGAAGATATTTCAAAGATCGGTTTTCCTGGTTTGTGCAAATCCATGCAATCATTCCTCGGTAAGATCAATTTTGTACGTAGGTTTGTTCTAAATTTTGCACAAATTGTTAAGCCATTGCAGTAGTTAGTTAAAAAAGATGTACAGTTTAGCTGGTCGCAGGAACAAAAGGATTCATTTGTTGAAATTTGGAGGGCCATTGCAGAATCCCCTGCTCTAATGTCTCCAGATTTCGATAGGGATTTTATTATGTATACCTTTTCTACTGATTTTTCTTATGCAGCTTTCTTGACCCAGAAGCATGATAATGATGCTGAGATTCCAATTTCGTTCATGAGCTCAACATTCAAGGGAGAAGGACTTAACTACTCTCAAATTGACAACCAAGCTTATGTGTTTTGCAAGTCTGTAAAACATTACAGACCGTACTTATTGAAATCTCAAACTAAGCCGTTATTGTGCCTTACACAACCATTAGAAATGTTCTGGTCCATAAAGAACTAGGTGAGAAAAGAGCCCATTGGATGACAGCTTTGCAGGAATATGATCTGGAAATCAGACTAGCGAAGATTGTAAAAGGACAAGGTTTGTTCCTACTCACCGCTCAGTCAAATGACGTTGTACAACAACAGACTGAATGGGGGCAGGAGGAAAATGTTCCTACATGTTATGTTAATGGCATAGAAACTCCAACATCTGAATGGTAAGATCATATCAAGTTTTTTCTAAACCATGGGTTTTCTCCTGAAACCCTTGACTTCAAAAAATGTAGAGCTTTAAGATTAAAGGCTGCTCCATACCAATTTATTAATGGAGTTTTGTTTAGAAAAAATTATGATGGATTTTTCCTTAGATGTTTGGAGAAAAATGAAACTGATGACATTCTTTTACAATTTCATGCAGGACCTGTTGGAAGCCATTTTTCAGGTGAAACCACAGCCCACAAGATTCTCAGAGAAGTATATTACTATCCTACTCTATTTAAAGATGCTTATGTTCATAGCAGAAGGTGTGAACCATGCCAGAAGTGTGCAAGGAAATTCAAAAAAACTGCTTTTCCTTTGCAGCCAGTAACGGTTCAGTTCCCATTTCAACAATGCGGATTGGATTTTGTTGGACCAATTAATCTTATTTCCTCCCTGCAACATACGTATATCCTGATAGCAACTAACTACTTTACAATATGGGTAGAGGAAGTCCCTCTTAGGCAATGTAACACAAACCAAGTGATTTCCTTACTCGACAGCCACATAGTTACAAGGTTTGGTGCTCCTGAGTATCTTGTCTTTGACAATGCATTCTCCGTTTCCTCAACTGATCTCACAAACTATGCCCTTGAAAAAAGGATCAAACTAAAATTTTCTGCCAATTATTATCCACAGGGTAATGGGCTTGCTGAATCTTCTAACAAGAACCTGATAAATATTTTGAAGAAGACAGTAGCCTCCCATCACAAAGATTGGCACACATAGCTTTGCAATTCTCTTTGGGCAGACCGAGTTACCCCAAAGGAAGCTATTGGAAACTCTCCCTATTGTCTATTTTATGGCAAGGAATCCACCCTACCATCTAACCTTACCATTCCCTCATTACAAATATCCCAATCCATTCAAGAAGATGATTCTTCTCCTCTTGAACAGAGAATTGATACCTTGCTGAAGTTGGAGGAAGACATGGAAAAAGCTAACAACAAATTGTATCAACATCAGCAGATGGTTCGATGAGAAATCCTCCTCTGACAGAGAGTTTTCTATAGGAGATTTGGTATTAAGATGGGATAAACAACATAAGGACAAAAATGAATACACCAAATTTCAACGCCTTTGGCTAGGACCTTTCATTGTTAAATAAAAGATTGGTCCTAGTACTGTTCAATTGCACACACTAGAAGGAGTCATTGACACTTATCCAGTGAATGTTTCTTTGCTCAATAAGTATTTTGACTGAATAATTTGATGCTTTTGTACATAAGTTTTGTGTGTTTTCTTTTCTTTTGATTTGATTTTTTTTCCCTTTTATATTATTGTGTGTTTTGATAACTCCCACACACATTTGGCAATGGTTGATCAATTAGTTTGTCTCAAGATTGACACAATCTGAAAGTTATAGAACACATGGTCAATTTTAGCTTTCCTTGGCCTGTGACAGAGCTTGTTTTGTATAGGAGTTACAATCAATAATTGCAAAGCCTTAATTGATACCTTCCCACCTCGATCCATCTTTACATATGTTTTATTTGTTTAATTGAGGTATGGGGAATGATTGGTGTTTCTTATCTTATGTTTCATTTGTGAAGCAGCATATCTTAATAACATGGTCAGCTTTATCTGCTCTGGATGCTATTACAGTCGCTTTGATATTAATATTCCTAGTAATGGTAGATTACAAGATGGGGGGCCTTATCATAAGCCAACCCATTAGGTTCATAGGTGCTTAGTGGAATGACATCTTCACATCAAGCCACCAAAATTGGGAGATGACTTTTAGTTTATGCCGAAATGTGGAAGATCCTATCACAGGTCGGTCCATTCATGATCTACAAAACACTTGTGAGTAACACTATTGTTATATGGTTACCAAGCCATGGTAGTGTCTTGTAATTTACACTCTAATAAATATTTGTTTTCGTTTTAAGATACTTGTTGTATATGAGGATAGGGGGGTCTTATCATAAGCCATCCCTGGCATGATCATGGGTTTGATTTTGGACTGAAAATTATCATTATGTGGTCACCAAGCCATGATAGTTGCTTTCAATGTCATAACTAGAAGACAAGGAGTCTCCTTACCGAGCTAGCTTGATCAGTTTCTAGATCAAGTCTATGAATGGAACTACTAACATTTGATTACCAAGTCAGGGAAGTGGTCTTATATCAACAAGGTCTTATGTACAGTTTGCTATTTTGTTTCAAAAAAAAGAAAAAAAAAGAGAGAAAAAATGTATATATTGCCAAAAATTATTTGTATATAAATAAAGCAATTAATAAAATCAAGGTGGTCTATAATTTGGATATCCATAGCAGTTTTAAGTTTGCCTCTAGGTTCAACTTAAGTTGGCCTCCCATGATTGCATAATGGTAATCAATTCTTGTTATTTATTACACCTCCTTATCAGATTTGCATCATTTTTAATGATTAAGAGATGGGAGTATATCAATCATATGCCTAACTCTGCTTGTTGCTTGTATTTTTTTATGAACATCTTCTAAATTTCTGGTTGAAATATTAGTAGACTAACATTTTGTCTTTCACTAAGGATTTCTTCACAGAGATAACTGGTTCTTCCCAGCCAGTCGCCATTTGTTGTAGGTACAACAGATCCCATGTTCCAATGGAACATGGGAGCCACAAGAATTTTTTTTACTACAAAGGCAATGGTTTAAATTCCTTTGTCATTATGGGAATTGATCATCTTTGTTATGATTTCATGCCTTTGCATTGTTTTGATTTGAATTATGGTTTAAATTCCTAATTTTTTGACTGTTTTTCTAAAGTTGCAGGAAGCCTTGAACTTTTTTAAAAGGTCATTTTTCATCCGGCAAGCCCACAAGCCCGCAATCCCGCAATTGCATATTGCGGGAGTTTGTTTCTTTTTTGAAATTTTTGTTATCCCGCAACCCGCAAGTTTCAGATTGCGGGAAGACTGCGTAAATATGTCTGTTGAACTTTTCGTTCCGCAACCCGCAACCCGCAATTGCAGATTCCGGATTGCAGAAACAAGTTTGAATAAAAGTGTGTTGTGTGTTTCCGTAACCCACAAGCCACAATTGTAGATTGCGGATTGCAGAAAGGTTATTTCATATCAAAGGTTGTTTGCATTCCCTCATCCCACAATTGCGGATTGTGGAAAGTTGTTGAATAAATTTTTTAACTTTGCAAGCCCGCGACCTGCAACTCATAATTTGCAGATTGTGGATTGCAGGATTATCTTTTGTTATAATAAATGCAATTTCAATCCCGCAACCCACAATTACGGATTGCGGATTGCAGCAAGGATGTACATACCTGCGAAACCAGATCCTGAAATTTACCTCCCGCAAATCTCAAGAATTGATCACCGTCATTGATCGGTTTTTGATCCGACGGTTTAGAGTTTACTCATTCAAATTATTAAATAGGTCATTTTTCTTATTTTTTGCTATCATTTTTGAATTTGGAAAATTACCCTGCTGCTTGAATTTTACTGTGAGTTTTTACGAGGGGTCCCTTGCCTGCCATTTTCCCCTGAAGCAGGTTGGTTTTTCTCTATTCCTTTTCTAGCCATTTACAGTTTTAATCGTTTCGGATTGTTTTTTATTGTTGTTGTTCATTCGTCAGAATTTCTCCAGTCTGCAAACATGTGGCATAACACATGCTCTAAGACTACCCAGAGAGACCAATTGAACAAGGACCCAAATTTTGGCATCTTCTCAAACACCAGTGGAAAAATTACTGAAACCTACCAGGTGGACTGGTCTAAAATCTATTCGATATTTGACAATGATGACCTATCCAACATTGAGAATGACCGTCAAGCCTATGATAAAATTAGGAACTCTCAGCTTCATGCAATTACTGCTAGACCTTCCGTCTTGCCTTATATTGACGCAGTTAAGTGGATAGTACAACATGAAAACCCTAAAGACTGCTCATTCAATGATAGAACAGGTTCACAGTTAACCACATTTTGTTTTGAGGTGTTTATCATGGCATTTTCCATTAGACCACCTATGCAGATCCTTATCCCTGCATTCTTGGATTCTGCAAACACCAGGTTCAACTTGAATGAAATGATCAAATCCTGGATGCATAAACCAACCAGCTTTATGCATAGGCCTGATAACTTATAACCAGTGTCATGGTTTAAAGAACCCTACTCATTATTAGCAGCTATGCTTTCTCGATTGTATGGCCTCCCTAATTCCTCAATCTTTAAATCTGAGTGGGATAATGTGGCTCAGCATGTTTTAACTACAGGTGAATCTTTTCCTTGGGATTCTAATTTTTCTTTTGAGCTCAAAACATCAAGTGAAAAGTATCAGAAGTCCCCTTCTACACATAAACCCTCTTTCTTTCTCTCAGCCTATGTGATGGATGTGTTCTATGTTGAATTTCAATATCCCAACATGGGATGGAATTGGACCCCCGCTGCCCCTCCTGTTCACATATATTATTCTGCATTGTGGGAGGATAACTATGTGCCTCTGTTATATCACATTTCTGGTCATTTCCTTGGTGCCATTTATTTCAAGATATTTAAGGAAAATGCATCAGCTTTATCAGATGATGCTAATATTTTCATTGCCACAATTGGAGATTGGTATGTAGGGGAATGTTTCTCCTATGTCAGAATTTTGGGAAGCAATGTTGTTCACCTATTGCCTAGAATTGTTTCAGATAGATTGTTGATTGAAGAAGTATCCTATTAGACTGTTATAGAAGGGGTTTATATTAAAATTGCAGGTCCCAAGAGGAGAGGATGGCCCAAATTCCCCTTGAAACTTGGACCTTTTGCTATCCCTACTTCCACCTGGGCTCAAGTATTGGGTAACAAGATTGCTTCTTTGAAACTAGGATATGCTCCGAAAAGAAGACATGATCCTAAAAAATTCCTAGATGCCCACTTCAAGCAGAATCATATGAAGATGAGATATGAATATGAGGATCTCCCAGATGACTCCATCTACTTGGGAGTTGACACTTTTTATGAAGTCCTGGCAAAGGCTAAAAGAAGGGATGAAAAGAACCATATTCTGCTATATTAGAAAGAGCTCAAAGACAAGGTTTTCAGCTATAGGAAAATGGAATTCGATTTGATTGAGTAGGTAAGAAGGGAAAAAGAAGAGAAGGAGGCTCAACAAGCTAAATCCCCTCTTATGCTGACTTATCCTGATGGTGATAAAGGAAAAGGACTTATGGAGGAGTCTCCACAACTAAAACTTTCTGAACAATATCAAGTGTTAGTGCAAACTGTCCAGCAAACAAAGAAAGAATTAACACAAATGACCTCAGTACTGCACACCAAATATGTCAATCCATCTAGTTCAGTAAGTGATGTATAGTTTATTATGGTCAATAATCCAACAAAGATACACAAGCTCATAACTTCTCCCTCTCAAATCCCTACTCTCAATATAGACAGTGATGAAGATGGTGAGGTAATTTCTCCTGTACCTATGTTAGAAGAAATTACTGAAGGTTCATAGGTAGTCTTAGATTTACTGGACACTATATCTATAGATGAACTTGATTCAGCTGAAGGTATATCTCAGGTTTCTACTATTCTTGATGTAACAACTACATCCACATCACTTCCCTCAACATAAGTTTCTCTTGTTACAACTTCTGAGGTGACTCCTCCAACAACCTTCTCTCAGTTGTTTGATGCACTTTGCATTCCTACACCTACACCTTCGACAATTCCACTCCCTATTTCCCCATCAACCATTGTAGAAGTCCAGTATTCGACTGTTCCCCTGCAGTCACCTCTATCTCCTTCATTACCCTCTGCTACTAATGCTCTAGGCCCCTTACCTCCTTCTTCACCATCAGTTGTTGACACTCAAGATCCACCACATGAAGTTTTTACTTACATTCCTTCATCAACCACTGTACCATCAACTAGTGAAGCTCTCCCTTCTTCCCAAACCTCATCTCAGGTTGTTATGTCTATCCCTACCCCTACTGTCACCCAGACTCCCCCTTTGGTTACAACAATAGATGTGACCACATCATCCACTGATATGGTGGATACCTTTGAAGATGATATAATTGTTCCTCTGGGGGATTACTTTTACAGTCAGGCAACCAAGGCAGTTATGCAGAAAGGAAAAAAGAGAGGCAGAGATCATGGAGGATTGGAGGCACCCATTCCTAATCAAGTGATTTGGGAAAAGCAATCTGATGATATCCAGGCACAAGCAGTTGATGCAGCTGTAGCCTTGGGTGCTTTTGCGGGAGCAAATTTTGATTCAGTTAAGACCTTGAATAGAGAGATTGACTTAAAAAGGGAAGAACTGAAGAAGCTTCAAGAGAAATTGACAAAAATCAAGGAAGAGCATGAAGTTTATGTTTAGGATTTGAGGAAGCTGTTTGAGGATAAGGTGGAAGATCTGCAGTTGTAGAATACTTCTCTCCAAGCTAAACTAAATGACACAGAAGCAGAAAATGATGTCAAGGAGGAAAGAATTGTTGTACTTAAAAAGCAACTTGAGGATGCAACTGCAAGTGCATCCTCCTCTACGTTTTCTAGGTTTTCACAGAAAGAGTTTAAGGACCTAGCTAATCAAGTCAACCTGGAACATCATCAACTTCTGGATAAGCTATTTTCTACCTTGGGTGAAATTCATGAGACCTACATTGATTTTGATAAAATGTCTGGCACCTTGGGCCAGCAAGTAGAGAAAACAAAACAGGCTTCTAAAGCTATTGAAGACATTATTGATTGGAAAAAGCATATTGAAGAAAAGCTAGCTGATATCCCTGAGTTGGACAACCTCAAATTTAGAAGGATCAGAACTATTGTGTGAGCTTGGGAGAATGTTATTGAGATGGTAGAGGATACTATCAATCAGGCTCAAGACCTCTCCAGAAGAAGATGGTATGCCTCAGACAATCTCATGTGGATACTGGCATTCCCTGCAATGGGGCTCATTGAGGGGGAAGATCTGTCGATATTGATGATAGAACAGGTCGAATCCCATTGTGATCAAGTCAAAGAGAAAATTCTGCAGATTGAGAACATCCAAATTGAAGACGTGGATTGGTTGATTAAGCATCCTGTTTCCATGGAGGCCAAGATCTATATGTTTATCCACACGTGCCATACAATAGCCAAAAATGAGATTGAAGGATTCATGTGTGATGCCCAGCTAGGGCTTGAATCTCCTCATTATCCAGATATAGATGAATTGATGGAAGTTTGGGACAAGTGAGAATATTTCCTCACTAAATAGAATATTCTGATTTTGTAATCCCTATTTAAAGGGAATTTATCCTTTGTATTATTTTTGTAATTTATTATTTAAGGGGGAGATCTCTCTTAGGCAAGGGAGGATCATTTTGGGGTATAAATCAACAGAAGAAGATTGGAGATGCTCTATTTTATGCTGATCTTGTAATTTATTATAGACTTTCATTAATATAGTAAAGTTATTCTCTTGCATCATCTTTTGTTCGTTGATCAAGTTTATTTGATAAATATTGATTTTTACTTTAGACTGTTAGCTATGTTGTTTAATCCATTTGCAACTAATATCTGATACATGGATCTATGATCTGGATTTTTCCTTCTGTTTGATCAGTGTATGCATTATGTTTTAATTGAATTCCTTCAATTAAAACATTTTATCGATTTCTGCAAATGATTTACATTTGATCTTGAGATAGAAAAGATGGATGTAAAGGAAACATTTATTTATAGTGATCTTCAAGAATAAATTTATATGAAGAATCATAAAGTTTTTACAGTGGAAGGAGAAAATGAGCTGGTTTTCAAACTCAAAAAATCTCTCTACGGTTTAAAAAAGTTACATATGATGTGGTATCAAAAGTTTGAATTGTATATCCAGCAGTTGGGGTTTCTGAGAAGTAGTTTGATCACTGTGTGTATGGGAATAAAGTCACTAGTCATTTCATATATGTATTTTTGTATGGCGATGACATGTTGTTGGTTAGAAATAACATGGATCTAATAAAGGAGGTGAAACCACAGTTATCCTCCAAGTTTGATATGAATGATTTTAGTCCTGTAGTGGAAATTTAGAAAGATCATACATGTAGAATTCTCTAGTTAAGTCAAAGAATAAATGTTGAGATAGATCTTAAACATTTCAACATCTAAGAGAGTAGACCGATCAAGGTCCCTATTCCTCTAGGACTAGTCAATCTATCTGTTGAAAAATGTCCAAAGACATAAGAAGAAATAGAGTACATATTATGTGTTCCCTATGATATTGTTGTAGGTATTTTGATGTATGCTATGGTATATACTCAACCCAATATTTCCCATGTAATGAGATTACTGAGAAAGTACATGTCAATGCTTGAAGAGAATTGGACTGTAGTCAAGAGAGTATTCAGGCATATGTACAACGCAATGGGTTATACAATCTTTTATGGAGGAGATCCTAAGGACAACAAGGAAATCAATGTACATGGTTTTGTTGATTCCAACTGAGATGGAGATATTGATAATAGAAGTTCAAGTGATGAATATTTGTTTAATATATTCGACATAGAAGTTAGTTGGATGAGTAGGAGGTATTTGATCGTTGCATTGTCGACGAGTGGGGCTAAATACATTGTTGATACTCATGCATGCAAGGAAATTCTTTTGGTTTCATAGGTTGTGTTCAAATATTGGGTTCAAACAACATGCTGCTAGGCTAGATTGTGACAGTCAGAGTGCAATATTCCAGGAACAGAATCCAGTATATCATTCAAAGATGAAACAAATTGATGTTCAATACCATTTTTTTAGGGAGATGGTGAAGAACTAGAAAGACTTACTGGAAAAGGTAGACACATTGAACAATGTTGTAGACTCACTAACTAAGTCGATGAGTATATATAATTTTTCTTGGTGTACGGAATGATGGGCTTGTCATCCCTGCTAAAGTGAACTAAAGTTTTGAATCTCTTATTTATGCAAAGAAGATAAAAAGTGGGAGAATCTTGGGAATTTTATATTCTTTGCATGCAAATAATTGACAAATTTGATAGTCAACTCGTATAAGTGGACTAGATTTGGAGGCAACAAATAAGGGAAATATGGTCGATTGATCGATCATAATTGTTTTTTGGTCAAAGGAAAACAATTGGTTGATGAGAAGTTGATGGACCAAAAATATTAAATGGGAAGTTAACCAAAGCTAACCCAATCAAGTAGACTATAAGAGAATGTCCGAAAGTGGTTAGGAAGTTATGGAGTGTCATTAATGAGCAATTGGTTGTATTATACATCTATAAATAACATGTAATAGATATGTATTAAGATCATGGTGTGATGTAATAAACTATGATTTATGTTCTAGCAAGTCATGGTTGTAAACACATGTTTTAGATTGTTTGATCAATAGATTAGTGAAATCTCATGGGTTTGTTTATTTTCCTCTAGGAGAGAGAGAGGTTTCTAGGGTAATTTTCTGTGTAATGTTTTGATGTGTTGTTTTCCATTGTCTTGTGCTTGTTTTTTTAACTATATGAATCAATTTTCCAACCTATTATAACTAGTATTAAGAACCAACATAACAAAACTAATGGTTCATTGATTTGAGTCCTAGTTATCAGTTTATGGAAATTATATGACGAGTTTAAACTTGATTCTTGAATCCATTTAGGGACACTTAGATCATTTATTCCTAAGAATAAAAGAAAATATAAGCAACATAATCGAGTACCATACCTTTCTTCAAGTTTGTTTAGGAAAGGTTTACATGACCACAATCTCCACACACTTCGTTGGTTGAGTTTCCAAATATTCACCATGCAATTCAAAAATATGCATTGGATGTTATTGTGCAAAACCTTACTTCTAAAAATCATCGAATAATATAGGTTTCGATCCGTGGACCCATGGGAGACGGGGGTCCCTAGGTGTAATTCCTTGTCAGGAGTCCAACAAAATTGATGGTTCATTGATCCAATTATGAGTTATCAGTTTATGGGGAGCTTCAACTTGCTTCCTAAATCCATTTAGAGACACTTGGTGAATTTCTTCTCTAGGCATAAAAACCAATCCGAGCAGTAGAATTGAGTATTGTAACCTCCTGAAATTTTTTTGGGAAGGTTTGAAATGAGCACGAAGTCCACATGCTCTATTGATTGAGTTTCCAAAAATTTACCATTTAATGCAAAATTTTCATTGCATGTTACTATGCAAAACCTTAGGTCCAAAAATCAGCAAATAAGAAAACTTCTAAGCCATGGACCCACGAGAGAGGGGTGTTCCTAGGTGAAATATGATGTCACAAGTCCAATAGAATTGGTATTCCATTGATACATATGTTTATTATTAGTTTATTGTGAGTTTCAACTCACTTTCTGAATCCATTCAATGACACTTGGTGAGGCTTAGTTATCAACTTATGGAAAGGATTGGAAAATCGTACAAATGTTGTCTTTAGGAATGTTGCGATATATTTTATCTAGATACAATTCAAAGATTTAACTAGTGGCCAACCCCAATAACAAGCAATGCATCATTTATTCATACCTCCCCTTTAACAACATTGCACACCAATAACAAGAGTACTTAGAAAAGTGAATTTGACAAATAATCTCTTCTTCATCTAGAAACAATTCCCTATAAAATTTGCATGTGATCAAACAATACACAAGTCATAGTTCCTTACAATGCATGCTTCAATATTCAACCTCAGCAAAATTAGATAACACATACTTGTTTAAAAAACATTGTGTGCTTAATACATCAACTCACACTACTTATGAGAAAATTAGATCAATACAATTTCACTATATCTATAAAACAAGTTGCTTTTAAAACACCAAGACACCAAAAACATGAAACATGACCATTCCATTGTGATGCTATCTCCTTAAGAAGAAAAAACTGTCACTACTACATATGGGCGGATTGTTCCACGAAAATTTTCCACATTTTCAACATTTGTGGGTCCAAAAAATGATTTTTTAACTTTTTTTTTGTCAGGGCGGAAAAATCGTGGCAATATCCATGTTTTTTAAAGTTCCATGAACATCCGTCGATATAGGGACGAAAAATCTAGGTTTCAGTTTTTGTGGCAATAGGGACGAATGTCGAGCTATATAAACTACACACTCTCACCATGATTTTCACATTTTCTTTTCTTGCGGCACATTGAGCACAGATTTTGGACTTGCGGGGTGATTGTATGAGCTTGGATATTCTGCATAGCTCTGATTTTGAACTTGCAAGGTTAGTAATGTGTAATTTTTTGTCTATATTTTTATAAGGGTTAGATTTTAATATTGCTTAGTAATGAGCTGGCTTAGGTCATGTTAACTTGCTTTTTTTCCTTTCTAATATTTTTTTCAAGAACTTGCTATCATTTTCATTTAACTTGCTATATTTTTTTCAAGAACTTGTTTTTTTGGCTTAGGTCATGTTAACTTGCTTTTTGAAAATGGCATATCTGAAATTGTTTTCTCTTGCAATTGGTACTATATCTAGTGTGTTTGCGGTCCTATATAACATTTGGCATACATAATGCTTGGGATCTATTACAATCCTTTCTTTTACAATATTGGTTAAGAGCCTACCCTCTTTGGTGGTCAAACTATATGATCAGGTCTTCAAACTGTACAAGTAGTTATCAATTTTCCAATATTTTTGGTTCCTTAACATTTGACATTTACCATTTTTTTTAGTAACCAACCAGAACCACTTCTAATTTTAGTGCTCTTGATACAATGCATTCCTAAAAATATGGAAAGAATATTTATTTAAAATAACAACCACTGCATGGGTACAATCTCCCTCCAAGTGTTCACATTAAACGTTAGATTATATTAACTTACCATCTTTCCATTCTCAATTCACTTTCTCACAACCAACTTATAACTATCTTTCCATTCATATTTACTTTAGTCTTCATGTTTTTATTTATAAATATAGAAAATATTCGATTATAATATACTATATTAAGAAATGTACTTATAATATCTAATGTAATTGACAAGTTATTGTTTTGCATGGTGTAGGTAAAACAATTACTTGTACCACTACAAGGATTTGTCACTATGAATGAAAATTCAAGGAAGCTTGCTCAGTTTAGAGTTGCATTAGATGCGAGAGGAGATGGAAAATGTTATTGTCCTTGCTTTGATTGCAGGGTCTTGCAAAAAAGAAGACTTTTAATAGAAAAAAATGAAATACATTGTAGGGAGAAGGGGCACACTGAACGGGGTTATGAATATCGTCCCCTGGTAAGACTATTTTTGGGGTTCAATTTTTAATATATTCACTGTAATATTCATCATGTCTGCATGAATTTTAGTAAAATGTCTTTTTTTTACTATATGTTCTATACAAACTAATTTTTCTATGTTGTTTGTAAATTTATAGACAATGCCGCCAAAATGTCGTGTTCCAGGGAGTTATTTTGCCAAGTACTAGCAGAAATACTCATTCACGGCCTAACAAACTTCTACTTCAGAATATTGAAGATGATCAAGTAGTTATTTCTGATGACATAATGGATGTAGATAACATTAGTGACACAAATCAGGAAGATGAGATACATAGACTGATCCAAGACACATTTGCTCCAATGGATGAGTACAACCAGGATGATAGTGATGATGTTGATCCTCTACTTGAGAAGTCACGTCAACCTCTTTATGAAGGCTCAAAAACAAATATTTTATCTACTATATTGTTATTATTGAACTTGAAGGCTTTGAATGGATTATCAAACACCTATATGACATATATACTAAGGTATGTAATTTGTTTTCTTTATTTTTCTTTGCATGTTCACAATATCTATATATAGAAAGGGTTGACTTTTTTCCTATATTTTTGCTTTTGTTATCTAATGTGTAAAGTTTGGATGTGATATTGATGATTAATATTGTTTTCATTGATTTATTCTTTTGAATTTTGTAGATTGTTAGGTGATTTTCTATTACCAACTTCAAATATTTTACCACACACATATCGAGGGATATATGTCATTATGAAAGCATTTGGTATGGAGTATCAAGCTATTGATGCATGTCCTAATGATCATATCATATACTAAGGACAATATGCATTAGAAAATGAATGCCCACAATGTCAAACAAGTAGGTATCGAACCGATAAAGCGACAAAAAAGGTGCCTCAAAAAGTTTTCATTATATTCCAATAATCCCACGTTTCTAGCGGTTGTTCAGGTGTCAAAGTATAGCACAGTTTATGGATTTCCATGCAAAGAACAAAAGTCGTGACGATGTTCTTCGAATGCCTGCAGATGGTTCTGCATTGAGATACATCGAAGAAAAGTGGCCAATTTTTAAAGAAGGTCCTTGTAATGTTAAACTTTCTTTGGCAGCTGATGGTGTCAATCCATTTGGAGAGCTTTGTTCTACCTACTCAGTGTGACCTATTTTTGTTATAAACAATAACCTTCCTCCTTGGATGTCGATCAAGAGCGAGCACACAATGTTGGCAATGATTGTTCCAGGTATTTAATTAATAGGTTATTTTTTAATTGAAAGTTTGATCAATAAATATTTCATAGATTTTTTTCATGTATGATAATTATGTCTTTTATATATAACGACATATAGGCGCTAAATATAATTAATCATGTATGTTTGACCAATTAGGCAAGTACTAGGTTAAAGATATGAACGTATATCTTGAGCCTCATATCGATGAGTTGTTGACATTATGGGCTGGTGTCACTATGTATGATATTTCTAGACCAATCGAGCAAAGACGATTTCAATTCCATGGAATACTTGCATTTACAATTCATGATGCTCCCAGGTTAACACATTTTTGTGGTATTGACGCAAGTCACCCCGACGAGGTTCTTCTTGCTTAACGATTAACACACAAAGCAAACACACAAAGGGCTCACATAGATATTATGTGAATTGGAAATGCCGTGAAGTTGGCTTCTTCTATTAAACTGAATGAATATTACAATGTGCAGATACAAAGTAAACTATCAAACAAGTCGGCCTCAGCCTATTACAATAAACAGAAATGATCTGTCTGCAATGTGTTTCTTCTCACTGTGTGTGATCCTCTCCTCCTCTTAGACTTCTGCTGAATGCATGAACGAATGAGCTATGAGCGACGAGTGATCCCTTTCGATGTGCCTTCGCACTACTCTTCTACCCTACTGTTGTGCATCCCGATGTCCACTCCAACACCCGAGACACTCCATCTCTCTGTCCGTCGATCTTCCCTGATCACGCAGATCTGCAACTCTACGGTTGTCAGCACCCTCAGGCCGTGCTACACAACCTTCCCTTGTGGCGACACCTGGCATGTCTTCAACCACCTTCATAACTCCCATTAATTTCCTCAACAACCATGAACAGCTGTTAAGTACTTTACTTGACTTTTTGCACTTCTTTCTGACAGGATACAATAATCCATCATGTTGGCCATACTGTCTTCTATCAGCTTCCACTCTTCTGTCGGTTCGCTCTACTTCTTGCGGTTCACTAGTCCTCCCCTTCCTCCGCGATTGGCTCCTCCAAACCTGTCGATGTCGCGGTCTGACAACATATCTACCTTACCGCGACTCCCCTTCTTCCTATTGACACATCTTGACAGCTTTCGCCTACCTACCTGGCTTCAAATCGCCAATCTCCACAGCTTCTCCACAACCACCTATGTCGGCATCTGCCTCGACTAGAGTGCTCAATAAAATTCTCCCATTCGTCAGAATTCCCATCGATTGAAATGAACTCTATGCAACCTGTAGCAATCCTCATCTCTAGCCTCGACTCCTTGCAGTTGTCGGTATTCCCTTCAACTTGACTAAACTCTGAGTCGTTTCTCCCTTTGGATGCTCCTCTTCCTGTCACGCCACTTCGACAGTTTCCTGCTCGACTCATTGACTTTGATAGCCAATATTCCTTCATACCAGTGGCCATCGACAATCCCCCCTGGTCGTCCTCTTTCGCGTCGATCATCTTCGACTTTCCCTCTTATGATCAGTCGGCACTCCGTCGACCTAACCATACTCTGACTCATTCGCTCGCACTCAACCCATCATGTCGATCTTCAGTTTGACCTTCTTCTATGACCTCAGCTTCTGTCACCTTCATTATTCAGTTGCCATCGCTTTCGCATGTCGGTCATAGTTAACGGCTTCTGATCCTGGTTCTGCAACTCTGGGCTTTCACGGAAACAATCTTCGCACTTCAACTGGCCATCCTAACTCTGGTCGATGTGGCTTCCTTGGATAGTTTCTCTTCTACCTTGAATCGTCTTGGAAACTTAACCATTGATCCTCTGATCCCCCTTGGTCCTTGTCGTCTTCATCCTTCGACCACTCTGATGTAGTTGGCATTCCTTATGTCGGCATCACCTCCGACTCGCCTAGTTCTCCGACTAGTCTCTTCTCTCGACATGACTTGGTCCTTTCACCAAAGTTTGTCCTTGGTTGCTCATTGACCCTTTCCTTCGTCGACTACCTATGGTTGACTGTCTTCAGTCTTCCACTATCCTCATCAGTCGCCATCGGCTCCCAACTACTTCCTCCCCTTGGTCGGTATCACCTTCGACCATTCTCCACTTTGTCGACTATCGGCCATCAGTCACCTCTGGACCGGAAACCTCATGACTCACTACCTGTTCGACTATCATTTCCCTTTTGTCCTAGAGGTCGTCGACTATCATCTGGGCATATTCTGTCAGTCATGTCGGACTACTTCTCTTGGGCTTGGATGCCCCTACATCAGGTATGTTGTTACTTTCTTTTGTTCCTTAATATTTTATATATCTGTAGATAATATCATGCATTATTTTAAATTTTAATGCTAATTTTCTACACCAATTCATCTATCTTGTACGTCTTCAAACCAAGGGTAAATTTGCATGTCCATTTTGTGGTCCCAGGATAAAATCTCGTTGTTCAAGGAGTTTGGCAAAGGAAGTGTTCGATGAGTATAGGCACTTTCTTCCTAAGAACCATAGTTATCGAACTACAGACAAAGAAAAATTTAACGGTAAAGAAGAGAATGGAAAAAGACCACGAAGAATGACACCTCACCTATGGAAGGTGGAATATAATAGAAACTCTCAATGTATGCCAATTTGTTTTTTTTGTATTGAATTATGTTCAACGCGATATGTTATACCATTATTGATTAATTGGTTTTAATTTGATTTTGTTGATGTTTCATGAATGTCGTTAAGGCACACGAGGAATCAAAATTTACCCGTTTCAATTTAGTAGGTTGCCATACTACGAGCACCTGCAAATAGTTCATTTGTTTGACACAATGCATATCGAAAAGAACATAACAGAAATGTTATGGCAAATATTAGATGGAAGGACTGACAAAGAAAGAATTGGAAAGATTTGTAGTGACATCCAAGAATCTAATCACGCATTACAAAGTGTGATCATTAATTCTAATGGCGATGGTCGTCAACAGAATATTAGTCTTCCTTGGTGCTTGACAGAGCAACAGAGCAATATTGTAAGAGAGGTCATAAAAAATATCAGGTTTCTGACGGGTTTTTCGTCAAACATAAAGAATATCTTGATGAAAAAAGGTGATTTTGCAGGGGTTAAAACACACTGATTGGCATACATTCATTAAGGTAATCATTAGTCTATAATATATTTCATTATCGGTATGCACTATTTTATTAATTTTATTCTCTTATCTAGAAATAAATATTAATAATTATGTGTTTTTTGATACAGTATGTTATACCTTCGTCTCTCCCAGATGACTTTGACAACAACATAAAATAGAATATTTATGTTCTTGGAAAATACATGAGGTAAGTAATGTTTTACTTGGAAAATGTACTTGGTCTGTGGTCTGTAGCAGAACTTATTGACATATAATATGTTTTTCCCGCAAATATTATATTTGCCTTGACATATTGTTTTATTGCATCATTTGTAGGTGGATTTCATCAAAAGAAATCCATAAAGAAGATATAAGGCATTGTAAGAGAGAAATTCCCCAACTAATGTGTGAAATCCAACAGTATCTACCTCCAGCATTTTTCAATGCATAAGAACACTACCTCATACACCTAGTTGAGGAGATTGAATTCTGTGGACCAGTACACACAAGGTCGATGTGGATGGTGGAGAGGCAATTGAAGTCATTGAAGGATTTTGTTAGACAAAGAGCACATCTCGAGGGTTCCATGGTTGAAGGATATATGGTATATCAATGCATGGTGTACATTAGTGAATATCTACCTAAAATAGCAGAAAATATGAATGTGCCTCGCATTTGGCATCTCGACTCCATCAATCAATTTTAAGGGGAGGTCCTACTGGGGAGAGGTACATTGAGGACTGTGAAAGGTAATTATTATTATACGTTAATGTTGAATTAATATGTTACACATTTATTTTTTCCAATTTTATATTATCATATTGTTTTTTAACTCTTTTTAATAATTATGCATTTTCAACTATAAATTAAACTATGTTCCTTTAATGATGATCTAATTAATTATGAAATTGAATTGTTTTTTTATCATATAGTTGGTCGAGTGTGGGATGCTTTACATTTATACATTGCAAACAACCTTGATTGGATGGAGCATTGGATAAAAGATTGTGAAGAATTCTGCAGTAGGTTATCATGGGAAGGGGTCAGTAACATGGTTAAAACAGCTCATCGTCTTCGACATCAAATTCCTGACCTTACATCGCAAAGGGAAGTTGATTTAGCCTATGGTTTAAAAGATAAAAAGGAAAGTATTTTTTTACCCACATTTCTTCCAGTTACTTCGATCCATTTTTCCAATTATTACATTTCGTTTGTTTAAGTTTTCAATTATATTTACTAACTCCTATATGACGCTTATTAGTTCACAATGTATTTATAACATGTTGTCAATGTTGCAATTGAAACATAATAAGGCTATGTGGTGTAATGGTCGTAAATTTCATATCAAAAAGTTGGATGATAACAGGAAAACCTCGGATTGTGGGATAACTGCAGTGTTTAAGGTCACCAATGTTTCCTCTAGAAGTGATAGACATCTAGAAGAAACCGAGAATAGGTACTATGGCTATTTGGAGGACATTCTTGAGTGTGATTTTAATTCCTTTAAAATAGTTTTGTTTGAGGTCAAGTGGTACAGGCTACAGATGCATGAACGTGATCCTAAAAGAACTGTTATTGAGCATGCTAATGGATTTACCATGGTTAATACAAGGACATTTGAACCGGGTACAGATCCTTATGTTTTTCCAAGTCAATGTGAGCAAGTTTACTACTCCGAGGTACCAAGTAAAGTAGGTTAGTCATACGTTGTTCGTTACGATCCAAGAGGAAGACCAGTAAAGTATAATCATGTACTATATGATGAAGATAATTAGGGAGAAGAAGAAGATGATGATGATTCAGATCAGGTTGCAGTCGATGTGTTCGATGAGGAAGTTTAAGAGGTTGATCATGCAAATGTAGCAGACAATGATCTCATTGACAATATGGATGATTATATTAGCGAAGATGACTTTTATGATGATGATGATGTGAATGATCCTTTCATCAATATCTATTCAAAACCAGATCCTGATATAGATGTTGAGTTGGATGAAGAAGAAGATGAATGATATTTAATTGTTGAAAAGTTGAGGTACGCAATGTTTATAGGTTAAAGTAAATGCACTCACGTACCATATGTTCATTGTGTTGATTAACTTGGTTATATTTGAAAATTAGTTTTCTAATCTTATGTTCTACATGTGCAAAAGCGTGGGTGTTCCTCGAGGTTGTAGTGGTAATGGTTTGAATCAAACATGTGTCGATTAACCAAGACACAAAATCAAGTTATAATATTTATGTGTTTTTTTGGGGATATTTCAATTACTAATTAGTGGATTTGTATAATGTAAAGAAAAGTATATTTTTTTCTTAATTTTGAATAATGTATGGAATAATTAATGTACCAAATGGGGCCAACGTTGAATTTTTTTCAATGGGTGGTTGTACGGACTAGAGTTTTGCATGGTTATACAGCTAGACACATGTAGTGATGGTATGGGAGGGTTTCTAGACTCAATCATGTCTCACACTAACAATTCGACAATAAAGCAATCAACCTATAGAATAATTAATGTACCGAATGGGGCCAACGTTGAATTTTTTTCAGTGGGTGGTTGTACGGACTGGAGTTTTGCATGGTTATACTAGAAACATTTAGTGACGGTATGGGAGGGTTTCTAGACTCTATTCGAGTAGATGTTTGCACCTCGGGAGATTTGATCCCTCTCAGCGCTTGATAGAGGATAGGATTTGGATCTTTTACTCAACTTGCTTTACATATTATGATGATGATTATGATGATGACGATGATGATGGTGATGTAAGTGGAGATGATGATGATGACAATGACATTGACATTGATGATAAAGATGACGATGATGCATGGGTTTTATAAGTGTTGTGGGTTACACGTTATAGCGACGATGATGGCAATGACGATGAAAATGATGGTTTATAAGTGTTTCTCATTTGGTTTATATGCTATATGATTAAGGCTTAAGAGTTACAAGACACACAAATTAAGGCTTATATGTATTGGTGTTGATAAAGGTTAGATGTTAATAATTGTAAGAGTAGAGGGATATATATTGTTTTCAAATAGACGTTTTCAAGGGTTAGTATTTTAGGGTTATATGGAATTCAATAGAACAATAATATGCTTTATAGGGTTTTCATAGTATGCATTATAAAGTTAAACATTAAGCATGGTGATAATGGTCATAGTGGTAAAATATTTTAACGTTTTAGGTTACTAGTGTACAATGCTACCAAATTTAGGTATAAGACCCAACACCTTGAGAATTTGTTGATTGACATCAAAGTCATTATTAGGAGCAGTCAACAATTTATCACCAATAAAAATGGATTTTTCCCTATCTAGAAAGCATAGTGCCTACTCTAGCAAAGATAAACGGACCTTCCCAGTAGACAATTGGACCATGGCCCTTGGCATCATAATTCTTGTTGTTTTATCAAGTGATTCATTTCCCTAGTTTTTATAATGTTGGGGTAAAATTCCCTTGATGTGTCTAAGTTATGGTTATAAGTTGTAAGGCAAGCCTTTTTGAGATCCTCTTCTTGTTTTTTCTCCAACATACCCAAAGTGAAACATACTTCCATTTCCATGCCCCTGATTTCTTTCACATACTCATGCATTTTATTGAAGTTTGTCTTCCTACCCACGGTATCTCTCCATGCAGCACCCATGTAGAAACGTGAGTTTCCTACCTATTTTGCCTTTTTTGCTAACTCAATCATTGCATATTTCTTCATGAGATTTCGACCTTTCACCCTAGTGTCATCTCGAGATGACTGGGGACAATATGCACAATCTTAAAATTAAACAGAATTAAATAAAAATAAAAACAAAAATAAAAACAAAATTAAACAAAATTAAATAAAATTAAAATTAAAAATTAAATAAAATTAAAATTAAAATTAAAAATTAAATAAAATTAAAATTAAAATTAAAAATTAAATAAAATTAAAATTAAAAATTAAATAAAATTAAAATTAAAAACAAACAAAATTAAATAAAATTAAAATTAAAAACAAACAAAATTAAATAAAATTAAAATTAAAAACAAACAAAATTATTAACAAATAAAATTAAAATTAAAAACAAACAAAATTAAACAAAATTAAAATTAAGTTAAAATAAAATAAATTAAAAAAACAAATAAAAATTAAAAACAAATTGCAAACCAACACAACTTACCTCGTCCCCACAATGCCCCTCCTCAAACACTGAAAACTCTTGCGGTCTGCATTTCCATAGTGGTGAGAACCTCGGCCCCACGTTGCCACTGCTCAAACACTGTTTCCCTTGCTTGAAAATTGAACACTATTGTATTCTACTCCAACACTATTGTGGTTACTGTGCATTTCCATAGTGGTGAGAACCTTGGCCTATTGCCCCTACTCTAACCCTATTGCGGTCTGCTTGAACACTGTTGCGGTCAGCTCGTTGCTCCTGCTCGAACCCTAGCCCGTTGCACCTTCCTAAATAGTGTTGCGGCCATTTCCATTATGGAGGAGAGCCCTGGAACAATTTGTCCCTGCTACAATGCTAGAGAGGGTGCCCAAAAGCATCCTTGAGAACATGGTGAGTTTCCAATGTTACTATATCCATTTTTCATCTGATGGGTAAAACTAATTATTCAACATGACTCATGTTTAGTAGATTTTGGGCATAATTCATCCATAAATTTTAGGGCATATTTCCTTGTTCTCTTCACACCTTGCCATGTTCTCTTCATGCAATTGGGCATAAAGTTTAGGGCAATTGTCTGACCCTATTAAGATTCAAAGATTCGCTTATGTTCCAACCTCTGGTTCCATCAAATTTTGGGGTGCACAAAAATTCTTACCTCCAATCTCTTTATTTCAAAATTTTGAAAGTCATAATTGTTGCAAGGTTCCCATAATAGGTTCCATTTCCCTTCGATGTGGGAATAATGGGACACTTACAAGGAAATATTGAAAGACCACTTGTTCCATTCCCCTTCCATATGGGAATCATGGGAGATTTTTAGAGAATTCTTGAAAGACCATTTGATATTTCTTGATTCGTTCAAAGAGTTGTTCATAGACATATAGTATTTGAAGTTGGTTGTAAGGTGTTTCCTCCATGCATTGCCCTGTAATCCATGAATTCAAAATGGCATTTCCTTGTATGATTGGTTAGGTTGCAAGAATTTTGATTGAAGGACCAAGCCCCACAAAATTAGGTTGTAGGAAGTGAAAGACATATGCAGAACAACAAGGTTAGACTATGTGAATTTTGAATATCTAGAGTCGTGGGTTATTTGAAAACTGGTGTGGATACACAAGGTTTAGCTGTAGGCCATAGAAAAAACTATAATGTCAGGTTACGATTTTTGGAGAGAAAGGATTTTGACAGGTTGTGGAATATCCAATTCAGAAAGTATGGAGAAGTTGAAGCAACGTACAACAAATTGAAGATAAATAGATTAGAAGTTGAAGAGTTGGAAGATTAAACGATGAATTTTGTATTTTTTGTATCATATGAACTAAAGGTACAAATAGTTGAATGCCTCTTGTAACAAAGTTTGAGAATGGAGTCTAATGAAATTAATGTATTTTTTTGGAGTGCATCTATACTTAAGTGAAATTAGTATCTATAGCATTGCACCTCATCTCTTTTTTGTTACGTATGTAATGATGTTTTTCTTGTTATGTGTTGTGCTATTTGTTGTGGTGTTTGTATTTTATGCACCTACGCAACTAAGGTTTGGTTAGCTGTGGTAGTCCAAATAGAGTTTCAAAAAGAAATTTAGTTGTAGATGTGCATAATACCTATATTGTGATATCCAATGATAATGGCATGGTCTACCCATATCGTGTCCCTTATAATAAGATATCTGCCAAATTCAAAGATCTCACATGGTCTAATAAATAGCAGAACTCAATCTAGCATTTGATACAATGAAATTTCAGAGATTTAATCACAACTTTAGTTCATAAAATTTCATACAACTAGGGGAACATACATCCATGTAAATTTCAACATTCACAAGATAGAATCAACATGCATCAAAGAGATAAAAAGTCAGGACACAACTGCTCAATTCATTATTATTAAAGGTTAAAAAGCAATTACAGTACATGGGGGATCCAACCCCTTCTCCAACTTCTAAAAACACCTTAAATAGATGGTCTCTTAGGGATGAGTTCCCTCCTTGTGTGTGCCTAAAAGAATGTAGCTACTTAATTTGATTCTCCCTCATGTTGCCAATGTTTTCCTTGGGAAATACACCATCATGTTGCTAATGTTTAGGTGTATAACTACTCACTAATGCACACTTGATCCTTACTTAAGTCACGAAATGCATCATTATGGCTTGTAAATCATTGTCTTCTTGTCTATATTTAGCAAAATCTAAAAAATGATTTGAGATTGCATAGCCAAGACTCCACCTTGACCCCATTAACAAATCTTCCAAACTTTAGGACGGAGATATTTTAGTCCAACTAAAGGCATTGTTAGGAAATAGTTATAGTTATTGATATATTATGTTGAGTACATTTGAGGTGTTGGTTGTTGTTGTAGGACCTCATGTAGATTTTTTTGTATACCCTACTCAAAATGCCAAAGATTCCCTTTGTAGGGAATCATATGGTGGCCTAGCATTCACTAAATGAGGACATCAAAGTCATGCATCATTATGGCTTGTATCATTGTCTTATTGTCTCGATTCAATAAAAACTACTTTGTTAAGAGCTTACTAAGTAAAACAACCCTTGGCTACATATCATGTTTTTTCTTCACTACTATTGAAGTTTCTGTCTTGAATCTGATGGTAACTTCAACAACAACTGGTGCAATCATTTCTTGCTTCATACTCAATTGTTGTATAATAAAGTAAACACTCAGAAACCTATAATTATTGTAAGTTTTAAGCACCAACTATGGTCCAATTAGCATGAATTTGTCAAAGGGATCTTTCCTTGTTTGTAAAATTTGGGGTGTTCTTATTTCCCACACTAGGTTTCAATTCCCCAAGTGATATGTTTGTCCCTTGTGGTACTATACTATCTACATTAAAAACACTAAAGGCTAAGATTCTCCCTACAAGCACCTACTTTCTGAATTCCTTAAACATTTCTGAAATAGGACATTTGAATTTTTGAATGCTTTAAACCTTTTAACTTATTCGATTGTAATATTAACCTCCTACAGATCTCATGTTGGATTATGTGTTGTAAACTACCATTATTTTGTATACACGTTAATTTGTCTCAATTTTCCTAGCCCATTTGGGTTGTTTTAGATCCATCAGGTTTCTAAAAACATAAGATATCAGTATGGGCATGTTCATAATGAATAGTCCTAAGAACGATAATTAAGTGTAATGGTCCATCGACCAAATACTCTGAATTGGGCCTACAATCCATTGAGTTGACAAAGAATTTACTGAATACACACACCTGACCATTTCTGCACATAATACTCTCATAGAATTTGAATTTGGTTTTGTCAAGATGAGCACAGACTGTGGAGGTGAGTCCCAGTTCAGTGTGATCTTTATGCATCACATGTGAATTACAAACAAAATGTTGTACTTTGCTTTTTGGGAAAATGAACAGACATTCCATCAACAGTAGAAGTAATAGCAAATAATATCTTCAGCTCTGCCTCTAACATTGATAAGGAATTAAAATTCAAGAAAGAAAATAAATAAGTTCAATATTTTATGGTTATTTTCAGTGGTTCATGAGAGAATACATCAAAGTTGAATCTTAGATATCAGTTGAATCTTAGCACATGTTAGTTTTATAAACCAAAGCAACCAGAGGCCTCAAAGTATCTGAGACTAGCAAAGGCTTTTCTTATTGATCCAAGAGGCCTCCCATGGTGCACAAATCCCCCCCAAAGATGCCAAAAAGGTGTTGTTGTTGCCCATATCAACCCATCATTGTAGGTTTACTGTTGATATGAGGTCCAAACTCCACTCAACACACCCATGATTTCTTCACTTAGCCTTTCCTTACCTCAATTTTTTAAAGCATCCGTTGTAAGAAGACATGGATAATCTTAATTTGCACCCAAAACTACCTCACATCCACAAAATTGGCCCAGAACTAAAGGATGAGGCTGCTAGAAGGTGCACTATTGTAGCTTGTCATTATAGGGCCCAAAACTGCCCAGATGTGAGGTATAGGGCATGTTCATTTCCTTCCATTGTCCACAGGTGGCATGGGATGCCAAAGAATTCATTTTAGAACTAATGAAAAGGAAAAATCACATTTTAGACTCGTGAATTAGTGATAGCTTACACAAGATTATTGCTAATTGTTGGTTTTTTAATATTTGAGCAAACCCTATTTCTTTCCATCGTAGGATTGGTGAAAAAGCATTTTAGGAGTTGAATAGGTAAGGGACAGCAGAGAGAAGTATGGTTGAATCTAAAAGTACATTCTGCTAGCTATTACATGAGCCTATTTTTCATTAGAAAACCCATCCCCATCTTGTTTTACTGCTTTAGGAGCAAGTGAATTTACCATAAATAGTTAAGAGAAAAATTTGTGGAAATTAAACCATGGGAGCATATATGAATAGGTATCTTCACCTCAACATTCATCTCTCTTGCTTCATAGCTTGTGCTTTTCCAACTATCGTGAGTTATGCCTAAGTCACTAAGTGTTGTGTCTGATATGCAAATTAGGCTCAGATGTGTATGACAAATCAAATCAACAAAATGTGTTTTGATTCTAATTTGTATTGAATATTTGTAAATGTTCTAGTTTCTAAATTTTATTGGATCTATATGGCTATATTTTTAAATTTAAATATATTTTAAATATATATATATATATATATATATATATGTATATAAAACGTGTACTTAGATATACACATAATGTCTGAAAATAATCTTTGAAAATCAAATTTCTCATGGCCATTTGAGTGCCAAGTAGGTACCACCAAATAGGTATCTGTCATATCTATCTTCCTCAAGTGATGATGAAGATATACTCGGAGAGGTTGAAAGTGAGACTAGTTGTACTAGATCTACCGGTTTTATATCAACTAGATCAGAAAAGATAAGGAAACGATTTCATAGATGCATGAAATATTTTGTTGCCAACGGTGGGTTGTGTAATTATGATGCTAAGAGCATAGGAGACATTGATTTTCCATTGAGGTATAAACATCTAGTGCAACGATGGGTACCTAATATGCTACCTCAAGTGGACACAGATTTCTTCATCAATAGGAGGATGTATCGCATCGCTCCTTCGTCCTTACATGGATTGGGGCTATTTTCCATGGATGGAATAAAGGTCCTCTATGGCACTATAAATGAATTGATGGAGTATGTAGGACCACTATACAGATACAATAATTGGCTGATCTTGGTCCAATATACTCGAAGTATGTGGAGATACGAAGTTGCCGTGAATTATATTCAAATAGCATAAAACAATAAAAACAAAGGGGCGACTATGTATATTGATGGGAGACCAAAAGCGTTCAGAAACGTTGCTGGATTTATAAATAGTACGCGACCAGTGACGACAAATAAGCTACCAAATTGCGAATTTGAGGCACGCGAACATCATTGTATATTTGTATGTGTAATAAAAACAATACTTGCAGGTGAAGAGTTGTTGATCGATTACAACTTAAATAGAATAGATGTGGCTTCCGCGGTCCAAGGGAACTATGGACCGTCAGAAACTATGCCTCATCAGGTAAATGCCAAATGTAGTATCTAAACATGACTACAATAACTGAATGTTTCATTTTTTTTCTGTTAACATTCGATTTCCACTGTTGTCATTCGCTTTATTCATGCTTATTATGAATATTTTCGTGTGATTACATGGTGATTACACTGTTATGAATATCTCATTTTTGTTTATGATGCATTTATTGACTATTGACGTTTGTTTAGGGTGATGGTAGTGGAAAGGCACATGCTTCTTCCACAGTCCAGGGTGACCGTGGAAGGTCAGAAACTATGCCTCATTAGGTAAATGTTAAATATAGTAAATAAATATGACTACAACAACAAGATGTTCCGATTTTTGTTGTTGGCATTCGTTTTTTCAGTGCTTATTGTTAATATTTCCATATGAAAGCATGCTTATTAAACTGTGGTAGGAGTCTTCTCATGGCCATGGAGCAGAACATGTACCTTCCACTTCTGAGGCAAAAATTAATATTAATGCAATATCTCATTTTTCTTTATGTTACAATTATTTAGTATGAGGTAAACTTTTATTTATTGATTGATTGTGTCAGTGTGGCGCCATTGGAAAGGCACCTACTGCTACCATGGTTGAGGGTGATCATGGAAGGTCACACTTTGTGGCCCGTCAGGTAATTGTTTAGTAAAATAACTAAATTTTTCAATTTAGTATGTTAACATTTAATGTCCACTATTGACAATCACATTTTTCTGAGCTTATGATGGACTACCGGTTCATTTTTATGACATTATGATGGATTACTGGTTCATTCAAGATCGTGGAAAGGCACCTATTGTTTCCATGGCGACGGTTCATCGTGGACACTCACCAGCCATAACACCGCTCCAGGTAAGTGTTAGTGCATAATAGTGACTTGATCTTCATTACAATATCAATATTTGAATGATGTTAAAATTATATTGCTTAATTTAATTTATTGTTTGATGAATTTATTCACATGCACACGATCTGGGTGATGAGGGGTTTGAGGAAGAAATTTTCTATTCCACTGACCCACTACACACTTTTACAACAGCCTTGAAAATGGAAAACATACAAATGCTTGCCTTGGCTCGCAAAAATCCATTGACACAAGAGGACATGGCAAGGATTCTAGAGCTGCAAGATCAAATACAATTTTATGGGGTAAGTGGCATCTTCACAAATTTTTTAAGCTATGTTGTGATTTCATATCTGATATTATGTTTTTTATTTTTCCAAGTGATCTGATAAAGTAAAGTTTATTTTTTTTAGGAGTTTTTAAAACCCGTGACTACAGAACCTGCCTCGACAGGTATAGGTAGCAGTGATGGTCCAACGAAGCAAAAAAGAAGCAATGTACCAATGAGGCTTTTTGGCACTCCTGCAGTTGGCCTCGAATCCATTGATGACGGCATTGATGAGAGAGAGCATGATGCCATGCCAGAGCTTGATGTTATGCCTTAGCATGATGAGACGGAGCTTATCACTCCACATATAAATAATTATTCCAGTCAGAATATAATATTAAATCCAGTGCCTTCTTATGAATTTGCATGATACAGCTGATGCAATGATCTCCACTGGATTATCCAAGGTCAGATATCAATATGTGAATATAGGTAACTTAACATATTTTCTATCTCATGTGTTTATGAATTATCAACTCTTAATTTAACATATATATAGGTAACTTAACATATTTTGTGTTTGGTACATTTGGCCAGATACAATAAATGACGTAAAATGATGCCAGGTTCACTTCGACATGAGGAACAAGATGCAAGCATGTTTTCTTCATGGGTAACTTCTTGTCAATAAATTTTCTTGTCTCTTTGATAGATTTGTTGAAGAATGCCATCAATGCAATACTGAAAAATGGTTCCCTATTTTGTGGAAAGACACATGCTGCTGGTTGTGGGTATCATTGATACAAACCATTACACCAAAACCTCGAGATGTTAGTGAAGTCCGCCCACTAGGATCTTAACATCCCACCACGCTCCGCAGTCCAGACTCTGGGCTGGATGTGCGCCCATACGGTGGTGTCCCCTTTGAGCCATACGAGCCTCGGGAAAACACTGCAATGCTGATGTTGCCACCCGCTCTGTGACTTGAACCTGGGTGGAGGATCTGATACCAAATGATACAAACCGTTACACCAAAACTTTGAGATGTTAGTGAAGGCCGCCCACTAGGATCTTAACAATGATAAAAAAGTATTCCATGATACCCAAGTCATCCATTCAGTAGCCATTAATGAAGACTCAAGAAGAAATATAGAAGATACATCACAATTCCAAACCCAGCATTCCCCACCAAAAGATGACTATTTGCACACCAAAATATAGGAAATTAAAACTTAGAAGTACAATCCTTAATGATTTTATCTTTGGTATCTTGAGGTACTTTTTGGTCATGTTTTGTTGCATGTCTGGAAATATTATTGATCTTGATAGGATTTTCTACATATTTTTCAACAACATATTTAATATTACTAGGTACATGGAATTCATAAGTGTTTTTGCTAGGGATTGTAATTGCATGGCCACTTGTATGAAAGGTGATGCTATCTTTGCCTATCAAGAAAGGAAGATGATAGTCAACAAAATCTTGACCAAACAATAGATCAACACCTTTATCAAAACAATACCAATTTATAGAAGTATTATGGCCATTGATCATGATAGGCAAACTAAGAGGAAAACTTATCATGCATGCACACCATTTAAGCGAATAACTTATCATGCCTACACACCATTTAACTCTTGCAACTTTTGTTGATGTGAAGAAATTCAGAAGAAGTTGTTGTCTTTGCTTCACAATTGATGTACAATTGAGGGTCCTCTTATGTTGGTTCAATAGAAAAGGCTGACACTATTGGGAAATGGTTAGAACCTAGGACCAACAGTTGGACATCAATCGCTTTGCCTTGGGTACTTGCAAATGTGGCAGCATTCTTGCGACCATAAATTTTGTCCAATGACAATCTAGTTTGAATACACTTGTCTCTTGGTTGCATATTAGATCAAGTGAATTCCCCCCCATAATCGAGATGCTTTCGTCTCCAATTGGGGTCAAACCCTTGTAAAGTAGCTGTGCATCTTCTCCAAGCCACTTTTTCATTATCATACAAAGAATGACAGTTCCCTCCTTCCTAGTCACTTTCATTTCACCATATTCTAAATCACCCCTAGAATGTATTCAACATTCTGTGAGGAAGGAGCAGTCTAGTTCCACAGTAATCATTTACTGGATTGCATTGGGTGCATATCTGAATGTAGTACATACACATCTTACCCATATAAATAAATGTAGCCCATACACATATGTGCAATGAATCTAGACCATGATCTAGTAGGCATGTCTAAAATTTTGAGGCCAAGGAGCAAGAAGAACCCTTGTATGGCTACCTTGTTGATGGCTTGTAGACCAAAAGGGGCCTCACCAACCCATCCTAGTCCTAAGCTCAAAACGAAATGTCCTCACTTCCTGAAGGAAGGCAATATCTAACTTCACATCATGCAACATATATCTCGCAAGCATGCTCCTATCGGGGATAGACATCCCTGTCACATTCCATGACAATGGTGACAATTACATTGGGAATATCTTGCATCAAAAGTGAACCAAAGCGATTGTTGGGCACAAAATGTCCCATGGTTATGGCTTAGTGAGTGGGAGATTTCCTAGTTGCATCCTTGTTAGCCGTATGATGTGTCTAAGAATACTCATTTACTGGTTTTCTTTGGATGGACTAGGTTGAGTTTGAGATGCTCTCATTCTTGAATGCTTTACTTGCCATTCCTCATCCATATTTCAATGTTGATCTCAAGCAGGTGATGCTTGCTAGAAGGTGGATCCATGATCTTATCCTAAGAAGAATATTTAATAGAATGATTTGAGGAACAACATCAACATATAGGTCTCCTCATGGCCTTGGAATTTGAGCAGTTGTCGGGGCAAAGTCTTGAGGTAGGTTAGAAGTACGCTAGCCTTAGGTGCTGAACAAGGCTTTCTACTAGGGTACCCCCTTATCTAGTAGTCTTGAGCTTGGTAAGCAAAGCAAGCATTCAATAAATTCAAGTATTTCACCTTCTACAAAAGTACCCCATCAATTGTAAATAATAACAGATTTTGGTAAAATGGGAGTGTGGGAGTGTCTCATGTTTTGAGGGAGAAGTTCCCTATTGTGTTTCCTTGCATCCCTTCTAAAAGGGAACATGGGGAAATATCCCCCTTGGAACACCAATGTCCTGGGAGCATGGGGAGCATGGGGATCATATACCCTAACCTTGGTAAATAATTTGAGATGTTGAGGCCACTTTATGTTTAGATCCACTTTAACAAAAAATATTGGGTTTGAACATGGTTGTCATCACTAATTAGTACCTTGCAAACATATCAACAAAGGGCCTCATGTCAGCTGAAGCTGGCATACTCAATCTAGAGGGAATATTGTGTTTGATTAATGTTCTTTGAAGTTTGGATTGAATTCATGTCTCCAAGGCTAGATATAGGGCAATGGCTTAGCTATTGTTCATGTACCAAACTACAAATCATACCTAAAAACCATCTCAGAATTAAAATGAAAGCAGATTTATCAAGAACCAATCCCCTTGGATGAGTTCAATGAATAAAGGCTTCTTCATCCAACATTCTTCAAAGGAAATATAATATGACTCTTCCTTGCTCCAAGTACTTCCACTGTTATGTATGTTCAACAATATCATCAAAAAGGAAACGGGTGCTCTCATCCTCCTCTCCATGAGCTACTTCCTCAGGGTCCGTTGGATCCATCATTAGGCTAATATTCTCTTCATCATCAGCTACTGTCTCTGCTACTGTGTTTCTTTAGGCAATCAGTGTGACACTTGTATTTTGAATGCCCTAATAGCATTGACTTGATCTTCAACAGACCATGCTTCATTGTTGCTCAGTTGAGCCCCATTGGATCCAACAAACCAATGATTTACAAGGGCTGCATTATTCTACATAGGTGTATTCCCTACACTTGAGATTAACCCAGATCTAGCAGAGGGATCACTCTACACTGCTTCAAACACAACCACTAACACAAATTCAACGATTGCCATTTAGGATTTTTGTTTTTTCTTAACATCTCTAGGTATTGTAGCAATATCGACGGAATCCTGCCATGAATTTTCGTGGATACAGAGACACAGTTTCATGGATACAGTGACGAAGTTTCAAGAAATCATAGAAATGTTTCCACGTAGATGCTGAACCTGCCACGAAAGTTAGTGAATCTAATCGTCTCTATTGTGACAAATTTTTGTGGAGTTGTATAAGATGTTACCACGTAGATGCTGAAGCTGCCACGAACATTCGTTGCTATAGAGACGAACCTCCAATTCAAGTTCGTCTCTATAGACACGAAAGTTCATGGCAGGTAAAGCATTTGTGTGGAAACATATAGATGGGGGGCGTGGATATATCGACAAAACTTCGTGGAAGAATTAATTTTCTAAAGATATGAGGATTGTTGCGAAGGTGACACGTGGCCACTGAGAAATGTTGCTATTGCCACGATAGGGAATCTTCGTCCCTATATCCACAAAGTTGGTTCCACGAAAAAACGAACCCCAAATTGTTGCAATAGGGACGAAAAATCGTGGCAATTACAACGAAAAAATGTGGCAATTTTGGCCATATGTAGTAGTGTGTGTGTGTATATGTTGATTGAAAATAAGAATATTTCCTTTGTATCTTGAATGTATTTCTAATGACCATAACCAAAACAAACCAGATTCTAAGTGACAATATGCTTACAATAAAAATTTACCTTTTATTGTACATTGTTCCTACATGGCATTCTTTCATGTTATAGAATAAACACAATACTTAACAAATATCAAAGATCACTTCTATACAACGAAAACTATGTTCCATGACAATTCTCACTTATTATAACCACAAAGTAAGATCGAAAATATTTGAAAACATAATGCAAGTTCATTTCATATAGATAAATCAACCAAGTATATTGTTACTTACCAACAACTATGGTTTTGAATAAATTTGATGAAGATTATAAGATCCCACATGTTATGAATAAACAAGATACGTAATTTTGAATGGATGACTCCATTATATTGAAGGAGATTTGATGGATCAATGGAGCACTTCATAACTTTGGTTTTGATTCTTCATATAACCTAGGCACATAGAGGGGAAGTTGTGTTAAACCTTTTCACCAAAATAGATACAGTCATAGGTGTTGTCCCTAAATTATTTTGAACTAGTTTTCTGTTGGTATGAAAATGGGTAGCCCCAAAAAGTGGTCAAAGGGAGAGCATCCACAAAAGAAGGATGAAATCCAACATAGCACCCACAAAAGATGGAAAGAGTAGTGGTTGATCACGTCAACCAAGAAAGTGGTTAGAGTAAGTTAGGATTTTTGGTCCTCTTAGTGGTTCACAGGGGATATGCAAATAACTATATATATGTAATGGGTTGGTTATGGTAGGATGCTAATAGTTTTGGATGAAATGTTGATGAAAATATCGTGTGATGAAGAGTTGAGTCATATGATGCATGTTTGTTGAGTTTGTGTAACTTAAGAGGTTTTGAGAGGGTTGAGTTATGCAGGCTATGTGCGTAGATATGTAATAAGATGAAATGCTTTATGTAACGGGATCAATGAATAAATAAAGAATTTCTATAGTTTTCTCCCATTTTGGCTTCCACGTAAAAATATCCGGCATATTGTGTATGTGAATGTTCTTATATGTGCTTGTTGTTTTGACTTACATAATGTTGTTAAATGATTAATGCTCAATGATATGATAATAGGGCATGAATGTTCTTAGTTATAATATACTATGTAGTTGATGTATACATTATTTTAGTTATGTGGTTTAACTAATTTATGTCAAGGTTCTGTTAATGGGTATGATGGTAGAACAAAGTTCTCTCCCCTTCTTTACTCCAGAAACATGGTTCATGTAGTACCCATAGGTACTTCGGGTGAGACTTCGCTTGTTTGGAAGTGATGCCGAAAGGGCCAGTATCTTGGGATTTGTCGATTTGTGTCGTAGTGAACCTGGGCCTTCCCACATTAGAGCCCAATAGGTAAATGCATTGCAAAAGTAACATAACAATCTATTCACCCTAATATATAACATTCCCTTTCAATCATGCCACCTTCCTCTCTTTTATAATTATCTAATGTCATTCAAGTAAATCATATGGATCCTCTCTATTGCTAGTGGTCTCCATCAACTCTAAATGAGGTAGCAGGTGTTGTAAATTTGAAAAGTTATTTCTAGCCATTGTTTGTTGTTGCTGTGAAAATTATTTCATAGGTGGATCTCTAGCAACAAAACGAACCTCACAATTTTTACACGGATCTGCAATAAAATAGAGAAGAAATAATGTAAAAAGACACAAGAATATTGGAACTCAATTGGAATACTTTCCATGCATCTATTATTCAACATTGTGTAAACATTTATAATACATATTCAATAGAGAAATTCACGAGCCTTAGCAGGTAGTTGGAATCCACACATGTGGTAGGATTAGTTAGGAATATTCACATCACTAGACATGAGCATCAGTGAAACCTCGATGAAATGGTTAGTTCAACTGATGGTAGGCGGAATTTAATTTATGGTAGGTGGAATGGAGAGTGCATTAGCCAATTAAATGAATGTTGGTAGACCAAAAGGGTGCATTAGGGAGTTATATAGGCTCAAAAATAGCAAAGATTCAATCTTAGGAGGGTGCATGAGTGACTTAACTACTAGTGGTATTCGGTGATGAAATCAAGGAAGGTTCTCAAGATCCCTAAATTAAAGGAGGCCCCTAAAATTTAGGAAACTGACTCAAAATGTCCCAAAAATTATGCATTACTGGATAATGAAACTAAATATGACCAATCAATAGCCGGTGATAATCATAACGATGAAAACTATGCACTAGGAAGTCAACAGGGTGTCTATGCACTAGGAAAAATAAAAAAGGTTTTATGGCTAATTTCTAGATGGGTAATTTATACCAACACCCCACCTTAAGCCTGAATTATGTGAGGAAAGTCAAAATTAGGGCCCTAGTAACAAAGACCAAAGATCACCCTTTACAAAAAGGTTTTTATTTATCCTTATTAACCGAGGAAATAAGGAAAACCCAATGGGAATAAAACCTTCCCTAAAAAACAACATGACATAGAGAAAAAGGTCTTCACAATGTATTCTTATTCACTTGAATGAGTTGAATATACTACTTCTTGGTGAGAGACTTTGTGAAGATGTTGTAGATTCTGTTAGGAACCCATGTCTTTACTTTGTTAGTATGTTGTTGTTGGACGCATATGCTTTGTAATTCGTCCCATAGTATTTGTTGATCAATAGTTTATGTTATTGTTGTTGGCGCATATGATTTGTAAGTTTCCCGTAGTATTGTTGATCCATAGTTGTAACGACCCATGGTTTTGACCCATAGTATTGGCGCCTAGAATTAGTATATAAGTGTGTGTTGAGACCTATGAAGGCACCGTGAAGTTAATTGTATTGAGCTTGCTCAAAGGAGGTTGCCCCCTCGAAGTGGCCTGTGATCAATATAAAAGTGATTCTGAGTTCTGTCATTTCTGCTATTTCGCATATTCTTGTTAATTAATTGTTGCAGGTGCCTCACATCTGGTATCAAAGCACTTTCTTGGGCTCGCTGGGTGAAATTTCTGCCAAATTTTTTTCCGCATCTGTTGCAGTTTTGGATTTGGGAATAATCCCTATCTGCTTAACTGTGGGAAGTACTTGGGCATAAGCCCTAAAAGTCATTGTGAGGAGTACCACAGGAACCCCGAAGTAGCAAGCCCATTGAGAGGACCTGCCAGCGAAAAGGGCAATGATCGCTACCTGATTGACTAGTTCCCACCCGTGAGGTAAACCAAGAGCTGTCGTTTGTGGCAAAGCGGTTATCAGTTTTACTTGAGCCGTGGAGTGACGGGTACTGCCCCAATACGCAAGCCGTTAGATAGCATTGGTGGCCAAGTGAAACCCTTGAACTGTTAGGAAGCCGCACATACCTGGGGTCCATATCTACTTTCAGCTGAACTATTGTCGATCACTGCTGCACCGTTTCAGATCCATTTTGCAAGCAGTTCCAGATTCAGTCGTTTTCAATCCATTCGGTGTTGTTCCAAATCCCTTTCGATCCATAGCCGCTCCCTTATTTTCACTCTGTTTCCCTTGAAATTTTCAGGGAACCCCTGTCATCCCATTCTGCATATTTCAGTCCTGAGGACCCTATCCCCAATTCCCCTTCCCAAAGCCCGAAATCCCACATTTGTCTATTTTTAGGGTTTCCCATAACTTCCTCAGATTTCACCCAATCACCTTCAAATTTTACCACAGAGTTCCTTTCTGAATTCTGCTTCTTTGATTCCCTCTGCCAAATTTTCCCATTCTTTCACCCCGCTTCTGAAATCCTCATTTTTGCTTCCCTGTCTATCCAACAGTGTCCAAAACCTATTCAAACCCCAATTAGCCTTCTGATTTTTTCCCAAGTCCAGATTTTCCTTTACTGAAGTAGTTTCTGTTTTTGTTTTCCTACCCAGTCAACTGAAAACAAAACAAAACAAAAAAAAAAATCCTGGTTATGGTTGTCACCCGTGCAGGAGCAAAAACCATGGAGGACACACTTGCAGCCATCCAAGCCAAACTCCAGGATCTGGATGAAAAATTTCTCGGTCTCCATCTTGAACATTCAGCTATGAACAACAAATGGTAGTCCGAGTCTTTAGCAGACAATGGGTTCTCTTCTTCCAGCAATTTCCGTGGTCCGAAGCTTGATTTTCCTCACTTCAATGGTACCGATCCAACTGGATGGATCTATCGTGCAGAACAGTATTTCAGTCTACATAATACTTTTGATGTCAAAAAAGTTCCGTTCGCATCCTTTCATTTGGAACAGGAAGCTCTTCAATGGTACCGTTGGTACATCAAGGCTCATCTAGAGCCCAAATGGCCAGACTTTTGCCAGCTCCTTTTGCAACGATTTGGTCCTAGTGCTTTTGATGACTTCACAGGAGCCCTCACTAAACTTCGCCAAACTGGCACTGTGAGAGAGTATCAAACCGAATTTGAGAATCTATCCAACCACACCAAAGGATTGTCTGATGACTTTTACCGGAGTTGTTTTATCAATGGTCTAAAGGATGCCATCCGCTCTGAGGTAAAAATGTTTTGTCCCAACACAATGATGGAAGCACTAGGGTTGGCTAAGTTGGCAGAAGACAAGATTGCAGCCCGACAACGCTCCAAGCCCACTTTTGTTCCCTTCCGAAATATGGGTTCTCAGCGACCACCTATACCGTAGGCTCCTCGACCGACTCCTATCAAGCGTTTGTCTGAAACAGAGATGCAAGCACGCAGAGAAAAGGGGCTTTGCTATAATTGTGATGAGAAATTCACTCGGAGACATAGATGTGTTCAGCAAAAGCTCTATCTATTGGATGTGGAGTCTCTGCCTGCCTCTGAAATGGGTGACGAAGATCCAGAAACACTGGATGCTCTGGTCGACATTCAGGAACCGCCTATTGACCCTCCGTCTCAGGATGACCAGCCAGAGATATCTCTCCATGCTTTAGCTAGAATCACCACCACCCAAACAATGCGGGTCAGGGGTTACTTCAAGAAGCTTCCTCTTACAATACTCATTGATTCTGGTAGCACTCATAATTTCATTGACCCTCGGATCGCCAAACAAGCTGATTGGTTTATCCATCCTTGCTCCAACTTTGAAGTCATGGTTTCCAATGGGGGCACCTTACCTTGCAAAGGGAAGTGTCGGAATGTGCGTATCTCTATGGGAGATTATACCTTGCGCTCTGACATGTTTGCCTTGCCCTTAGGAGGATGTGATGTGGTTTTGGGCGCTCAATGGCTACGCACACTTGGCCCTATCTTATGGGATTTTGCTGAACTTTGGATGCAGTTTTCCCTCAACGGACACAAACAAACATTGACAGGATTACAACCAGGTTCTCTCAGCATCATCAGTTCACATCGCATGGAAAAACTCCTCAAGAATAATTCACATGGTGTCATCGCTCAGATCCATTCCATCCAGATGCAACCATCAGCGGTCTCCACTACTCCTTTGGATCTACAACAAATTCTGGATCGATATACAGGTGTCTTTGCTGAACCAGTGGGATTGATACCTTCTAGGCCAGAAGACCATCGTATTCATCTCCTTTTTGGCAGCGTTCCTCCCAACATCAGTCCCTATCGCTACCCATTTCACCAAAAAACGGAGATTGAAATGCTCGTTCGGGACTTATTGAAGCAAGGTATTATTCGCCCAAGCGCTAGTTCCTTTTCTTCTCCAGTTATTCTTGTCCACAAAAAAGATGGGTCATGGCGCCTCTGCATTGACTTCCGAGCACTTAATCACCTCACCATCAAGGATAAGTTTCCAATTCCTGTTGTTGATGAGCTTCTTGATAAGCTTCATGGGGCTCACTTTTTCTCCAAGTTGGATCTTCGTTCTAGGTATCATCAAATTCAGGTTCATGAGGATGATATCCCTAAAATAGCTTTCCGCACACATGATGGCCATTATGAGTTTTTGGTCATGCCCTTTGGCCTCACTAATGCTCTTTCCACATTCCAGGCCTTAATGAATAAAATATTTCGACCCTACTTGCGGAAATTCATTCTGGTATTCTTTGATGATATCCTCATCTACAGTAAAACATGGGATGGACATCTCCAGCATTTGGATCTTGTCATGCAACTTTTCTCTGACCATCATATCCATGCCAAGCAGTCTAAATGTGTTTTTGGACAGAAGGAAGTTGAGTATCTCGGGCACATTATCTCAGCACAAGGGGTTCGCGTGGATCCTTCCAAAATCGATGCCATGAACAATTGGCTGCATCCTCAGACACTCAAGAGCCTTCGTGGTTTTTTGGGGTTGACTGGCTACTACCGCAAGTTTGTCAAGGATTATGGGAAGATTGCAGCTCCATTAACTGCTCTATTGAAAAAGGATGCCTTCACATGGACACCTGCTGCTCAGTGTGCATTTGACAAACTAAAACAAGCTATGTGTACTACACCTGTGCTCGCTATGCCCGATTTTTCCAAGCCCTTCACTATTGAGAGTGATGCTTGCGGCAATGGACTTGGTGTTGTTCTCCTTCAATATGAACACCCCATTGCGTTCACCAGCAAAGCCCTTTCAGGTAAGAATCTAGCTGCCTCTACCTATGAGAAGGAAATGATGGCTATTTTGCATGCAGTACAGAAGTGGCGGCCATACCTATTAGGGAATCATTTCTACATCAAGACTGATCACCAGAGTCTAAAATATTTCTTGGACCAGCGTGTATCCTCCCCAACAAAACAGAAATGGGTTAGAAAACTCATGGGTTATGACTATGAGACCACTTACAAGAAGGGTAAAGACAATATTGTGGCAGATGCTCTTTCTCGTACATTTGAGGCCCAAGGTTCTCTTTCAGCTATTTCTATGCCTGTTCCAAATTGGTTGCAATCTGTTCAACAGGGTTATGTCAATGACTCCTCCTTATCTCAAATCATCCAACGCTTAACCAACAACCCTTCTGCGGTACCACATTACTCTTGGGATGGTGCTTCTCTGTGATACAAGGGTCGTCTGGTGCTTCCCTAGAGCACAGATCTTCAACAGGATGTCTTCTATGAACTCCATGCTTCTCCATCGGCAGGGCACTCTGGGTTCCTCAAAATGTATGAACGAGCATGGCGTAACTTCTTTTTGCAGGGCATGAAAAGGAAAATTCAACAGATGGTGGTCGAATGTGATACCTGCCAGCGCAATAAGGGTGAAACAACACTCCTTCCAGGATTGTTTGAACCCTTGCCCATACCTACACGGATTTGGAGAGATATTTCTATGGATTTCATTGAAGGGCTCCCTAAATATGGCGGAAAGATAGTGATTCTCATTGTGGTTGATCGCCTCTCCAAATATAGTCATTTTTGTGCTCTCAGCCATCCCTATACAGCCTACTCCGTCACTCAAATTTTTTTGGATCAGATCTTTCATCGTCATGGCATCCCTTCTTCCATTGTCTCGGATCGTGATGCGAATTTCACCAGTCATTTTTGGACAGAACTATTTCGCCACACTGGCACCAAACTGAAGATGAGTTCAGGGTATCACTCACAAACAGATGGTCAGACTGAAATTGTCAATAAATGCTTGGAAACTTATCTTCGTTGCTTCACCTCGGAACAACAACATCAGTGGGAAAAATGGCTCCCTCTCGCTGAATGGTGGTACAATACCTCTTACCACACTGCCTCTAAAATGACCCCATATGAAGCAGTCTATGGTCAGGCACCTCCAGCTCTTCTTCCATACACCCCCACCAGTTCACCAGTTCAGGAAGTTGACATGGTCCTTCGAAACCACAATCAGATTCTTCGCATTTTGCGGGACAATCTTCACATGGCAATAAATCGCATGAAGCAACAAGCTGATCAGCACCATTCTGAGTGCACTTTTCAAGTCAGCGATATGGTTTTTCTTCGTCTCCAGCCGTACAAACAATCATCCTTGAAACTCAAAGGGCATCATAATCTCGCTCCAAAGTTCTATGGGCCATATCGGATTCTTCAGAAGATTGGGTCCGTTGCTTATAAATTGGAACTTCCTCCTTCTTCCCGCATTCATCCAGTCTTTCATGTCTCTTGTCTGAAGAAATTTCTTGGCACCAACATCAGTGGACAAACGATTTTACCCGAACTGGATAATGAAGGATCCATCCTTTTGAAACCAGAGGCCATCCTCAATCGGTGCACGCGTCAGCTTCGCTCTCGCTCTATCACAGAGGTCTTAATTCAGTGGCACGGCATGCAACCAGAGGATGCTACATGGGAACCACTCCTTCAGATTCAACAACAATTTCCACATCTAAAGCTTTGAGGACAAAGCTTTTTTTAAGGAGGAGGGGATGTTAGGAACCCATGTCTTTACTTTGTTAGTATGTTGTTGTTGGACGCATATGCTTTGTAAGTCATCCCATAGTATTTGTTGATCAATAGTTTATGTTATTATTGTTGGCGCATATGCTTTGTAAGTCCCCCATAGTATTGTTGATTCATAGTTGTAACGGCCCATGGTTTTGACCCATAGTATTGGCACCTAGAATTAGTATATAAGTGTGTGTTGAGACCTATGAAGGCACCGTGAAGTTAATTGTATTGAGATTTCTCAAAGGAGGTTGCCCCCTCGAAGTGGCCTGTGATCAATATAAAAGTGATTCTGAGTTCTGTCATTTCTGCTATTTCGCATATTCTTGTTAATTAATTGTTGCAGGTGCCTCATAGATTCCTTGATCATGCACATTTTTTTCAATGCAGTGTAGACAAAAAACAAGTGTAGGAGCCCCTTTGAACTCAGCTTCTTCTAATGGAGGAGAATCAAAAGAATGATTCTTGAATTGAACACATACATAATAAGATCTAAAAAAAAATCAAATATGGACAAGAGATCTATGCACTCTCCTATCTGAAATGCATCAATGAACTCATCAAGATTAGTGACATGTGTTGCATAATGGACAATGTAGCCATGTATTATCTTCTCAAACGAATCGATCACCTTGCTAAATTCACAATGAATCATGTGAGGCTCTGAAATAGAAAAATAGAAATCATATGGAGTAGAAAACATCAATGGTGAAGTGTCTCCATGTGAGAGTGGGATCGCCGAAAGAAAATATTGTGTAATGGAATTATATTGATTATTGAGTGAACTTATGGGGGCTTTAGACTATGTAACCTTGAACTTCAAACCAAAAAGGGTGAGATCGACTACAAACATGTGGAATATCAGCCAAATAAAGGCAATATGATGGCATCCCAACCAGTGAAAGATATGAAAGACTGGAATGTAACTGAAACAAGTGACACAGTTTTGGAAACCATGGGTTTCCCAACTGACACTCTTGGGGGTTGAGGAGTATTTTCTGAATCTATTGGTTGGAAGGATGAATGTGTGGGACATACAAATTGATTATAAACTTCTGAATTAGATTCATATATCGGATATAAATGATTCGAATGGACTTGAAAAGAGCTTTCGGAAGGCAAGTCAGAAACATGTGAAAAAACACAAGGATTGAGAGGTGGTTTCAGTGGACTGACTAGAAATTATTCCAAGGAAGGGATGGAGATTTATAATTCTGATATATCAGAATGTGCATCTAAATCAGAAATATCATAAGCATAAGAAAGTGGTTTTACTTGTGCACTCAAAGCATAAAAATTATTATCTTCATTAGTAGCACCGAGACAATGTTCTTGGTGAGTAGCAGGATTTTTTGGTTCTATATTTCTTGTGAGATCAGAAACATCAATGTTATGTCGTTTGATCAATTGAGTCTTGATGTCCAATAAGAGCACTTGGATCACACTTTATTATTCTTCTTCTTGGAATTGGAACCTTCATTAGTTGAATTGGAACCCTCATCATCTAATAGCTTCTTCTCTTTAAATTTTTTCTTTCCTTTGGAATGATTGGATCCATAAGCTGCAAGCGCATGGTCCTTGGATGGTTTCAAAGCCCCCATATGTACCAATTTTTCTTTCTCTTTGAGAGAATCTATGAATGCATTCAAGGATTTCATCTTCCAATTAAGAATTGCTTGCTTAGTTGGATAGAATGTTGAGACAAATACTGAGTACTCATAACCTAGTTTTGAGAGGATTGAAAGAATGAGCTGCTCTTCTTTCTTCTAAATCCCACATTTCCTGAGCTAGAGCACTAGTGATTTGAATTTTTAGATGAAATCTTGCATAATGTCGAAACTGCTTGGACTCAATGAGATCAACTCATTCTCCAATAGATGACCTCTTAGCTCATCTTGATTTCCAAAGAGCTAGGACTCAATCTTGGTCAACACAGATTTTGGATTTTTTAAACCATCAATATGAAATAGAAAATCTTGGGAGATGCTGAGACAAAGCAAACCATAAGCTTCATCCAATCTATTAAACCACCTAGCTTTCTCAACGACAACATTTGGTTCATTTTATAGTGCCATGGTGACTCTGTAGAGACCATTACTTTGAAGTAGGACCTCCATTTTGGAATTCCATTCGAAATAATTGAATGGAGTCATGATCATGGCTTGAATATGATCCATGCTTTGCTAATGCACTCTTGATGATCATGTGACATGTAACTTGAAATAAAAACATTTTGGAAGAAATTTTAATATCATCTCACTCAATCTCTACTTTGACACTAAGCACATTCAGGAGTGCCTCACACCTAGGAATATTTCCATGGCAGAGCCAAGGCTATCAAGAATATTTCCCCAATTATTTACGTGGAAACTCCTTAACTTCTAGTGCATCAATGGAAGTAACTTAGATGAACTAGATAGCTAGGCTAATCTAATACCATGTGGAAATTCTTTCACTGGTGGAACTCCAACAACAAAAGTAACCTCTCAAGCTTTACACAGATCTACAGGAAAATAAAGAATAATAATGTGAAAAGACACAAGAAGATTGGAACTCAATTGGAATACTTTCGATGCATCTATTATTCAACATTGTGCAAAAAATTATAATACACCTTCAATAGAGAAATTTGTGAGCCTTAATATACAATTGGAATCCACACATGCGGTAGGATTACATAGGAATATTCACATCACTAGACATGATCATCAGAGAAACTCCAATGAAATGGCTAGTTAAACTGATGGTAGGTGGCATGGATGGCACATTAGTCAGTGAAATAACTATTGGTAGACCAAAAGGGTGCATTAGGGAGTTAGAGGCTCAAAAATAGGAAAGACAGAATATTAGGAGGGCGCATGAGTGAGTTAACTACTAGTTGTCTTCAATGATGAAATCAAGGAAGGAGCTCAGGATCCCTAAATTTAAGGAGGCCCCTAAAATTTAGGAAACTAACTCAACATGTCCCAAAAATCATGAATCAATGGATAATGAGGCTAAATATGAAAATCAATAGCCGATGATAATCATAATGACGACAACTATGCACTAGGAAGTCAACTAGGGTGTTTATGCACTGTGAAAAACAAAACAATATTATGTCTAATGTCTAGACGGGTAATTTATCCCAACAGTTGGATGCTTTTAATGATGAATATTTTTTTAAAGTTATATACCAATGCAACTGGTTTGTAATCCATGATAAAGTAACCCTTGGTATTTATTGTTTTTTGGTCCATTGTTAGGTATTCATTGTTAACAACCATCGATACAAATGAAAATTCATTGCATTCATTGTCAATCAAAAATTTAATCAGGGTTTGCTTCCCCTTGATACATTATTCCATCCAATAATCAATGCCCCATTCATTTCATTTTGAGGAAACCATTGCATATATCTGTCCTGGAAAAATGCAATGGGTGGTCAAATACATGTGTGTAGAGGTTTGATAAGACAGTTAAATTGAATTTTTTGATGGATTCTTACCACAACACTTCAAAGTGATTTTAACGGTAACATACCTGGTTGTACAAGATTTAAGATATATTCATAATATGGTGAAATAGATTATTCATTGGCCTCTAACTAGGTTGTTTCAACAATTAAACATGGTTCTATTGCAAGTGATACTAGATACCACGCATCAACCCAGTCTTTTGATTCACAATCATCCCATTCACCATTACGACATGGTCCATAAAATCATGCATTTTTTGCATCCATGTATTTGTTGGAATATTCACCATTACAGGGAGGGGGTGTGAATCAGTATTGGGCACTTTTTACCATTTCAAACATTAATATCATATGTAAACATTAACCATTAACAATAACATTCATCATCACATAAACCATACACAGTAAGTGAGATATTTTATTTGGAAACCCAAATGGGAGAAAACTATAGAATTATTTTCTTATATAATATAAATATTACATTAAATTGTACCAATGCCAATTGAAAGGAGGTTACAACCCCTTGGTTTTACCATAGGCTCCAACCAGTAGTGAGGACTCCAATCCTTAGTGAGATCCAACTCACTAGATTTACCAACATCAACTGGAAGGAGGCTACAACCTCTTGTCTTTTCCCTATCCTACCACTTTGATATGAATAAGAGAATAAAACTATCGTTGTCTTTGTATTTGTCAACCTGTATGTGTATCACTATCTCTCTCAACTTGTACCTATGTCAATGTCTTTGTCAACCTGTATCACTGTATCTGTCAACATGTACCTATATCATTGTCCCTATCACTGTATCACTATCTCTATCACTATCTATGTGTCAACCTGTATCATGCCTCAAAACTATCTTTCCAAGAATTCCTAAAAACAATCATCCATAGATTTCATTTGCATCTTCAAACTTTTACATCATAGACATTTCCAAACCCTATCATATTCCAATATAATCACCATGATCTATTCCAAGATCATCACCATAATCTATGTCAACTGTGATCTATTCCATCACCATGATCTATGCAAGTATCATCATAATATATTCAAGTTCATAATACTCTATGCAATATCTTCAACAAGATTCACCAAGAGAGAAGTTCTAGTACATGTACATGATTCACACCATTTTCAAGCTAACAATATGGACCCTAGTACATGAGAGACATGTATCATCACAAAAGAATACCATAAGAAAGAACCATATATTTTCCAATATTAATAAACAATAAATAAACCCTTCACCAAAATAAACCCTAGATCACATCATCACATATCCCTCACAACAAGCTTTCCAATGAGCCAAGAATTTTGTGATTCTGATATCATATGAGAAAGTTATGAAAATTTTAAGATTATAAATAATCCTCATCTTGTACCTTCACGTATCTATCCTTGTACTTTTTTTATTCCCTCTTGTACTTGCACCTTAGAGATGATGAACTTGGATGAATCAAATGCAATGTTTTCATCTCTTATTTATACGTGTCTAACATCACTTTTTAGTTCAGTTTATGGTTAGATCGACCCTATAACTTATTATTAATTTTGTCTTCCACAATTTAGGTTAGGTCTACCCTAACTTATTATCAATTTTGTCTTCCACATTTTAGGGTCTTCTTTAAAAGGGTCAATGACCACTTCATGGCTTCAATTTAGGGGTAATTTTAAGGACCCATACTTATTCAAAAGTGTATAAACCTTGGCGAATCTTACCCATTCTTAAAATGTCAACTATAAAATATTTGGCGATATTTTTCTAAAATTATTTCAATTTCTAAGGATTAAATATAGCTTATATAATAATTTGGAGAATTTTAGAGTGAAAAAAGTTTACCCCATCAAAATTAGGCAAAAAAATGCAAATTGGAGAATCGTTTTTTGGACAAAAACATGGAAAAATAGCCCATGGGCTAAATTTCACCCCTAAAATTATCCTTGGGCTTCATCAAGGGGTTTTGGGGCTTCTTCACGTCATCATGATTATGCAGACAAATCATCATTATTTTAGGGGCTTATTTTCACTTCACATGGTCATGTGGACACATCATCATCTCTTTATGGGTTTTCCCCATATGTGTACAACCCAAAGTGTCCTCCTGTGAGGACCATGATTAAAGATACACCATAAGGGGACCACTTTGGATTTATATACATTAGGATTTTGACATCAATGACAACCTTATTCAATAGTACTATGTTACAATGGTATGCATGTGACCGATCTACATTGACCACCTCCCATAAATTTATTTGCACATATTCCATCTTTGTTGATTCATCTCACTGTAATGTACCCACCCATATATACAATGCAGAGAAGTGAACATGGCACTAAAATCTGGGCTTTTAGAACAACTTCACCGAATTCATCATGAATAAAGGTCATGGGATTACAATAAAATGACTATGGGTGCAGATTCAAATCAATTGAATATACACAGCGGATTTAAACATCATTCACACACATTTCATACTCATCGAGCATATCAAAATAACCACCAATTTAAACATTGCAGAAGTAAAACACAAGAAAATACTCATCTTAATGTAATGCAGTCCCAAACAACTAGCTATGTCGCTGCAACGTTCCACCCAACCATAGGTCTTTGCCCAGCCTGTATTCTTTCAACACTCAAAGACCACCCCCAAGCTAGGCATGATATCTACAAGGAAAAGGGGACTCTCAAGCTCAACACAGCCCAAAGAAATGGATACCCATCTCAACCCAGCGTTCTCTTGCACACCAAAACTCAGATATGGGCTTGGAATAACACTTTCAGCAATGAGACTTAGAACTAGATGGACATGGATCTTCCACAAAACGTGGGCACACTCTAAAATGGATTGTGGGGAGAGGGAATCAATCCCAGGGAAGAAAACCGATTTCTCCCACAAATGTATGAGCATACAGTGGGCCAAAACGGCCTCAATAAAACCCCAAATCGTTTCCCCTTCTTCCCCACTGTTATACAACATAAAACGCCCTTCCCAGCTAGGAAAATGAAGTGTTGGGCCCTGGAAATGTCCCTTTTTAACCATACCTATTTCATCATTTTGCCAAATTTTACTTTACTTTCGTAAACCATATACATGCTTTTTCCAAATCAATCAGCAAATCCTGACAAGGTATAAGTCATTATTGTTTCATTTAATTATGCCTAAGATTGTTATGGTTCCGAATCCTGACCCTTGGTTTATGCTAACATTTGTGAGTTCATTTAGTCAAAATCTAAAGTGCAGGTGTATCAACGAAGTGGCGCCAACTGTTACTCTTCAAAGCACCAGCTATTCATACCCCAAGGAACAACGCATCCTCCATGCAAGCTGTAATAGATCCTCACTGTAATAGATTCCACTGAATCAGAGCCTAGCTGCGACAGACAGGTTGCATTCTAGTTGTTGGGTCTGTTGATCCATTAATTATTAGAACAACAGCATCCTTCATGATTAACAACCTTGTTTAATACGGCTATATCAGTTAGTTGTAACTCCACAGCATGAAGATCATAGATCTTCATTGCTGCACGAATATAGTGGATCTGAAACTGTATTTTCCTTGTATAAATTCCAGAAGGCTCTCGGAGCCTGGGGTTGGACAATTACCACTTTGTATAAGCTGTAACAGAGCACTGAGACTGGCGATTTTCCATCATTAATATGAGAGCAGAGTTCTTCATTTTTGTGTCTTAATTTGTTGTGATTCTCGACGTCTCTGTTAGAAAGCCAGGGCCCGCCTTCTGACAGAGATAGCCGGTTTAAGTAGGTAGAGTAGTTTAGTTTTACTTCCGTTGTGTGGTGTGGAATTATTGCAGATATTATTGGTAGCTGCAACAGAGAATTAGCTTTCCTTTTGGTATTTTATAATTGCATCTCGAATAGCTGTAGTAGATTGGTGTGACGGTTGACTGTGTAGGATAATTTATTTAATTACATGTGTGTTTTAATCAGCTGTGACAACCACACTCAATTCCAATATCTTTCAGTTGTTTATGCTTTCTAAGATTTCCAATAATTATCAGTTTAGAGTTCAAGCTTGTATTTTAATTATGGTTGTTTTTGTATCTTCAATTGCATTCATAGATTAGATAGATAATGGTAGAGTTACAGTAGCCACTGGATAGATCATTTTGGTAAAGATTGAATGTTGTAGTTTGATAATTATAGGATTTAACTTCTTGCAAAAGTAAAAGTTCCATTTCATTATTAGATCATTAACTTGCTGGGTTGATTTCTGTAGGAAGGTTGTTTCACTTTGAATTCTTAGATGTATGAATTAGATTAGTTTTCTTATGGAATGAGTTGGCTGAGCATGTAGGTAGGATAATCATCTGCATTTAGTAAATCAACTGCTTGATCTGTTTATGCATAGATTGTGCTTATTTCCTTTGAAATAAAAGACCTTCCTGGGTTTGACAATTTATATTGACCATCCTATGTGTTATCTTTAATTAACTGACATATAGGGTGACCAACATGAAGGAAAACATAGGAAATTCATGGGGGGAAATGTCCAGGTAGCTCCCAACTCATGAGAGAGAAAAATAGATGATGAATAATGCCTTGGGGGCACTTTCGTGGCTCTTTTCTTGCCCAAGAAGCCAAACACGAAATTCTAGGAAGGGTGGCTTTCCCATACTCAATTTTGGACAGCCATACCTCTCCATTCCCAAGGCATTAACTACCTCAACCAACTCTTGGGAGAGTAAATGATTGGGTACAAAAGTTAGCATGGGTAGTTAAGGGTTGATGGGTTCTCTCATTGACACTTGGCTTGGCTTGATTGGCTCAAAGGTTTGAATATTTCCCTCCCAATTCCTTGTAAACATCATCATGCCCACATCTCTTGTTGCATTGCATATCTAGTTGTAGGCACCTATATTAAAATGCATATTTGCAATTCCCATGGTTCACTAGCACATGGGTATCATAATATCCAATACTTCCCTCTTCAAGGTTGAACGTTCACTAGAGGGGCCTTGGCCTTGAGCTTGACGCTAGGAGTCATACATAATATGCATACAATATTTACATTATAGCCCAAAATATTATAGGGGTCGAAATGGGGACATTACACTCACCTTCTTGTTTCCTCTTCCATTATTGTAGAGGACCATTGGACTATAGAATGTGCATCTCGAATAGGGGATTTTTTTATAAACATTAACTCGTCCCCGCATAGTGTAGTTTTGACACATGCAGCAATGTCATTGTGCTTATCTTTTCCATGCCCAGTCTCAATGTATTCCAAATATGCAGCACATTACATTTTTTTCAATAAACTCAACCATTGAAATACACAAGAAATTTTGAAATGGCCCACTCAAACATCTAACCAAATCCAATGTCGATCCATTTGTAAATCTCTCTCCTTTAAGTCATGATAGAAAATATAGAAGAAATGTTGTACAAAAGGTAGGTCACAACACCTATCATCACTTATGTAGAAGTTATACTCCTTCAATATTATCCATTTCTCTTTGCTACTATCTGGACCATCCCTATATGTTATATGTACCATTATGTTGACCTAATATAAATGATAATATTGGCTTTGGATGGCTGAAGGGTGTAGTTCTTAGTAAAATACACAACTAATAGTATAGTATCGTTGGGAAAGGTGTCCTAGTATATTCTAAATTCTCCATCCCACCATCATGCCAAATGGATATGTTGAACATAATGTTTCATTTTTTCCAAAAAGTCCTTAAATAAATCACATACTCATACCTAGTGGAATACAAGTCGAGTCATAATTAGAATCTAACATTTTAAAACTATATGTAAAATTTCTATATGTAATTAGAATATAAATTTTTTAGACCATATATAATCCTTTTAAGTACAAAACACCGACTTGGGACATCACCAATGTTATATTTTTGCTTTCTTTTCCACCATCTAGTTCATAAGCAACATATTTTAAACTCTACATGTCAACCACCATCCTACCAAATTCTTGGTCCTCACTTTCATGAATATATTGGCTCAATAATGCAAATCCACCACACTTGGAGCATGTCTCCTCTACACAATCCATCAGGCCTTGGACACATGATGCTATGAATAAATTATCTTGATGATACTGGTGGTAAGTATGGTTGAGAATTCATTCACATGGTTAGTATGCAAAACATGATGGATGTGTATATATGTATCATAACAATAACCAAATTCTATGTGATATGTAAAACAAGCTATGTTATGATCTATGCATGTTCTAACGTACCAAGGTTTGCATTTCTCAAAATATTGTTGGCTTAGGTTCAACTCCTTGTTTTAATTCTTGAATATATCATAGGGTTATATATGTGACATGTTAAGAAAGTGTTTAATGCGGGGTTCACAATCACTAGAACCTCTTCTAAACTTTAAAACATCATTTTGATTGGATGAACGCTTGGTATATTCATGCCATATTTTTTGGACTAATCCTTTAACAGCTTCAATTAACTTCATATCAAAATGAGGAATCCTACTAACGAAGGTCCAATAATTCTTTCAAGGATTTATCTGATAATAGAATACTTTCGAAGGGTTTTTACACTTACCTTAAAAACTTTAGATGTGTGTGTGAGAAAACAATGTTTCCTTATGGTCTTATTTACAATCGATTATGACAATACAATATGGGTTGTATTATGATATTTTGAATAAATATTCTTTCCAATTCTCTTAAAATTAGCCTAAATATTTCTAACAACATGATTAGTGGTATCTGAATATTTAACTATCCTTATGGAAAGAATTTTCCTAACAACAATTAAATTGTGTGGTTTTAACAAGGCCATAAATAACTACCATTTAGATGCATCATTTTTAGATTAAAAATAGTCTTCAATAATTTTTTTGCATTACAATAAATAGTTCATTTAGGTAACTTATCTTGAAGGGTCTCTAGAACACTTTCATCCACATGAACATGTCTATGAGTTCAAGGAAAATCCTAAGTCTAGGACCAAATTGATGTTCATGACATTACGAAAATTCAAAAACTTATTGTAGCGCCATATTCACTTGATGGTCAATATTGGGAGTGTAATGGACATGTTGGTGGTTGGTAAAATGAACATATATTTGTTCATTTTAAGCTTTCACTGGGAGATCCTATTCACTAGAAGACTGAACAAATTAATCTCTCTAGCATTTCTGATCCGGATTTTATGAGCAGAATGAAATGAATACAGGTTATTATCATATGCTTAACACAAAATAACAGAGATACAGTAAAACTGGTTTTCTATTCAATAAGGAAATAAGCTAGAACTCTAAAATGCAGCGGAAAACAAGCTTGCTAGAATCAGGAATGTCAAAAACCCTAGACATCCAAAAACCTAACACTAGGAGATGAAGCGCCAAAAGTCATGTGGGCCCCGTTTGGGTAAGTTAGTACATCAACTTCCCGGGGTCGTAACTTTTGCATACGATCTCTGTTTGGGGCGCTCGGTAGCCCATTGGAAAGGCCTATCTGAGATTTACAACTTTCGACTGGGGCCAAATGCAAGCTATGGGCAACCATTTGGCCCCCCGAATTGCCAAAAAAGGTCGTTTAGGGCCTCAAAATGGCCCCGAAAGTTCAGGACCCGAAAAACTGCTAAAAATAGTACAATACCAAAATTGCCATAAAACTGTTTTGAGCCAGTTGGAAAGGTGGGTGGCCACCAATATCCACCTGGATCAATCCTCCCTCCTTAGGAAGCAATGGTCTCCATTGTGTTGAGTTCCCCCATCAGATGAGGAAATTTCTGCTGAATTTGGCCTCGGGTGAGCCACTTGCCTTGGTGCAGGAGCTGCCCTGCTTTGACAACTTGATAAAGCTGGATCCTTTGATGTTGAGTGCCCTTGATCTGTGTGTCTACAATATGATCACTGGATGCTTGTTGTAGGCAGTCAGGGTTGAGCTCTGTTGGTGTCAACTTCTCTGCTATCTCTAAGGTGTCTAATAATGGTGGGAAATATGGCCGAAGGAGAGCCACGTTGAAGACTGGATGCAGACCAAGGAAGGGGGGAATGTTGAGCTCAAAAGAATTGTCACCCACCGCCTTGGTGATGGTGTATGGCCCATAACGAAGTGGGCGATGCTTTCAATGGGGCCCTGTAAGGCGTTCTTTCTACAAATGCAACCAAACTTTGTCGCCCACCTGAAACTTATGTGGCACCCGATGTTGATCATGGCGCTGCTTGTACTTGGCATTAGACTTCTGTAGAATATCCTGAACCTATTGGCGGATATGCTGGATCCGTTCAATGAACCGGGCAGCTTTGTCAGCTTCTGGGGACGAGTCGGCCGAGGTGGTCGCAAGGGGAAGTGCAACATCCATGGGGCCCAATGGTTGGAATCCCAACCCCACCTGAAAGGGGCTGTGGCCAGTTGAGCTATGCAGGGCTCGGTTGTAGCTATGTTGGACATAGGGGAGACTCTCATCCCATGTGCGGGGGTGTGTTGAATTGTACATGCGCAGGATATGTACGACCATCCGGTTGACGACCTCCATTTGTCCATCGGTATGGGGGTGGAAGGCAGTGGATTTGGTGAGCTTGGTATCCAGCAGTGACCAGAGGCTTGACCAGAATGAGCTGAGGAACCGACTGTCACAGTCTGAGATAATGGTCTGTGGGATCCCAAAATGTACCCATACTCGTTCAAAGAAGAGCTTGGTAGTGGCTTCTGCTGTGATGTTCTTCTTGCAAGCGGCTAGAATCGCCATCTTGGAAAAGCGATCAACAACCACGAAAACATAGTCGTTTCCCCTCTTGGTGGACGGGAGGCCCGACATATAGTCCATTGAGATGGATTCCCATGGCTTGTCAGGAGTAGGCAGAGGGGTGTATAGGCCCTGTTTCTTAGTGGCCGGTTTGGAAATAGCGCAAGCAGTGCAGGACCTGATATACTTGCCGACATCCTGTCGAAGTTTCGGCCAGTAGAAATGTTTCTGCAATACTGCCACTATTTTTTCGACGCCAAAGTGTCCCGCCACCCGACTATAGTTAGCTTCCCAAATCAGCTTCGCACGCTCGCTTGATGGAACGCAGAGATGGCCCAGATGACACAACAACCCGTCCTGAAGATGGAAATTAGCAACCACTGAGTTGGTGCCCAACATTTGATAGGTGGCGGAGAAGTCAGGGTCTGTCTCGTAGAGGTGGGGCCATCCAGAGGTCTCGTGGCCACAAGAGTCTAGCACCGTGGTAAGTGCCGCGACTGGAGGTCAACTAAGGCAGTCAGCAACTCGGTTGGTACTCCCTGTTTTATATTTGATGTTGAGGTGGAACTGCTGTAAATATGTTGACCACTTCTGATAGCGGTCATTTTGCAACTTTCCTTGGGTCTCCATGAACTGTAGTGGCTTGTGATCAGTGTGGATGATTGTCTCCTTCCCAAGAATGTAATGTCTCCACTGGCGGCAGGCTTGTACAATGGAGTACATTTATTTTTCATAGGTAGGGTACTTGCGGACAGCATCTCATAGTGTCTCACTATGATACGCCACGGGGTGGCCGTGTTGAGTGAGAACGGCACCCACAGCATAATCTGAAGCATCTGTCTCGATCTCAAAGGGATGTTGCAGGTTCGGTAATGAGAGTACTGACGATGAGCACAAACGCTTCTTCAAGTCATCGAAGGCTTGTTGTTGGGATAGGCCCCACACAAATTTTTCCTTACCACCACCCCTGGTCACTTGGCTGAGGGCCCATGCGATATGAGAGAATCCCAGCACGAACCGACGATAGAAATTGGCGAGGCCCAAGAAGCTCCGAAGTTCAGTGAGTGTGGTTGGGGCTGGCCAGTCACAGATGACTTGGATCTTGGCTGGATCCATATGCACACCATGTCGATCAATGATGTAGCCTAAGTAATGGACCCTGTCCATGCCGAAGGAGCATTTTTCCAAGTTTGCATATAGTTTGTGCTTCCGCAGGGTGTGCAGAACCTGTTGAATATGCTGCAAGTGTTCCTCCCAAGTCTTGTTGTAGATGAGGATGTCATCCAGATACACCACTGCAAAATTGTTGGTGAAAGGTCATAGGATATCGTCCATCATCCTCATAAAAGTTGTTGGAGCATTTGTCAAACCAAAAGGCATGACCAGCCATTCAAAAAGACCTTCTTTTGACTTGAAGGCAGTCTTCCATACATCTGTCTGTTCTATTGGGACCTAGTGGTAGCCAGACTTTAGATCAATCTTACTGAAGTATTTGGCCCCCGTGAGCTGATCAAGGAGGTCGTCGATTCGGGGAATTGGGTACCGGTTACGGACTGTGATTTTATTCAGGGCCCGGTAATCAATGCAGAGTCGCCAGGTCCCATCTTTCTTCTGCACCAGCACGATTGGGCTCCCACAAGGTGATGAACTGGGACGGATGTGCCCCTTGTGGAGCAATTCTTGGATCTGCCTCTTGATCTCCTCATTTTCCAATAGAGAGCGGTGATAGACTGGCCCATTGGGTAGCGGTGCGCCCGGGGTCAGATCGATGGGATGCTTGACCTGGCAGTGCAGAGGTACCCCGGTCGGAGAGGAGAATATATCTGAGGATCCTTCCACCACCTTATCCACTTGCTTCTGTTGTGTGGATAGATCGGTCGTGGAGGCCCGGGATGTGGCTGCGATCTTTCTTTCACTCCGAGAGCGAATCACGAAGAAGATAAATTTCCCGGTCTGAGAGATGACCTTCATGCATTGCTTGGCAGAGATCAAGGAAATAGCACTAGGAGGGACTGCCTCAGGTATCCTGTACAATTTCCTGTTCAAAGAAATAATAACACTACGAGGCCTAGACTCATATACAGCATGACGTTTCCATAAATAAGGTTGGCCCAAAAGAACATCTGAAACTTCGAGAGGAGCAACATCACACAATACCTCGTCCTTGAAGGGCTTGATGTCGTATGGCAGTCGGCACTGTTGGCTGACGCGGAGATCGCTTCCTTTGCGGAGCCATCCAATGGTGTAGGGTTGTGGGTGCGGCGTTGTCGGCAGGGCCAGGCGCTTGACGACCTCTACTGAGATGAGATTCTTCTGTCTACCGCTATCAACGATGAAATGCAGTGGGGTGCCTTTTACCCACATCTGTGAATGGAAGAGGCATTCTCCTTCTTCTGGCTCGTCTGGTTCATCAGGATGGAGCTTGGTGGTAGCAATGGTGGCACTGGGTTCCGCATCAATGATCCATCTTCCCCTTTCTGGTTCGGACTCAGAGTCAGAACCCGCATCTGATTCAGATGCTTTCACTTCGGCCACCAGCGACTGCTTTGAGCGGCAATCAGCAGTGTTATGCCAACAGCTCTTATGGAAGTCGCACCACTTCCCAGTATCTTTCTTTCTTTTTCCAGTGTCCTTCTTTGCTTGCGGCTTGGACTGGTTGTCCTGATACTGTCCATCTTTTCTCTGTCCTTTATTCTGTGGGTTGGGGCTGCCCTTTCCTGTCTTTTGCTGTGAAGGGTTCCCAGGCCCAAATTGCCACGTCTTTTGTTTGAGCTTCTGCTCGATTTTGACGGCATATCGGCAGGCCGCGCCCAAGGAAGAGATGTCCAAAAATTCCATTTCGGTCTGGATGTATCTATGCAAGCCACCGTGATACTTGAGCACCAGATGTCGCTCTGAATCTTTGATACCCAGCTTGGTGCGCAAGGTATGGAAGATATTTGTGAACTCTGGAACTGCTTGGTCTCTTTCTTGTCGCAGTGTGGTCCATTTGGTATACAAGTCGTCATAACTTCCAACAGGATAGTATTGTTCCTTAATAGCATCCCTGAAGGATTCGCAAGTGGCCGTGACTGAAAATAATTAGGCTTCTTCTGTGTCCTTTTGCTCGCAGAATGTTTCCCACCAATCTTTGACATGGGGAACAGCTTTGAGGAGCGCAAAAGTAATCTTTTCTTTATTCGAAAAGTTATGGACAGAAAAATACCCTTCTAGTAGATTCAACCACTTATCTACAGCATCTGCGTCTATCTGTCCTTCAAATATAGGGATATCGAAGTTGATTTGTACCTTGAAGGGGGAAGCGCCTCCGCTTGAGGAAGATACGTCGCTTATTGGTAGTCGTCGAAGGATTTGCGTGAAATTATCCATCATCTCGTTCCTTTGCTGCGTGAGGGCTTCCTCAAGCAACATTTTGATAGGATCTCCTGTCTCGTCATCTTTCTTTTCTCCTGCCATGAGAGGTTGCTTGGGCGTGCGAGAGCTTTTGTCCTCAAGAGAAACAAGCTCGAGACCCAATTCTTTGTACCCTGACCTCGTTGGGGACATGCATTAAGACGATAAGGAGCAGACCTCTCTGATACCACTGATCCGGATTTTATGAGAAGAACGAAATGAATACAGGTTATTATCAGATGCTTAACACAAAATAACAAAGATACAGTAAAACTGGTTTTCTATTCAATAAGGAAATAAGCTAGAACTGTAAAATGCAGCGGAAAACAAGCTTGCTGGAATGGTGGCGGCTTATCTCTGAGAAGAGATGTGACGGCTGCGCTCATTTCGCAAGAATAAGATTACAATGAGGCTCTCAAGGCCTTTTACAATAATCAGGAATGCCAAAAACCCTAGACATCCAAAAACCTAACCCTAGGAGATGAAGCGCCAAAAGTCATGTGGGCCCCGTTTGGGTAAGTTAGTACATCAACGTCCCAGGGTCGTAACTTTTGCATACGATCTCTGTTTGGGGCACTCAGTAGCCCGTTGGAAAGGTCTATCCGAGATTTACAACTTTCGACTGGGGCCGAATGCATGCCGGAGGCAACCATTTGGCCCCTCGAATTGCCAAAAAAGGTCGTTTAGGGCCTCAAAATGGCCCCGAAAGTTCAGGACCCGAAAAACTGCTAAAAATAGTACAATACCAAAATTGCCATAAAACTGTTTTGAGCCAGTTGGAAAGGTGGGTGGCCACCAATATCCACCTGGATCAATTTCCCTCTGTATAATTAGCATTTTGCAAAACTTCCATGTCTTCTTCTTCCAAAAACTCATTTGTTAACAGAAGATTGGTTGGAGATTGACTTGATGTTGGAATACCAATTCCGTCCAATTCATGCATACTCTTCACCTATAGAGACGAAATAGAGACAAATAAGGCATGCAATGTGCAAGAAATTAAGGTTTCCACTAATGGATGGCTATGTTTTTCCATACTCGACTTTTCCCTTTCTCTTAGTTCGTTGAATTTTTTAAGTGGTTTCTCATTCCTATTAGAATCATTGCTCGATTATGTCTATTAACCATATTTAGAATAATCAAATGCGACAAGAAATTCATAGAACTTGAAGAGCCAATAATAAAAAATATTAAAAATTTCTATTGGAATGACAATGCCCTGAGAGATGTTTGTGTATCAAACAATCCAGTCTTGGTTTTCATAAATTAAGGTTGGCTATATATTTGATTTTTGTTCTATAACTAGCATAGATCCATCTTAAACCCATATCTATCAAGCACCGAGAGGGATCCAATTTCTTGAGGTGTATTTCTTCTTTTAAATCTAATCTCTCTTGATTGATAGATCCGAGTTTAAGTTTTAAGTTTTTATTTTATAAACGAACATCTATTTTTTAATTAATTTTCATAATATTTTATTTTATGAGCCGACATCGATTTTTTTTAAATACTTTCCATAATTTTTTATTTGACGAGCCGACATGAATTTTTTTAATTATGTTTTAATTAATGGCCGACAAAATATTTATTACATTTTAGAGCACCTCATTTCACTCGGTGCAATAACAGAAATGCACATGCATTCATGTGACAACATATATGGAATTAAGTGCTTTTTGTGGTAGTTATAAGTCTTACTACCACATGACCTCCCTTAATTTTATACTTAATTTTAAGTGGGGAAATGTGTGCCATTATGATTTTTTAAGCACTATGTGTGGATGTAAGAACTTTGGACGCGGATAGAGTATATAAATAAATCCTTAGGTTGTTAGAGAAGATTCTAAGCATCCTAGGACATGGTTAATTCCTTACATAAGCATCTTGGGACATGATTAATTCCTTACAGAGGCACACTTGACCTCTCGAGGGTATTCCTTTTCCTTTAGTTATGGATATTTATGCAATAGTTAGGTTGTGAGAATTAGGGATTGGTCTTGGGACCATGGACATGGCCAAGGGAGGAAACTTATGCATCATTCCCTAAACAAAGCTTCTAGGACTTTAGGACCGAGAATAATGTCTTAAACCACAACACATCTAAGACTGAGGGATATTTGGCGTCTGTATGAGAATATTCAAATAGGATTAGGGGGATATGAACACTAAGTAAGGGTGTTGAGAGCCTAGCTATGGTTGGGAGAATAAACCCAGGGCTTGATCCCATATGTAATCTTGCGGACTCAAGGGCTATGAAAGAGTCCCTATACCCCTACACAACACCTATCTAAGTAATATTTAGATAACAAGTAGGGATATGGACACTGCTTGGAGGATTTGAGCACCAAAATTGGTTCTCAAGATATGGAAGTGGTTAAAGGATGAAACCTTGTCCATAGGACCTAATGGCATATTCTAGGGATTGAGGACCATGAAAAGGTCTTCAACCGCATCACTTTCCCTCTAGCAAGTGTATATTTCCTCTACATGGAGATAGGATCACCATTAGGATTCTTTGAGCCCCATATATAGGTCATGAATGTATAGATGATAAATGTAGGAAATCTAGGTGTTATTCCCTAAATATACACAATTAAGGCTAAAGGGCTAGGAAGGAGGTTACAAAACACCACATAGTACATGTCTAGGGGTTCTTTGGCTTCCAAGTGTGGATATATGCTCCATTAGTAGTTTTTGAGAGCCATTTATGGAAATTATAGTTGTGTACATGTTTGGGCGGAGAACACTAGGCCTTAATAAAAAATAAAGCTTCTAAGCCTCATGGGCCATGAATATTTTCTTAAATTACCACAAATGACTTGTTTAGAGGATATATGCCTCTAAGTGGAAATATGAGATCGATTAAGAGGTTTTTAGAACTAATATGGCTATTCGTGGAAATATTAGAACCATTAATATGTTTTGAGAACCAAGTATAGCTCTCATGTCCTTGGAAATGGATAGGGGTGAAAAATTTAGACTTCAGTTCTAAAAGTAAATTATAGGGTTCATGGCCCTTGGAAAACATCTCACACCTTAACAAAAAAACCCTGTAGGATATATTTCACCTTTATATGTGGATATGGGTTACATTAGGAGGCCATGAGTGAGGCCTAAAAACATCACACAACATATTTAGTCTCTTTCTAGGGATATGGGTTGCATTATGAGGTTTTTAACACCATGGATAGGTCTTGAGGCCTATAGGCCTTGGGACCTAAAGAAATATTCTAGAGATTTAGTCCATGTTGAATGACTCAAAAACCATAGAATGTTGGTCAAGAGGATATTTAGTCCCATATTTAGGTTATGGGGTATATTAGGAGGATTTTAGTACCAAATTAGGTGGGTTGTGAGTCCTTAATCATTTTTTGAGTAGGAAACATTTCCCTTAGGCCATAAAGGATTCTTATGTTGCTTGATGTGCATGGATCATGTTTTTGAAAAAAACATAAGATTGAAATAGGGATTCTTAGGCCTTTGATTAGGGATATGGACACCATTATGAGGTTTCGGGAAACAAGTATGGGTCAGAAGGGCATGGACATGGTTGGGAAAGGAAAATTTAGCCTTGGGCATTAAAGTTGTATTTTATGGTTTTAGATCCATGAAGAGGCCTAAAACCACAACATTGAATCTCTCTAGGGGATCTTTAACCTCCAAGAAGGTATATGGGTACAACTAGGAGGATTTGAACATGATTTATGGGTTTTATGCCACTATACATGGGCAAGGGATGAAACCTTGGTCTTAGTCTCTAAAGATGGTTTCTAGGGATTGGGAAAATGAACAAGGCTTAATCAACTAGATAATCTTGTTATAGTATAGCTTCAATATTTGAGTTCCAATATGGACACCATTAGTAGGTTTTGAGGTTTGGGGATGGGCCTTAAATCCATACACATGATTCAAGGAGGAAGACCAGCATCTCAAGGCCTCAAAGATATATTTATGATTCATAGACCATGAGTAAATTCCAGTACTACTGGTACATAATCATTGTAAAGTGATCCATTAGCCTACATGTGTCATATAGGTGGAATTAATATAGCAATAAGAACATGCAATGAGTACAACCCTTTATTGTCTATAGATGATTAAAAGATTCATTTACGGCCTAAGGCCCTAGTTACTTCCCTTGAGCATGTTTAGGGCCCTATCATCCATACATAATGTCAAAAATATACTAATGGAACCAATAACACCACTCAAATGCCAATAGTACCCTAGAAAGGTCCTTTGGGGTGGTTTGATGCATTGTTCTTAGCCCTAAATGCTTAGAAGATTCCTCTAAGTCCTAAGGCATAGGTTAGCTCCCTCAACCATGTCCAAATTTTAGAGATCAATAACTAGTGCTCAAAATATCTTAATGCTACCTATATCACCCTTTAAGGCCAATAAGAGATTTGACGGTAATTTGTAGTTTTTCATAACATCGACACGAACCTTGATCCCTAGAAGCTTCCTTTAGATCATAATTCCTAATTTTTACCTAATATCCCCACTTAGACACCAAGGATACCCTTAGGAGATCATGTGTGGCGGTTCAGGGTGATGCTCTTGGCCTTGGATGCCTAGAGGATTTATTTAGGTCCTAAGGCCTAATCTTCCTCATGTAACCATGTATTCCCCACAGTGACATATTATCCCTAGTGGTAAATACCATCTAATGTATCCCATATTGCCTTCCAAAATATAGATATTCCAAAATAGGTCCTATGTGGTTGTCTGAGGTCTCATTCATGGACCTTGAGCATTAGAATCTATGTTTAGGGTAAGGTTTCAGTTTCCTCCCCTAAATCTAGTTAAGGCATTGAGACTCATACCTAGTAGTTAAAAAATCCCAATGATCCCCATATCCAAACTTCAAGGATGATACTCACAAGATGTTAGGTGTTTTTGTTTAATGCCTCGAAACCCATACCTAGTGATCAAACCTCATAATGTCATCAATACTCCCACTCAAAGGGTAGCCTATGTTAGTTAACAATCACCTTCAATTCTACTCTGCATGTCATTAATATATTAGTTGTACACTAGGAATGTGTCTAAAGGTCTATCCAATGTCATAAGAGGACAATATTGGGAATTGTGCCCTAAATGCCATTTCTCAATATCAATCACCATGAACAACACTTGAAAACTATATCACAAAGCATATCTCATGGATCTTTGACATCAAGGATGGATATAGATGCCATTAAGATATTTTTCAGATCGAGGATGGGTAACAAGGCCTTAAACATGGACAAGGAAGGAACAAAAAGTTCCTAAAGTATATTTTTGAATATTTTATGACTCAATATCCTTGAATGATTCCTTGTACCATCACAACAATCCTTTGTAGGGGTTCTATATGAGCTTTCAAGTGGGATACATGTGTTGTGGGTAGGGTTTGTCTACTAAAACTAGGTTTGGACTATGCCACATGGTTAATGTGGTAACTAAAGGATTTAATCCCTAATTTAACCTTATTATTCTCATGTCCATGAATAAACCCTAGATATAGCAACACGATCCCTCGATATTTGGTATTTTCCTTGATCATTGGGTATGGGTTCCATTAATATGCTTCATGCATCATGTATGATCTTAATTCCTTAACCATAGTTGTGGTATGGAAACAACATCCTAAGGCCCTTAACATTAGTTGTGGGAGGGAAGCATTCTCCTTAAGAAATAAACAACTTTTTCTCAAGCTCAAGCATCATCAACATGCTCTCAAACCTCCACATATGACCTCTATTGGTTAACAAATTCCTCAAAGGGTGTTATGATGCAATAAGTATGTTAGTTATGCACCAAGAATGTGTCTATAGGTCTAAGCAATGTGATATGAGGAAAATAATGGGCCTCATGTCCTAAAAGACACTTCTTAGGCCTCGATATTTGGTATTTTCCCTGATGATTGGGTATGGGTTCCATTAATATGTTTCATCCATCATGTATGATCTTAATTCCTTAACCATAGTTATGGTATCGAAACAACATCCTAAGGCCCTTGACATTAGTTGTGGGAGGGAAGCATTCTCCTTAAGAAATAAAAAACTCTTTTTCAAGATCAAGCATCATCAACATGCCCTCAAACCTTCACATATGACCTCTATTGGTTAACAATTGCCTCAAAGGGTGTTATGATGCAATCAATATGTTATTTATGCACCAAGAATGTGTCTATAGGTATAAGCAATGTGATACGAGGAAAATAATGGGCATCATGTCCTAAAAAACACTTCTTAGGCTCAATGACCATGAACAAGACCCACAAACCATAATACAAACCCTCTCTCAGGGATCTTTGGTATGTAGGATATATATGCCATTAATAGATTTTATGCACCAAGGAATGGTCGTAGGTCCTTGAACATGATCATGGAAGGAAAATGAGTGCCTTAGGGATATTTTTGAATCTTCTTAGAATTAATATCCTTGAATGATTCTTACTACCATCACATCAATCATTTGTAGGAATTCTATGTAAGCATTCGAGTGTGATATAGGTGCCATGGGTATATTTTTTCCACTACAAATAGGCTTGGACTATGCCACATGGTCAATAGAGTAACAAGTGCTTTAATCCCTTATTGAGCCTTCTCATGCTCAAGTTCCATGAAAAAACCCTAGACACAAAAAAATGAGCCCTTGATAGGGGGTCTTAACCCTAATAGCTATATATGGGTGCCATTAAGATGCTTCATTGACTATGGATGGGTATTATGGACTTAATTATAGTCATGGTATGGAAACAACATCTTAAATGCCTTGACATTGATTGGTGGAGATATACAACATCCTTAAGTCCCCCTAAATAGAACCCCATAGGTTCAAGAACCAAGAATACATGTTCTAAGACCACCACACAAGAGCTTCGATGGTAAAATGTAAGGAAGAAACACACATACATTCTTGTGAATTATAAAAAAATTGGTGGGATTGCCTCTATTCATCAATGTGTTGGATGACTTGCCTACTTTGATTTTAAATTCGGAATGACAAACGTGTTGGTTTGGGATGCATAAAAAAAAGAAAATATAGTTTCCTATCTCCCTATAATTCTTAAGGTCGTTTTACACCACATTTTTAAATATGAACCATATATACAATTATTATGAAACTACACGTCTTTATAGAGGGTTTTTTTGTAGATCTTATACATATGTTTTTTAAGAAAAAAATTATTTCTTTCATTTTTCATTGATTTTTATTTGTACATATCTCATATTTCTAAAATAAATAGGTCTTTTAATTATGGTATAACTTTTTATTGCCTTGCCCATTTGGAAAACAAATTGTATGGTGCACATATACAAATGGAGTCCTACACAGTAAAAATGAAATAAAAATGAGATTGGTTAAGTGTGGGTTAAGTTAAGGCCCTCAAACACATCCTTAATGGTTGACCTCATCTTTTTAGGGATTCATTGACTTTATTAATTTAAAAAATATAAATTAACATTAAAAAAATTGAAAAAATAGTGACACACAAGAACTAACTATTATGTGCAAGTGTACTTTGTTTTCAAGAAATTCCCTTATTTTGATATTAAGCATTGTCCTTAACAAGAACATATGCATTATGTTCTAGAGAAAAAATCACATAGCAATGTTAGAAGAAAGTGAATAGTTATAACCATTTTCCATAAATAAAAGATATATATTAATGAACCTTAATTGATTTCTTACATTTCATATTTTAACACTTAATTATAATAGGTTGTGCATGTACCTCTAAAATTCCTCCTTGTTTTTTTCATATTTCTATTGCAACTAGCTTGCACCACCACCTTTTCCTATAAAAAAATGCACATAAGTATAGTAATTTTGGGGATTTTGTTCATGGAACCAAAGATACTCTACTTGAACCATTTGGACAATATGTTTCAACCATTGAGAATGAAATCTTAAAATCAACTCTTATTTGGATCCTTATGTATTTCTCCTAATGATCTTCTAGGATTTTCAAATTGTCATTGAAGTCACGATGTATTAGGAAAACATATAGAGAGTTCCTAGACTTAGATATTCGGCTGACATGAAATATGTAAAGTAAACCGATCCAATTCAAGTGCAAATTTCATCGTCATCATGCAAGAACTTAGAAATAGGCTATTTAGAAAGCACCCCCTCACACACACAAGAAAAAGGTTTCCCACTTTAACTAAGGTGGATTTGGAAGTCTTTAACGAATTAGAACATAGTATAAGTCATTCAAATAATCATCAACAAAAGTCTCAGTAGTGGACTTGAGCACACCAACTATAGAAACCCCAAGAAAACTAATCTACAATTTGAGAATTTCCTTTCTTAGAAAGAAAAAAGATTTATAATTATTGATAAATGGTAACTTAAAAGAATTATAATTGAAACCTTACCAATAAAATATGAAAAACCATTGAGTAACTGGAAAGATGAAAAACCATTAAGTAACTAGATGAAATATGAAAAACCATCAAGTAACTAAAAAGATGAGTGAGAATTTAAGAAAGTTGAACTACCCTCTTCTGCCCTTAATAATTTAATAATATAGAGAAAATCTCTTTAGGAAATCATGGAATTGCTTGGACTTAAGCATAACCTAAAGAACAAAGGAAAGGAAAAATGACATTTAGCACATACAAGATAAAAACTTAGAAGTAAGAAACCCAAGTACTTAGCTAATACGAAGAAATAAATAACGAGATCCTTGGTACTCTTTAACTATCCAGTAAGTCTGGTTGATAAGGCACTTTAAAAAAATATAATTTAAAGTAAGACATGAAAGCCATCTAATTAAGATTAAATTGGAAGAAAAATAGAGTAAATTATCTAATTAAATTTTTTAATTTAGACATTCTTCATAATAATTATAAGTAAAAAATACAAATAATACTTTAAAATCTATACATTGTCTTTTTACACAAACAAAGTTGTTTTACGTGGTGCCTATTTGTGAAAGCACATGTGGATATACTTATTATTTCATAATTTGGAATAGCTTTTATCAATATATATTTATTTATTTTATTTTAAAGAATAATTAATATAATTTTAATTGAAAATAATAATAAATACATTTAAAAAATGTTAAATAAAAATTATTTATTAAATAATAACAAATATAATAATTTTTTAAAAATTATTTATTAAATAATAACAAATATAATCATTTTTTTATTTAAAAATCTTTAATGATGGAGAAAGGTTATTAAAAAACTATAATTATAGAAAATATTTTAAAATGATAAATTGATTTTTTAAGTTGATAAATAATAATATGATTATAATTTAAAAAATGAAATGTTCAATAATCTTAATTTAGAAAATGAGCTAATTTCTTCAAATTATTGGGAACTATAATAGTTTAAAATATTAAGAAAATATAGAACTAACATATTCTTAATTTATATAATAATAATGAGTAATTTTAATAAATTTTTTTTATTTTTAATTCACATTTCAATATTAAATAAATAACTTAAATAATTTTTAATTAGAAAAATAGAATTAAAATAGGATAATTATTTAACTTTTATAAAATAAATTTGTATCTTTTTTAAATTTAGGAAAAAGAATTTTAGCCATCCACTTCAAATTGTAAAATATAAATACTAGTAATTTTATATACTTTGTTTATAACATATCTTAGAACTATAAATTATAAAATAGCATGTCATTATATTATTTAAGTGCTGAAAAAAAAAACTATTTTTTCTCATTATTTAATTTTTAAAAAAAATCACCTCAATTTAAAATAATTTAAAATATAAAAGCAGCATATGAAGAAATGTTCAAGATTCATCTAAAATAGAGACCATTAAAAATCGTATAACATGATTATGAATAGGAATAACATTTTGCAAAGATAATAAATAAATAAACCGAGCAAAATATATTGCTAACACCCAAACTAAACACACAAAATAGAAACAACCAAGGTTTCATTTCAACAGATCTGATCGGTATGTCTGAGAGAAATTTGGTATCACATCCATTCCCAAAGAGATGGGAAACATATATCTAATATATTATGCTGTTATTAGAGGAACCAGAATATGTTGCAAATATATGTTGACTATCTTTTTTTTTCATAAAGAAAAAATACTTACTATTATAAAAACAGTAACTCCAGTGTTTACAATAAACAAAACATAAGCTTCGCAAGTTCGCACTAAGCAATAAAACAATTGCCCAATCCATTCAATGGAATAACACCGATTACACAGTCGATCAACAAGGATAAAAACACCCAGCCAGAACGAACCAAACTGGGACAACCCCAACAAAATACCAACAAGGTAGCAAACAGCTCGAGCTAATAGCAAAGCCAAAACAACATGAACCAAAATAGTAGGACCGGTGACCATCTTATTCTTCAGGAGCAGGGATATTCAAATCGAATTCGCGTGCCCTAAAATATTCCATTTCAGGAGCACCGCAATCTCTTTCGGGAGGCAGATTCAAATCGAATAAACGCCCCCCCACAGGGGGATGAGAAACTTGTGTGTTTAACACCTCTGACAAGGAATAAGAATCACAATCACTGGTTGCAGAAGTGAAATTGTTTACCATGCCTTGGGGCACCCGATCATGGCTTTTGTCAGACAGCACAGTCTCTCCGAGCAACGCCATCACCTTCGGTGGCTGCCGCAGAGGAGTATCGTAGTCCAGAAGATTGATCGGACGAGGGTGGGGATTGCGAATGGGTAGGTGAAACCGCCTTGTGCCCACTCTTTGCACTCTCACTCCGGCATTCATGTAAGCATGCGTCCAGCTCTGGTTGTGACGGCTCAGCTCATGGACTGATTCGAGAGTGGGGGCGGGGAAATTTGTTTTTGCCGATGCTCCCCTTAGATTTCTAGCTGCAGCATCATATGCTTTAGCCGCAGCCTCAGCGGTGTCAAAAGTGCCCAACCAGAAGCGACTTTTCCTCCCGGACCCTCTGATCTCTGCGCCATATCGACCCCACTTCTTTTTTCTGACGCCTATATAATGCACTCTCTTGGCGGCATTTTCACTGGGGACGCTCTTGCTTTTTTCATCGTTTATGCTGTCTCTCGGAGCCATGAAGGACCGGAAATTCTCACAAATAGAGGGATATGGAAGCGGAAGACCAGTCCTATCAATTTATAATGTAAGACAGCGAAGGGTAGGGAGGGTTAAAATCGGTTGGAGACGAGCGGGACTGAAGCTCCTGCCGACCGTTGGACAAAAAAAAACTAAAAGTCAATTCGTGGGCTTTCATCAATGCATTTTAAATTCGTTCCTGTTCTAACCCCGTTCTCACGGTTGTTCCTGCTTAGCCACATCGTTAAGTGAGCCGAGGCGGCACGTAAGGAAACCTCGCGGTTCATGTAACGTGCGAAATTAATGTAGATTTTACAATAAGTTGACAACTATTTTTAGGCGTGCCGTTTTTGTAAGGTTTTTCTTGAGGACGGATTTCTTAATTGAGAAGCTGTGAAAAAATAAATTAAATATTAAACTTTATAATTAATGGTATAAAAGCGGTTTACTTCTCGGGATGCAATAGACGTACGTGGCAAACTGCATCTTTATGTCGAAACAAAATTTAAATCTCTACAATCATGGTCCTCCTTCACATTCACATTAAGTCGTTTCCATAATGGGTTGGCTTTGTACAAAACATCATTTTTCTGTTCATGCGATAAAAGATAATTAAAGGTCATTCATATTGTAGAATTATGGTTAATGTTTTTTTTTTCAGTTTTGAATTTTATAATTTATTAAAAGGCTTAATTAAAATTAGTTGGAGATTGTAATAGAAGTTAAATTTGGGTTTCCACATTAACAGTACAAATGTAAATGTCGACAAAGTTCCTAAAATCTAAAGTTAAATAAGTAAAACCTTCTAAAATAACTTCAGGGTTTTGAGTATACATCAAAATTAGAGAAACAATGAGAAGAAAGTGAAACTAAATTTTTTTAAGGTATGTTTGATATAAGCTTATTTTTTAAAGATAAGGTTTAAAATAATTTAATAATATTTTAAAGTAGGATACAAGGAATGGATAATAAATTACAAAATTGATTTTTACAAAGTTTAATAGAACTTATAAGTTTGATTATGAAGAAAGACCTTGTACTTTATGTTAACTTCTTCAACCAACACACATAGTTGCAAACGTTAACATAACCTATTAAAGAAACCTTTACTTTACACCATTAATCAAATTATTAATATCTATGTTTTAGACGACCACGAGGATTCAAATGGCCATTAGACATTATAGTTCTACATAGAAACTCCTATTCAGATAATGAATGAAGCATAATTTTTTTAAAACTAAAACATATATTTTCCTAAAATATTTAACAAATAATTTGAACCTCTCCTCTAATCATAACACACTTGTATGGTAACTTATAAAAAGCTCAATACTTCTCACAAAAAAGAATTAACGGACATATCCCTTCTATGATAAGGATTATAATATTTATAGAAAAAATATTAAAGATGTAATACCTTGCTCTTGATCCTTTAAACTTGATTGTGTTTATATTGTAATTATGCTACAAGGATTATAATATTTATAGAAAAAATATTAAAGATGTAATACTTTGCTCTTGATCCTTTAAATTTGATCTTGTTTATATTGTAATTATGCTTTCATTTACTGTGTTGCTCAACACCATGAGTTAGTTGTCATGGTGATTGTGAATATTCATAGACATGATGCTTGTAATACTTATGAAAGGTTCCAAGGAGAGGACATAAATAGGTTAATAGTCCACCAAAGGGAAAGGTAAGGAAGTCCAATAGGGGAAATGCCTATTTCTTATTATGACACTTACCATGTCCATAAACCTCCTTCACTTAATTTTATTGTTATCATTTATTCACAAGTATGCACTGAACTTGATTTGAGAGCCTCGTTAAGTGAAAAGGGAAATGTGAATATGAGAACTTAGTAATCATATGCTAAAGTGGTCACTCGTATTTTGTAGTAACTACCTCCTTCATTTGGAGAACCAAGAAAGAGGTTGAGGAAAGACTCCCCCCTCTCGCCTCATGAAATGGATTCATTAATGGAAATTCGAATGGGGAGAGGAGAGATTCAAAAAAAAGGGTTCTTTGTAGTGTTACTAACATTGTAACTTAAAAAAATATAGGATATGTAGAGATTTATGATGTAATAAATCATAATTTATAGTGTATAATAACCAAACACGAGACAGTAGAAAAGATAGATGCTATAGAAATAACCCTTCTATTATGATAGTGAATTCGAGAAGAAATGTTCACTCATTTGTTAAGGTTGGGTTGTCTTTCAGTGGAGCAAAGCTCCAATACAAAAATTCTTGAGAAAACAATCCATAGCCTCCTATATTCTTAAACAACCTTTCAATAACAAAAATTCTAACTACTTAGTTGCCCTTAATTAACTAACACCAAGGAAAATTTTAAGAATCCATACTTATTTAAAAGTGTATAAAACTTCGCGAATCTTACCAATTCTCAAAATGTCAACTATAAAATATTTGGCAATATTTTTCAAAAATATTTCAATTTCTAGGGATTTTATATATTTTATATAATCATTTGACGATTTTTAGAGTGGAAAAATTTACCCCATCAAAATTGGGTGAAACGGGGCTTCAAAAAATGCAAATTGACGAATCTTTTTTTGGAAAAAAACATGGAAAAATAGCCCATGTGCTAAATTTCACCCCTAAAATTTTCCTCGATTAACATAGAGACCCTTTTTACATTAATGATCCATTATTAAATACCCAACCTTATTCAAAGGAGATGGTCGCGTATCTTACTTGACTAACTCATATGTAGTCTAAAGTAATGGGGATTTATGGTAGGACACTAAGATGCCCTATCCCTTTAAGAGCCATTGTAATACCCCTAATTTTGACTAGGAATGTATTTAGACAAAGTTATGTAAATAATGTAAATATGCTAGCATGGATTCCTAGTGCAGAGCTCAAGGCCAACGCCCGACTAGTGAATGGCTAGGAATGTATAATGTTTATATTTTATTTGGACTGTTTGGTTAAATTTTATGTTGATTTAGAATATATGTAAATATTATGTGCATAAATAACAAAATGGTCCAACAATGGCTGTGTAAAGAGCACCAAAGGGGCTATGATTCCACCAGAGGGGAAGAGGAAAGGGGGTCCATGGGTGACTAAACCCTTGCTTTCAAGTGTCAATCTTAGAACTCACCCAAAATTCTGTCATGTGCCTTGAATAAGCCAATTATCTCATTTTCTTACCATGTTCCAATAATTGAGTGCATGTGGGAGGTTGGTGGGAAAAGTCACATCATGTAGTTATTGAAGCATAGGGATGACTGCACTTTTGTGACAGTACTGTCATGACATAAGTCAGTCTGCAGCTACCAGGAGTCCTTTATTCTACTGTCAGAAGTTATGCAAGTTGTCTTTTCAAAATTTTCTCATATCCCTTGGATTCAACACTCATTTTCTCATTATTGCATGCTGATCTACACTAGGAAGAGCTCTCCATTGTTGTCCATGAGCATACCAAACTACCTTTAACCCAGAAATTTGAATTGGAGACCATGTTGTAGATTTGGAAGGGAAAAATGATGGTTGTAGGTGAGCATAGACGTTGGGCAAGCTAGGAACCCTTAACCCTTGAGTTCTGTTGCTCATAGATGCTTGAGAAGCCACAAATTAAGGCTAGAGGTGGTTCTATAACACCACATATCAAATTGGACTTCTTCTATGCACACATTGGAAGCACCAGGAAAGATGGATCGCCTAAGAGAATCGTGTATCAGTGAAGGGGATCCTTCAGTCAAGAAGGGTGTTGTGTGGGGTAGGTATTGTGGAAGCCAAGGCTGTTGTGGTTGAGTGAGACCCCTGTAGAGTTTTGTATGAGCATTTTGCTAAGCATAGAGAGCATAATGGGCTGTGGGATTAGAGAGAGAACCCTATAGGTGGTTCCTTCGCCATGGTGGTCTCATAGCTCAGCTTGGTGGTGGTCTCTCAACAGAAAGAGTATATGCTAGACATAGTGCCTATGATTGGGTGGAAAATCGCTCTTACACAGCCCATTGCTTGGATATGCATTGGATAAAGATAAGTATTCTCATGCATTTGAATCTGAATTTTTTTTTATTTGATGCTTGTATAAATGCATGTTGTGTGCATGTGGAACAAATTTATTTTCTCATTTTATATTATTTACGTTTCTACACACATTGTATATGTTGAAATTAGTATTATGGATTTGGGGTGAAATCAGAGAGCCTGAATTCAGATAGACGTCCCCTACCGATGGTCGAATTGGGTGAGGGTGACATTACAACCATGTTGTTCTCACGGATGAAGCTACAAAATATTTGCAGAATCCCTTTTGAATTCCATGTGGAATATTTTGGTTGCATATATTTCCACTTGATCCTGATAATTCTTTGATTGCGAACTTTTGCAACTAGTTCCTTCCCTGGTATCCAACACTACTTCCAATTGGAGCCAAATCGATCCTTTCACATAAAATTCTTGTAACTTGGTATACAGTTTACAATTGGATCCCATGGATAGCTATGTTACAAGCTATCTCTACCAACATCCAAGATTCACCCAGTATTTCATGTGTCTTGCATAAAAAATGTATGATCTTGTAATTTCCATAGAACTTTGGGCTAGTTTACAGGAAAGATTATATTTTAATGATCTTTGTTTATAAGGTTGAAGGAGAAGAAACAAATGATCCCTTTCTACAAAAAAACACTCTTAGTGATGTTTATCCACCTATTGTTTTATTATATTCTAATCCATAGCTAAATTGTCTTTAAGTGTGTGGAGAATCATTTCTCTAATGTGAGTGTGATATTTAATGCATGGATCTTTGAGGTGCCTGGTAAGTAGGAAAACATAGACAAGGGATTGTATCCATACACTATTTCATATAGGTTAATTTTGGTAGCTTCATGATGAGTAGTATTGTACTACCATTATACAAGAGCAATCCATTGCATGCACTGCTATGACCTTTCTAACATGAAGCATCTCAAACAGGTTTCCAAGCATTTGTTGTCCACTTCTATTTGTCCATATGTTTTCGTATGATAGGGTGAAGGAAACTTCAATATTTATATTTTATAATTATTTATAGTTGTTTTCAAATGAGTTACAACTAGTGGTGTATATAGATACATGTAAATATGAATAGTCACGTCCCTTGAAAAAAGGTATGACTATAAATAAATTACCATATAGTAATATAGAATATCATCTTAAATGACTATTATTATAATATAAATATGTATATATTATTATCTAGAGTTAATATACTTTATGTATACTACAAGTCTTCCCCCTTTCAAAAATGTGTTCTCCTTAAAGCATAGGTAGAAAACATATCTTCTGATATAATAGAGCTCTTTTAATAACTTTTACTTTCATCTGTAAAGCTTTCAAGGGAATATTTTGTCGCATGGAAATAAATGCAGCATTTTAGCTATTGGACATACATGTCCATAGTGCCAAGCTAGTGATCGTGTTCCAAATGAACCACTTATGGACAACTCTTTCTTGCTCACTTTGTTTTAATATGTCTAAAACTTCCTGGAGCCATGCTTCTTGCTTGTCCTAAAATTTCTTCAATTGCGTGTCAAAATACAACTTCATCTGCATTTTCCAACATTGCGATCTGTAACAACCTATAACAACTTCTATATCGTGAATATATTATGAAGCAAGATATTTTCTAGACTAACTACTGATAACAATGAAAATGTGCAGGATAGCCTTCATCACAAGTGATGCTCCTGCATCACATAACATCACATTGGAGACATGAACTTTGAGAATTATTCCTTTGGGATTGAATTGGATAGTTTTCTTGGAGGTATCAATACTTAATATTTCAAACACTAAATTCTTCATCTCCTTATTTTGGATGTGTGTGTCTGCAACGCTTAGTCTCACCCCCCTTTCAGTTTGCAAATTGTTTTGATTATGATAGCTTCAAATGAAATTGTTTGCAGCAACACATTCCAACTGAACTAGATCCTCCCGCTTACTGGGTATCCATGTGTATCTCATCACATGACCATACTTTTAGAAATAATTCGAAAACTCCCCCCTCCTTCCTGTGAAAATTCTTTCACAAGTGCATCTCCAAGAACAAAACTAACCTCACAAGTTTTACATAGATCTACAGGAAAAATAGAGAAGAAAACATGTGCTAGAACACAAGATATTTGAAACTCAATTGGAATAATTTCCATGCATGTATTATTCATCATTATGTATAAACTTATAATACATCTTCAATAGAAAAATTCATGATCCTTAAGAGGCAGTTGGAATCCAAACATGTGGCAGGCTTAATTGGTATAAATTCCATCACTAGACATGATTGCTAGTTGTAACTCCTGAATGGGATCAATTAACTAAGTATAATTGATGGTAGGTGGACCATAATGGTGGAGTTAATTGGTGATGGAGGAAACATTAGTTGTCACTGTCAGTGCTCAAATCAACCCAGAATGCATGAAATCAAGGAGGGAGTCCTGGTTAACTAATTGCAACTCATGGTACGTAGCTAAAATTAGGGAAGATGGCGCATATGAGCCTAAAATCATGCAAGAGGGTGCATGCATGGATAATGAGGATGAAAAAAAAAGTATTGGATAATCAGGATGATGTTGAATTTTCACTAGGTGGTCAACAACATGATTTAAACATTAGAGAAAACAAAAGAATTCTTTATGTCTAATGTCTAGATGGGTATTATGTTCTAACACTTCCAATGCTTGTCACTATTCCTTATTTGTAAAACGTTACAATAATCTAGAATTGTGGCCATCTAGAGATTGTAAGGCCAAAAGCATTCCAATAATGAAATATTAATTTTCCCTTGAAGAATTTATGAAATATCACTCTCTGTACCTTTTTAGGATCTAGTGAAAATACAAGAGCAAGATTCTAAAAAAAAATAAGATCGATAGTTTTCTAAAGATCAAGAAGGCCATTCTTCTTAGCAGGAAAGAGGAAATACATGGAAAATGATGGCTTCTCGTATCCTTGGAGATAGGGAAGACATAGAATTTGACAGTCACCAACTCTCTTAATAATATATTTTTTAGTCTCATGGGATCTTTACACACAGTTTCATCACTAGGAAAATAAAAAGTATATGAGGATAATCTCTCTTTTCCACAGTAACCATTTTGATAAAAATGGTCAAAAGAACATATTTTTGTAATGCTAACCCTTATATCTTGTTTCTCATCTAATTTTGGATCATTAGCTTTTGATGATTTCCATCCTTCTCTTCTTGTCCTTTTGATGACAGTTACCAATGTCATAAGAACAACACTAGACTGGTATTGCATAGATGAGTGTTCATTCATCAACGAAATTGAAGACTTGAGTTATCCATCATGTGTTCAATGGTACCAAGCCCCATGTGTTCCATGTTTTTCATTCCAATGATAGTGTCTTCAACATTTTATTTAGATATAATTACTTGGTTAGTCATATCCACAACTGTAGCCTAAATATCATGTAAATTGTGAACATATCTATGAGTATGTTTATGGGCATCATAGACCATTATTGAGGGTTCATTTTCCACCTACCCTATAATCCGTGACACATTCTCTTGTGCTTTGTTTTTTCCAGTTCTTCCATCACCAACTGGCTCTATATTTTTATATGCATCCACTCCCCCAAGCAATAATGAGCAGTTATAGATTTCAACTCTTGGAAATATGTAGTAACCTTTGAGGAACACCATTCCTCTTGACCTCTAAATGGATACTCTTTCCAATGTTATCATCCTGAACATCTCCAATGACCCAAATTGTGTTTCAATCTCATCATTCATATGTACAAGGAAATCCTCGACCTTCAAATCTTTCTTGATAGCAATAGAAATACCTCTAGGGACCACCAAATTTATAACAAGAACTCCCATCTTTGCACAAGGGCATTTTCTTATTTTTTCGGTCTCACTAGTTGATGTAACATTATGGATGGTCTCATCTCTTTCTTTTTATTCTTTGAAGTATTTTTCCTTTAAATTTAGATGTTGGAATTCCACAAAAAAATTTATCGATGTTTTCATGAGATTCCAATGATCCTCCTTTACTTTTCTTTAAATTTATTTAGATACTCTTTTACTCCTTTTCTAAAGTTATTTAATTCTTCGCAAATGTCATGAAGTTTGGAAGACATTTTGTGCTTCTCATAGTCTAACAGAGTAAAACCCACTTTGATACCAATTAAATGAGACTTCAATATTTAAATTTTATAATTATTTATATATATTTTCAAATGAGTGACAATCAATGTATAGAAATACATGTAAATATGAATAGCAAAAAAGGGTATGACTATGAATAAATTACCATATATTAATATACAATATTACCCTAGCTGAATATATATATATATATACTATATATGTATATACATATATGTATATGTATATATGTATATATATATACATATATATATGTATATATATACATATACATATGTATATATATATATGTATATATATACATATGTATATATATACATATACATATGTATATGTATATATATACATATGTATATATATACATATATATATATACATATGTATATGTATATATATACATATATATATGTATATATATATACATATATACATATACATATATGTATATACATATATATATATATATATATATATATATATATATATATATATATACCTGAACTATAATACCTCTTTAAATTTTAAGGTACTAAATTAAATCTTAGCATAATCTATGTCATATTCATGAAGTATATTACATAAACTATGCTAAGTTTCAATTCAGTACCTTAAACTTTAAAGAGATCATGGCCAAAGTTGCTCATGAATGTAGGGTCCCCAATAAAAACAATGGAAAAGGGCATGCCATGTAACTTAAAAAACCGATCCATGAATATTTTGGCCATGACGGATGGTGTACGATCTACTACTATCATGATGAATAATTTATTGTCAACTTGTTGATTTCAAAATGATTAACTTTGTAACCAGCAAGCTTAACCTCCTACTAGGATCTACAGGAAGAAATGGGAATGATACCGTTGGGTTTTAATCCTAGAATTTTATGGGGTCATCATTTAGATGAATTCTAGATTAATATCATGATCTACGTAAAATATAAATCATATTTGTTTTTATTTTATGATTATTTAGCTTTCTATGTTTTTTTTAAAGATAAACCTAAACATAAATAAAACTACAAATACATGTAGAATTCTAAAAAATACAACGGAAATGTACTTATACAATTAATAATATAAAAAGGAAACTAGGAAATTTGTATATCAGAATAATATTATGATTGAAAGATTTGAAGTCAAGAAGACCATAAGGCTAAATATACATAGAAATTCTATAAAAATGAACTTGTATTAAAATATTTAATTTCATAGTACAACAATCAAGAATTGTCTTAATTACAACTCTTTTGGGAATCTGTGAAAACTAGGATTAGGAATTGTCCTCAATTATCAACAACATTAAGAACTTTGTTTTGTAAATTTTTTCCGTTACACCAAAACCTCTAGATGTTGGTAAACATATGAAACCAAGAACACAGTTCAATAATCCCAGTGTGGTGACTATTCCACATTATATTCCTAGAGTTGTGGCGGCTATAACTAATACTCTAACATCCCCCCTCCGATGTAGCTCAGGGGAATTGAACCTGGGACCTTAGCTATGATACCATGTAATGTTTGTTTTTACACCAAAACCTGCATATGTTGGTAAACATTTGAAACCAACCATATAGTACCATGATCCCAGTGTAGCACTTAGTCCACATTATACTCCGAGAGGTGCAACAATTATAGCGAATACTCCAACATGTTTGATGATAATGAAATAACAAAATACAAATATGGATTCTGATATAAAATCAACCACAGATTGGTACACCTTGTACACATTTTTTTTAATCCATCTACCTAAAAGAATGCTAATTAATATTTGCTTTTGGGATAAAATTACCAAATACTCATGAGTAGAACAATGATTCCTTTTCAATATAATTCAAGTTCCAACTATTTATTTTTTATAGTTATGAGGTGACTCCTGCTGTTAACAATGTTATAAGACTCAAATAAATTCAAAGTATGAAAATGAAAACAATGATTCCTTTTCAATATAATTCAAGTTCCAACTATTTATTTTTTACAGTTATGAGGTGACTCATGCTGTTAACAATGTTATAAGACTCAAATAAATTCGAAGTATGAAAATGAAAATAATTTATTGAACAAAAACTTGTAGCATTAGCATACCATAGCCTTGTAGACAACAACCTTGTCTCTCCATTTCATCTCCTTTTAATCCAATTTGAAAAACTAAGTAGATATTTATATAATTGTTTCTTTAGGGATTAGCGACATTAGAGGGGAAAATACACTGGATAACATTAAAGTAAAAGGTAAAATGAGATGGGAGAGATATCATAAAGAAAAGGGGTCCCACTCAATTCCATAATAAAGCATATCCGTAATTTAACCCAATGCTCAAAGTAGGAAATAACCGCCTTGTAACTCCCAAATTTCACTTCTTCAACCCAAAAATAGCCTTTGAATAATGTCACGATCATCGAATAAACCTTTAAACAATTCTCTTAAAGAATAACCATGCATTATTAAATATAAAACAAACAAGCCAATAATATATTGGACAAAAAGTATCAATCCACTAATTTGTTCCATGTTAAATATATACTAACAGTGGAATCATTAAGAGTAGTATTTGAAAAAAAAAAAAATTGGCATATGTCCTATGCATACCATATATCAATACCCAACGAGGCATACATTACATAATCTTCAAAAAGACATGGATGCATGTGAAGAACTCGCAAAAAAAGTTGACAAAGAATCCTTGGGATGTAATTCATCAAAAGAAGAAGTATGCCAAATAAATGGGTGGGCATTATGTTGGGTAGCATCCACTTTATTTTCTGTATGGACCTGTGATATTTGACTCTCGAAGGGTTCCTTCTCTTCATATACAAATCAAATTTGTAGTGTTGTTACACTACAAGGGAAAATCCTTCTACAAGAGTGTAACAACTCTAGAACTGAAAAACATTTTATTTTGAAAAAAACATTGATCTAATTTTATTATAAAGTTTTTAAGACCAAGGTGGTTAAGGATGACTATAATTAACTACTTTTATTTTTAATAAATTTAAAAGTGGAGACACTCATCCATAGGGGACTATTGAAGAGTGTTCATTGACCCACTAGGAGGAATGAAACTGATTACGATACAAGGAGACAAGTGGCAGCATCTTGAATAACTTATTAGCTGTTGCAGGAGGAAACTACCCTATATTTATGGTCATGACTCTCCAAAGGTGGGGGGAGTTGAGCAAGTGGCTCAATAAATGATATAACTGACCAAATACCTAGGAAAAGCTATGAGCCATCGAATGGAGGAGGAGGCTCACGATTATTCTTTTCCCTTGGGTTGGCTAGAAAGCTATCATAGTTTGAGCACACAAGGAAATTCGATGAGGGGTAGATAACTAAAGATTTCCAGAATGAGTTCATTTTCAATATTTATATAAAACATTCTTTTCAAAACAACTAATCACTTGAGATTTGTTAAATATCGATGAAATGAAATATACAGTTTAGGATTAAAAACAAGTTATGTTTCAGTTTTCCATTTCCCTGACCCCTATGTTAGTCATTCAGAGGACCTTTCTGTGTTCTAGGGTAGGTTGGCTTTTCTTGCATTTTTATTTAACCCTTAAAGGACAAACAAATTTATGTTCTGGTACTCCAAAATACTGATGCTTTAACACGACCAAATTCTTTTAAAAAAGAACAAGTATATTTCAGATAACAACAAACAAGCTGAGCCATCTCATGCAACTCTTGACAAGTAAGCATACACGACTGTTGCAGTCAGTAGTTCAACATTTAAATGTTGTTAGGTCCATGTACAGGTGGATACCCTTACATCCAAACATAAAACCAAGAGCACGGAAATTTTCTTTAAACCCTAGAAATCAAAAGTATTACAACATAAGCTGGAACGTAAGACTGTCGAAAAAAACTCCTTACCATAAACAAGTTTGCAATCACAGTTTTTTATAAAAGGAGTTTCGAACCAGGTTATCTAAACATCGAAATAACCTAACCTAGCTTCTATCATTTTAGAGTGATGTTATACATCTCAGGCTTGGGATAGATTCCCCACGGGTTCACATCAAACAGCTGCATCCAAATGACGTTTTCTCTACTAAAAAGCGTAACCATACGTAGTCAGAAGTTCTAACTTCTTAAAAACATTCCCTACCAAATATCATGACAGTGTTAATCCACTACATATTTCATCCATATAACCTTTTATTTATACAGTCCCATATTATACATTTTATCATCATACAAGAAACTAGAGTGTTCAACTACCTTTGCACACAAGTCAAACAATTGAAACTCTTACATGGCCAAAATTACACAGTTAATCAACAAGGAAAGCACTGTAAGTTCTTGGTAGTTGCATTTTTTATTTCCCAAACAGGCCGCAAGGGACCATCAACAAAATAACCAACCAACGAAACATACCATTTAAATATCCATCATAAACAATCCAAGGTCCATTCCAAGAATGGGACGAGTATATTCACAATGAAACTATTCATTGAAGGACTGAGACTAAACCCTCTTAAAACTTCAAGAATTATCCAAGTTCGTATGAATAACCCCAACCTAAATGCATGTTAAAATTTTACAAAGACGTGGACTCCAGCATAACTACCAAAGGCTGCGACAGGCCCATACATCTAACTCACCCCATAATGGTTAAAGTAAATACTATCTTCCTTTAACCCATGTTAACCACGGGTTGCAAATACTGAGATCTCCCATGGGGGACCAGGGGCTTACCAGGGTCGAGTTCCCTTCTTCTTTTCATCAAAACCTCTCCTCCTTCTTTGATACCTGGAGCTTGCTGCCACAAGAAAACCAAGAACCGGTCAGTAACTAGTTTAGATGCATGCAAACGACGACATAAAAACCCCGAAGTTTTGATAGGTTATGAATATTTTTACCTGGAAGGAGTTTTCACAAATCCTTCATGTGCATGCCGAGACCCAAGCTAAAGGCCGAAACCGAGGCCGAGGGCCGAGCCCACCGAGAACCAGAGAGCCGGAGGAAACAGACCTCAACATCCAAACAACAAAATGACAAGAAAAAATTTGATAAGGGAGTTAGGGTTCGAAGGATCCATGTGGCTGAGAGCATTAATGTGACTCAGATAGTCCAGACAATTGTAATCAAGACCTTGATATTCTACTCACACCCACAACCAATTCGAATCAGTATGAAGATCACCACCATCAATTCTCCAGTCATCATAAATGCCAAGACCCATGTGTTGAATTGAAAAGACTTTTCCCATCACACCGTAAACATTTCTTGGTTTCCCAAACCCCAGCTAGGGCTCGATTTATGGACTTAGCATAGTACCTTAACCTGTTCCAAAATCATTTGAGTGTTTAGGTGTGTGGACCATAGGATAAGATTATAGCAATACTATTAATAGTTTAGCCCATTGACATCAAAATTCTAAGATAGTGAACTCATAAAAGAAATAATAAGTGTAATGACCTTTGTGATATTTTCATTATTCACGTAGTATCAAATTCATGTTATTCAACGGTGCTTAAGATATCTCATAAAACCCTTTAGAATTAAAATAGGGTCTAGTACCTTAGGATACCTAGACAGAGACTTGACAATCATAACATTTTCTAAGCTTGAGTAACTAAACTGAATGTCGATAAGAAATCATACCATAGATGAAGAAATCCCTTATTCCATCGATGGATCTGTTCAAAGTATCAAGTGCACCATTAGCTTTGCAAGCTAAGTAAGCCCCAGGATCTCTCCTCAAAGAACCCCTATATCGAAAGAAACATAAGTACGATAGTTGAAATCAAAATACTTTAACATGCGTACTTAGGACATTCAAGATATAATTTACTTTCCAGTTATGCACCCCATTTTTTTATTTTTTTATTTTATGAATTTCTAGTTCTTTTCCGAAGATGTTACACAGAGGTTATAGTGGATGCTTGAGTCTCAAAAGAGCCTAAATATCCGTTTATAATGGAGGTCACTAGCGGAGGCGAGCAACCAAAGGTTTTAATGGATGAATTTTCTTCAGTGTGTTTCCTCATACACAATGCACCGGTGCATTTAAAACACGAACGCACCAGTTCCACCACACATAATATTTCATCGTGACCAGAACAATCGTCAAGCAAAAAAAACCTTAATTTTTGCAATCGATGCATTAAATAAATTAAATTGACCTGGTACATATATCCATCAATTTCATTGCTTTAGGACTAAATTTTTATATTTGAATTCCTATTGCGGTGGGTTTTATAGTATGGGCGGCCCTGGTGAGTCATTAACTCGGACGCACAATATTATGTTAAAAATATCGAAGAAAAAACACTTTTTCCAATTTGCTTTCAATTAAAAATAGCCCTGGTGTGTCCTATACTTAGCCACATCGAGGCAGTTTTTTATAAAAAACCCTACCTCACAGTGAAATGCATTTTAACCATATACAATGCTCTTGAACTCAACAACACTGGTGCCGGTCATCACCCCCTTAGAATCCTTGACATTTTTTCTTTACATGGACACATTGCCCATTCCTATTGGCTCCTCACTACAGTTTGATTTTTTCCAAATGGTGGGAAAATTTTCCAAATTTCCATACATTGCAACAATGGCTCCCAAAAGGATAAGTGAATATGTGTGTTTTAAATGTGTTCAACTTGCACTACAAAATGATGCATCCTGTAAATTTTACAGGGTGAACCATAAGCAGTGCAAGCCTAATGGATTGAAAGCACCGCACAAACGACACGTTATGGTTTTCGTAGCGCGTTGAACACCTTAATTTTTAAATAAAAAATATTAATTGTAAATCAATGCACATTTTAGGACAAAACACACCATTTACTAGTGCATGGACATGTCCCAAGGGAACCCTTAACACGCAATAAAATAAAATAAATACTACGGTGCACTGACATGTCTTAAGTGCACTGACATATGGGAAAAATATTTTTTTTAAATTATAAAATGTTGCACAGTTCCTTCAGTGAACAACATCGCACCATTTTGTCGATGCTTTTCCATGTAGCAAAAACACTACTTAACTGCAAAAAATTATGGGTACATCTAGGAAACATCAGCACACCATTAATGGTGCATTTGACATATTCTTGGCACTTTAGAAAAGGCAAATGTATAAGAAATTTCATACTGCTTCTAAAGAAATATAGTGCACTACCAATGGTGGGATAATTGGATCTAGATGTACCATGGAACTAAACATATTTTTAAAAGAATTACCATTCTATTCATTACACTAGTTTACTATACAGGGCCGAGGACGGTGCGTGCCTTTTTAAAATGCACTATATATGGTGCGTTACTATAAGTTAGTCACACAACTTGTGAAATTCATTTATTTTGAGAAGAAATTTATTGTTTTATTTTAATAAATCAAATATTTATTGTTTTTTATGTCTATTTATGACACTAATTGATGTTATATGTGTATCAGAGACATCAATGATGAGAGGCGGCTCAACAACAACAAGCATGAGTTGAACCATACGACTTCATGCGTGATTGGGAGTCACAAGAGAGGGATATGGATCTGTATCCTCACCCCATCACAACCCATACAAGAGACCTCTTTATGGTTGTAGGCCTCTTTAAGTTCTATCAGGAGGCTACAACCCTCAATGGGAACTAATCTTTGATGGAACATTTCATCTGTTATTGGGATCACGAGAGACAAACATTCACATCGGTCCCGACCAGTGGTTCAAGCCCTCTGAGGAGGACATTTATTTCATCACTAGGATATCTAGGAGAGGGGAGTATTTTCCCTAGTTCCCTGATGTCCCAATAGGTGTTGAGGAAAACATTTGACTCATATATTCTCATAGATATATCGCTACCGACATTGTAGATCCTAATAATTTTCAGGTGCATGGTAGACAACTCCGGATTGGTGCTTTTGGTGAAAAGGAGGTTAGGTGTCTCTCACTAACAGTTATGAGCATAACACACCTCACCACTAATGGAAATGCATTTATTTCCCTCTTTTATATTATGTAGATTCTTTAGTGCGGTCACCTAGATGTATTAGATGGTTCACCATTTTTTTACAATAGTTTTGTTTTTCTCTGGATCAATATCATGTAGTGCTTGATGGGAAGGCCAAATTCCCTTTTGCTTTAGAGCTTTATGTTTAGTTTTTGAGAGGATTTCGGCCATGAACCCATCATTTGTTTGTTTCCCTCCTAAGTCAATGATGGAGGTGTGTATGCACATGTGGGGAGAGATGATTCCCAAGATGGGGAAGCCCGATTTCTCGACATGGACCACAAAAAAGGTGTTAGAGATGTTTGTCAGTGAGGAGTACCATGCATTGGACCCTCTGCCATACTGGTACACTGGGATGGATTGAAGAGGATGTCCCAACATATTTTTCACCCAGGATGAGCCACTAGATGAGAGGTAATATCATCATTATGTTTAAATTAATCTAGTTTCATTTTATTCTCTTATTTATTGAAAATGAAATATATTCTAACATTTTGTTTAATTTATTTTATTGATTTTTTTAATGAAATTGTCTAAATTGTATTTCCTGTCTACTATATATTTTGCAGACATTGGCACATTTGGTCGGGAGGGGCCTTCTCCTGTTCTGTTCGATGAGGATATGCAGAAGGTTGATATTCCTACCTTTCATAGACATGACCCACAATGTAGGCCAGATGATAGGTATCGATAAGATGTGGTGGATAGGTTGTCGCATTTTTGGATTGACGAGCAGTCCATCCTGTACGAGTCTAGGAGATCATGCGATACCTCGAGCTGATAGAGTTATGGAGGATGGTTCCTTGTTATATGAGGTTTTTGATGCAGTATATCATTGGTGCATCCATCCTTCTAGATGCTCAGAGGCCATAGGATGACTCTACCACATTTGATCAGGACGACACTGATCCTCGACCTCCACGACCTCCTTCTCCTCCCCACCATGATAGATCCTCCACCACATATCATGATCCATATCCTCCTACTTCTCTAGCTCACCGTGATCCACACCCAGCTGACCCACCACCATCTTCTCCTCACCAACACGACCATCCACCATATCCCACTCCAACCATCGCCTAGGCCCAAGATACGACTGACAATGAAATGGATGAGATACATCCTTAAGTAGATTTTGGTATATATTCTGCTCTCTTTCATGTTATGTATCTTGGCTATGTTCCCTGGGTCTCTTCTATCTGAGGTGCTGATGATTTTGGATTTGTTGGAAGAGGTAGTGATGTCTCTGGTTCCAAAGGTGGACCAGATATCTCATAACAGTTATTAGACTAGAGATGTATATTTGGCATGTATCATCAGTTTGATATTATTGTTCACACACACACACAAATATATATATATATATATATATATATATATAGATAGATAGATAGATAGATAGATAGATAGATATAGATATAGATATAGATATAGCGAGAGAGAGAGAGAGAGAGACTCTATTTTTCAAATTGATTTTGATGTTCATTGATATATGGATGGTGATGTGTATGTTAGGTGATATTTGATTTGTATGTTAGATTATTTTAATTTTTTATGAGTATGTAAGATGGTGATTATAGATGTGTATGTTAGATGATTTTTATGTTTAGTAGGTGGTCACAATGATGATGGTACATTGATCACATTGTCATATTCTTTATTGTTTTTTATATATAGACTTATTTGTTTATGAACTCAATGGGACCTGAAATTATTTTATGATATTTATCTTCATATGTATGTTATATTTTGTTTGTGTCAATGAGTATGATTCATGTGTGCAATGCAATTTATTTTATATATTTCTATACTTATGTCGGTGTCTTTTATATAATTGAGCTATAATTATAATTACAAATCATGCAAAATCTCAGTTATATTTGCAAGTTACAATATTGGCTAGAATTACAATTTACAATCATTATTACAATTTCACAACTACAAATTACAATTACATTTACAATCACAACAAGAAATTACTAAATAGTTTCATAAATTACAAACTTCAAATTAGACAATCACAACTACAAATTTACAATTGCAATTTTCAATTACAGTTATAATTAGAAAGTTTCCTATAGTATGTATTATTTTCCATGGAGGAACTATCCTTTTATTTTGTAAAAGAAAAATATTGAAAATAATTATAGTTGATATTGTAATACTAGTCAAGTTATGTGTTTATTATGGTGCATTATATTTCTTCCTTAAAGCTTAAATATCATAAAAAATAAAATTGTGTTGAAAACATGCACTATTTGGGAACTTGAATGGATAAAATCACATAATTATAAAAATTAGTAATACAACATGGATAAAATCACATAATTATAAAAATTAGTAATACAACAAATAACACACTCACTTATATAAAATTAATAAAAATATACTCCTTACATTGACTAACGGTAGACTTGAGGATACTTGCCAATTGACTCGACCGAATAAACTTTAATAATTGGTCTTTTGAATATTGAAAATGCTTGAACTACTGAAGAACAAATGCATAACGACAAATGATAAACAAAAACGATCCAATGAACTACAGTTATATTTCATCTCACAAATCTTGTACCCCTAATTGAATCTACCCTAGAATCTTGTACCGCTAATTGAATCTACCCTAGCTCCATCAAGATCCTCGTCTCCTTGCCCAGGTCATTTGAAGCATCGAATTCCTTATATGTCTCCCAAATAATATTTCCTAATCATCTTCAGGTCTAGATTAATTTTGGAAGGAAATTAATTCGAGAAAGTTGGTTTTATTTATCTGTCATGTAAACCCAATCCGAAATAGGAACCCTGTGTCACCATTTGTTCAAATCTTGATCGTGATTTATCATTCTGTTCTGAAAACCCCAACCGAGATCGGGATTCCTGTTCACAAGTCATCGAATTCCAGATTTGTTTATTTTTCTGCTATGGAAGATTAAATGAGAGCGAAGCTCTGTTTGTTTAAGTATTCCAGACTGTTCCCTGGGATTATTCGACCTCTATCAAAATTAAAGCCCGGATCCTAGAATTATTATTTTCTTCTTCCAATCATTTCAACCGATCATACAACACACCCAGGTCGAGAGCTTTCAACATCTCATTCGACCTTGCATCAGCAATACAATACGCATGATGGATAGCTTAAACTCTGGGTTTAATTTACTCCTGCACTTCAAACCTATCGACAGCCATCCAAGACCCTTGACCAACGTAAGCATATTCATACTTCAGAACCCCGATGGTTAGATTGTGCAGACAGCGCTTGAGGGAATATTTCCCCTGTATACCTTACCTCTCAGAAGTTAAAGCTTGGGCAGGAATTAACGCTGCCATTCCTCCTACCGAATTGGTAGTGCTCTCCACTCATTTCAGTCGGTGGACAACCCATACTCACACTGTGTGTTGAATGCCATCCGTCGACTCCGTTTAAATTATGTAATGTTGCATTTTTCTTGTTTGGTAAATGCTAGATTATACCATATGGAATTTAATGTATGTCAAACGTGGAGAATTTATATGTATATATGAAGAGAGAATGTACATAACCATAACATATACAGCATGGGAGTGAAGTGCGCATATTCGAAGTATGCATAATCGAAGGAGGTAATAAATGTTTGTTAGATGGTATAATTGATTAGATTTTTCTAAATCATATATGCGTTAATATGGTAGAGTTAATATGTTTATATTCCCACACTTTAAAATCTAAATCGCTCATGTCGATACAATAAATATGTAGAAGGAATTAAAGGTTTAATTAACACCTATATACTTCTTAATATGCATAAGGTAATTAGAGGGAGTAAGACGTAAATGGTATATATATATAGGTGAGTTAATCACTTGAAAAGAGATTTCTCATTAAATTAGTTTGTGTTTACACATCTTGGATATACATTTATGTATGTGAGAAAATTTCTTGAAAATAGAATACTCGTTAAATTGGTATATGTTTATACACATTATAAATAAAATAATATATGTAAGCCATTTTACATTGGAAAAGACATAACTTGTTTAGTTATTATATATTCATATATTTGATTTGGAATTACATTGAAAAGAGACTACTTATTAAATTAGTATAACTTTACTGAGTTAACTACATTTGAGAAAATGATTACTTGTTAACTTAATATCCGTTTAAACGCCTTAGAAATAAAATAGTATATGCCAGCTATTGAAATTGGAAAGGATATGTCTTGTTAAGTTAATATAAATTCAGACATTTTCAATGGAATAAAATGTCTAAAATGGTCAAGATTGCATTTGTGGATGCATTAATGTTTGAAGAGGCTCACAAGTGTTTAACTAACATATATTAAACACCCTCAATGCATAAGATGTTTGAAAAGAATAATCACATATGTTAATATGATTATGTTTAAAACTTATATATTTATTCACCTTAATTTGCTTAAAATAGAAGCAGCAAGATGTATATGTTGATGTAATTACATTTAGGGATGACCTAGTGATAAGAAGTGGGGAAAATGCCCAATTAATCTATGCACATGAATTATAGATGTAAATATTAATATCTTAGCAGAATAACTTAATCAATGCATCTCTAGTGGTACTTAGGAATACATTATACCTAGGAGATCATTTTACTTTTTGTCAACTAGAATGCTTGATAAGTGGTGGTTATGTTTTTAATATAAATCACTGTGAATAACACCTAGTTAGATTTAGATGGTAAAGACGATACGAAAAAAAAAAATTATCACGCCTAAGCCAAGCGAAACTAAATCCTAGCATGACAATGTCGTTAAGGAGAATGAAGAAGTGCAAACTCGATGTGATGACAATGGTAAATAGAGAATTCTTATTTGGAAAAACCCACGGAAAGGATCAAATGAAGACGATTTTAGTAAAATGATGTATGGAGATGATTAACACAATTAACTGAACGTAATGCAGCTAAACCAAAAACATAGTCAACACTTGATGAAAATACGACTAGCCCGAGATGGAACTCTAGGAGGTTGAGAAAAACACATGTAGTATGACTTGATGAGTCTATCGAAGTGGTCCTAAGACAACAGGAATGATGAAATAATGTAAGAACATGATAAGCTCATTGACCTAAACATGATGTTAGTGATGAAAGGATTAGGAGTTCATGTTTAATGTGTTTGACTAAATCGATAAGTCACGTCACTTTCCTATCGAATTGAGAATCAATTTTGTTAGCAATTATGAAAATGGAAGAAGTATTATGAGGATATTGAATGATTTTTACATTGATTAGTAAGGATAGATAGTCTCCCTTGAACCAGTAACTCATAACTAACTACCAACGGTATCGTACTCAAGGATGTTTGATAATTATATCTTGCCTTGGAGGAAAGGATAGCCAAATGAATTTGAAACCTTGCTTGGATTTGTTGTGCAAAATGATGATTAGGTAATGATGGTATGGCTATAGAATGGATAACCTGTAGTTAAAATTGGATATCATGGATCTATGCAGATGAATTGTAGATATAGGAAATCTAGTTGGGACTAACAATTATTGAATGAATTATTGGATTGGCATTACACGAAATTATGATTGAGTTCCTGGTGATGTATTGGAACCATACTTGATGATCTAGAAAACTAATGATAAGAACCGCTAGTTCTTATGGCCATAATCGTCTGATAAAAATATATATATATATAAGAGAATGACAAGAAGATGAAAATGGGAAACTAAGGATAGCATCGAAACTACAAGAACAAAAGTTAACTTCGGGAAGAATTTCTAATAAGAGGGGGTGTATGTAATGCCCGCCTCGGTACATTGACTGACCGTAGACTTGAGGACACTTTCCAACTGACTTGACCGAATAAACTTTAGTAATTAGTCCTTTGAATATTGAAAATGCTTGAACTACTGAAGAACACATGACGATTTGAATGATGACAAATGATAAAAAAAAATGATGTAATGAATGACAGTTATAGAAATTGATGCTTTACTTAATAAATTAATCTCTGCTTAATGATTTGCGAATTTACGAAACAAATGATGACTGAATGTTAGATATGCTCAACTAACTGAAATAGAATGACTGAATGTTAGATATGCTCAACTCACTGAGATAGAATGACTGAATGTTAGATATGCTCGACTGATTGATATAGAATGATTGGATGTTAGATATGCTTGACTTATTGAGATAGAATGACTGAATGTTAGATATGCTCGACTGATTGAAATAGAATGACTGAATGTTAGATATGCTCGACTGATTGAGATAGAATGACTGAATGTTAGATATGCTCGACTGATTGAGATAGAATGATTGAATTTTAGATATGCTCGACTGCTTGAGATAGAATGACTGAATATTAGATATGCTTGACTGATTGAGATGGAATTACTAAATGTTAGATATGTTTGATTGATTGAGATAGAAATGATTAGATGAATGATAGATGAATGCTTGACTCATTGAGAAATGATGATGAAAGATGAAAATGATCTATAATGAAAATGATGAATGATCGACTGACTAAGAAATGATGATGAATGACGTAAATTCTTTATAATGAAAATGATGAATGCTCGACTGACTGAGAAATGATGACGAATGATGAGAATGCTTTATAATGAAAATGATGAATGCTCGACTGACTGAGAAATGATGATGAATGATGAAAATGCTTTATAATGAAAATGATGAATGTTTGACTGACTGAGACATCATGATAAATGATGAATAATTTGTATGCTCGACTAACTGAGATACTAGAATGAATGATGAAAATATTTTATAGTGCAGCACTACTAAAGTGCGCTTGAGTGTGTGCAGTGGCAGGTAAGACGATTTACCGACTGACCCACAATGGAATTATAGGGGTCATAAAAATGGAAAGAACACATAAGGGTACGATGACAAACTGTCGACCCTGAAATAGCAATCCACGCACAAGTAGGAATCCGTTTCAGCTCACCCGAGGAAGCATGTGTCGTACAGGAGAGGCCATAACGACTTAGTCCCGTACGATGAGTTGAGGGGGGCGCGATAAGGAGGACCTTATCCCTCGACACTCCTTAGTCTCCAAGAAAGCGTAGTTGGAAGGTCGTGGTAAAGATTCTCGATCGCTACGTAGTACTCCCCATAAGAAGAATGAAATGGAACTATCAGAAGGACCTGCTGAAGAGGTACCTACACAAGAACAAGAAGAAAGAAAAGAAATTGTTGAAAGGGCCCGCCGAAGAGGTACCTAGAAAAGAACAAGAAGAAAGAAAAGAAATTGTCAGAAGGGCCCGCCAAAGAGGTACCTACATAAGAACAAAGCAAGAAATAAATCAATTGTATAAATGAAAATTTCACATAAGATTTAAGAAATATTTTAATCCATTTTGTTTGGAAAAGAGGAAAAATAATTAAAAATAAAATACGAAATATTAATAAAAGAATTATTTGACTCTTACTTTTATTTTATGATTTTGAAAAAGAATTTAGATTAGATTGGAATTATTTTATGAAGAACTATTTTAATATTATTTTTATGATTTTCTTTATATATCTTTTTGAAAGAAGAAATTTGAAATGAGGTAAGTATTAATAAAAGAAATTACTTTTATTTTCACTTTATTATTTTGAAAAAGGAAAACTAGAAATGTGAACTCAATGAGAATTTGTAATAAAATAAATATTTTCTTTATTTGTACTCATTATACTTTTAACACTTTTGAAAAAGAAGAACTAGATTGGAATTTTAAATATTTTATTCCCTTTACTTATACTATATTATTTTTTAAAAACAAAAGATTCTAAATAAATTAGAAAATTTATTTAAATAAAATATTTCTTTTATAAAGGAAAAAGAAAAGAAAAGATTTGAAATGAATGAGAAAATATAATAAATAAAATATCTTCTTTTATTATAAAACGAAAAGAAAAGAAAATTTAGAATGAACATGTGTCTTTCTACAACAACTATATTTGAGAAGTCAAACACAACTAGGACTCCCTTAAAGACCACTACACGTACCTTGCACTGATTTAGGGAATTTGGTGCATACTTAAGATAGAAAGAGACACTTGTAACTTGAGAATAAATATTAATAAAATACTAAATAAAATAAATTATGCGCATGTGACGACACATGGAACAAAGACTTTTCTAACTTGAGAATAAATAGTAATAAAATATTAAATTAAATAAATTATGTGCATGTGAGGACACGTGGCACACAAGCTTTTGTAACTTGAGAATAAATAGTAATAAAATAGTAAATTAAATAAATTATGTGCATGTTAGGACACATGGCACATAGACTGTTGTTATAAAAGAAGGGAGGAGAAGGAGAAAATGATATCTCTTGCTCCCTAGTGCAGGATGGGCACCAGAATCGAGAATTGATCTTGTGGTTTTTGTGAGTTGGGCTTAGCTAGACCGGGGATTAGGAGATCCTAGCGGGAATCTTGCTAGTGTGTTTGTACGACCCCAAAATTATCGTGGCTTCGGGGTGAAGGAGAGTAACCCCTATATGGTAGGGTGGTCAACCGAGAGGTCTTCGGTAACTCGGGAGTTCGGATGGCTGGATCAAGAAACAAAGGATGTCAGCTACAACCACCTTCAACCTTCAGAAATCAGGTATATGGTTCCATTTTATGTACAGTTTGAGTTTTAGCATTTTATTTACGATTCTTGATCCATATGGATATCGGTGGCCACCCACCTATTCCACTGGCTCAAAACATTTTCCCATTTTGCCAATTTTCTAGTAATATTTCTACATTTTTTCGAGTCCAAAACTTTTGGGGCTGTTTTGAGGCCCTAAATGACTTTTTTGGGGAAATCTTGGTCCATTGGATCCCACCTATGTTATCATCCTCGGCATAGTCCTGGGATAGATATTTCCAATGGGATACCAAGCACCCCAAACGAAGATCGTATGCAAAAGTTATGACCCTGGGAAGTTGATTGTTCAACTAACCACCTTGGGGCTGCAAACTTTATGACGGTTTATCTTCTAGGGTTACGCTTTTGGATGTTTGGGATTCTTTCCCTCATACTTACGATAAATAGGCCTTTCGGCCTCTCTTTGTATCGATCTTGGCACGAATGAGCACATCGTCCACATCTCTTCTCAGAGGTAGCTACTACCATTCTAGCTGTTGTATTTACAGTCTATTCTATTTCCGATTTTAAAAAAATATGTGTTTACTGTATCGTTGTGTTTCTTTCCATATATCTATGTATGTGAATATATATCTTTGTATATGATTCTGTATATGCTATCTTTCGTTTCGTCCCCACACAAATCTGGATCAATGGTACAAGAAATTACTAACTAGTTTCCGAAATTACAAACTACAAATTAGACAATCACAACTACAAATTTACAATTGCAATTTTAAATTCCAGTTACACTTAGAACTTCAAGTTATAATTAGAAAGATTCCTATAGTATGTATTCTTTTCCATGGAGGAACTATCCTTTTATTTTGTAAAAGAAAAATATTGAAAATAATTATAGCTGATATTGTAATACTAGTCAAGTTATGTGTTTATTATGGTGCATTATTTTTCTTCCTTAAATCTGTATTCCTTTTAAATATCATAAAAAATAAAATTGTGTTGGAAACATGCACTATTCGGGAACTTGAATGGATAAAATCACATAATTATAAAAATTAGTAATACAACAAACAACACACTCACTTATATAAAATTAATAAAAAGATACTCTTTATAGACGTTTATCTCATATCTGTAATGTCCGCCTGAGTACATTGACTAACCTTAGACTTGAGGACACTTTCTAACTTACTCGACTGAATAAACTTTAGTAATTGGTCCTTTGAATATTGAAAATGCTTGAACTACTGAAGAACACATGACAATTTACATGACGACAAATGATAAACAAAAACGATGCAATAAACGACAGTTATATTTCATCTCACAGATCTTGTACCGATCTTGTACCGCTGATTGAATCTACCCTAGCTCCATCAAGATCCTCGTCTCCTTTGCCCAGCTTATTTTGAAGCATCGAATTCCTTATATGTCTCCCAAATAATATTTCCTTATCATCTTCAAGTCTATATTAATTTTGGAAGGAAATTAATTCGAGAAAGTTGGTTTTATTTCTCTGTCATGTAAACCCAATCCGAAATCGGAACCCTGTGTCATCATTTGTTAAAATCTTAATCGTGATTTATCCTTCTGTTCTGAAAACCCCAACCGCGATCGGGATTCCTGTTCACAAGTCATCGAATTCCATATTTGTTTATTTTTCTGCTATGGAAGATTAAATTAGAGTGAAGCTCTGTTTCTTTAAGTATTCCAGACTGCATTTTTCCTTTCCCTAGGATTATTCGACCTCTATCAAAATTAAAGCCCAGATCCTGGAATTATTATTTTCTGCTTTCAATCATTTCAACCCATCATACAACACACCCAGGTCGAGAGCTTCAAATCTGAACCTTCGACAATTGATTGCTGTGGGAATTTAACTGGGTTTAATTTACTCCTGCACTTCAAACCTATCGACAGCCATCCGAGAACCTTGACCAACGTAAGCATATTCATACTTCATAACCCCGATGGTTAGATTGTGCAGACAGCGTTTGAGGAAAGATTTCCCCTATATACCTTGCCTCTCAGAAGTTAAAGTTTGGGCAGGAATTAACGCTGCCATTCCTCCTACCGAATTGGTAGTGCTCTCCACTCATTTCAGTCGGTGGACAACGCACACTCACACTGTGTGTTGGCTGCCATGCATCGAGTCCGTTTAAATTATGTTATGTTGCATTTTTCTTGTTTGGTAAATGCTAGATTATACCCTATGGAATTTAATGTATGTCAAATGTGGAGAATTTATATGTATATATGAAGACAGAATGTACATAACCATAACATATACAGCATGGGAGTGAAGTGCGCATATTCGAAGTATGCATAATCGAAGGAGGTAATAAATGTTTGTTAGATGGTATAATTGTTTAGATTTTTCTAAATCATATATGCGTTGCTTTTGTTTTGGTAGAGTTAATATGTCTATATTCCCACACTTTAAAATATAAATCGCTCATGTCAATACAATAAATATGTAGAAGGAATTAAAGGTTTAATTAACACCTATATACTTCTTAATATGCATAAGGTAATTAGAGGGAGTAAGACGTAAATGGTATATATATATAGGTGAGTTAATCACTTTAATAGAGATTTCTCGTTAAATTAGTTTGTGTTTACACATCTTGGATATAAATTTATATATGTGAGAAAATTTCTTGAAAATGGAATATAAATTGGTGGTATATGTTTATACACCTTTGAAATAAAAAATATATGTAAGCCTTTTTACATTGGAAAAGACATAACTCGTTTAGTTATTATATATTCATATATTTGATTTGGAATTACATTTAGTTATTATATATTCATGTATTTGATTTGGAATTACATTGAAAAGAGATTACTTATTAAATTAGTATACCTTTATAAACCTTAGATGTAAATTTGTGTGTGTGAGTTAATTACATTTGAGAAGATGATTACTTGTTAAATTAATTGTTTAAACACCTTAGAAATAAAATAGTATATGCGAGCTATTGAAATTGGAAAGGATGTCTTGTTAAGTTAATATATATTCAAACATTTTCAATGGAATAAAATGTCTAAAATGGTCATTTGTGGATGCATTAATGTTTGAAGAGGTTTACAAGTGTTTAACTAACATATATTAAACACCCTTAATGCATAATATGTTTGGAAAAGAATAGTCACATATGTGAATATGATTATGTTTAACACTTATATATGTATTCACCTTAATTTTCTTAAAATAGAAGGAGCAAGATGTATATGTTGATGTAATTACACTTAGGGATGACCTAGTGATAAGAAGTGGGAAAATTGCCCAATTAATCTATGCACATGAATTAATTATGTACATGAATTATAGATGTAAATATTAAGATCTTTGTAGAATAACTTAATCAATGCATCTCTAGTAGTACTTAGGAATACATTATATCTAGGAGATCATTTTACTTTTTATCAACTAGAATGATTGATAAGTGGTGGTTATGTTTTTAATATAAATCACTGTGAATAACACCTAGTTAGATTTAGATGGTAAAGACGATACAAAAAAAAATTAACATGCCTAAGCCGAGCGAAACTAAATCCTAGCATGACAATGTCCTTAAGGAGAATGAAGAAATGTAAACTCGATGTGACCATGACAATGGTCAATAGAGAGTTCTTATTTGGGAAAACCCACGGAAAGGATCAAATGAAGACGATTTTAGTAAAACGATGTATGGAGATGATCAACACAATGAACTGAACGTAATGTAGCTAAACCAAGAACATAATCAACACTTGATGAAAATACGACTAGGCCGAGATGGAACTCTAGGAGGTTGAGAAAAACACACGTAGTACGATTTGATGAGTTTGTCGAAGTGGTCCTATGACGACAGGAATGATGAAATAAGGTAAGAACATGATAAGCTCATTGACCTAGACATGATGTTAGTGATGAAAGGATTAGGAGTTAATGTTTAATGTGTTCGACTAAATCGCTAAGTCACGACACTTTCCTATCGAATTGAGAATCACTTTTGTTAGCAATTATGAAATTGGAAAAAGTCTTATGAGGATATTGAATGATTTTTACATTGATTAGTAAGGGTAGATAGTCTCCCTAGAACCAGTAACTTGTAACTAACTGCCAACAATATCGTACTCAAGGATGTTTGATGTTTATATCTCTCCTTGGAGGAAAGGATAAGCAAATGAATTTGAAACCTTGCTTGGATTTGTTGTGCAAAATGATGATTAGGTAACGATGGTATGGCTATAGATGCAGGATAACCTGTAGTTAAAATTGGATATCACGGATTTGCATAGATGAGTTGTAGATATACGAAATCTAGTTGGGACTAACAATTATTGAATGAATTATTGATTGGCATTACACGAAATTATGATTGAGTTCCTGGTGATGTATTGGAACCATACTTGATGATCTAGAAAACTAATGATAAGAACCGCTAGTTCTTATGGCCACAATCGTATGAGAAAAAAAATATATATATAAGAGAATGACAAGAAGATGAAAATGGGAAACTAAGGAAAAACCTAGCATCGAAACTACAAGAACAAAAGTTAACTTCGGGACGAAGTTCTAATAAGAGGGGGTGTATGTAATGCGATCCTCAGTACATTGACTGACCGTAGACTTGAGGACACTTGCCAACTGACTCAACCAAATAAAATTTTGTAATTGGTCCTTTGAATATTGAAAATGCTTGAACTACTGAAGAACACATGACGATTTGCATGACGACAAATGATAAAAAAAACGACGCAATGAACGACAGTTATAGAAATTGATGCTTTACTGAATAAATGAACCTCTTCTTAATGATTTGCAAATTTACGAAACGAATGATGACTGAATGTTGGATATGCTCAACTGACTGAGATAGAATCACTGAATGTTAGATATGCTCGACTGATTGAGATAGAATGATTGAATGTTAGATATGCTTGACTTATTGAGATAGAATGACTGAATGTTAGATATGCTCGATTGATTGAGATAGAATGAATGAATGTTAGATATGCTCGACGTATTGAGATAGAATGACTGAATGTTAGATATGCTCGACTAATTGAGATAGAATGACTGAATGTTAGATATGCTCGACTGATTGAGATATAATGACTAAATATTAGATATGCTTGACTGATTGAGATGGAATGACTGAATGTTAGATATGCTTGATTGATTGAGATAGAAATGATTAGATGAATGATAGATGAATGCTTGACTGACTGAGAAATGATGATGAATGATGTAAATTCTTTATAATGAATGCTTGACTGATTGAGAAATGATGACAAATGATGAAAATGCTTTATAATGAAAATGATCAATGCTCGACTGACCGAGAAATGATGATGAATGGTGAGAATGCTTTATAATGAAAATGATGAATGTTCGACTGACTGCGACATTATGATAAATGATGAATCATTTGTATGCTCGACTGACTAAGATACTAGAATGAATGATGAAAATATTTTATAGTGAAGCGCTACTAAAGTGCGCTTGAGTGTGTGGAGTGGCAGGTAAGACGATTTACCCACTGACCCACAATGGAATTATAGGGGTTGTAAAAACAGAAAGAACACATAGGGGTACAACGACAGACTGTCGACCCTAAAATAACAATCCACACACGGGTAGGAAGCCGTTTCAGCTCACTCAGGGAAGCGTGTGTCGTACGGGTGAGGCCATAATGATTTGGTCATGTACGATGAGTTGAGGGGTGTGCGATAAGGAGGACCTTATCCCTTAGCATCCCTTAGTCTCCAAGAAAGTTTAGTTGGAAGGTCGTGGTAAAGATTCCCGATTGCTACATAGTACCCCCCATAAGAAGAATGAAATGGAACTATCAGAATGACCCGCCAAAGAGGTACCTAGACAAGAACAAGAAGAAAGAAAAGAAATTGTCGGAAGGGCTCACCGAAGAGGTACCTAGAAAAGAACAAGAAGAAAGAAAAGAAATTGTCGGAAGGGCCCGCCAAAGAGGTACCTAGACAAGAATAGAGGAAGAAATAAATCAATTGTATAAATGGAAATTGCACATAATATTTAAGAAATATTTTAATCCATGTTGTTTTGAGAAGAGGAAAAAGAATTAGAAATAAAATATGAAATATTAATAAAAGAATTAGACTCTTACTTTTATTTTATGATTTTGAAAAAGAATTTAGATTAGATTGGAATTATTTTATGAAGAAATATTTTAAAATTATTTTTATGATTTTCTTTATATATCTTTTTGAAAGAAGAAATTTGAAATGAAGTAAATATTAATAAAAGAAATTACTTTTATTTTCATTTTATTATTTTGAAAAAGGAAAACTATAAATGTGAGCTAAATGAGAATTTGTAATAAAATAAAATAAAAAATTATTTGTACTCATTATACTTTTAACACTTTTGAAAAAGAAGAACTAGAATGGAATTTTAAATATTTTATTCCCTTTACTTATACTATATTATTTTTTAAAAAGAAAAGATTCTAAATAAATTAGAAATTTTATTTAAATAAAATATTTCTTTTATAAAGGAAAAAGAAAAGAAAAGACTTGAAACGAATGAGAAAATATATTAAATAAAATATCTTCTTTTATTATAAAAGGAAAAGAAAAAAAAAATAGAATGAACATGTGTCTTTCTACAACAACTATATTTGAGAAGTCAAATACAACTAGAACTCCCTTAAAGACCACTACACCTACCTTGCACTGATTTAGGGAATTTGGTGCACACTTAAGAGAGGAAGAGACACTTGTAACTTGAGAATAAATAGTAATAAAATACTAAATTAAATAAATTATGTGCATGTGAGAACACATGGCACAAAGACTTTTTTAACTTGAGAATAAATAGTAATAAAATATTAAATTAAATAAATTATGTGCATGTGAGGACACATGGCACACGGAATTTTGTAACTTGAGAATAAATAGTAATAAAATAGTAAATTAAATCAATTATGTGCATGTGAGGACACATGGCACACAGACTTTTGTTATAAAAGAAGGGAGGAGAATGAGAAAATGATATCTCTTGCTCCCTAGTGCTAGATGGGCACCCGAATCGAGAATTGATCTTATGGTTTTTGTGAGTTGGGCTTAGGTAGACCAGGGATTGGGAGATCCCAACGGGAAGCTTGCTAGTGTGTTCGTACGACCCCAACATGCTCGTGGGTTCAGGGTAAAGGAGAGTAACCTCGATCGAGAGGTCTTCGGTAAATCAGGAGTTCAGATGGATGAATCAAGCAGCAAGGGATGTCAGCTACAACCACCTTCAACCTTCGAAAATCAGGTATATGGTTCCATTTTATGTACAGTTTGAGTTTTAGCATTTTATTTACGGTTCTTTATCCAGATGGATGTCAATGGCCACCCACCTATTCCACTGGCTCAAAACACTTTCCCATTTTGCCAATTTTCTAGTAATATTTCTACAGTTTTTCGAGTCCCAAACTTCCAGGGCCGTTTTGAGGCCCTAAACAACGTTTTTTGGGAAATCTTGGTCAAATTAATCTCATCTATTTAGTAGGCGTTGGCGTAGTCTTCAGATATATCTTTCCAATGGGCTACCGAGCGCCCCAAACAGAGATCGTATGCAAAAGCTATGACCCTGGGAAGTTAACTGTTCAACTAACCACCTTGGGGCTGTAAAGTTTATGATGGTTTATCTTCTAGGGTTAGGTTTTTGGATGTTTTGGATTCTTTCCTTCATGCTTATGATAAATAGGCCTTTCAGCCTCTCTTTTATGGATCTTGGCACGAATGAGCACAACGGCCACATCTCTTCTTAGAGATAGCTACTACCATTCTAGCTGTTGTATTTATAGTCTGTTCTATTTATGATATTTAATATAATATGTATTTACCATATCACTGTGTTTCTTGCCATATATCTGTGTATGTGAATATATATCTCTGTATATGCTATCTTTTGTTTCGTCCCCACACAAATCTAGATCAGTGGTATAAGAGCAATCTGCTCTTTGATTGTCTCTCGCCATCCCAAATGACCTCCCATGGCGGATGAAGAGAGAGACGACGAAGCAAGAGATCCTATCAAGTGGTTGCTTGAGGAATCCCTCACACGATAGAGGAATGAGATAATGGATAATTTCCCCTAAATCCTTTGACGCATGCCAACGACAAAAGATACACCTTCAACGAGCAACCGTTTCAGAGATGTGACTCCCTTCAAGGTACAAGTTAATTTTTATATCCCTTTATTTGAAGGCCAGATCGATGTCGATGCCCTAGATAAATGGTTGAATCTACTAGAAGGGTATTTCTCTATCCACAATTTTTTCGATAGGGAAAATATCGTCTTTGCGCTCCTCAAGGCTTTCCCCCATGTCAAAAATTGGTGGGAAACTTATTGTGAGGAAAAATCATCAAACAAGTTTGGATTGTTTGATTACGATCCCACTTGGGCCTCTTTCATAGATGTCATTAAGGAACAATATTACCCTATGGGAAACTATGATGACCAGTACAAAAAATGGACCACTCTGTATCAAGAGAGGGACCAAACGGTGTCGAAGTACACCAAGAAATTCCATACCTTGCGCACAAAGCTAGGTATCAAGGACTCCGAGCGGCACCTAGTACTGAAATATCTTAATGGCCTACATCAGTACATACAAACAGAGATGGATTTCCTAGAAATCTCTTCACTCGGATCCGCCTATCGATATGTTATCAAAATTGAGCAGAAATTTCAGCAAAAGAACAAGCGTGACTTTGGACCTGTATAGAAGCAGTGAAAGGGAAACTCCGACTCGCAAAACACAGGGAAGGGAAAGGACAACAAGTCCCAACCACAAGCAAAGAAGGGTAACGAAAAGACAAAGAAGGACATCGGGAAGTGGTGCGATTTCCACAAAATCCCCTAACACAACACTATAAATTGAGTAGAAATTTCTGCAACTCCATTATGATATGTTGTCAAAATTGAGCAGAAATTTCAGCAAGAGAACAAGCGTGACTTCGGACCTGCGTAGAAGTAGGGAAAGGGAAACTCTGACTCGCAAAACACGAATCAAGGAAAGGACAACCAGTCCCAACCACAAGCGAAGAAGGGTAACAAAAAGACAAAGAAGGACATCAAGAAGTGGTGCGAGTTCCACAAAATCCCCTGGCACAACACTAATGAATGTTGCTCAAAACAGTCATCGGTTTATGTCAACCACTCGCCAAAAATTTCTTACCACACATCCTTCCACTGATGATGTTTGTTGATCTCTTTCTCAGTCTGACATTGTTGCAGAGCACCATTGAACTATGGATTTCCCATCTCGGATATGAGGTTCCCTATCAAACCTCATCTCTTCCCTTCGTAGTGAGGTCTTGATGCATGCACCGACCCCATCATGCTCACCTTTGCTGTGCCCGGTCTCAAAATAGTTCGAGATATGTGGCACACTATAAGTCTTATGCAAAATACTCATCCATTGGAATAATCAGGCATTTTTGAACTAGCCCGCAGAACCATCCGACCATATCTAATGCTAATCCATCTGTATATCTCTCTCCTTCAACTGATCATAGAAAATTCGAAAACAATGTTGCACATAATGCAGATCATGGTTTCCATCATCACTTGCGTAAAAGTTTGTCTCCTTAAGTATTATCCTCTTGTCATTGCTGCTCTTTGGCCCATGCCTATACATAATATGTACCATGATGCTGACTTAGTCTGAATGGTAGTATTGAATCTAGATTTCATTTTGTGGCTGAAGGGTGTAATTTTCTGCAAAATACACAATTGACACTATGGTTCCAACAGGAAATGTGTCCCTACATTTTCTACACTACTCATATTGCCATCGCGCTACATGCACATGTTGAACATACTATGTTTTCTCATAGAAGTCCGTCAAGAAGTCACATATCGATACCTGTTACCTTGAAAACAAGGGAAATATTACAATGTGGCCTTTGGAAAAATGTATATGTCATAAATTGAACGTGTAATATGAAAATTATGCAATATTCATTTGTACCTGTGACTTCACTAATGCAATATTTTTACTTCCCCTGGCACTATCTAATTGATAGGTTATGTACTTAAAGCTCTGCATCTCCACGCCCATCCTGCCAAATTCGTGCTCCTTGCTTCCATGAATGCAACGGTTCAAAAGAGAAAACCCACTGCACCTAGAACATGTCCCATATAGACATGATTTTTCATAATATTTTTGTCCTTCGGGCCTTGGACACATGATGTTGTGGATAAATTCTCTTGATGCATTCGGTGGTAGTATGGATCCATTGCAGCCTTGCACAATGTTAGTAAGCAAATCACAAAATATATGTGTATATGTGTCATAATAATATTCATATTCTACGTGGTATCTACAACAGCAGGTGTTCCAATCAATGCATATACGAACATACCATGGTTTTCATTTCTCAAAGGACCTTTGGCCCAGGTTCAATTGTGTGTGCTCATTCTTGAATCTCTCATAGAGTTCAGTCTATGTGGTGTCAAGGAAGTGTTTAACATGGGGTTCACGTTTAGTAGAACCTTTTCTCATCTTTAGCACGTCTCTTTGGTTTGATGAAGGTCTAGTATTCTCATGCCAAAAAAATTGTACTAACTCTTTAATAGCATCAATTAGATTCCTATTTGCATGAGGCAACCTACCAACAAAATCCCAACAATCGTTTCCACCCGAAGTGTCAATATTTTCTCTTATAACAGAGTACTTTTTAATAGTTTTTCTATTTAATTTGAGTATGTGAGAAGTGTGTGATAGCAAGCGACGTTGCCTTGTGGACTTGCTTACAGTTGATTCTGCTAAAACAAGACGAGCCGCACAAAGGTATTTTGTACGAGACGTCTTCCCAATCGCATTAAATGCAGATTGGATATTTCTAACAATATGACTACTAGCCTCTAAATTTTAACCATCTTTATGCCCAAAATTCTCCTAACAATAGCTAAATAACGTGACTTTAACAAACATAGCAATAATTGACATTTACCTACATCACCTTTGGATTCAAAATATTCTTTGACAATTTTGTTGCATTGCCATTCGACAGTGCATTTTGGAAACTTACCTTCAAGCCCCGACATAACACTTTCATCCACATGAATACGTATAGGAGTTCTTCTTCTTGCACTGGACAGTCGAGGTAGGGCGGGTGGACATGAGACATGAATACTAGAGCTTGTTTGTTGTGGTGCTTCATTCATAGATTGGGCCATAATGGGAGTGTGGTCGACATGGTTGTGGTATTCTTGGGGAGATTTCAAATTAAGCAAGGTTGTATGTCCATCTCTACACATGCAACATCTCCAAAAATTCCTATGTTGTGAGGAACTTCAGCATGACTCATTGATGGATTGTTGGTTGGAGATTGTGTTGATGTTGGAATTTGAGTTGGGTCCATTGGACACGACCGCTTACCTGTGGTTCTGAACAAGAGGTTGTCATTTCAACAACTGTGTTAGGATCAATGACAGGATCTAGGGCAATGATAGGACCATGTCTCAATCTTTCCATTCCCAACCTGGCCTTTTCTCTTAAGTCATTGACCTTTTCAATGGGAAGATTCCTTCTATATTTTTTGTTGCATTGCGTGAGTTTCCCATCTCCAAAAGTCTCTTTAACAAAAATATCAGGCCTACCCCTGCAAAAGAAACAACAAATAAGATATTAGTGCCATTATACATTGAACTTGACACATTCCAACATAACTTACCACTTTACAAATTAACACATACAACTACAAACTATGTTGGTTTATTTGTGTTCGAATAAACATCATTATCCCTTACAATTCCAATCAATATAGATGATGGTTGGTCAAGTGTAGAGTGGATAAACTAGTGTCTTGCCTAGCCACGAAGTCATAAAAATGATGGTAGTAACACCGTACAACAGAGATGGCTAGAGATTCCTTGGGAATAGTTTGATAGTTTTTCTACATCAAATAAGGTAAAGAGAATAATTTTACTAATTACACAATGAGGAGGCTGCAAATTCCCCCAAGGAATTCTTATTGGTTTACATCATATTTTTCACCTTAATTAGTTGCATTTTTTGCTTTCTCCCTTAATGTTATCAATTCTAAATTTTGCACCTAGTTTGATTGCTTTGTCTTCATAATGGAGTGGTATATCCTTCCATTTGAGGCAATGTCCTTTACCATCATAAATTACTAGGTTATATAACACCTTAAGGAGTTGAAGAAACAAAAACAAACTATTTCCTTATCTATAAACCTTGTGATGATAGAATGTGATTTTGAGTTTAAAATACCCATGGTTGAATTCAACAATGCATCACAATAGAATGAATGTATACTTTGTATTGTGCAAAACCTTCAGGAGGATGCAAAGGTTTCTAACAAGGATCATGGTCTTGGGAAGGGTGATTAGGGGGAATATAATTTGACCTTTCAATGTGCAATATCTAGGGTAGGGAGGTGTTGGAAAGTGGCGAACTAGGGACTATACCAATGATCATGTTGGATAGAGCATGAAGTGGGAAAGTCTTGGTTTTTGGAAAAAAATCATTATTAAAGTTGAGGGGATATTGTAAGGACAGTAAATATGGATGAATATTATCATATTTGAATTCATAGAGAAAGGAAAGGTGCATATACTTACAGATATCCTCCTTCCATACAATGGTATTCAATAAGAAATAAGAGAGTTGAGGTTTTGTGGATGAGTTGAAGTGAGTGTGTAGTATTTTTTGCTAGCATAATATGAGGTGAAAAGAACAAAATTAACTTGGGAACTAATTACACAATGAGGAGGTTGCATACTTCATCTTGTCTAGTGTTAAAATGAGTTTTTTTAGATGTGAACTTGGGAATTCTTCTTGTCAAATTCATTGTTGTCTATGCATGGATATTGTTGTAGGTATATGATAAAAACAAAAAGGCATGGGAGAATCTCAAATCTTGTGAATGAAAAGAATTATTTACAATTCACCTTACCTATAGAAATGATCTCCACTTGCAATGGAAACTGGTAGCTTGAATGTATCCACTAGATTCCAAGATGACTAAAGATGTTTGTTAGATTACAAGGGTTATTTTGTATCCAATAGATCAATGAGTGTCCAAAATATCAATGAGTGTGAGCCAATAAGAAACCTGTAAGAGCTTGAAACCCGCAAAAGAAATGAAACCCGTGTTTTTGGTAGAATTCCCAGGAAATAGAGAACTCTGTATTTTTAACTAGTAACAAGCACGCGCACGTGTGCTTAAATGAGCGCACGCATCTTTGTAGCATGTACACATCACTAGAGCGCATTAGTACGCGCCCTTGTATAACATTTACACCATTTATTCCCCAAAATTTACACCATTTAATGCCAAACCTTCCCACACTTCGAAAATATTTGCATAAATTGGACTCGGTGATGAAGTTTGAAGGGTGGGTCTTAATTTTTATTAGAAGGTCTTACTCTTTGTGTCTTGACACATTTGATAATTTATGGTTGTCTATGCGCCTTGACGCAATTTATATTGTAAGGTGAGGATGTGCATGCTTAATAATCCTTATTTATGACTATGCGATGAGGATTTAAATGGAAGAGGATGTAAATACATGTTATTTTTATACGTATTTTGAGAGCGAATGTCGAAGAGAAACGTGGTGATAAACCAAATATGTTTGGAAGCATGGAGGGAGGTTACATGATCATGATCATGCCACCCATCAAATTGAAGACAATTCCTGAGCCAAAAATTGTTTTTTTAAATTTTATTAATAACCATTGTCGTACTTTGGTCCAAATGTTTTTTCTAGGCCATTGTTTCTCCATATTGTGTGCCTACTGCCACCTCTCTATATCAATGCATAAATCAACCTCTACTTTGTTTATGGTTATAGTTGCATACCATTATTTGTAGTTGAATGCCATTGAGTGTTGTTTAGAGTTTTTGTGAGTCTGTGAGATTCATGCAATAAATGAAGTCTTGTAGAGGAGGAATCATCAAAGAGGCAATTTGAATTTCATTTTGACAAAAAACATATTTTATAAAGATCAAATTCCATGAATGCATCCTCATACTACCATGCAAGACCATGGATATGTTGAAAAGCATTGAACATCATCGAAGAATGAAAACAGGTTCCTCGAGATCTTATTGAAGCATACAGAGCTCAATTGAATTCCACTTGGGCCTTAATTGAAAATTCTAGACCTCAAGCGTCATCAATAAAACATAGAATCCATGACACTATCCCTCTACAAGGAGTCTTTTGCATATGAATTCAATATTGTTGCCATTAAAATGTCTTAGGAATCAAGGATTTATCTTAGCTCCTTAACCATGGCTAGTGGAGGGAAACAAGAACCTCCAACACTAACTCTTGCTTCTTAGGCACAAACACCATGAATGAGTCCCTGGACTACCACATATGAAATCTATAGGGTATTAGTCAACTTCAAGTGTGTTATGTGTGCGATGACTAGGTTAGTTGTGAACCAAAAATGGGTCTCGAGGTATAACCAAGGCATATGGACAACAAGAAGCTTATCATGCCTTAAATGAAGCTTCTCAGGCTCAAGCACCATGAACAACACCTACAACTCAAGAAGCTTCTTAGGATACGATGTTGAATGCATCTTCAAACCACCACACATAACCCTTGTGGGGTATCTCTAGCAAATGTAAAGGGATACATATACAATGATTAGGCTACATTGCATGCATTAAACAAGATGATGATGATAATGATCATGATCATGATCATGACTAATATCGTCATCATCATCCTCATCATCATCTTCATCATCATCCTCATCATCATCCTCATCATCATCATCGTAATCGTCGTCACCATCATCACTATCATCATCATCATCATCATGTTCCTCATCAACATAATATTTGTCGTCGTCATCATCGTCATCATCATTCTCATCATCATCATCTTCTTCTTCATCATCATCATCATCATCATCTTCATCATCATCATCATCATGATCTCCATCATCATCATCATCATCATCATCTTCATCATCTTCATCCTCGTCATCATCATCATCTCCATCATCATCATTGTCATCATCAACAACAACATCATCATCATCATCTTCATCATCATCATCTTCTTCTTCATCATCATCATTGATAATTATGATGATGACAAAGAAGATGATGATGATTATGATGATGGTGGTGGATGATGATGAAGATGAGTACGAAGATGAAGATGATGATGTTGATGATGAAGAATATGATGATGATCATCATCATTATCATCATCGTCATAATCATCTTCATCATCAGCATCATCATCAGCATCATCATCAGCATCATCCTCATCATCGTGATCATCATCATCGTCATCTCCATCATCATCACCATCGCTATCACCCACTTCCTCATCATCATCATCGTCATCATCCTCATCATCATCATCATCATCTCCATCATCATCATTGTCGTCATCACCCTCTTCCTCATCCTCATCCTCATCATCATCATCATCATCATCATCATCATCTTGGTCATCATCTTCATCATCAACATCGTCATCATCATCTTCATCATCATCATCATCTTCATCATCATCATCATATTCATCATCATCAGCATGATTCATCATCATCATCGTCATCATCATCATCATCATCATCATCATCATCAACCTCATCATCATAATCATCATCATCTTGGTCATCATCTTCATCATCATCTTCATCATCAACATCATCATCATCGTCATTATCATCATCATCAAGAAGGGGGAATCAAGGTTTCACCTAGAGTGACCCCTTTTACTCATTCGTAGAGTTATGTTGTTGATGAACCAAAATTAAACACTCAAACTAACTAGGGGCCAAATCAGATGGTTGGATCCCAAGACAAAACCTTGTAAGTAGGAGGGTTCCCCAAAGGGTCTAGTAGATTCAAACTAATGATTAAAGTTATAATATTGAAGAGGAGGCAATATCAAACCCTACTTAAGCACTAGACATCACAAGGAATTCATGCATATAGGGTAAGGTAAAGTGACTCAATAGATATTTATCTAGCACATAACAATCTTTGTATGAAGAGAGAAAATTAGCAATGTTAATAATGGGTAGGTCATGTATATCAAGCAAATGGAAGTAGGAAACACCCTAGTACCTCTAGTACCTCCAATTAGGTAGGTGTATGTGAATACTAATAAATAAATACACTAAAATCGCTCTTATGCGTCTGTTTTCATCCATTCAATAGGATTTTTGTATGGATGCATATGTGCTTGAGCTATGGTTTGGTCTGATTTTACTAAATAACGCATACGCATTATTAGTGTGTACGCATTATTTATGCGTACGCACATTTAAAATAACGCGCATGCACCCATTTAAAATAACGCGCATGTGCCATTTAAATTTTTAATTTTTGGCGGGTAATTCCTTTCCCATCAACATGGTGGATGACTTGGCCGGTATGGTTTTAGGTTCGGGTTGCCAAACCAAGTGGGGGACTATGTTATAACAAAATACATCTTATTCTATTACTTCTTCTGTTTTGAGCATTATTTTGCGTATGCTACACTAGTCCACTGCCAATGAAATTGCACACACTTGTAGAGCTATGTGTGCATATTCCGAATATGTAATTTTTTATTAAATCTATTATTTGTTTCTATTTTTTAATTAATTTCAATTGCACTAATGTCAATCTTACACAAAAAGTAGGTTATTTCTTTCGTCTATGACTTTTGATTGGCTCACCTATTTTGAAAACGGAAAAGAACCCACATAAGTACACACAAAGACCTACATCCTAAAAAAAAAAACATTGATTATGTTAAGACCATGATGTTGTGGACTAACACTCGACGTAGTCATTCTAGGGCTTGGCTGACTTCCTTAATTAAAAATAAATAAATAAATATGTTAAAATAGCGTTGTACTAGAATGGCCTGTTATCTATGACTGTATATAATTTGTTTCACAAAATTCCACCATTTTCATACCGAACCAGGGAACTAACGCAAACATATTCATTATGTTTTCTTAAAAAAATAACATAAAAACCTTAGGAGAACCCCATTTTTGGGGAATTATACTTAATTTCCATAAATAATATTTATATATTCGGGAAGGTAATCCGATCGTCTACATTTCATCTTCTTGCACCATATTCCAAAAAGTTGTGTAGGTAGCTCTAATATTGCTTTTTGACATTCATATTTCTGTTTTTCTAGGAGTCCATTGCGACTAACGCGTCATGAGTGGCCAGAATTAGCTTGCACCATCCCATACCATCAGTAATTATATAACAAAGAAAATCCCTGATTCCAATATTCTTTTATATATGAATCCAAACTTACACTATGCAAACTCCAAACTTATACTTGCTTATATGTTTCAAAACTTAAGACATGCATTACCTTTATTACAAATGGTTTTATGGATATTTTTATTTCATAGGACTAAGAAGCTTGTTAATAAATATTTCCCTTGTTCCTCCTCAACCTTGTATCTCTAATTTTTTCTTGAAGATTAGGCCCCCATTTTCTATGCCTCATTTGATTTGTATTGTTTTAGGTGAAAGGCACAAAATTGACTGAAGGAGTATAAGAGGATTAATATTTCTCAAAAAATAGGAATAAATAAAAAAACTATTTTATTTGAAGATAGTTGACCATAGTGGTGGTCAACAAATAGTGACTCCACAAGGTGGACTATTGAAATTAGGATAGACCTAGAAGCTTGGTTTCACATATTAGGAGTGATGTTTTATGTGTTGGAGAAAAAATATTCAAAAGAAGGGTTACCATTTTCATTCAACAAGCTAATAGGTTTTTCAAGTGGGGAGTGGAACAAGGGATAGAGATGAAAGTGATAGTCTAATAAGATTGCTAACATACATTCCTCAAAATAATGATAAGCTAATTGAAAGAAGATTATGTAGTATTCACATCATCCTCCTGGAATTTTGAACTTATTCCTACTAGTTGTAGATTAGTAAAAGTCTTTTTTGCAAATCGTACCTGTACCAAGATAATCAATCTTTGTGGAAATAATAATATTTATTTTCATATTATTCTATAAATATGAAGAATTCAAATCTTGTGAAACAAACAAAATGGAAAATCATAACTAAATGAAAATTCAAAGAAAATTAATGGAAAATATACTCCTCCAACTGCCCCTAAGCCCTAACCCTCTCTCTCTCTCTCCCCCAACCCTTAATCCTCCCAAACCCCTCTCAATTTTTTTGACTAAGTTAAATTCAATATTATTAATGGCATGCTTCATTTTAACATTACATATGACATGCACATTTTGTAACTAATAAACGCACACGCATTTTGTATAGTAAAATTGTGCACACATTTTTTAAAACACCAAAAATTTAAAGCGGGGAAAGGAGATTTGAATTTAAACGAAACACACTTGCATTCCTTACCACCTAAATTGAGCCTCATCAGGTGTTCAAGTGTCATCCTTCTTCCTATGTGTCTACTTCGAAGTAAGCTTCGGGTTAATGTCACGTCCCCTCCCATGGACCTAATTCGAGGAAGGGAACATGACTACACTTCTGGAGCTTTCACATAGACTGAGCCCATTTCCATTAGAAACATACGAGTAAAACATTTGTTTGCAGATGCAAATCAAAGCAAACATGCATAGCGGAATTAAACTATCCACACACATTACTCATGCATATAGCATATCAATAACATTCATCCAATTAAAACATTTCAGAAGTTAATACACATAAAGAATATACTCATCTGGATGTAAAGTTTCCCCAAGCAACTAGCTATGTCGCTGCAACATTCCACCCAACCATAGGTGTATACCCATCCTGTAATATTTCAGCACTCAGAGACCACCCCCGAGCTAGGCATGATTTCTACAAGGAAAAGGGGACACTCAAGCTCATACACAGCCAAATACTCATTACATCTAATCCAAGCCAGTCCACAGCTGGGTTTATCAGGCTAAATCTGAACCCTCTTCATTTCTAGATGCTTGCACTCAAGCTCAAGCCAACACAATCGATACCCATAACCCATACCCCAACATACTCTATCTACACACAACAAGCACCATCATTGAGCAGGGATACACATGTTTAAAAATGGGATTTACAAACAGGATGGCCATGGGATTTCTCCAAATCGTGGGCACACTGAAAATCGACTGTGGGAAGAGGAATTTGACACTAGGGAGCAAACACAATTTCTCCCACGTGTTATAAGCATTTCTAATGGCCAAAACGGCCCCAATGAAACCCCAAATCGAGCTCCCTTCCTCCCAGCAACTCTACAACACCCAAAATGCCTTCTTCCCAGCCAAAAAACAAGGGAAAACCATAAAAACGTGGAGGAAAAATGCCGAGGTAGCTCCAAAAATGTGAGAGACAAAAAGCTGCTTCCTGGGTAATGGCTTGGGCAGCAATTTCATGGCTCCTTACTTGCCCAAGAAGTCAAACACGATTTTCTATGAAGGGTGGCTTTCCCATGCCCGAATTTGGACAGTCATACCTCTCCATTACCCAAGGTATTAACTACTTCACCCAACTCTTGGGTGAAATGAATGATTGCGTACAAAAGTCTACATGGGTAGTTGAGGGTTTTATGGGTTCTCTCATTGACACTTAGCTTGACTTGATTGGCTCAAGGGTTTGAATGTTTCCCTCCCAATTCCTTGTAAAATCATGCCCCCATTTCTTGTTGCATTGCATAGCTAGTTGTGGGTATTTTATTAAAATGTATATTTACATTATATTTGAAATTCCAATGTGCATGGCTAGCACGTAAACCATATGCATCACTAAATCAATGGCGGGGCCTTGGCCTTGAGCTCCTCACCATGATTTTATAACAATATTATATCATTTACATTTTAATGCAATGGGGTCAAAATCAGGATATTACAGTTAACCAAACCTGTGTTGTGGAATATGGTAAACCATAACTAATTGGATATTTCATCCACTTTTTAAAATTGTTGTGCTTTACCACTCGTTACAGTATGCTACACACAATCATGTTTTATGAAATTTTAGACCTCGATAGCATTTTTTTCTGTAGATTCCAAATATGTAATTTTTTTTTTATTTGTTCCATCACTCGTTACAGTATGCTACACACAATCATGTTTTATGAAATTTTAGACCTCGATAGCATTTTTTTCTCAAGTGTCATTACTCCTTAACTCAAAAACACATTGTTAGTATTTCTTCCATCACTTTTTCATTTCTCAAGCAGTTAAAAAATTCGTGTGATTCACTACTAGACATCAACCTCCACATGCTATAAAAAGACCATTGCATTAAGAAGTAATTTTTTTGCGGTTTGGTAACTTATATAATTAAAAAAATATTAAAAATTACTAAATTTATTTTGGAAAAATAGTCCCCTAGTACTATTTTTTCTCTTTATGTCTACGAGTTTTTGTAGGTTGATAAAGTCATATACCTTATTTGGAAAAAATAAAATAAAACTTAACTATTAGAAAATATCAAACTTGGGATAATGATTAACATTTTCAATAGATAAAATTATATATTCAAAAATTTGATTCAATTTCCTACATTTCAATTTTTTTATTGAAAGTAAGATTTCTTGCCGTAAGTATCTCAAAATATCCATGTAAATTGAGGACATCTAAAGGGTAAAAAAAACCCTCATTAACTTGCACCAGAATTTAAGAAAAAAACATAATTATTTTGGTGAAATAAAACATGCATATGTTATTTAGACATAGCTTACATGTTAAGCAACCTACCAAAGAAAACCTTCTCAAACCAATCTTCTTCTAATGCATTCACATTCTATATTCATAACATGGAAATGTATTTTAATGCATTCACATTCTATATTCATAACATGGGAATGTATTTTAAATTTTGAATTGCATCTACAAAGTATACTACCCATTACTACCAAGTAATACCATTGTAAAGTAATACAAACCTACTTTAAACAAAGTGCATTTCACAAAAAATGCAGTGCAAGGAATTAACTAAACAATGACTCACATAATCCACCAACATGACTGACATCTAACTTAATGCGCCCCTAACCTATGCATCAAACCAATTGTGAGCATGCTTAGTGGAATTCCATACTGATCCTAATAATGACCTCGATAAGGTCATAAGTCTAGTTTTCTAGTTGATAACCAACAAATATCACATCGATTTCTTTTTTGGATTAACAAATATCACATCGATTTCTTTTTGGATCAATATATATTTGAATATGTACACACAATTCACATGTACGTAATGTGCATTTTCAATATTTAATCCTATGATAAGCTTGCATAAGAGAACATATATGGTATCATAAGAGAACATATATGGTAGGGAGGAGTAAAGGTGATAGGTACATATATGTTCAATTAGTTCAAAATAATGACAGATATTAATAGTGCACTAATGAGAGTATAATGAGAGTATATATGTATGTTTTAGTTTATAAAGAAAATTTATATAAATATAGGTACCAATATGTCCATTGGTTGTAGCCTGGGTGGTTGGGAGGAATGTTACCCTCCCCACCCAAGTTCAATTCTTATAAGTGACATATTGTTCTTGTTGAGCCCATATTGTAATTAAAAAATTAAAATAAAAACAAACTAAAACAAAATAACTAATTACATAAATAATTTAATAAATTCAATATTATAATTTAAAATTGATTTATAATATAATTAATTTTTTAATTAAGATATAAACCATACTATTTAATCAATTGCCTATATAGTTATATTAAATAATAATAATTTATTGATTTGTAAACTTATCAAACAATTAAATGAAAGCAATAACATGATGAGCCCGAGGAGTTTATTATAATTTTCAAAATGCAAAATAGTTTTATTCTTAAATTAATTTAAATTTACACTCTGATATGAATATGACAAGAATGGTTAAGGTTTAAGAAAGAACTACGATTATCATGAACATTAAGGTTAGAATGAATCACGTTTTCCTAGCATATAACATACAACATGATAGGTTAAGGTTAAAATATAGAAGAATATAACATGTTAAGGTAGGATTTTGATTAAATCTATACAAATGAGGTTAAATGATATTGGAAAGGAAGAACTTTTAACATTTGACTTTGTTCAGTAACTTCCTAGTGTTTAGGATCGGGTTGGTCTGAATTTTCTTTGGAGTTTTGCATGTGAATATAACTATTCACCACCAATAAATGCGATGGTTGTATGAGGTTTGTTTTCCATACATACGTATAAGCTTTTAATTGTCGTTTCAAAAAACTCTGATGAAAATACTTCGAGCAGAAGATATAGTATAGATGTAACAATATACCACAAATAATTTCCTCAGTTAGAAAGCACAACCCTCAAAGTGTATACTGCAGAAAAGGAACAATAGCTGAGATCATTCCGCTGAAAAATGAAATAACTGAGATCAAGTACAATTACATTCTTGACTGGTTTAACCAACACCATTTAATTTGGTTAAAATAAAATTACACCATGAAATGCAAAACGAAATTTGAGAGACAATAAATTTGCACTAGTCTGTCATTAAATTTTGAATTCACTTGAATAATATTGGTAACCGGAAGCAAGTCCCTGTTAAAATCTAATATAAATGATTTACTGGATTAGAGAACAACCCTCAAAGTTTATACTGCAAATGAAGCTTTAACCAGGAGCACTTAATTTGGTTGAAATAAAATTACACCAAATATGGCAAAATAAAATTTGTGAGACGATTAATTCCACAAGCTGGTTACTAAATTTTGAAAGAACTTAAATAAAATAATAGTAATGCAACATGCTTATCATACCACAATGGAAATTTTGGTAACTGGAAGCAAGTCTCAGACAATAAGCTAAAAATGGATTCAACCGCGTTGGGAATCAAAGCCAATGCTAATATTTACTATACCAATCAGTCTTCATCTTTATGACCTAAAATACTCAAACTAAGAGGAATTTCTCAATCCAAGAGAAAGAATGAGAGAGGGCGAACGCTCATCTTGGTGATCTTCTTCTGGTGGAAGATTCAAATCAAATGACCTTGGCATTCTATTTTTCTTCGTAAAAGGAACAGAGACTTGCGCGTCCGCCACTCCGGAAGACGAAGGAGAACCGCAAAGACTAGTCTGCATGGCTGCAGGAAGTACATTCTTCACTACTCCATGGTCGTTTTGTGTCTTCATGAAATGAGACCCCATATTCTCTCCCAATAAAGGCTCCACCATAGGCAGCTGCTGCTGAAGGAGTGTCGCGTAGTCAATAAGATTGCCGGGAATGGGAGTTTTAGACGTAATAGCAATATTACTACTCAGATTCATGTTATGATGGCCAAATCCGTGCATTCCCACCCTTTCATTCACGTTAACCCAGGGAATCGAGGGCTTCATTTGTTTACGGAAGGCTGATCTTGCAGACATGATATTCTTCTTAAGAGGAGGGGCCGGAAGAATGGTTGTGGTTGCCGCGGTGCAGCTCTGCTCGTGGATGCTATCCGGGTGGAGGGAGGGAGCAGGGAAATTAGTTAGGGCTTTGGCTCCTCTCATAACTCTGGCGGCATTGTCATATGCTTTTGCTGCCTCCTCGCTGGTGTTGAAGGTGCCCAACCACCTGCGTTTCTTGATTACTGAATCTCTAATCTCTGCGGCATAACGTCCCCACGGCCTCTTTCTCACGCCTATGTAATGCACTTCCTTCTTAGGATTCACATTCACATCGCCGACGCTATCGTTATTGTTGTCGCCATTTCTATCAATCGGAGCCATTAGGGCAGCAGAGACTAGCGGATGGAGTAGCAGAGAGATAACTGTAGAGTGGTAAGTTGGTAACTCCTTTCTATTTATAATAAAATTAAGCAGAGTGGGAATCCCATAGGCGGCTATGAACCACTGAGGCCGCGGGGATGATGGGGCTGGCCGGGACTCGGGGAGGACGCTGACAGCTGGGCCTCAGGAAACTGAATGCTCTACGTTTGGCATAACCGTCTTTGACTACCTTTCATTAAATTCATGACCTTTCTTGGACGCTATGTTTGACCAAATTTCATTAAATTCATTCTTAGGCGGTCCGAAATTTATTTCTGTCGTTGTCAATATAAACGAAAAGGCTTTTGTTAGTGGGTGCGGTGGTGGTAACTGGTCAATAATTGCGAAGAGGCAATTTCGATTGGCGGCCTCGAAGCTTGCGATAATTGGCATCCAAATCGGCTTCGGCCAGAAATTTTGATGTGCATATGGTCAATAACCCAACGTGGATTATTCAGTGAAAGCTCGCACTAGGGTTTCTGCTATGCGGACGTTTTGGATTCAGTGCTGTCAGAGAAGTGCCCTACCATGCTAGGTCCCCAGCAGCATGCTGGTGGTACGCCCCAGGATGGATCCCCTGACGGGATGATTATCCATGAGCAAGAGAAGACCGTCTCTGGTGCTGCTAACAAGGAGATCGGGGGATTGTGGCGGCTGGCTCCGGGAGGCTGCATGCCTAAATCAAGTCTGATCCTGGCAGTAACAGTTCGTGCAGAAAAGGTGAAAGAATGAGTAGAGAAGTGGAGGGAAACATCCCTAACTGGTAAGTTCATTGGCATCTGGCCCAAAGAACGGGATCTGATTCGATGGATCAAGCAGACCTGGAACCCAAAAGGCCAATATGATCTCCATCTGGGTGCAAAGGGTTTCTTCACCATCATTTTTTTCAATGTGGAAGATCGGGATAGAGTGCTAGAAGGCGGGCCTTACTTCTTCTTCTCTGCGGGCTTATATCTCAGACCGTGGAGAGAAAGATTTAACCCAGATACTGAGGCAGTTAAGATGGCACTTGTATAGATCAGGCTCTATGCATTGCCATGTGAATTTTGGGATCTAGAAATCCTTTAAGACATCGGTAATGCCCTAGGGGAATTTGTAAAGTTGGTAGACCGAACCCGACAGCTAAGATATACTGACTGTGCCCGGATCTATGTCTACATGGACCTTTCAAAGGAGTTACTGGAGGCAATTACTCTGAACTATGAGAATGAGGAATGGGTCCAGACGCTGGACTATGAGCAACTCCCATTTAGGTGTAGATCCTGTCATGAATACGGGCATTTCAGCAGGAATTGTCCTCATGGTGCTCTGGCGGCATCCCCCTCAGTTTCAGACCTTAAGGGTAGCAAAGACAAGGATGGCTTTATGCAGGTAAAGAGCAGACGAAGACCTAAACTAGGAGAAGCTCAGAAGAAGGGAGGGAAAAATAAAATGGAAAATGGTAAGTCCAACCTAAATCCTTTCCAGATTCTGGAAGAGGTGGATGAGAATGGTGAAGAAAAGTAGAAAGGGAAGGAGAGCATGGGGGTTGGCTCGAGTGAGGGAGATAGCAGAAAGATGGATGATCTAGTTGCAAAGCAATCAGAGGAGATGCTTATTTCCCCCTCGAACCCTCCCACAGAGGAAATGTCGGTGATCATGGAAGACGATGGGGAGGACGAAGTTGATCTGGGGGATCTGGATATCGATGCGATTGAGAAGGAATGTGAGAAGAAGAGAAGGGGTTACGTCCCCAGACAACAGATCGAACTCCTCCATGAAGCCATCATCAAAACCAAAGTTTGTAAGAAATTGGGTATCAGGGTTGATGGCCAATCTGGGTTCAAACGCAAATCTTCCATTGATGACCTGAAGAAAGGTAGGAAATCAAACAAGCAATGAATTGCAAAGGTTGGGGTTAAGCTTATCGATTCTGGGTTGTATCCTACAATTAGGGAAACTCTTTCAGATATCCCCAAAGTTTCCCAATGAAGATTGTGACATGGAATATCAGAAGGTGTAATCACCCCAGGAAAATCAGGATGCTATCAAGAAAAGTGAAGCAGGAGAGACCGGATGTTTTATTCTTACAAGAAACCAAATGCTCTATGGAAGTTGTGGAGAAAAATATCCAAAAGATTTGGAAAAGTGCAGGCATCATGGCAATAGATGTCATTGGCATGGCAGGAGGCATAGCCATTTTGTGGAATCCCATATCTATCTTATTATCCAACTGGCGTGCCAACCGTTTTTCCCTTAGTTGTCATTTCCATATCATGGATTCAGCCGTTGAGAGTTCCCTTGTCAATATCTATGGCCCTAGCATTGCCCCATTAAAAGATTATTTCCTTCAGTTTCTATCTCGTTTATCCCTTCAAGTTTCAGTTGGCTCGTGGATTTGGGGGGGAGACTTTAATTTGATTTCTTCCCTGGAGGAAAAAAAAGGCGGCCGCAGAACCCTGGACAGATTTCAAGAGAGTTTTTGGGACTTTCTCTCCTGGAATCGGTTGGTTGACATTGAAACTGGGAATGGGTGGTTTACTTGGAACAACGAACGTGGCGGGCCCCATCTTGTTGCTTCTAGGCTGGACAGATTCCTGACAACGGAGGATATTGCCTGCGAGATGGGGGAAGTCAACTCCTGTGTTCTCCCCAACGCTAGATCTGATCATTGGCCTGTGTCCCTCTCTTGGGATCTTTCCTCCAACAACTGCCCCAAGCCCTTCTAGTTTGAACAGTTCTGGTTGGATGACAAGGATTTCAAAGACTTGGTGGGGAAATGGTGGGAGGAAAGCATCCCGCAGGATGGCTCAAAAATGTACCAATTTCAGCAGAAACTCAAAATGCTTAAATCCAAGATTCGCTCTTGGAATAAGGAAGATTTTGGGAACATTTTTGAGGATAAAAATAAGCTAATTCTGGATCTAGAGGTGATCCAGAAACAAGGGATGGAAGGTGGATGGAGTGATGAGCTGAGGGAACGTGAACACACCTTGTTAGTGGAACTTGATGCCCATGAAAGGCAAGAAGAAACTTATTGGAAGCAAAAATCTAGAGTTCAGTGGCTGCAAAAAGGTGACAGAAACACCAAGTTTTTCCATAACTCAGTAATTCAAAATAGACACAGATCAAAAATATTTAAACTCCTGAAGTCTGACGGCGGCATTGCTGAATCTAGGGAAGATATCAAAGACGAACTTATCCAGCATTTTGATACTGTGTTGAAGGAAGACAGACCTGACAGAAGTCCGGAAATTGCCCAAATCACTTCCCTAATCCCTCGCATTATCTCTCCTGAGCAGAACGAGATGTAAATAAAGCCATCTCCTTACAAGAGGTGGAGGAAGCTGTGCACCAAATGGCTTTGGGTAAGGCCCCTGGCCCGGATGGTTTCACCACCAATTTCTTCTCCCACTTCTGGGATTTGATTAAGGTGGATGTGCACCAGCTGGTGGAAGAATCTCAATGTTGTGGTGGAGTCCTGCATGATTTCAACGCCACCTGTTTGTCCCTAATCCCTAAGGAAGAAGGGGCAAACTCTCTTAGCAAGTTTAGACCTATTGCCTTATGCAATGTTATCTACAAAATCATTTCGAAAGTCATAGCTAACAGATTGAAACCACTGCTTCTATCCCTTATCTCCCCCGAATAGTCTGGTTTTGTTGAGGGAAGGCAAATTATGGATGGGATCATTCTGGTTCATGAGACTTTGCACTCCCTCAAAGTTCTGAAGAAACCTGGGATGATGGTAAGACTTGATATTGCAAAAGTTTATGATAAACTAAGCTGGAAATACATGAGGGAAATGTTGCTTGCTTTTGGCTTTGACTTGGTCTGGGTTCGATGGATCATGAATCTTGTTTCAACCCCCTTCTTCTCTATTCTTCTCAATGGCTCCCCTTCTAAGTTGTTGCATGCCTCGCGCGGTATTAGACAAGGTGACCCCTTGTCTCCATTCTTGTTTATCATTATGGCTGAGGGTCTCAGCAGACTACTGAATCACAATGTGGCCACTGGTGATATCAAAGGGCTCATACTTCATGATGGGATGGATAGACAGACTCATCAACAATTTGTAGATGACAATATGTTAATGGGGCACCCTTCAGTCCAAGAGGCCAGAGGTTTTAAGAAGTGTTTGGATTTATTCGCCAAAGCATCTGGTTTGGAAGTTAACCCACAACAGTCTCATGTTTTCTTTTTAAATACTCCAAGGGTTACCCAACTCAATATCATCAGGATCCTAGGCTTCTCGATGGGATCCTTCCCTTCTAAGTACCTAGGGGCTCCTCTAACAGTTGGCTTAATTCGCTCGGCCTCCTGGAAAGAGTTGCTGGATAGAATGAAAAAGAGGCTTGCAAGTTGGACTGTTCGTCCCTTGAATTTCCCAACAGAATCACTTTAGTCAAGTCGGTTCTCCAATCCATGCCGGTCTATTTGTTTTCCATGCTCTCAGCTCCTAAGTCAGTGTTGAAGGCTATCCGAGGTATCCAAAGATCCTTCCTTTGGGGCTGCAGGGAATCTAAGGGGAAGTTTTCTTTGGTTGGTTGGGCCGAGATTTGTAAACGAAAGGTAAATGGAGGACTAGGCCTCAGAGATCCAGAGGTTCTAAGTGAAGTTTATGGTGCCAAAATCTATTGGCACTGGTGCACCCAATAAGGGGAGCCTTGGGCTAAGCTTTGGCACATCAAATATGCAAGGGATAGGGAGATTGGGAAATTAGTTCGATTTAATGAGGTGCATCAGGGCTCTCACATATGGGCCAAAGCCTTTGCATCTAGAAGTCTGGTGTAGGATCATTGCTTTTGGGAAGTCTAAAATGGGAGGGAAGCAAATTTTTCGAAAGACTCCTGGAATCAGCTTCCTATTTTAGGTTTGGAACCTCGCTGGCAGCTTATGAAGGAAACAGGTCTTGCTCTCGGAAAATTGAAAGTTTTCCAATACTGGGACATTTCTGTTATGGAAGGGCCTAAGGTCTGGCTTATGGCGGAGGATTGGGATGATGCTTCGGATGTGGCTTCTTTAGAAGATTTTGACCAAATGATGAGGGATAGATTTATCTGACACAACGAATCAAGTGATAGACTTCGGTGGGGGCATTCGCCTAAGGGTACTTTTAATATTCGTGAAGCCTATGATTTACAAATCCGGGAAGAGGAGGAACCAAGGAAAGTTTGGGCAAAAGTCTGGCAAATGAACAAATGGCCAAAAGTGGCTATCTTCTGCTGGCTGGTGGTTTGGAAACGTATTCTCACTAGTGAAAATTTGAGGAAAAAGGGTATCTATGGCTCGTCTAGGTGCCCTCTTTGCTTACAAGCTGAGGAGAGAAGTGGACATCTGCTCGATTCCTGCCCTTTTGCTTCTGCTATCTGGGACCGGGGAAGTTCAATATTTCGCAGATGTTATCGGGTAAGAGGCAATCTTGATATATCTATGGATGCCTGGGACCTTAATGCCTTCTCTAATCCCATCATTGGGATGTTATGGCAAATCTTCCCGGGCATGGTCTTATGGGCTCTATGGAAAGAACGCAATAACCGAATTTTTAGAAACTGCATCAACAAGGAGGAAATTGTTTGGGCCACTCTTGTTAGAAACATGTCCGAGACCATTCGCAGTTAGCACTGGACGGACAAAGATAAAGAGCTGTCCATAGGGGATAGGCGAATTGCCGAAGGGTGGGGACTAAAGAGTGCGGATTTGGAGGGCCTTCATAGGAAATGCTTGGCTCATCCGCCAATTGTGTAGTCTCGGTGGTCTCCTCCACCACTTCAGTGTTTCAAGATTAATTTCGACGATGCATCTCGCGGCAACCCGAGAGCAGCAGGGTTTGTGGGTGTTCGTAGGGATTGGACTGGTAAGATTTTGAAGGTCTACTATGGCACCATAGGCCATGATTCAAATAACTCTGTCGAGCTTGATGGGCTTCTCCATGGGCTTCGTATGGCTCTTTCCAAATCGTGGTTTCCCCTGGTTTTGGAGGGATATTTTCTTATCATCGTGAATATGGCAAGGAAAATGTCCTTTGGAAAATCCCCGTAGCAAGTTTCGTCTAGTTGGCACCTATTGGCCAAGCTGGAATGTCTTCGATCTCTTCTTGTCAATCAACTGGCTATTTCTTTTTCCCATGTGAAAAGAGCAGCCAATAAGGTGGTGGACCACCTGGCTAATCATGGAGTTGATACCAGATTGTCGTTTAGGTTCTGTAAACTGGACGATTTCGCTGGGGACAAATGGGGCCAGATGTGCTTCCATCTGGAAATGAATGATTCTGCAGGGTCGGGTTTGGTGACGTTTGATGACAGGACTTCATCCCACCGCAGAGCTGGCGACGTGGAATATATCGATCGGGGTCCTCGTGCCGGGCTACATCAGCCCCAGATGCACTTTGTGTATTAATTGCTCAATCAATGAATGATATGAATTGGTATTCCCTAGAGAGGGATATTTTCGATGATGTGATCAATAAGACCTACGGCACACCTCATTTCTGTCCTTTCCATAGCTCTGCGATTTTGATGGCCCTCTGGATGTTGTCGTTATGGTACCTCCTCGAGATTTTTCATCATTTTTCGGGTGTTGTCTTTTTTCACCTTTTTCCTATAAACTTCCATGCAGGGTCCTGTTCCTCTCCTATTCCTTTTCTTTGCAGGCGGTTTTGTTGTTGTGGTGTCTGTGGGGTTGATTACTTTGGAAGTTTTCATAGTTTCATTCTCAGCTGCAAATCTGGTTTCTCTTGCTTCCTTTTTCTTATGGCTCCAAAATGGAAATTCCCTGTGGAAGAGATGGTTGGATCGTCCGGGGCTATGGGTTCTCACACTGGCAGAACAACCCATGCTTCTACCCGGTCGCGCCTGTGAGAGGAGGTGGAATTCCATCGAAATCGCATCCCCCAGTCAATTCAGGAAGAGCTTGGGGGGATGGAAAAGGATCTTTGGGCGGAGGTAAAGGAATTATCGGTGGATGAAATTCGTCGGGATACTGAGGACTGGATCCTTGACTCGGGAACGACTACAGGTCGAGCTTCGCTCTATGAGAGGATGCTCATGAACTACTCGGTTACCAAAAATTTGATGGCTAACATCCTCATGGACGCGTTCAATAAGCGGAGAGGGGATGACGAACCAGTCCGCTCTTGGAAAATGCATAACCTCGACAGCAGAGTGACGCATTCTAAAGTGGATGCTATGGCCAAAAAGATGGGAATCACCTTTTGTAGCTAGGGTTTTACCCCTAGCTTGTGCCAATGAGCACCTACTAAGGAGAATGGACTCCTTAGTAGCAGTTCAGTATATTAAACTAATTATGCAATAAACCAAAATTTAAATTATTTCTAATACAAGCATGAAGCATAAACACCAAAATGAAAGAATGTCTTTGTATTGATGTTACCTTGAGTGTCAAGGTTGGTGAAGCCCTTTGCAGTGTCCAAGAGGATGCTCCAAGCTCCAAGAATGCTCCTTCTCCTTCTCCAATGTTGGGGATGGGCCAAAGGTGGCTCTCAAGGTGAAACTAGTTCAAAGGTGGACTAGGGTTTCGAGAGAGATTTTGGCAGAGTAAGGGTGCTTGTGATTGTGGATGTGGAATAAGGGATCTCCATCACCTATTTATAGTTTTTTGGTGGTGGAGTGCTGACCCATGGTTTTAGGAAACACATGGTTTTCGGCAGCTGTATAGGGTTTTTTCCTCCTTTTCCTCATTATTTTATATTTTTATTCCCTTTTTAGGGGATTTTTGTTATTTTTGGAGGAAAAGGGGGTTTTTTAGCCTTTTTAAGGCTATTTTGATGGTTTTGTGGCCTTTTGGAGGCATTTTAGGCCTTTTGGAGGCTTTTTAATGGGATTTTTTGGGATTTTAATGGAAAAATGGTAGGAAAATGGACAAATGAGCCATATAATGTGGTAAATGAGCTAGTGAGCACTTTTTGGGTGTTAACAGATTGCCCCCTGATGTGCGAGGGCAGGAGCTCATCGTATGGCCGATGGACATCATAAGTCATGAATGGTTTTCCTGGGATGTGGAGAGAAGAGAAGAAACAAACTGGAGCCCGGAACAATGATCCCGAACAACTGCAAGAACTAAAAGTACATAACCTCAATAAAGGATGAGGAATCATCTGATCATATGGACGAGGCGGGCATTCCCATGCTCGTATCAGGATATAACATAATAACAACAATGGGGTCCAAAAATGGGGACCTGAAATATACATGACCTCAAATACTGACTGAGGAATAATCTCAATATATGGACGAGGCGGGCATACCCATGCTCGTATCAAGATACATAAATATAACTGTGAGGCCCAAAAAAAAAAAGGGGACCTGTAAGATACATGACCACTGTGTACATCATAAGAGTCCAGAGGGGACACAAATCTGGGACATACTGCTGAGCGGATCATGTGTGAACTGCAGAACTGGTGCACCGGAACAATCAACAGTGCTACTGAGTGTGGTACCAAAGGAACTGATGAGCTGCTGGATTATAGTGACTGGGGTCATACTCTCCATGGTACACTGAACTGGAACTGATCTGGAACTGAAACTGGGTACTCAAGGAAGCATGAAACTGGATGGCTTCCGAATACAAACGCCAACGCAGCCCGGACATCCACAGGAACATATAACTGGGCGTTCCAAAGTGACTCACCAATGTGCTAGAGTCGTGGGAAATCCGGGGTCTTCGACTAAAAACTGATGGGATATAATCCTACGCGATCCTCAACGATGCGATCAAGGTGCTGAAGTCGAGCATGTGAGGAACAACCACTCAGAGAGGCAATGATGATTCCTCTCGGAATGATCCGTAGGCACCTACCACAGATGGTGATAAGTCCAAGGCGTAGGGACCTCTGGAATAGAGGAGCTGTCGTCGACAGAGGGAGACCTGCCCCTATCAAGGCAATGATGTTTCCTTGACAGGAGCGCGAGGTACAAGACCGAAATGTGATAGTGCTGATGGCAGGACTGATAAACTGTGGGGGGACAACTGGGCAAGTAGAGTGGGTGGACTCAAACTTCCTTTGTTCAGAGTATGATAATGGAAATGATCTGGCAGCATATGAAACTGACTCAGGGGAAAGGGATCATAGCTGTAATGGATCTGGGGGAATAACTGGCTGAGGGAGACTCAAGCTGGTGTAACGTGGCAGGAGACTGCATAATACTCTGAACAAAGGCGACCTAATTGGGGGTGCTGCCGAGATGATCGATCATAGTGCCAGGAGGCACAGGAGGGTACTTCTTCATGGGTTAAGGAACTAGAAGAAGTGTGTGTAAAATGGTACTGTCGTGTGGATTTTACGAGCCCAGGACAGTTCATGCTCGTGGTTGCTTTCAATTTTAAGGAGTCTGAAAGCGATAAGAAAACTCTGAAGTGATGGAATGGTACTGTCGTGTGGATTTTACGAGCCCAGGACAGTGCATGCTCGTGGTTGCTTTCAATTTTAGAGAGTCTGAAAGCAAGTAAGAAGACTCCAGGGGGTTGCTTTTTCGTAGATTTAGTCTCCAAGGCCCAAAGAAGCATAAAAGGATGCAATGAAGAACTCTTCTAGCCGGTGTGACTAGAGTATTCCTTTTTCGTAAGTAGTCTACCAGGTCCGGAAAAGGGTTAAACTTATACCAGATAGACGCCCTTTCAGGTACTTTAACGAGCATGAAAGGAAGCAAGATTGCTCGGCGATCTTTTCATTCTTTTAGGAGTCAGAAAAGAGCTTAACGGAAACTCCCTAAGTGCCTTTTTCGTAAAGGAGTTGTCCGGCCCGAAAAAGGGATAAAATTATACCGAACAAAAGGAATGGCCAGGCAAGGAGGAAGTGTTCAATCAAGGTTAAGTAATGATGACCAAGAACGAGGGTAGGTGGGAACACTGATGGACCTCCTTGCGGGGTAGATGAGATGGTGGCAAAATAACGAAACATTTGCAGTATGACAGGAGTGAATGGCTCATGTAAAAATGTGGAACAATCCGATGGCGGCCGATGTGGCGCGCAAACCGAGGCAGCAAGGTGATGGGACACAATGTTGGAATTGTACCAAGTGAGAGCGAGAAATGATCTCAAGCATCATCACGGGCTCGGAAAAATGAATCCGGCGATATAAAGGATGTCAAAAACGGGTGACGGCCGATGTGGCACGCAAACCGAGGTGACGGGGGCATTTTGAAAAATGCCCGGAAAATCTGGAGGTGAGAGCGAGAAATGATCTCTAGCATCATCACCAGCTCGGAAAAATGAATCCGATGATATAAAATAGGTGAAAAACGGAGAACGGCCAATGTGGCATGCAAACCGAGGCGACTAGTGGTGTCTGAAAAATGGGTAAAAAATGACAGGACAAAAATAATGCAACGAGGTGACCATCATGACGGTCACGTCGCGCTGATTCCAGTGGTGGAAACGGTTTGTAAAACGGATGCCGTATGGGGCCAGAATGACCAAAACAAGAAAAAGTCAACTGACTATAAATAGTGGTGGGTCCAACATGACATGTGTCATTTGTACTTTGTTGACTTTGACTTGTGAGGTGAGTGTACCAGAGCTTAGGTGGCATTTCTGGACGATCCGTCTGGCTGTTTGCAGATCCGCGAGATACAGGTATTTCGTGAAACTTATACCTGCATGTTTTTTCGGGTTGGGGGTTGGGTAGTGGGTCCCAGGGTTGACTTGTACGGTCCACGTGGGGTGGACCGCGGGTTGACTTGTACGGTCCACGTGGGGAAGACCGCGAGTTTCGGGCCGAACCATGCGGTTGGAGACCGCGTGATTCTTGGATGGAACCGCGGTCGAGTACCGCGAGTTCCAAGGAGGAACACGCGGTTCCCAACCGCGGGTTTAGGGCTTGACAGGCGCGGGTGGGAACCGCGACCATGTGCCTGACAGCCGCGGTCGAAAACCGCGGCAAGAAACCCGAAAGCCGCGGTTTTGGGCCGAGCTTTTAGGGCTTGTTTGGGGGGAAAAAAGTATTTTGCTTAAGTTGTCATGAGACTGATGGGTTCACTTTGTGTGATTGGCAGGATGCCCCAGGTTCTGTGGAGAGAGCGGGAGATCCCTGATGATACTATGCGTTTCATCCGAGAGAACCGCCATGTGCGGTCAGTGCTGGGGTTGTGCGGACTTTTGAAGTTCGCACAGATACCTATGATACGGACAGCAACATTGTTGCTGAACCGTCTGATCAGCTTCTGGGAGCCGGACATACAGGCGTTCCGGGTACAGGGGGAGAGGGTAGACCTTACCCTCACTGATGTTTATTTTCTGACGGGGTTACCCTGCTTGGGCAGGGTGGCAGATACACAGCCGCGGGTTGCCGCGGACGTCGACATGGAGGACATGTTGGAGAGGTACTGCGGGCAGGACGCGAGGGTGCATAGGAATGCACTCCTGGTTAGGGACCTACAGGAGCCGGCAGTGCAGGCCATGACGGCGTGTATGGTGAGGGTATTGGGGTCCCAGTCGCCGGAGAAGGTGTCTGGGGGTCAGATGCAGATGGTAGAGCGCGTCTTAGATGGGACGTACTATGCCTGGGGCCAGATGTTCCTGACCTGCGTTCAGCGACAGCTGACGGCAGCGAAGGAAGATGGCAAGGGTTTTTGCTTTGGGTCCTTCCTATGTGCCTTCTTTATGGAGAGGGTACCCACACTGCGGCCACGGGTGCCGATTAGGGCAGGAGGGATGAGGGAGCCGAGGATGGTCCCGAAAGATCGGGGGGTGAGAGCGAGAAATGATCTCAAGCATCATCACCAGCTCGGAAAAATGAATCCGATGATATAAAACATGTGAAAAATGGAGAACGACCGATGTGGCACGCAAACCGAGGTGACTAGTGGCGTCTGGACACAATGTTGATATTGGTCCTGGTGAGAGCGAGAAATGATCTCAAGCATCATCATGAGCGCGGAAATATGAATCCGACGGTGCAAATGGTGCGAAAAACGGAGGTCATAAGGACTCCGGAATGGTCAAAGGAAAGAACTATGCGTATCAAATCCAATGTACAAGTGACACGTGACCTCAAAAATGGTTGAGATCACAAATGTGAAAAAGTGAGCAGGGTTAATGACTTGCCCCCATGCTATGTGCATGGGGTTTGTGATTATGGATCACATATGTGTGGGTTTGAACAATGGGTTCATTGACGTGCTGAGATAGAGGTGGTGGGGAAGGTTCAAAATGATTGATCATGCCCCCTATCCCAGGGTCGAGGGAATCTATTATGCCCCTTGACTCAGAGGTGTCAAGGTGGTGCTCTATAATGGCGGGGTCAAGCCCGGGCATTTCGGTATAGGACCAGGAAAAGACATCACGGAATTCTCTGAAAAGGTTTAGGTAGTCCTCAATCTCTTGTTTACTGCAGAATGCTCCTAAAGTGATGAGTTCAGGTGCACGTCCTGGGGCAATGATATTAACTTGGATGACAGGTGAGATGTTGGCCATGTTACCCTCCTCGAAGGCGTCAGGAGCAGGAATAGGGTCCTTGAACCAGTCGACCTTGGTGGGGAGGAAGTCTTTGGACTCAACCGCGTATTGGGTAGCGGAGCTGGAGGAAGACGCTTCTGGGATGAAGTAGGAACGATGATGCATATCATCCCAGGGATAATCCGGGGCAGTAAGGGCCTCAAGAATCTCCTCATCAGTACGGAACGTTTGCGTCGTCAAATCGGTTGACGAAGGGGTAGTGGTTGAAGAGATCATATAGATGGTATTAACCTCTCCGGAAGGTGAAGAGTCTGGGGGGTAGATTTCCTCAATGGTAGGTGGTGCCGTCTCAAGATCCAGATTGTTCATCTCATAGAGAGCCGCTCTGTAATCCGGGAGATCGGGACAATGATGTGAATAGTGCCCGTAAATACCGCATATGGCGCAGGAGTGGTTGGTACGTAGGGACTTATCTTTAGGCTTAGGAGTAGGGTTTAGTTCGACTGTTGGGATGTTGGGGTCATCATCGAGCATTTGCATGTGCTTCTGCAATGCGGGTAACTGTGGGCATTGGTGGGTCGCATGGCCCAACTCGTCACACAGCGAGCATTTGGGAGGAGCACGAAACACTGGAGGGTTCTTGACTGTCTTGGGAGGTGGGACAGCAGTGTAAGGTTGAGGACCTCTGCCCCCAGTGGGTTGAGGAGGAGGAGGAGGTGTCGTGGAGGACGAAGGGGTAGAGACCCCGGGAGGTGGGTGGGTGGTAGTAGCCATGGGTTGCACCGGCTGGAGGACGACATCAGGTGTCGGCGGGCGAACGGGAGGCGAAAGGTACCATACAGGTAATCCCAAGGTTAACCCAGGGAGGCTAAGGGTAGCCATGACCGGGGCGCTTACTACTCCTGCTGGAGGAACTAGGAAGGGGATCGTATGGATCGGTGTAACACCAATGTGACTAGGTACCAAGGGTGGTTTAGGCAACAAAGATGGCTGATTGTTAGGTGGTAGGATGTCATGGGACAAGGTACATAAGTCAGACATTTCGGGCGTAGATGATGGCGGAGGAATGGATTGAAAGGTGGAGATCATCGGCGCGTCTGAGTAGACTCCAGGCCCCGTAGAGGAAACAAACGAGGTGGTGGCACTAGAAACAGGTTGTTCAACCATGGGGAGAACGTTTTCCGGTGCCGCCGGAGCACTGGGATCATAGTAGGTGAGCTGGTCAATCTTAACCACGCGTCCTTCGTGGGGGAACATCATGGTGCGAAAGACAGAAGAGGCAACTGCCCGCATGGCATACATGTAGCTGCGGCCAAGTAGAAGGTTGTAATCCAATTGGGCATTGATTACCTCTATGTCAATAAGAACTGTTTTACCACCTAACTGGACTGGAACGTTGGGTAGAAGGCCTTGGGGCTGGGCCGAACGACCGTCGTAGGCACGTAACGCAGTGGTGGACTGCTGGAGAGGAGGGGATCCTAGCTTCTGCCATACAAATGTAGACATAACGCATGTGGAAGCACCCTCATCGATGATGCACCGATGGATAACAAGATTCCTAACGGAGACTGTAACTTGGAAGGCTAAGCTGGAAGGTAGGCGTGGTTCAGACTGGTCTAAATCAAATGCCATCAAATGCGAATCAGTTGGGTCAATCCCCCCGATGGCGGAAAGTAAAGTCTTGCGCTGGGAAGGGCAGTTTTTCAAGACTTCCAACGCAGACATGGCTGCGGGAGATTGGGCTAGGTCGTCTACGATGTTGTAGTTTGACGCAGCGCGCGCGTTAGGGTTATTGTTGATTCGGCGAAGTGGGAAACGAGGTGCTTTCGCAGCGCCGTCTATGGGAGGCGGAGGTATACGTAACGCCTGATCGGTGGGATGAGCGTTAGTAGGTTTATCCGTGGGAGTGGCTTCAGAGGTGGAGCCATATTGGTTCCGACGGGTCTGTAGGTTGACGTCAGCAGATGACATCATCAGTAAGTGGTGGGTACCTGAGTCGAACATGGGTTGATCAGGAGCAGCGTAGGTGATCTGTTGTTGTTGGGCCGCATTGGCTTGATGGGGAGCCAACGGTTGAGTGTTCACTACGCCTTGGGTTGGTAATGGATTTTGCAGCACCAAAGGGGGTTGCTGAGGTTGGGGGGGGTTGGGCGGTGCTTGGGGAGCCGCATGCCCTTGGCGATGGGCCTCGTCAACCCAAAGCTGCCGAGCTCGCTCCAAGTGTGGGCAAGCATGGGTGTAATGTCCATAGACTCCGCAAATAGAACAAGGGTGGTTTGTTCGCAGATTGGGGTTTTTGGCCTGCTTGGGCGGGCGATCAGGGTTTTGATTAGCGGGGGCCGCATTGTTATTGTCAGGGGGATTAGCCGGTTGACCAGCTTGGTCTGCAGGTTGGTTGTTTCCCCGATTACGGCCCTTGCCGCGGTTCTGTTGGCCCTGATTACGTTGGTTATTCTGGTTTTGCTGCGGGTTCTGTTGGGCGTAAACTTGCCCTTGGGCAGCAGGTGGATTCTGAGGTTGCGCAGGTGCAGGAGCAGGCTGCGGGGGATGATATGTAGGTTGAGGCTGAGCAGGTGCAGCAACTTGAGGGGGTTGCTGATAGGACTGCGGAGCAGGTTGTGGATGTGCCGCAGGGGCTGCCTGTGGCGGATAATAAGCTGGTGGGGCTTGTGAAGGCGCAGGAGCCGGGGCAGTCTGCTGATGGTAATAAGGCTGAGGGGCGACTGGAGGAGCATAAGCAGGAGTCGCATACCCAAAGCACTGAGGTGGACACGAAGGTCCATGGGAATGGTGATGTGTCATGGGAGCATATGAGTTGGTTGCTCCAGACTGGGAGGTAGCCCTCGACAGGTCGGGGCCAGGGGTAGGTCGTGCTATAGAAAATGGTTGGGGATGCGAAGAAACACGGCCAATGATACCATCAGCAGCGTGGGATGCCCCCGGCGCATCATGATGGGAGGACTCGCCGCGAGGGGCGTCAGGTATAATGGTATAAAGGTAACCCGATTGGGCGTAAATGAGGTCGAACTGTTGTGCCTTAAGGATGGCTTCTTCTTCAGACTGGGGTCTTTCTGAGGCCACATCCTTAGCAATAACAGGAAGAAGGGATTTGAGGAACCAATCGAGGAAGATACGGTCATCTAGTTTAATCTTGCATAAGCTACGGCGTCTACGCCACTCATGGATGTGGTCCGTGATATGGGTAGCCGTGTTTTGTCTACAAGATAGAAGGATCTCAACGCCTGCGTCATAGCGGACTGGCAACTGGAAGAACTGCAGGAAGGTCGAGGCCAGGGAAGAAAAGGTGGCGTGGGTCCCATGAGGCTGCTCAATATACCACTTGGCTGCAGAGCCAGTGAAGGTGCGCTGTAAGAGACGGAGGCGAACAGAGTCATCCACGATGGAGTTAGAGGAACACCATAGGTGGAAAGACATGATGTGGTTCTGTGGGTCCTCACCGGCCTTGCCCTCGAACTTAGGGATGTCAGAGGGTAGTTTGGTAGGCATATGAGGCCACGTGGGGTCGTGTCGAATAGGATCGTTGGTCAATCTGGCCAGGTCAGGTAGGTTGAGGCTAGCCATGAACGGCAAACTGGAAGAAGGCTGTGACACAGTAGTGCTGTGGACCAAGTTGGGGCCAGTGCCCCCAAGTGGAGGGACAAGATTTAGGGTGGTGCCCCCAAGTGGGGGAACTGAGGTAGTGAAGGATGGTCCAGCACCACCATTGGTAGTGTGAGCCACTGATGTAGTGGGGATGGGTATTCCCGCTGTGGGTATAGGTACCGTGAGGGGAACGGTAGATGGTTGCCCCATGGAGGGCATACCAAAAACAGGTGTAGTAACTGGTGTAGTGGTGGATGTGCCACCAATGGTCCCTATGACAAATGGAGTGGAAGTCGTACCAGCCATGGGGCTAGTAGGGGCAGTATAAATAGGGTTCTCAGACTCTTCGTCAGAATCAGAGGTAAAGTAAGGTGCGTCACTATCTGGTGACGGAGACCTACGTCGCTGACGGGTGGAGTCAAGTGACAAGGCTCTAGATCTGTGATGAGTGGTATCAACGGACAATGATCAGAATCTATGACGAGTGGTGTCGAGAGAACCGTGCTGTGGGGGCTCGCCCCTGAGGCGCCGAGAATGTCTCGGGGACTCAATGGTGACAGATGGTGTCTAAATCTCTGTGGGTTGAGGTGAGTATAAAAAACAGCTCAAAAAATCCCAATGCAACCGAGTGTGCAGAAGGAGAGCTAAAAAGCAAGGCACTCAGGCCAACAACCAACTCAAAACACCCACTGCAACAGCTGTGCTACAATAGGTGGAGTAACAACAAAGATGGTCAGAATACCAACAAGCAGCAGGCTTCCTAAAAAAGAAAAATGGTGGACTCACTAGACCAAGGGAGGTAAAGGAGCATGCAAACACCTAGCTAAAAGTATTCTGACTTAACTAAACATATCCTCTGCAAGGTGATGAAATCCAAGTCAGACAATATGAGTAGGAAAGCCAAGTGGCTATGATATCCCCCTACCGGGAGGGATACCGGGTAGTCAATCCTAGAAGAAAGGCAACTAAGATACCCCGTTCATGACACGTCCAGAAAGGTGAATCTGCCGTTTAGTTCGTTGACCGCAATACCCCTATACAGGGATATCCCGCGAACCGCGAAAGGTAGCCCTTCGGTTACTGAATGGAGTGCGGTATTCCACTCAGGCCTCCGGAACCAGTCTCCCGACTTCAACCCTCCTAAGGGAGAGGCCCTCTGATAAACTGGTCGTGACCGTGCCAAAAAGTACTAGGGGATTTTGGTTCCCTAGTTGGACAACAACTATGTCTCAAGTGGAATAACCAAGGGGTGTTATTGGAAGCCTATCCCCCTGATCCTACCTAACTACAATGATTCTTTTGTGTTCCCCAAGTGGGGTTAGAATGTTGGTTTAGTTAGGTACTTTTTAAGGCTCACTTGATTTAATGTGACAGAGTGTGTGCTCGTGAGGTGTTGAACCCAAAAACAGAAGTGCCACAAGGGAGGGCAACTTCCAATCTATCAATAATGCTGAAATTGATTCTTTTAATTTGCAAAATTTTCTGAAAATAAAAATACTGAAATTTTAAAAAGATTCTGTAAAAGGAACAGAAATTATGTTGCAGAAAGGCTGTAAGGAAGTAGGCTGCAGGTGGGACAGAGGGCTGTTCAAATGCAGAAAATATTGCAGCAAGAGGGGCTGGGCTCAAAAACAGAAAAAGAGCATAAATCAGACCGCGGGTCTGTGGCGGGTCAGAACAGGCCGACCGCGGGTTTGAGGGCAACAGCGGCGGTCAGGTCGCGGCTATCGGGCCAATAGTTGCAGTCGGGACGCAGGAAACAGGGAAAAAGGCACAGTCGGGTCGCGGCTATCGGGCCAACAGTGGCAGTCGGGACGCAGGAACAATGGAAAAACAGACAGTCGGGTCGCAGCTAAAAGGCTAACAAGCGCAGTCGGGACGCCCGAAAGAGGCAAAAAGCCGCAGTCGAGACGCGTGAACAAGGCCGATAGGCGCAGTCAGATCGCGGCAAACAGGCTGGTTAGCCACGGTCAGATCGCAGGTAACAGACTTGAATCCGCCGACTGAGCGTCGGAAGCAGTCTGAGAGCCACGGTCGGATCGCGGGTAAAGGCCTGAAAGGCGCGGTCGGGACGCGACTGTAGAGGAAAAAGACGCGGTATGCAGCGGCCGAAAGGGACAGCCGAAAGAAAAAATTTAAAACGGAAACCAGAAATTCGAAAACTAGGGGAGTCGCCAAAACTGTAGCTAGGGTTTTACCCCTAGCTTGTGCCAATGAGCACCTACTAAGGAGAATGGACTCCTTAGTAGCAGTTCAGTATATTAAACTAATTATGCAATAAACCAAAATTTAAATTATTTCTAATACAAGCATGAAGCATAAACACCAAAATGAAAGAATGTCTTTGTATTGATGTTACCTTGAGTGTCAAGGTTGGTGAAGCCCTTTGCAGTGTCCAAGAGGATGCTCCAAGCTCCAAGAATGCTCCTTCTCCTTCTCCAATGTTGGGGATGGGCCAAAGGTGGCTCTCAAGGTGAAACTAGTTCAAAGGTGGACTAGGGTTTCGAGAGAGATTTTGGCAGAGTAAGGGTGCTTGTGATTGTGGATGTGGAATAAGGGATCTCCATCACCTATTTATAGTTTTTTGGTGGTGGAGTGCTGACCCATGGTTTTAGGAAACACATGGTTTTCGGCAGCTGTATAGGGTTTTTTCCTCCTTTTCCTCATTATTTTATATTTTTATTCCCTTTTTAGGGGATTTTTGTTATTTTTGGAGGAAAAGGGGGTTTTTTAGCCTTTTTAAGGCTATTTTGATGGTTTTGTGGCCTTTTGGAGGCATTTTAGGCCTTTTGGAGGCTTTTTAATGGGATTTTTTGGGATTTTAATGGAAAAATGGTAGGAAAATGGACAAATGAGCCATATAATGTGGTAAATGAGCTAGTGAGCACTTTTTGGGTGTTAACACCTTTGTTATTCAAGGTGGAAGTAGTGGAGATGGGGGTGGTTGCAGCCGTGCTGACACACCGCGGCGACAGGAGGAGGTCCCAAAAGCAGGTAAGTCTCAGCCAATCAATTCAACCCTGAGCCCGGTTGATGCCGAACGCTACTTGAAAATTATCACCCTAGACTAAGGTGCATTTCTGTAATTTTTTGTTTAATGGCAAGTCTTCCATGGACGCTGTGACAGCATTTAGCTTTTATCTGCCTGTTGCTTTTTATGGTAGGATTGTGTCGAACTTGAGTCAAAACTATGTATTCCTGTTATCTTAGACATGCTTATCTCCTGTTTGGCCTCTCGGTCGAGAGTTTTTGACTGCCCAAGACCTTTCTATGAACTGGAAGGGGAGACCCTGTTTGACCTCTGTTGGTCGAGGTCACCTCTGTCAAGGATGAATAGTTCTGTATCTTTCATGAACTTGTAATATATATAGCTTTTTATTTACAAAAAAAAAAAAACAAGCGTAGATTATACTTTAGTTGTGTTTAGGGTCTCGTTTATGGTAGAATTGTGATCCCAAGGGGTTGTAATAAATTTGAGAGTGGTATAGACAACGTTGAATCCCATGCTTCAAATTCGAAGGTGCAGGTGCATAAGAAGGGTTGTGTGGTACTCATTTGGTTCTAAATAAAACCTAATTAGTTTTAAGACCTATGAATTGACTAGCTCCATTAGAACTTTGACTATAGTGTTTTCCAATTTCTATGTTTAAAGTCCCACCATACACCACATGATCACGTTTATTGATGGTCAAGTCCAATATCAATTATAATAAATGTGATTTGGTTTCCATCACGAATGGAATGGAATTTTACGGATAAATTGCTTGTAAGTGGAATTTGAAAGGCAAAATGGTCGTCAAGGATCATTTTGCTGGTAATATACATTTAAGATTTTTTTGTCCTATCAAACAAAGGAAACTATAAAAAATTTCTAAATAGTGTCAAAACCGTCATTTTTCAGGATAATAATATTACCAAATTCCTACCATGTTACACTGAAGTTAAACTTAACTCTCACGTATCTAGGAGAAAATGTTGAAAACCTTTTAGAAAATGGTTGAAACCTTCAATGAGTGAAGTGGGTTTGAATTCCATTAGTGGTGGTTGGAATCGTTAAATTTAATGAGTACATTGGATTTGAATTCCAACCTTGGTTTTCACTTTTTTTAACTATAAATTAATAGTATACTTTACATATTTTTGGTTGAATTAGGAAAATTTTGTTTTTAAAAGGAAAAGTTTAAATATATTATAATAAGAAGAAATATATTATAAAAAAAAATCAAAATGATTATTTCAACGATTTGTTTTAAACTTTATTGGGGTTCCATTATCATAGTAGAGGACTCTAGATGATGATAATTGAGTGAAGAGGATGTTTGGTTAGGGTTCACAAAGTGGGTTCTTGGTTAGGGTTGAGAAAGTGGATGGGATGTCTATGGTGAATGTGTGGTTAGGGTTTTTTATGGTGTTTATTTTTGTTGGCTTTCTCATCTTTTGATGGTCACTTTCTTATTTATGGTAGTTTTTTTTATGACAATGTCAAGGATTTTTATTTCGATTAATTATCAAAATTTAACCTTTATTAACCCATTCAAGGGGTTCAAACATGTCCTTTAAGGGTAATTCAAGAAACACCTTTCAAAAAAATGTAAATTTTTAAAATCACCTTTATCAAGGACAATAAATATTGGAATATTTCAAGAAAATGGTCACATTTTCAACATCCCATCAATGTTTTGACTCTCAAATCATGGTTTCCTAATGAGCATTGTGCTTTTCATATCATATGAGAATGGATGTGAAATGTGATCTAGATTCAAGGTTTAACTCTCGTTACTTGACTTTGGCATCTGAAGGTTGAAATAATCTCTATTTTCATTGGCTCTCATATATTCCCTAATTCAATATACCCTTCCACATTATTAAATCCATCATATAGCTAGACCCAAATAATCCTAACACTATATAGGCATGTGCACCATTTAAGTGTCACTTATCAAAAGCTTCCTAGAGAAGCATGTGCACATTTTTTTTTGAATTCCTGAATTAATTAATGCATTATGAGCATTTTTCGAATTCAATGTACAAACATAATGTGTTCATATCTCACACTCACCATAGGGATGGTGTAAGCTATTGAGGGCCTCTTTTGACATGTTAGGTGTAATAGAAAACTAGGGAAAAAAAAAGACATGCTTCAACTTACATGGATATTTTGAGATCCTTACACAATAAATCTTGCTTTGAGTAAAAAAAATGAAATCTAGGAAATTGAATCACATTTCAAAATATATAAATTTTATCTATTGAAAATGTTCATAAGTATATCGAGGTTGATCTTTTCTAACATGTACCTTTTTGGGTAAAATGATAAGGTATATGTCTTTATGGGATCACGCTTCGAGTGACTAAACGATGGAATGAACCTAAAAAAACTTATAGACATATAGAGATCAATTAGTACTAGCGCGACACTATTTGTCCAAAATAAATTTAATAATTTATAAAAATAATTTAATTATCTAAGTGATCAAAACTTGAAACAGTACACCAAGTGTGGGTGTAGATTTTAAGTATTAATACAATAATCATGAAATGGTTTTTTTATAGCATGTAGTGGTTGATGTCTAGTATTGTAGCATATAATTCTTTTTAAAATGTTTGAGAAATGGAAAAGTTATGGAAAAAACACTAACAATGTGTTTTTTGAGTTAATGAGTAATGATACAAGAAAAATAGAAAAAAAAATATTTTTAAAACAAATTACATATTTGGATTTTGCCGAAAAAAATGTGATTTGGGTCTAAAACCTCATAAAATATTATTGTTTGTAGCATAATATAATGAATGGAAAACACAAACATATTCAGAAAATGGGTGAGATGCCCAACTAGCTATGGTTTACCATATTCCATAGCATAGGCTTGGTTAACTCGAAGCTAACTCTGAATTCGACACAAAGGAAGAGGGATGACACCTAAACACATGATGAGGCTTGATGTTAGTGCTAATAAACACACACACATTTATTTTAAATTCAAATTACTCCCTCCTGCCCAAAACAATTGGTGGCCTGCCCAAAACAGTTGGTGGCAAACAAAACGCATGCACGATATAGAGATAAAAAAAATGACATTATATATAATTACAAAACATTCACGTGATTCTATTCACTAAAACATGTGCATGATATGTGTTGTTCAGGATTTCTACCTTATAGTGAGGAGAGGGACACTACCAACTTTTGGGGTGACAGGTAAATACATTGATCATATCACATAGACTTCTACAAAAGGAAAGAGATCAAGATATTAGAATCCATACGGGTGAAAACATGAAGTTGGGAAACAATTTTGGCTTGTTTTTGAGAAACAAAACTGCTAAATTTTATGTTTTTCAACTTCGACCTCTTCAAACCCATATCTCCCTTAGGAGTTTCAACTTGAAGTAAACACAAAGGTTTTAGATATTTGAATTAGCTTTATACTCATATTTTTTTTAAATTTTTTTATGGACATATCGTGGGAAAAATTTGTTGTCAACATACGACATATACTTGAAAATTTTAGGTATGGATAATGAGTGACTTGTGTTGACAACGGTTTTCTTATAGATGGTTATTCATTTTAGGGAAAAAAATTGTAGGCTCATAATCTACACACACTACACTGGATCCTGGACTATATTTTGAGTTTTTTAAGACTTGGGAACTATTTTTTATTATTTATCGAAACAACGTATGTTCAGAAAATGGTGCATTATCGACACATGTTTTTGTCTTCACATTTTCTTTCAAATGTGACTCTTATTGGAAAAAATAGAAGTACCCTTTTGAAGAGCACGAGCCAATTATGATCTCTGAAATTTCAATTTTTTTGGTGTTGCCTTTGTTATGATATTTAATTTTCATTTCGGGCGATTTTCAGAGTAATAAAATTCTTAAGGGATAAGGTTTAGAAAACAATTATTAATAAATAGCAATTCAAATTGAAATGAAACAATTATTATATAATTGGAAACTAGATTCAGAGATGAATCCATTGCTACAAAGTTCGACAAATAATACTTAAAATTTGCAGGGGTTCGGGCTTGCTGAACTTGCAGATTCCATAAAGATGACTGATATTTTCGCAGGTTTAGTTGACCATAAACTCTCGGTCGAAAAAATATCTTCCAAACTCTCAACCGAGAGTTTAGTTCAAACTCTCATCCGAGAGTTTTCTTAAAAATACAGTGCGACGATTGGTTCAAACTCTCAGCCTAGAGTTTTTTTAAACTCTCGGGCGAGATTTTGAAATCTCAAAACTCTTGGCCCTAGAGTTTGAGGTTGACTTATTTTCCCGTGATCATCCGCCCGCGCTCGATTTTTTTCACTCTGTTTGTCACAAAAATGTTTCCCAGGTTCGCGATTTCACCCATACCTTATTAACGACATTCAATCCTAGCTTTTGCTCGATCCCGCGCTGGATCTTCAGTTTGGTGAACCTGCAATACAAAAGATACCTTCCTCAGTGTATCTTGACTAATATAACAATGATGAAATTGAAATGCAATTTAGACATCAAATACAATCAAGCATTTAATCCCAAAAAATATGCAATCCATTAGACATTTGATTGGGACAGGAAGGGTATTTCAACCTTTATTGTCAAAAACAAATAACCTGTACAATTATACCTGATCATTCAGAGTGCTTGTGCAACCGGATTCTGGGCTCCTACTCTTCACACTAACTTTGGAATTCCTCCAGCATAACAACCCTTAATGCATAGTTTCTCCTCCTCTCTCCCATCTATCCGTCTTGTATTTATGGGACAAGGTAGGTAGTTTGGATCGAGAGGTAGTTTGATTGGGAAGTTGCAAACCAACTTCAATTAATACCAATTCGTCAAATTAATATATTTTTGATTACATTATAAGATGTACACGAGTTTCCTCAAGTGGAGTAGCGCACAATATGTAAATTTCATGCTTTACAACCAGCGTTTGCAATGTTCTTAAGGTGCACGCTAGTCTACTGAAGGCAAAGTAGAGTATACTAGAAGGTGTACGCTACTCTTCTCAAGGAAAAATAGAGTATACTAGAAGGTGCACGCTACTCTTATGCCTATAGGGTAGCGTTCATGTCAAAATGTAGGTAAAATCAGTGTTTTGTCAGCTACAAAGGGGTAAGTCTGGTCCATACATTATCTGGCCCAATCTTGCTCTTCAATTCAAGTTGTCCTTTTGTGTGATTGATAGCTAAATGTGATCACGGACGGAGAAGTGTAGATTTGACCTATAATAGATGCCCCCTAATGTGTGAGGTCAGAGGGAAGCGATGGCCGAAATACATTATAATTTCAAGTCAGAGGAGGAGCAAGAAACCGCAGAACCAAGTCACAAAAGTACCTGAAATAAAGATCAAGGTCAGCGAGCAATTACAATCTTGACATCATATAGATGTGTAGCATGATACAACATGATCTCCAATACATAACTAGGAGATGTATATATAGCATGGCCACTGAAATACAAGTGTGGATCCATATCAAAATGAGAGATCATAGCCATAACCACAAACAGGATCTATGTCTCATGAAGAGCCAAAATGAGTGAGGCTCAGTCTTGCACAACTTGGGTGATAACATAATGAGGTAATGCTATCAACATCCCAAGGTCTTCATCCAAAACAACCCAAGGTACAAACCCTAACCATGTGAATAAATGAGTTGAATTTGAACATGGGGGGTATCGTTTGATTACCGGTCATTGATGTATACCGTTAAAAAATGTGAGGGCTTCCACCAATAATGATAATGGGCCCAAGGTACCCAGTATGATCCAACAAGTGTGAATAAGTGGACTTGACGTTGAACACTTGAGGAACCTGTCAAATAAGAGACATTGATGTATTCTCATAATTCAATAGCGAGGGAAATTGCCATTGGTGACTGTAATCCCCAAGGTACTAACCGAAACTCTAAACTTCATTCCCATAGCAAAATGAGTTGATGTGGATGGGAAGAAGTTTGCTGGAAGGGAGGCCTTAAAGCATCATCCATCATCCAACATGAGGAACACTCAAATGGTATGAGCTGATATGGAGTAGGACATGTAACAAGATGAAACAAATTGACACCAGGATGGCCGACACATGAGGTCAAGGTGAACTGCAGAATGACCGACACAGGATGTATCCTTGAACAGTAAGCACGACACAAAGTGACTTAGGCAGTTTTTGACATGATGGGGAAATGGTATAAGCCTGTAATGTAAGATACATTATCAAACCCTCCATATGGTTGGAAGAATAACCAACCGGTGGAGTAAACAACTCAGAGATCAGGTTCACCCTAAGGTCAAAAACTAAACCCAACTAAAATGATAGACTCAAATAGGTGTTGTGTTCAAGGATAGGGCTGACTGAACTTCCTTTGAAACTGAAAGATGTGATATACCCTTCTTATCCCTTATTCTTTTTAGATAAAATAATACATTTCTTGTTGTTTTAATGAGTCCAAGAAATAATGAAAACTCAATAGATCCAACCATGTAAAGAGTTTAATTAGCCCATGGGAGGAAGACTCAGGACTTTCTTCATTGTTTATAGAGTTCAAAGAAGAGATAGAAGAATACTCTATAGTACTGATCTTTGGATTTTAATATCGAGCTGAGATCTGTTCTTGCTCGCTGGTGTTTTCTTGTTTAAGGAGTTAGAAAAACTTAAATAATCCTCCATACACCCCCCGTGGATTTTAATATCAAGCTCAGGTTGATATATGCTAGCCGGTGTTTTCCTATTTATAGAGTCTGAAAAACTTAAACAATCCTCTATACACCCTTTTGTGGATTTGACATCGAGCCCGAGTAGGTGAGTGCTCGCTGGTGTTTTCATGTTTCGACAGCCTGAAAACCCTAAAGAAGGCTCCAAAAGGTCCTTTTTTTTAAAGTTAGTCTCCTCCCCCGAAAAATTGTAAAACAATGGAAGAAGAACTCTTCTAGCCACGGATGACTAGAGTATTCCTTTTTCGTAAGTAATCTGCTAAAGTACGGAAAAGGGTTAAACTTATACTTAAGCAGATGGGCCTTCAATTCCTTTAACGAGCTTGAAGAGGATGAGTCTGCTCGACAATCTTGTCATATTTAAAGAGTCTAACAAGAGCTTAGAGAGAACTCAATAAAAATATTTTTCGTAAAATTTTAACGAGCCCAAAAAATAAACTCGTGACCTCCTTACTGTTTTTAACGAGCTCAAAGGAGAGATGGAAGAATGCTCATAGCTTCCTTACCATTTTTAACGAGCTCGAAGAAAAGGTGGAAGAATGCTCGTAAATTCTTTACTGTTTTTAACGAGATCGAAGAAAAGGTGGAAGAATTCTCGTAGCTTCCTTACTTTTTTTAACAAGCTCGAAGAAAAGGTGGAAGAATGCTCATAACTTCCTTACTGTTTTTAATGAGCTCGAAGAAAAGGTGGAAGAGTGCTCGTAACTGGATCAATGTCCAAATGAATGGCAGACTGCATTATATACTCTAGGAAAACTTCATCAGATGGAAGTATATCATCCCAAATAGAACACATGTTTAAACATTCAGATGGAGTCATCACCTGGTCAATTGCTGGGACCCAGTCCCAAGAAGGTAAGCATGAATTCAGAGGCTTATTCTCAGTAGCAATTGGATTCAAGGAACAATATGCCACATAATTTGATTGTGACATAGTAGTGCCTACTGATGGGGGACATACTTGGTCTATAGTTGGGTAATAAGAGGGATCGACAAATGTAAGCTGATCAACGGTGACAATGCTTTCGTTGTGAGGAAAATGCATCACACGAAAGAGTGTAGACACCACAGCCTGCATAGTATATTCGTAATCACATCCGAGGATCATATCAAAATCCATAGGGTCCTTTAAAACCATAAAATCAACTAAGACTATTTTTCCACCCAAAGTAACGGGTACTTGAGGGATGAATCCCAACAGTTCACTAGGTCTTTTATCGAAACTCAACGGCCAATTAACAACTGGAACAAGGTTAGGAAAACCTAAATCTCTCCAAGCATAAGGGGATAAGATACTAACAGAGAGTCCTTCATCTACAACACATCGGTGAACCACATGCTTGCCGATATCAACCTTTATCTGGAAAGGTGTAGCAGAATGAAGGCGAGGCCCAGTTAGACTATTCCAATCAAAGGAAAAGATCCCAAAGCTTGGTAGGGGTTCACTCGGCACAGATGCAGTGCCCCCATTTTCATAGATATCCAAACTGGTAATGTCGAAGACTTTAGGGACAGGCGCATCAGTCTTTGAAGGATTGATGGGATCGGTCGAAGATTGCATCGATTTGATCGCTTCACTCTCCAAAGGAAGAGTGGGTTTGACCAAAGATTGCATTGGTTAAACCACTTCATCAACCAAAGGTTGATCAGGCTATTGGGAATCTATAGACAGTTCAGGAGCAGAGGATCCTTCAGACATGGAACACACTCTCCGCACCTCTGGAATAGCAGGGCACCGGTGAGTAAGGTGATCTCCCTTACAAAGTTTACAAGGGAACTTTGGATTGCATCCTATAAGATTAGACTTTGTAACAACAACAATACTCTCAGCTTGACTAGCATTGCCTGAGAGCTTGCCCCCAACATGACTTGCATTGGCTGGTTGCTCAGAAGCACAATACTTTTGAACTATGGACCACACTATTTGCACCTCTGGAATAACAGGGCATCGATGATTAAGATGGTCTCCCTCACAAAACTTACAAGGGAACTTAAGCTTCTGTTTATTAGGTTTGTCGACAATGTAAACGTTCTCAGCATGAATTGTAGTGGCCAATTCAGTGTCTCCAGTGCGACTCATAGGAACTGGTGACTTCTCATTAATATGACCAATAGTGATCAATGACGTGTCCTCAACATGAGAAACAGTGGTTGAAGACATGATTTCAGTATAATTTGCATTGACTGAAAGTTTGCTCCCAGCATGACCTCCAGAGGCTGGGTAGGTGCCCCCGGCATGACTTCTAGAGGCTGGGTAGGTGCCTCTGTCATGACTTCCAGAGGCAGGGTAGCAAGGTTCAATATGATTCACAATGACTGAGTGTTTTTTCCCAGCATGACCTCCAAAGGCTGGGTAGGTGCCCCAGCATGACCTCCAAAGGCTGGGCGGCTGCTCCCCTGCTTTGGCATATTCTTCCTATTCTTCCTCCATCTATTCCTTTTAGACTGTTGGTTATTAGTATTACTACTTTCACCACATGAGGTAGAAGGAGGAGGAGAAGATGTTACTGGATAAGTGGGAATAGGTTTCTGAGGCTCTTTATGTGAGGTGCTTACTTGAGAATCATCAGGAGCATGCAAGGCATTCAGAGTGGAAAACAACCAAACTGGTAGCCCTATAGTGAATCCCGGAAGATTCAAGGTAGCCATTAAGGGAGTACCAATGTTCCCAATGAATGGAAAAGCACAAGGATCCCCTTGAATAGGGGTCCCTTGATTGGTGCTCACCGGGATGCTATCCATAGTTTTGACTCAATGGGATAGAAATATCTAAGGACAACTAAGGGCGAGAGGCACAAAGAGCACACCACTACAAAATCCTAAGTATCCAAAACTAGGCAAACAAGTATGGTGAATACTCTCAATAGAAATTCTGGGATGATCAGGTCCCAGAACAAGCTAGTAGAGCATCGAAGAACAGTTATACGGCGTCCATTTCAGGTCCTCTGGGTGCAAGCATTTGAATCACCAAACCGCCCTCCCGGGATTACTGAAAAGGGTTACCTTCCGTATCTGTCCTAGGTACAATGAAAATAGCCTTTCACTACCACCTGTGTAAGAATCCCTAAATTCAAGATACTAAGGATACCATTAACACAAAAGAAGCTCTGGGGGACAGTCGTAGGTCCGACTAGAATGCATGGGAAGGGAAGCTAAGCCCTAAATCCAAAAGGATCCCCGTATGCGAACCAACCTTGGTGTATGCTCCGAATGAAAAGTGAAGGGGTATCCTCACTATTTCACCTTCGCAAGACCTCGTGCTTAACTCCGGTCTGAGTGGAGATTCCAGAACAAATTTGATGTCAATGGGTTTACCTAAAAACAGACTTACTATGATTATTGAGTAATGAAAATGGTTTTGGATAGTTAAAGTGTGTTTGAGTCCGAAACCCTAGCCTAAGCTAGTTGGTGTAGTGACATCCCTAGAAAGAAAAGTCCCTAATAAATTTTATTAATTATTCTTTTTAAGGGTTGTTCTTTACTCAAAGGTTGCAGCGCATTGTGTGGTGTGGTTGTGACAGAAATGGAAAGTACATAAAAGTAAAGAACTTTCACTAAAAGTTATCATTCATTGTTTTCCAAAACTAAAGATAAGCAAACCTAAAACAAGTTTCTTTTTATTTTCTTTTCAAATTAAAAAAAAAGTAAACTACGCTACTTCGAAATGATCATAAGTCTTACTACTTTAAACTACCAAACTCATTTTTTGTCTTTTCTAATATATGTAAAAGAAAAAGAACTTGAAAATGGAAGCAAGTAAGACCTAAAAGAGAAATGTAAGTAAGGAAAAGCAACTCTAAGGCTCACAACAATCAACTCGATGACTTGACAAAGACTTGTCTTACAAAGTTTTTTAAAGGAAACAACTTCAGGCTTGGGAACAAAGCGAAAAGAAAATAGGGATAAGAGACGCTTAAAATGGAAAGGCAGACCTCAAAGGTTTCTCCAAAGCACCAAGAACCCTAAGAAAGCACTAAGCCAAGCAAAAAGGTAGGCAAGTGAACCAAAGATGGCCTTACAATCACAAAGAATCAAAAGAAATCAAACTAAAAGACTTCAACTTACTTGGACTAAAACTGAAAAAACAATCAGAAAAGTGTATAGACTCAAAAAGCTTTTGAAAACACCCTAAGGACTCCAACTTGGGGTCAAACCCTAAATCAAAGGCCAAGACATCATCAAAGTGTGCTAGTGTTGCCACAAACAAAAAATGTTATAAAACAAAGGTTTGAATACCTGCAACAAGCATCTAGGGTACCAGAGTGCAGCTATGTCCAACAAGGAACAGTATACGGTCTTCAAAAAGAGTCACAAACAAGCAAGACACCTCAAAAAGTACTCAAGCAAGAAAAGATGAGTTAAGGGACTTAGGAGGGGCTAACAAGACTCAACAAAGGCTTACAAACCTCAAGGATTAGTTAAGAAGGCAAAGAAAGAGGTTGGAAATCAAACCAAACAAGTGGAAATCAAATCCCCACAGCAAACAGAGAGTTACAGGGAAATACCCTACAGTGCAGTGCATAAACCTCCATACACCGTGAGATGTACCCTACTGTGCAGTAAGAAAAGCAACGTTCATCAGCTAGTGTACTGCAACAGAAAACCTAGGACACAAAATCCATATTGAATAAAAGATATATTATTGAATTGATAAGATGATTAATGTATTACAAGAGCTCGCCTTTTATAAGGTTTGAGCGGGCTTAAGGAAGGGTTACGTCCCTTCAATTAACTAATTAATAATTTACTGCTTAATTTAATACATCATTTTAATATTCATAGCATTGCCACTCCCTTTTAAGGAGCTTTGTCTTCAAAGAAATAGTAATGAGGGATGTAGCTGTCGAAATTGTTCTGATTCCCAGGTTGTGTCTTCTTTGGGAATATTTTTCCATTTTATGAGGTACTTTTTTATGACTCGCGTTCTTAATCTTTTCTCTCTGGTAGCAATGATAGATTCTGACTCGAATATTATTCTTCCTTCTTCATCTAACAAGGGAAGTATTGTTTGTGCCTTCTGGTGTTGACCTATCATCTTTTTCAAGCAAGAAACGTGAAAAACATTGTGGATGTGACTTATAGTTGGCAATTCCAACGCATATGCCACCTGACTAATCTTCTTATTGATTTGATATGGGGCATAAAAACGTGGAGCCAATTTATTCTTTCCATCTTGTTTAAGTGATAATTGCTTATAGGGTTGTAGTCTTATAAATACCCAATCTCCAACTTCAAATTCTCGTTCTGTTCGGTGTCGATCTTCTTGTTGTCTCATTTTATTCCTCGCAGTATTCAGATTCTCTTTAAGTACTTGGACAACCTTTTGGTTTTCTTCTAAATGGTCATTTACTGATGCGACCCTAGCTTGGTTGGTAATGAAATCCTTCCACTTTGGGGGTTCATATCCATATAGGTCTTGAAATGGTGTCACCCTTGTAGATGTATGATACGTAGAATTATACCACCATTCCGCAAGATGTAGCCATTGGAACCATTTATTTTGCTTATGAGTTACAAAGCAACGGAGGTAGATTTCTAAGCATTTATTGACAACTTCTGTCTGTCCATCTATTTGGGGATGATAAGCTGAACTCATGTTAAGTGATGTCCCAATTTTCTTGCAAAACTCTCTCCAAAATTTCCCTTTAAACTTGGCATCCCTATCACTTACGATAATCTTGGGAAAACCATGTAACTTGTAGACATTTTTACAGAAAGCTTCAGCTGTTTCTTTTGTTGAATCAGTTTTCTTCACTCCCACAAAATGTGCATATTTGGTTAACTTGTCTACCACAATTAATATTTTATCTTTTCCATCTGATATGGGTAGACCTTCAATGAAATCCATTGAAATTTCCTCCCATTTCTGATTTGGGATATGTAACGGATGGAGTAACCCCGGACTTGATATATTCTCAGTTTTATTCCTCTGACAAATGTCACATTCTGCCACATACGTGTGAATGTCGATATTCATACCCTTCCAAAAGAATGATTTCCTTGCATTATAGCAGGTTTTAAAAAATCCTACATGTCCAGCGGATGGGCAGTCATGTGACTCTTTAAGCGCCTTGGTCTTAAAACTAGAGTTGGAACTTAAGTAAATACGTCCTTTGTACCATAAGAGGTCTTTCTTCCATTCAAACTTCGGATACTGATTTTATGTTGTTAATTATGGAGAAAACCTCTAAATTCTTGGCATATTCCTTGCGAATTTCATCCAAAAATTCTGGGATCACCATGGATACGGCGTAGACTTGCACCTCTTCATCTTTCCTTGATAGAGCATCAGCTACTACATTGTCCTTCTCCCTTTTATGTAGGATCTCCATATCGAAGGTAGAGATTTTCTTGATCCACTTTTGTTGTTCGGTTGTTAATGTCTTATGCTGTAATAAGTGTTGTAGACTATTATGATTTGTTTGGATTAGGAATTTACTTCCCAAAAGGTATTGTCACCATTTAGTTAATGCATGCATGATGGCAAGCATTTCCTTGTTGTATGTAGACTGTAGGTATTCACTTTTATTTAATTTCCTGCTTTCAAAAGCGATCCGATGACCTTCTTGCATTAGCACAGTTCCTATCCCAAACCTTGAAGCATCACATTCGATTACGAATGGCTTTGCAAAATCAGGTGTTGCCAAAATGAGAGTTGAAGACATAATTTGTTTCAATGTTTCAAAGCATCTTCTTTCTTCATCATCCCATTGAAAAGAATTTCTTTTTAGGAGATTTGTTAGTGGAGCAGCGACGTGTGCATAGTTCCTGATGAATCTTCGATAGTAACCTCTTAATCCCAAAAATCCTCACAATTTTGAAACATTCCTTGGTTCGGGCCACTCCTTCATCGCTTGGATCTTCCTCGGGTCCACCTTAACTCCCTCCTTTGAGATTATATGACCAAGATACTCCACTTCTTGCTTCCCGAATGTGCATTTTGATTTTTTTGCATAGAACTGGTTTTCCTTTAGAAGAGCTAGAACTTTTTCCAGATGTGTCAAATGTTCCTTCCATGTCTTGCTATATATAAGGATGTCATCGAAGAATACTAACACAAATTTCCTTAGGTATGGCTGAAATAGTTCATTCATAGTTGCTTGGAACGTAGCGGGGGCATTAGTTAACCCAAAAGGAATTACTTTGAATTCATAATGTCCTTCATGAGTTTGGAAAGAAGCCTTTGTGATATCTTCTAATCTGACCCTAATTTGATAGTACCCTAACCTTAAATCGAGTTTTGAAAAATATTTTGCGTCATGAAGTTCATCTAGCATATCATCGATGAAAGGGATTGGAAAATTGTTCTTAATCGTTATTTTGTTTAATCCTCTATAATCTATACATAATCTAAAGGATCCATCCTTCTTCCGTACTAACACGACTGGAGCTACATAAGGGATTCTACTCTTGGTGATGACACCACAATTCAGTAGGTCTTGAACCAACCTTTCTATTTCCGTTTTGTGGTGGTGGGGATACCTATAGGGTTTAACCTTGACAGGATTTTATCCAGGTTTAACCTCGATTATGTGTTCTATACTCCTTTCTAGTGGTAGCTACATGGGTAAGTCTTGAAATATGTGCTCATGTTTCTAGAGTAAAATTTGGATTTCCTTTTTGAATTCATTTGGTTCCTCCTCTTTTCCTTCCAGTTGATGGCATTGGATTACATATGCTGATGCTCCTTTTCGAATGAGCGTTTCCATATGTTGAGATGAAACTACTTGTGTGTCTGGTGGTTGAAAACCATGTAGCTTAAAATTTTTCCCTTGCCATTTAAACTTGATGAAATTTTTTTGGTGATTAGCGGAATATGTTCCCAATGTTTGTAACCATTGGACTCCCAAAACGATGTCTACTCCTCCCAATGGTAAGGTGTAGAGTTCTGATTCCAGTTCAAAGTCTTGTATTTGAAGTCTCACCTTGTGGCACTTTCCAACTTTTTCGATCTTCTCGCCATCTGCAACCATCACCTTCATGTCTGGAACTGGATGTATGAACAACTTGATTTTTCTTGCAACTCTTATATCAAGAAATTTGTGAGTGCTTCCGATGTCTACTAGTACTATAACATTCTCATTTTTTATATGCCCTTTTAACTTGAGAGTCTGTGGTTGGCTAATGCCTGTCATGGCTGCTAGGGAGATTTTGGGGGTCTCTTCGTTTCCAGATGCCATATTTGCGGTCGCCTCCTCTTCATCTTCTGACTCTTCTTCTTCTTTTGATTCACTTTTCTCCTCTACTTCACAAGTATATAATTTCTTTGAGCTGTCTTCGGAGTGACACCTATGTTTAGGATTCCATTTGTCTCCACATCGTCGACATTTTCCTTCCCTCATTCATTGATTCTCGAGGCTCTTCCCGTCATCCCTTCTAGGTGGAGGTATGTATTTGTTTGTATCATCCTCTGGAGTCGACTGGATGTTTCTTTGTAAGTATGACTTCCCTTTATTTGATTGGAAACTGTCAAATTTGGCCTCGGCTTCTTTTTCTTTTCGTCTTGCTGCTTTGACATTCGGTATGTCATGCATTTTTAACTCTTTTTGTATGTATGGTTTTAGTCCACCCAAGTAAGTTTCTAGTCGTTGTTTTTCTGATAGCCCAAATACTCTGGTAGCAAGTGATTCCCATTGGTGTGTGAATTCTTCGACGTTTCCTTTTTGCTGTAACTTGGTAAGCTTCGAGAAAAATTCATCTTCACTGATTCCTTGAAACCTTTTTAGGAAATCATTTTTAAACAAATTCCATGTGTATGTGAATTGGTCACCTTTCCACCACATATACCAGTTGTAGGCATATCCTTCAAGGTGCATAGATGCATACTTCACTTTTTCTTCATTTGTTGTGATGTTATAGATATCGAAGTATTCCTCTGCTTTATTTAACCATGCAATGCATTGCTCATCATTCCCACTGAACTTTGACATTTCTATTTTTTCTTTCGGGGGATACACTACATAATGCTGATAATGATTGCCTCTTGTCTTGTTGTGTGGTGATCCAGAGTTGTTGGTTGAAGCACTCGACATATCCGAGTCGTCTTTTGGTTTGCCATGATCATTTGTCTCATTCTGTCCCATCCTTTCCATGAACTTGTTTAACATGTCGCTCAGTTGGTCTTGTTTTTCCTTCATCCCGTCCAATTTATCGTCTAGCCTTTTTTCTAAAACTGAAATGACTTCCACTCTGATTTCATTTTTCAGCTTTGCATTGGAATTTTGAAAATCTTCTCGAAACACTTTCTCAAGTTTGTCCATTCTGGAGTTTAGACCTTCGACGATTTTTAAATCTCTAATCTGGTCTTTTTCCAATTTTTCTAGTCGGTCTCGTAACTCGGCCATGGTTCTTGACTTGGTGTGGGGATGTGAATATTTGGAATCAATATTGGATTAAGGATAAGAGTTAGGGTTAGGGATAAAATAATAATACAATAAGTATTATTAAATTATAATAATAAATTATTATATATATTGAAAATAATAATACAATAATTATTATTTAAATTATAATAATTTATTATGTATGAAAAAAATATAATAATAAAAAATTTATTATTAATTTTTTTTGTTTGAATGTATGCAGGTCGTTGGGAATGGCAGGAAGCGATGGTCGGGAGGTGGTGGTGGAAGAGTGGTGTAAGATTGCAAAGCAGAATGGAGAGGGAGGGAGGGACGGTGTAGCAATGGGAGGGATGACGTTGGTGGGAAGAGGAGCGCAGGCAAAGAGGAGCAAGGAGGGCGAGGGAGACGAATGGAGGTGGCGAAAAAGTGGGGAGGAGTGAATGCAGTGCAGCAGAGAGGAGGGGAGGGGCACGTGGTTGAGCAGAAGAGAGGGCATGGGGAGGAGTAGAGAGGGCACAGGGAGGAGCAGAGAGGAGGGGTACGGGGTTGAGCGGCAGAGAGGAGGGGTGATGGGCGATGACGACATAGTGGTGGACGTTGGCAGTAGATGGAAATGCAATGCAGCGGGGTCGACCAGCAGAGAGGAGGGGCGATGGGTGGCGGTGGTAGAGTGGTGAACACGGACTGGAGAGGACTATGGGAGGAGGATAGAGTAGGAGGTTGTGTGTGCAGTGTGGAAAGAGAGGAATGGGAAACGCAGGTGGATGAAAAGGAGCTACGGGGGTTGTGGAAGAAATGGAAGAATGGAGGAATGGAGAACCCTGGAACATATTTCTGCATGAGAAACTTAACGTAGCGAGTACTGGAGTGAAAACGTGTCGAGAGCCGAACCAGCTCTGATACCAAATGCAACAGAAAACCTAGGACACGAAATCCATATTGAATAAAAGATATATTATTGAATTGATAAGATGATTAATGTATTACAAGAGCTCTCCTTTTATAAGGTTTGAGCGGGCTTAAGGAAGGGTTATGTCCCTTCAATTAAGTAATTAATAATTTACTGCTTAATTTAATACATCATTTTAATATTCATAGCATGTATGCTACTGTATGTATAGAGAACCAACGTACATGTCAGATAAGGTCTGAAACAAGATTTGAAAAGGTAAACTGAGATGATTCAAGCAAGAAAAAGCAGATAAAAGTGACCTACAGGGCCTCTCAGAGGATCAAAAAGACCAAAAAGTACTGGAAGTAAAACTAACTACGTCTCCTAGAGCAGAAAACAACCAAATCCCCAGTGGAGTCGCCAGTCTGTTGTTCAGGATTTCTACCTTATAGTGAGGAGAGGGACACTACCAACTTCTAGGGTGATAGGTAAATACATTGATCATATCACATAGGCTTCTACAAAAGGAAAGAGATCAAGATCTTAGAAGGCATACCTTATTAACGACATTCGATCCTAGCTTTTGCTCGATCTCGTGCTTGATCTTCCATTTGGTGAACCTGCAATACAAAAGATACCTTCCTCAGCGTATCTTGACTAATATAACAATGATGAAATTGAAATGCGATTTAGACATCAAATACAATCAATCATTTAATCCAAAAAAATATGCAATCCATTAGACATTTGATTGGGACAGGAAGGGTATTTCAACCTTTATTGTCAAAAGCAAATAACCAGTACAATTATACCTCATCATTTAGAGTGCTTGTGCAACCATATTTTGGGATCCCACTCTTCACACTAACTTTGGAATTCCTCCAGCATAACAACCCTTAATGCATAGTTTCTCCTCCTATCTCTCATCTATCCCTCTTGCATTTATGGGACAAGGTAGGCAGTTTGGATCGAGAGGTAGATTGATTGGGAAGTTGGGGAAGTTGCAAACCAACTTCAACTAATCCCAATTCGTCAAATTAATATATTTTTTATTACATTTTAAGATGTACGTGAGTTTCCTCAAGTGGAGTAGCACACAATATGCAACTTTCATGCTTTACAACCAGCGTTTGCAAGGTTTCTTAAGGTGTACGCTAGTCTACTGAAGGCAAAGTAGAGTATACAAGAAGGTGTACGCTACTCTTCTCAAGGAAAAGTAGAGTATACTAGAAGGTGTACGCTACTCTTATGCCTGCAGGGTAGCGTTCATGTCAAAATATAGGTAAAATCAGTGTTTTGTCAGCTGCAGAGGGGTAAGTCTGGTCCATACATCATCTAGGCCAATCTTTCTCTTCAATCCAAGTTGTCATTTTGTGTGATCGACAACTAAATGTGATCACGGACGGAGAAGTGCAGATTTGACCTATAACAATATGCACCACTACAAATTTATTGTATATGGCACTATGGATTAGTAAGGGTTAGGGGGATGGGGGGAGATAGATAAAGAGAGGAGTAGGGGGTGTGAGAAAGATAGAGAAAGAGATAAATTGTTTAGTGAAGCCGGAAATTAGGGCTTCTGCAAAAGTTGGAATTTTTGAAATATGAGACCATGGCTGGAAGCTCCTCTAAAAAATCAAAGTTTAGATCTTCAGATCGAACTTTTTGGATGGGTGAAGCTCCGGGAAAATCAAACCCTAATTCAGGGTCCTCCCTAGTGAATCTGAAAGTTTGAAAAGCAAATTTGAGGGGTGAAACTTTGCAGTTTTCAAATTATGAGTATACTAGCTTGATCATCTCATCAAGGCACATCTTTCTATCCTTTCAAAAGTTTGAAATTCAAAGTTTGAATTTTTAGGGTTTCTCTAACAAACCCTAATCCAACTCCAGATCCAGATTTCTGCAAATCAAGTGCTCGAGAAGAAAATATGGGGAATGAAGATCAAGCTCTCATAGCACATACCAAGAAGAGGACACTTTTACTTAGATTGTCCTAAGAACAAAAGGAACAACAACAACAACTTCTACAAGCAATCTGAGAGGTATAACTTACAGGTATGTTTTGAAATCTGTTCATGATTAAGTTTATAATATGATTGTCCTCATGTTATTGAGTTTAGTAACAATATTGTTTAATTTTAGACTTGTCTTATCACCCTAGTAAAAGTATGAATGCATGATAGAAGACATTCATTGATTAGGGTTATGACACTTATGATTGTATTATGATTGTACTAATGCACTGTGGTGTTGTATGAGGAGAATGTTATCTGCTAACATGAAGGTATAAATAAACTTCTAGATCAAGACCATGGTGACATGAAGACAAAGACTCATCCATAGTCATGGATCACATAGAGGTATGTATATTTTGGTTCTACAATGGTTAACTTATGAATTATGTAGGTCATTGAAGAGAACAAGAAAAACATTGCTAGACATAACTAGCAAATATGATGACCAGGTATGTTTTTTCCTATATCAAGTTAGAATCCTACCCTATGTAAGGATCTTATACTTTTGTATGATTGATAATGATTACTCATGAAGTTACAAGTTTGAGTAATCTAGGGTTTATGCATATTATGATTCCTTACTTTGATTAATGATATGACTAACCAGAAAAGTCCTATATAAACCTTGAATACTCATGCTTATTATCTGTGTTTGAAATGATCATGACTATACATGCTTAAGATTATTGTGTTTTGATATACTAATAAATGTATGAGATCTCGAGGATAACACAATGATGATACTAGTAAGCATGCATAGTGATCGAGGATAGATATAAGTTCAAGGATAGGTAATCCAAGAAGCAAAGATCAAGAGGGAGCACACTCCAGTAGTTCCTATAAGGAAACAAAGATTGAGAGGGAGTCCACTCAACAAACAAACAAAGATAAGTATTTGAATTGTCGTTTCTTGTATATTTGATTGTTCAAATAATATTGTTCAATGATGTATATACTTATGTTCCTAGACTTAGGTTGTGTAATATGCATATTATAATAATTGCATTAATGAACAATATACTACTAATATGCATGTGATGGGTAAGTGGCCTATGGCACTGTACAACATTCCATTACTATTTATCTATAGTGAAACCTCTTTGCTAACATGTTGGGAGTTGTGCACACTCTCAACAATGTTTTGGTAGATATTGGAAGGCATCTAGAAAGTTACGGGATATGGATAAATGTTGTATTGAAGCATTGGCTAAATTAATTACATGACTGTATGACATATTTCTTTATGGGTAAGAATTTGTTCTGAAAACTATGAGATGTTTCTAATCATGCAATTTAACTTGTTTTGTAGGAAAGATCGTATACCATCACCTACAAAAGAAGGACTACAACATTTGTTCAGCAACAAAGCTATCTATTGAAGAATCTGAAGTTCCCAGGATTCGAGATGAAGTAATGAAAGAATGCCATGATCCGTCGATCATGAAGAATGATGTTTGGGATGCGGTCCCAAGACCTGAAGGGAAGTCTGTTGTGACTTCCAAGTGGATCTACAAAGATCAAGCATGCTACAGGTGGTAGCATGGAGAAATACAAAGTGAGGTCTGTAGCTCATGGCTTCTCCCAGAAAGAGGGAATAGACTATGAAGAGACTTTTGCTCCTGTAGCTAGACACACTTCCATCAGAGCAGTACTTGCTCTGGCTACAGTGATGAAGTGGAAGATACACCAAACAGACAACTTTCTTGAATGGTGTAGTCGAAGAGGAAGTATATGTTGAGTAGCCACTCGGTTTTGAGACACATGACAGGGAGTCATATGTGTGAAGGTTGAAGAAAGCCTTGTATGGCTTGAAGCAAGATCCTAGGACTTGGTATGGTAGGATAGACAGCTTTCTATCCAGTTTGGGCTTTACCAAGAGTAAAGCGGATTCCAACCTTTACTACAAGGTTGAGGAAGGAAATCCTGTGATAATACTCTTGTATGTGGATGACCTATTTGTTACAGGTGAGGATACATTGATTTCCAACATGAAGAAGAAGCTTGATGCCGAGTTCGAGAAAGACTTGGGGATGATGCACTACTTTCTAGGCATGGAGGTGTGGCAGATTGCAGATGGAATATTCCTTGGACAAGGGAAGTATGCAATAGATATCCTGAATAGGTTTGGGATGATGGACTGCAATGCCATGGCCATAGCTATGGCATCGAACCTAAAGCTTCTGTGTAATGCTTCATTTGATCCAGTTGATGTCACTGTGTATCGTTAGATGATTGGGTCCTTGATGTACCTAACAAACATGAGACCAGATATTTGCTTTGCGGTGAACACCTTGAGCCAGTTCCCGACGGATCCCAGAGGTGTTCACCTGGTTGCTGTAAAGCATATTTTGAGGTACCTGAAGGGTACAATTGATTATGGGCTCAAGTATGATACAAATCCAAAGTTTAACCTATAAGGTTATGATGATTCGGATTGGGCAAGCAGTGTTGCAGATAGGAAGAGCACTTTTGGGTGCTACTTCAGTATGGGATCAGGTGTGATCTCTTGGTTTAGCAGGAAGCAGTCCTGCGTAGCACCGAGTACAGCCGAAGTAGAGTATGTTGCAGCTTGTTCTGCTAGTTGTGAGGTAGTATGGCTCTAGAAGCTATTGTCTGAGTTATTTTATCTCCCGTTGGATGCTACTGGTATCTTTTGTGACAACCAGAGTTGTGTGAAGATATCTGAGAACCCGGTGTTCCACGACAGGTCGAAGCACATTGAGATCAAATATCACTATATCAGGGATATGGTGCAAAGAGGAGAAGTGAAGCTCCTGTATGTTGCGACGGCTGAGCAGGTTGCAGATTTGTTGACGAAACCACTAGCCAGAGTGAAGTTTGAGTACTTCAGAGAGAGGCTTGGTGTTCTTCATATTGAAGATACTTCGAGGAAGAAGTGACGAGACACATTTGCACATTTGCAGGATGATGCTCTAGTTACTACTGGGTATGATCAGTTGGATCATGTATATGTATATGCATCAGTTGTATGCTTGGTATGGTCAGTTGGATCATGTATATGTATATGAATCAGTTGGATGCTTGGTATGATCAGTTGGATCATGTATATGTATATGCATCAGGACAATGCAGTGATGATGGTCATGTGAGATGAGTATCAAGATGATACTCTGGATGATATGCATTAGGATGATGTTATGATGATGATCAGGAAGATCATATGTGATGATATGTATCAGGTGGATACATTACATAATCAGTTGGATTATGTGTGATGAGTTCCGAAGACATAGATGCACATGAGCCATTCTCTCATGGTGGTAGGTGTGTCCTCCCATGGTGCAGATATAAGGGCTGGGGCCATTCTGACATGGTTGAAGTGTGTCTTCCCATGGTCATTGATGTAAGAGCTATGCCATTCAAGCATGGTTGAAGTGTGTCTTCCCATGGCTGTGATATAAGTGCTGTGCCATTCCTAGCATGGTTGAAGTGTGTCTTCCCATGGCTATGGATATAAGTGCGATGCCATTCTTGCATGGTTGAAGTGTGTCTTCCCATGGCGTAGATATAAGTGCTAAGCCTTTCATGGATTGTTGAAGTGTGTCTTCCCATGCTGGTGAATGTAAGTGCTGTGTGATGTGCATCTGGGTTGTGCTTCGTGAACGATGTTATGATCAGTACGATCATGAGTATTAGGATGATACTCTATGGCCATGGATAGGTTGTGTAGTGGCATGTAAGAGGTCTTGGGAGATCCGATAGGTTGAGCAGTATGCTTGTAATCATTCTTGGGATGCTCTTCGAGGTTTTGTGGTGAGCACATGTAATAATGCCCTGGGAGATCCGATAGGTTGAGCAATATGCTCGTAATTAGTCCTGGGATGGTCTTTCGAGGTTTTGTGGTGGGGTCACATATAATATTGCCATGGGAGATCTTGCTTGTGGTTCTTAGGCACATAAAGGATCCTGGGATACTCTTTTGAGGTTTTGTGGCGCACGTAATAAGTCCCGAGGATTTCACAGTATGGACAGTGATGATGAAGACCTACAGGTGGTGGGCCTACATTCAGTATGAAAAAGGACTGGTTCTGTAGAACTTCCTATGACGAGTAAATTGGAGATTGATTGAGATGGCAGCAGTAGTGACAATGACAATGATCCAGTGACAATGATCCAGAGAAGAAGAATTGTGCTAGCAGATCTGTGTCAAGAAATACCTTCCTAGTTAAGAGGGAGTGTTGATGTATTTGTAACTTCAGAATGTATTTCACACATGTATATTGTATTCCTATAGAGATGTTATTATTCCTCTATACGGAAGTGTTGTCGTTTATATTGTAAGTGTCGTAACTTATACTTGATGGGTTATTAGACCACCTTGATGGGGTCAGCCCTGTATAATTCATGTGGGTTAAATGGTTATTAGACCACCCTATTGGGGGTCGGCCCTGTCAGCATTATGTTAAGTGGTTAAGTTGAGGCTGACCTAATAAAGGTTATTAGGCAAGTCAAGTCAAGTACAAATAGAGTGCGGGAGGCACTCTATTTGATCATTCACTTTCTCACTTATACACTCATTGGAGAGTGGCACACTAGTGGAGGAGGAGAAGTTGCTGCTAGGAGACTATCTCTTATGCTTGGGTTTTGTATCATTGCTCTATCTATCTCTGAGGAAGTTATTGGGGATTTTCACCTTTATGGTTTTCCCTAAGGAAACTCTGTGTGTCTATTGTCTCTTGTGATTGCTTTTTATGATTGATATGCTTGATATGCTGTACATGTTATTCTCTCAGTAAAGATCCTAGAGTATGTTGAATTAATGCTAAAAAATTAACATCATCACCAACAAATATTTGTTTGGTGTTACATTCATGCATAGTAGAAAAGATGGCATGATCCTTGGCCATATGATAAGATGCTCCAGAATCAATGAGCCATTCATTTGAAGTAGAAGAAGAAGATGCATTATAAGAATAACTAGAAGCACAAAGTGCATGTCCATGAGAGGTAGATTCTGCAGGTGAATCTAGGCTGATGTGGTGCTTCTTCATTGCTGCTTCCAAGGCTGCCATCTTTTTGAAACACTTAGATTCATCATGATTATCTTTCCCGCAATAGTTGCAATGAAGCTCAGTCTTCTTTCCTTTTGGATTGGATCCTTTGCCATTTTTTAAAGAAGGAGCTGACTGAGAGGGTTTGGAACCCTTGTTTGACTTATTATTGCAAAAACTTTGTTTCTTGGGAGGCTTGGATTTTTCTTTCTATTGGGACAATAAGGCTTTCCCAGATGTATCTGCATTGTTAATTATTCCAAGATTGATCAGCTTATCCTACTCTCTTATCAATGAATCACAAAAGGATTCAAGACTAGGCTCTTAATAGCTAGTTGCATTCAAGGATTCTTTCATGAAGTAAAATGTAGATACAAAAACAGAATATGCAGGTCCAAGTTTGGAAATAATATGATAAATGCATTGTTTGTCTTCCCTCTTAATCTTGCATTCTTCACATAAGAGTTTAAGAGTTTTGTACTTAGATAAATAATCTTGTATGCATGAAAAATCACTTGGATTTAAATAAATCAACTCATTTTCGAGTTGGTGACCTCAAATTTCATTGTGTTTACCAAACATAGATTCCAACTTGTCCCAAACAGCATTAGGTTCATCAATTCGAGATATGTGGAATCGTAAATCAGTAGAGATTGAAATCCCAATAAATCTACGAGCTTCGTCACATCTATTCGCCCATTTGATTTTCTTATCATCATCAGTGGGTTCTATTTCTTTCCCTGAGGTAATTCTGAAAAGTCCTCTACTTCGTAGAACATCCTCCATACGATATTTCCATGAGAAATAGTTGAAACTAGTAAGTAGAATATCACAAGGGGAGGCCATATTTGTAAATTAATGGTTGTAAAAGCAAAACCCAATAGTTTGGATGCAAAGAGCTCGAAAAAATAGGCAGTTTAAAAAAAATGGTACTGAAAACTGGCTCTGTATGATGAAGTTATGCTTGATCAAAGAAAATGTTGAAGATGTCCCCAATAGTGACGTGGCAGATAGAGAATGACCAGCTAAAAATAAAGGACCCCCCACTCCCTAAGATGAACCTTTGACAATCACTTTACAAGAAAGTTGCTTTAAGTTAATCACTTTTGTAAAATAAGTGATTTCACTTTTACAATGATGTTACTTTAAATAGTGCAGCAATAAAAAAGAACTTAAGTGACTCACTTTTTATTTTTATTTTTTATTATTTAAGTGAGATGCACTTTTACAATAAAGTAACTTGAAAATAGAAATTGAATGCACTTTTTCTTTTAAAAGTAACTTCCTAAGATTTGAACTCAAGACCTATTAAGGAATAAAGCAACTTTGAACCAAGTGAGCTAGATTAAAAGGTATTTAAAATATGGGAAGGAGGAAGGAGGCTTTTTTGTTTGTTTGTTTTACTTTTCTTGCTCGGTTTCTGTGTTTTCCTTTTTCCCTGCAAATCACACCATAAACCAAAACAAAAAAACTTTTCCACACTTGTGGAGTTAGATCTCATTAGCTTGCCTGGAAAGTCTACGTTTTCTCTCTATTTCTGATCTGCTGACATCGCACAAGGTGCATGGCAAAGAGCATACGCAGCCGAGAAAAACCCTTTCCCTTTATGTTTCTGATTCGCCAAGATCGCAGAAGGTGCACGGAAAATAGCATAGGCAGACAGGGAAAGCAACAATCCGAAACTAAAAAAATCAAATAATAAAAACTGATAAAATATGAGATTTTTTTTTTTTTAAACAAAAATAAAAAAATGTCACTGTAACATTATACCTTCAGATCTGATAAAATACGCGTTTCTGAAGCAACCGGCAACCGTTTTTGATCAAACAAAAACTATTTCCCAATGGAAACGGTGCTCTAGACATAATGGAACACCTCCCACAACTCAGAAATGCACATAAATACCAGAACCATAAACCCTTTCAAGTTTCGGCAACAATACTTCAAGATCTAGATCATAACCGGAAGCGGCTCTTCATAAAAGCTCTGATACCATGTTCGGGTACACATGGTGCTCCCAAAAGACTGAACACCTAGAGCAACCACTTCACACAAACAGATCACAGATCAACACACCGATTTTTTAACATGGTTTAAACCCTCGAGAGGGAAACACTCCATGGCCCCAGCCAAATAGCTTCTATGGAGCAATTTATTATGCAAAGAAAGAAAGTTACAAATGAGATTCTCATAATCGATCAACTTTCCAATGACCCTCCAAGCTCGTTAAATAGATATCATGGACCAATCGAGTGTTAAGCCACGGATCAAGGGTAGGAATGATCTAAGAGAAGTTGAGCCGTCGGATCACTCTATGTCTAGAACATATCGTGACCGCTGGATTAAATATTTACAAATGTATACTAATGCATACCAAAAAAACACCCTTTTCCTAACGGGTATATTACACAAGTTGATCTTAACTAACTCCTAAGTGTCTAAATATCCTAACAGAAGATATCAAATAACACATAGGACGAGCATCTGTGAATGCTTATTTTCTGGAAGAAAGTTATAAAGAAGCTACTAAAGGAGTAATAAGTGTGGGGAAATAATTATCCATTCATGATATCTCTTTAAAATTATTAGATCTTCTACAATGTAATGTAATATTTCATGAAACTGATTTGTAGGACATTTATATTTCTAGGTTAGGGGCCCCACAGAAGGTAGGTGAAACGATTGGTCATGTAAGGAAAAATTCTCTTGTAAGATAAATAAAGGGGAGAAGGGATTAGATCAGGGGGTTTTTCTGGTGAAATAGAAGCTGGAGACATTTTGTAAGAAAACTAATTTTCTTCTAATGAGAAAGATCTATTTGCTGGGTAAAGGTTGCATGGATTTTTGCGTGGAATGTTTTGGAAAACAGATCATAATTATTTATTCCTGTTTTCATACTCACGTTGTGAGATATTTCTAACTTTATTGAATTATTTCAATGGTAATGAATGATTTTATTTGTTTATGCAAATGTCTATGTGATATAAGAGTAATAAATGGTTAAAATTTCATCAAAGCTATCTTTTTATATTTATGTTGTGAATGTAAATACTTTATCTAAATAGCTATCTGTTGTATTTGTATAAACATTCTCATATATTACTCTCATTAAAACTCACTCCCTACAAGGATTGATTAGTTAAGTTAGAATAAGATTAGTTGATTCATAAGGTAGAAGTGATAAGACAAGAGGTAAGAACTTGCACATCACTTGTGAGGCTTCTTCCTGTTAATTATAGGTTATGCATCAATTATATTAGGGAACTTGCATATTCATAATTAAACATAAAATATAAACGGTGGGTTGGGCCCAAGGATAATTTTAGGGGCGAAATTTAGTCCATGGGCTATTTTTCCATGTTTTTTTCCAAAAAAAGATTCGTCAATTTGCATTTTTTGAAGCTCCATTTTGCCCAATTTTGACGAGGTAAACTTTTTTCACTCTAAAAATCACCAAAATATTATATAAACTATATAAAATCCTTATAAATTGAAATAATTTTAGAAAAATATCGCCAAATATTTTATAGTTGACATTTTGAGAATTAGTAAGATTCGCCAAGGTTTATACACTTTTAAATAAGTATCGGTCCTTAAAATTATCCTTGGCTAGGCCGCAACTGGTAAATTCAACAAGCATATCAACGGTAGTCGAACCGTTAACTAGACAGATTCCCTATTCCAAACAGTGAATGATCTAATTGGGATTATTCATTGGGGAGAATCCCTACTGTCGATGCTAGGAATTTCCAGGAATCAATAGGTCCCATATGATTTACAAATTGAGAACTCTCTATACATTGACTGAGACTTGATTCAACACTTATAGTTAAAACCGACCATTGTATAATGAATTAAATATTTCATCATTTTCATTCAAAATATTCAACATGCTACAATTCAGGAAAAGGAACAGGAGCAAATCCAAAGTAAATGAACCCTACCTTAATCAATCAAGATTGTAAAAAATAAAGAAAAAAGGTAATCTAATCTAACATCAAACCAAAGTAAACCTAACCAAATTGGCTAATCATCTTGTGTGAAAAAAGAAGTGTGGAATTTTGTGATATGAAAAATAGAAATATTGTAATCTAAGGGCATAATTCTACCATATATCCATAAATTATAATATGAATAATTGAATCGTTTGAATAACTAATTACAATGAAAACCCTTTAAATAAATTTGTTTAAATTAGAATCACAACCAATATTTGTCACATAATACTTTAAGCCTAGAAAGCTTATCTTATTAAAGTTATTTACATGAAGAAAATGAAAATAAAACACTCAAAGTTGAAAAGGAAAATGAAAGCAAACAAATCTAAATAAAATATTTGCAAATCAAGCCAAAGTAGGCCTTGAATCAACCAATTATCTTCGTGAAAAATCACAATTTAGTTGTACCGAAATGAAATTAAATTATAAAGAATAGAATGAAAGTAAATAAAATATATTGGTTGTTTAAAAAATTTGCATCCTTTCCCCATTGAAATTGTAATTGTGATAAACATCATTATCGTAAGAGATAATCATCCAATTCAAACCCATTTTTCAAAATTATATACATAAAGGAAAATCAAATAGTAAGAGAGAAAATTTGATCCTAGGTACAGTTATGATGTCAATTTTCAGGATGAACAAGTTACATTCATTGTGTGACTTAACAAAAGATAAATAATGAAGATCAAAACATGTTAAAAATCACATTTATCATGTTTTCCTTTTTAACATTTTTGCTTCAAATTTTGTGAAAGCAACCGCACATAATCATTGTATAATTAAATCATAATAATAAATGATTAAAGATAAGATTTTGAATGTAATGTTTAATAGAGGTGGAACTGAAAATTAGCATCTTTGCTATTTTCTCATATCAATTGTTCTTATTTCCCAATTTTAATAAATCGATTATATTAAAATGTTTCGTAATAAAGTTAAAATAATGAAAGAAAATGTTTTAATGAACATAATGATAGGAAATAAAATAAATGAGAAGTAAGAAAGGTAAGGACACTTCCCTAAGTAATATCTTTCCTTAATCCTATAAAATGGTGCCTTGCTCCATAAATGCATTATTAAAACAACAAAAAAACCTAATCTATTTGCGAGAAAAGAAAATAAAACTAATTAACCTTCATCTTTACACTTTGTTAAGGGTGTTAATTTGATTGTTAACACTTCTACACTACACTAACGCTAAAAAAACCAAGTAAAATTGAATTTGCAATGTAACCATCAGATTAATTAAGAACCTACAAAACAAAACAAGCTATACATCAAGATTGAAAATTTCAACCTTTGAAATCCACAAATTTGAAAAACTAAACTAAATTTCTTATTTACAATAAAACTGAAATAAGATGAGAATTTGTTCAAAAACTATTCTTCCAACCATTCATTAATTGTATCATAAAAATCAAGATGGAAGTTAGATAACATTTGTGATACTTCGATAGGAAGATTACAAGCCATATCAAGATCAAAATTGAAAGGAAACTCATCAAAATCAGAATTTGGAATTTTAGAAGAGGAGAATGTTTATTTTAGAAGGGCATCATTATTATTAAATTGAAATAAAACATTTGGATTAGAGTCTTGAAAATCATAAGTATAAGTTTCATCATCTTGATCATGATTTTGATCCTTCAAACAGGTAGGTGTATGAGGTTTGTTCATTTTCATATTATTTAATTGTATTGATTTTTCTTTCAAAATCTAATTTTTGGAAACAGTATATTTAAAACAAATATTCTGAAAAGAATTCTCAATTTCAGCCAATTCTGCCTCTAAGGTTCTATATTCATCATAACAATCGGGGAAAAAGACGAGGACAAATGATAATTAGACAAGCGTTCTCTTAGATCATATTTATGGAAATTGTTAGAATGTACAATATGTTCATTAAAATGTGAAGTACAATTAATTTCTTCAAAGGTTTATGTATAAAGATCCATTGTTCGATTAATTGAAGAAGAATGGATATCACTTATGGAAAGAGTAGTTTTAAATTCACTAGAAATGGATGATAAATCCTCTTCATCATTCCTTAAATATTTGTTTTCATTTACAATTGCATTGTTAAGATCAAATTCAGAAAATGGTGGAGGTTGAAAATCATACCATGTAGATTGTTCATTCAACAGATTAGAAGCATTGGGACTAATATTTACTTCAAAAATTCCAAATTTAGATTCTAGATAGTGAAAAGGAGAAGTGTAGCATTCACTATGCCTACATTTGTTCGAGGAAGGAAATTGATAACCAAAATTTGAAGCTAATTTTCCTTTTGTGTTAAAGACATGTTGAATTTTAGATGCAAAATCTACCTTTTCAAAATTATGTAAAATAATTTGAATGGTTCTTTCCTTTTTGCAGGGACAAAAATTCATTATTTAAAATCTTAACCTTTTTTTCAAGCTGAGAAATTTCTGAAATATTTTGTTCCTCTTCAATAGTTTCTTCATCATATGAAAGAGAAGGAGGAAAGAGTTCTAAATGATACCTTTTTAAGTCTTTCTCTAGATCTTGAGCATCCTTGCATGCTTCATTGAAATCTGTTATCCCTTTAGGAAACATGAACATAGCTATAGGTTTAAGAAGATATTTAACATACCAACGAAAAGTGAGTTATGTTGAAGGTCTGTTATCCTTGTGTATGCTATAATACACTTGCTAGAAATGTATATTAAAATATTGAATAGTTTCAAACTCGTAGGAAGGGTACATATTGGAATTTCTTTCACTTATCATAGTATATCAACTTGTTGTTGTGTGAAGACTCTAAACAACTACTATAATTTTCCAAACTTACATAATCTAAAAGAAAACATACATAGATCTAAAAATTTTACAAAATTGAGCCCTCCAAAAATAAATGTAGGGGATCTATGAGATCTTTAAAAAACCACAAATTTAGACTTATCCTTGCTCAGATATCATAGGTTTACAACATGTATATCTAATACTAATCAAGTCTTCAACCTTGAAATTGTAGTTTGATAAAATTAAAACTGAGAAAATAATGATTCAAACTTAACCAAAATTTTCACAATATTTGCTACAAAGAAAAAAATTTCCTTATTTTATGTGACAACAGAATTACCTCATAAATATGATGTCTTTAAATTTGAAGAGATTGAGTTGACGTTGTGGATATTTCCTCACTTTGGTAATCCGGTATCAATATTTCCATCACCATGCAATTCATCATGGCTTTGATACTGGTGACGAAGAAGTGTCCCTGGACACACAATTTTATTAATAAGGAAAAGTAACTTACATTGAGAAGTGAGGTCTCACATCACACACTTAGCCTCACTATGTGAAGAGAGCTTGTTTATATAGCTCATCTCTAAACTAAAAAATATGAGGACAACCAATCACATAAGTATTATAGGTGTGATTTACATAAGAAACCCTATCCTAATCCAAAAATGCTAAAAAAACTAATTTATTCTCAAATTTAATTCTAGAAAATACTTAGACTTTAGAACATAGGATTATGAGGATAACGGTAGAAGATGTATGTTCATTTCATACATTATTACTCGAAAATGGTAATATGATATGGCAATTTATGATATTACATTCCTTCTTAATTACAACTTCAACCATCCCTGATAACAAAAGGTTTTAGATTTGTTGATGTCAAGAATAAGCTGAAAATAGGAACAATGTTGATGAACCAGAGTTAACCACAACAATATGCTTAAGATAGGAAGGAACGACAGAACCAAGATGTCCCACAACTCTTCACAAAATACTCCTATGGAGAAAGTGAAGTAAATAGAGAGCTAATATGCAAAAACTAAATTCCAAGAGTAAAGCATATAATGAACATTATAAGCCCATAATAACAAGAAATACATCGCATGATCTATGAAATGATAGATAATATGAAATTTCTTTTAGACACAAAAAATGGTTACCAACAACGTAAATATTAAGCAAAATATGATACCATGTTGATTCCATGACACTGTTAAATTTTCAGAATTTACTTCAATCTGATCTAGGATTTTAACTAAGAGAACAACATGTACAACAAATCTACAGCATATCAATCATGGACACAATAATGCAAGCACACAAGAGACATAGAGTTTACTTGGGGAAAACCATAAAGGTGAAAAACCCCAATAACTTCCTCAGAGATAGATAGAGCAATGATACAACCAGAATACAAGAGATAGTCTTCTCCTAGCAGCAGAGCCTCCTCCTCCACAAGTGCGCCGCTCTCCAAAGTGTGAGTGAGAGCATAGAATAAATAAAATGAGAGAGACACACTCTCTATTTATACACTAACTTGACTTGACCTTTACTCAACTACGTCGGCCTCAACTTAACCACTTAACATAATGTTGACTGGGCCGACCCCCACTAGGGTGGTTTAATAACCCTTTGACCCACATGGCCGACCCCCAATAGGGTGGTCTAATAACCCTTTGACCCACATGACTTATACAGGGCCAACCCCAACAAGGTGGTCTAATAACCCATCAAGTATAAGTTAAGACACTTACAATATAAATGACGACACTTCCGTATAGAGGAATAATAACATCTCTATAGGAATACAACCACTTCCATATAGAGGAATAATAACATCTCTGTAGAAATACAATATACATATATGTGAAATACATTCAAATTTACATATACATCAACACTCCCTCTTAACTAGGAAGGTATTTCTCGACACAGGTCTTCTAGCACAAGTCATCTTCTCTGGATCATCGTCACTGCTGCTGCTATCTCAATCAATCTCTGAATCTACTCGTCATAGGAAGTTCTAGAGAGCCAATCCTTTTTCATACTGGATGTAGGCCCACCACCTGTAGGTCTTCATCATCACTGGCCATACTGTGGAAATCTCAGGACTTATTACGTGCGTCACAAAACCTTAAAAGAGTCTCTTGACTAGCAAGAACCCTAAAGAGCATCTGAGGCCTTTTCATCCTGTCCAGATCTCCAGGACTTATTACATGTGATCCCACCACAAAACCTCGAAAGAGAATCCCAGGACTGATTACAAGCACAAGGCTCAACCTATTGGATCTCCTAGGGCACAAATTACATGTGGTCACCACAAAACCTCGAAAGAGCATCCCAGGACTGATTACGAGCACAAGGATCAACCTATTGGATCTCCCAGGGCACAAATTACATGTGGTCATGGAAAAAACTTGAAAGAGCATTCTAGGACTGATTATGAGCACACGGCTCAACCTATCGGATCTCCCAGGGCACAAATTACATGCCATAGGACAAAACCTCAAAAGAGCATCTGCCATATATCCCAGGGAACAAATTACATGCCATAGGAAAAACCTCGAAAGACTATCTGCAGATCTCCCAGGGCACAAATTATATGTCCTCCCAAGCAAAACCTTGAAAGAGCATTTGCCAGATATCCTAGGGTACAAATTACATGCCATAGGAAAAACCTCGAAAGACTATCTGCAAATCTCCCAGGGCACAAATTACATGCTTATCTGCACAACCTGTTCCACGGCCACAGAGTATCAACCTGATACTCACCATACATCATCCTGATGTACACATGATCATCCTAATCATCATCACTACAACATCATGCTGCATGTCATCTGGAGAAGCTCGTCATCCACAATCATCCTGATCATACAGTGCATCCACCTGATGCATACCAAGTATCTACCTGATACATATCATCATACATGATCTCAGTATCCACCTGATACATATACAGATACATGGTCCAAGCATCCAACATGATGCATATACAAAATACATACAAATGATCCAACCGATCATATCCAGCATCCAACATGATGCGTACATACATAAATGATCCAACTGATCATATTTAGCATCCAACATGATGCATATACAGAGCAGTAACTGGAGCATTGTCCTGATGCTCATAATCCAGCACTTATATCCACAGCCATGTGAAGGATCCTCCTTCGAACATGCTTGGAATGGCTTCTGCAAATGTGTCCATCACTTCTTCCTTGAAGTGTCATCAATTTGAAGAACACCAAGCCTCTCCCTGAAGTACTCGAACTTCACCCTGGCTAGTGGCTTCATCAGCACATCTGCAATCTGCTCGTCTGTCGCAATGTACAGGAGCTTCATAGCTCCTCTCTGTACCATATCCCTGATATAGTGATATTTGATCTCTATGTGTTTCGACCTATCATGAAACACTGGGTTCTCGGACAGCTTCACACAACTCTGGTTATCACAAAAGATACCAGTAGCATCCAATGGGAGATCAAATAACTTAGACAGTAGCTTTCGTAGCCATACTGCCTCACAACTAGCTGAACAGGCTGCAACATACTTTGTCTCAACTGTACTCAGTGCTACGCAGGACTGCTTCTTACTGAACCAAGAGATCACACCTGATCCCATACTGAAGCAGCACCCAGATGTGCTCTTCCTATCTGCAGCACTGCTAGCCCAATCTGACTCAACATAACCCTGCAGGTTAAACTTTTGATTCGATTCATACTTGAGCCCATAATCCACTATACCCTTCAGGTACCTCAGAATATGCTTTACAACAACCAGTTGAACACTCCTCGGATCCATCAGGAACTGGCTCAATGTGTTCACCACAAAGAAAACATTTGGTCTCATGTTCGTCAGGTACATCAAGGACCCAATCATCTGACGATACATAGTGATATCAACTGGCTCAGTTGAAGCATCACACAAAAGCTTCAGGTTCGATGCCATAGGTGTTTCCATATCCTTGCAGTCCATCATCCCGAACCTCTTCAGGATCTCTACTGCATACTTCCCTTGTCCAAGGAATATTCCATCTGCACTCTGCCACACCTCCATGCCAAAAACAAATAGTGCATCATCCCCAAGTTCTTCAACTTGAACTCGGCAGCAAGCTTCCACTGCATGTCGGAAATCAATCTATCTTCACCTGTAATAAACAGGTCATCCATATACAAAAGTAGTATCACTGGATTTCCTTCCTCAACCTTATAGTAAAGGTTGGAATACGCTTTACTCTTGGTAATGCCCAAACTGGATAGAAAGTTGTCTATCCTACCATACCAAGTTCTACACATATATATGACTACACCATTCAGGAAGGTTGTCTTGAAATCCATCTGGTCTATCTCCTATTTCATCACTTTTATATTTCTCTATGTTGCCATCTATAGCATGCTTGCTCTGATAGTTCCATTTGGAAGTCACAACAGATTTCCCTTCAGCTCTTGGGACCGCATCCAAAACATCGTTCTTCATGATCAACGCATCATGGCACTCTTCCTGTATCCTGGGAACTTCAATATCTTCAATAGATAATTTTGTTGCTTGAACAAATGTTGTAGTCCTTCTTTTGTAGGTGAAGGTATACGATCTTTCCTACAAAACAAGTTAAATTGCATGATTAGAAACATCTCATAATTTTCAGACAAATTCTTACACATAAAGAAATATGCTATACAGTCATGCAATTATCTTAGCCAATGCTTCAATACAACATTTATCCATATTCCATAACTTTCTAGATGCGTTCCAATCTCTACCAGAACATTGTTAAGAGTGTGCACAACTCCCAACATGTCAGCAAAGAGGTTTCATTCTAGATAAGTAGCAATGGAATGTTGTACAGTGCCATAGGCCACTTACCCATGCATGTTAGTAGTATACTATTCATCAATGCAACTATTCTAATATGCATAATACACAACCTAATTCTAGGAACATCAGTATATACATTATTGAATAGTATTATTTAAACAATAAAATATGCAAGTAATGACATTTCAAATACTTATCTTTGTTTGTTTGTTGGGTTGACTCCCTCTCAGTCTTTGCTTCTTTTCTGCAACTCCATTCTTATGTGGATTGTGAGAAGTGGTCAACTCCCTCTGAATATCTACATCCTTGCAGAAACTACTGAAGTGTGCTCCTTTGCTTTATTGCAGGAACCACTGGAGTGTGCTCCCTCTTGCTCTTTACTTCCTGGATTACCTGCCCTTGAACTTACATCCATCCTTAATCACTATGCATGCTTATTAGTATCATCATTGTGTTATCCTTGAGGTCTCATACATAATCACACATTTATTAGTATAATCTTAATACTATCAAAACACAATAATCTTAAACATGTATATTCATGATCATTCACAGATAATAAGCATTAGTATTCAAGGTTTCAGGGAAGTCTTCTTTTACTCATACACATTCTTATTTGATCATAGGACTCTTCTGGTTAGTTGAATCATCAATCAAGATAAGAGATATAATATGCATAAAACCCATGATTATTCAAACATATACCTTCATGATTCTTCTGGTTAGTCATATCATCAATTATGGTAAGAAACATAATATGCATACAACCATGATTATTGAAACCTACGACTTCATGAATAATCATTATCAACAACACAACAGTATAAGATCCTAGCTTGATATAGGAAAAACATACCTGGATTAGCATGCTAGCTAGTTATGTCTAACATACCTGCATAATGTCTTCTGGTTCTCTTCAGTGACTTGTGCTAGTAACCTGAATGTCTCATAAGTTAACCATTGTAGAACCAAGTTATACATACCTCGAAAGTAGATATTCTATGTGATCCATGACAATGGATGAATCTTTGTCTTCATTTCACCATGAGCATATGTTCTTGAACTAGAACATGATTTGACTTTCTTGGTGTACCTTTTGTGTTAGCAAACAACATAAACCTCATACAACATCACAATGCATTAGTTCAATCATAAGTGTCAAAACCTTAATCAATGAATATCTTCTATTAAGGTGATATGACAAGTCCAGTAATTAATAAAGATTGTACTTGTAATGACATGAAGACAAACATATAATAAACTTAACCATGGAACATACCTGTAAGCCATACCTGTCAAGATTGCTTGTAATATTCTTATGGAAGGCCTTAGCCTCATCTCCTTCTGAGAAAGTAACTTCTTCACTTATGCAGGTGACCAATCCATCTTCTTCTAGGATCAACCCAATCCACTTGATTTGCAAGAACTAGACCTGGAGCTGGATTAGGGTTTGCCAAAGAAACCCCAAAAATTCAAACTTTGAATTTCAAACTTCCGAAAGGATAGAAATATGCGCCTTGATGAGCTGATCAAGTTGGTATATTCAGAATTTGAAAACTGCAAAGTTTCACCCCTCAAAATTGCCTTTTAGATTTCTGGATTCACTGGGGAGGACCCTGAATTAGGGTTTGAGTTTCCCGGAGCTTCACCCAACCAAAAGATTTGATTCAAAACTCTAAGCTTCGATTTTTCTGACGAGCTTCCAGCCATGGTCACAAATTTCCAAAATTCCAATTTTTGCAGAAGCCTTAATTTTCCATCTTTCTGATCAAAGTCCCGAACTGGGGTTTGATCAAGCCTGGCCTTCTTCCCAACCAAAAAATCTGATCTTGGTCTCTAAATTTCGATTTTGATGAGTAGCATCTAGCTGTGGTCTCTGATTACAAAAATTCCAACTTTCTTCGAAGCCCTAAATTCCGGAAGCCATGAATGAAGGTACTCAAAAATAATTCTGTTTTGACATAAATATGTACCTGATTGTTTCTAGTGTAACTCCGAACTTTTTGATCCACAGGGTCTGAAAATTTTTTCTAACATAACCTGACCTGTTATCTTTCCATCCCGACAGGTCTGACCTCAATTGGATTCTCTGAGAGAGAGTTATGCCAAGTGTCGTAATGTGACCTGTTTATGGGATAATACAGAAGAGAGAACTTGTACAAAGTGCCACGTGTCACTGTTTCAACTTCGGCCTCTGAAATTTTTTTCTTGAGATAGCCCGACCTGTTATCTTTCCATCCCAATAGGTCTGACCTCAATTGGATTCTTTGAGAGAGAGTTATGCCAAGTGTCGTAACGTGACCTGTTTATGGCATAATACAGGAGAGCGAACTTTTACAGCGTGCCACGTGTCACTGGTTCAACTTCGGCCTCTGAAAATTTTTCTTGATATAGTACATTTTGTGTACTACCTGTCACATTTTACGAAATTTCATTTGGAGCTTCCTAGCCCAAGTTATGACCTTTTTCCCAAGGTCACCTGATTTTGACTCAGATCTGGAAGAGGCAGAAACCCTATATTGTACAGATCATAAATCACAAAGTACAACGAATTAGAGGTTTTCCTTTGGACGCAAGGTACATGGGGATCTTATCTTTGACCTGTAAAAGTTTTAGATCCGAAAACTTCGCCAAAACGGATTTATAGCGAAAGTTCTACGATGACTGGTTTTTGCTATATCAAGCCCTAGCATCGTAAGTGCAACAAGTGTCATACATGCCATATCATGCCTTCTTTCAGGCTAGCTCTGATACCATGTTAAATTTTCAGAATTTACTTCAATCTGATCTAGGATCTTAACTGAGAGAACAACATGTACATCAAATCTACAGCATCTCAATCATCGACACAATTATGCAAGCACGTAAGAGACACAGAGTTTACTTGGGGAAAACCATAAAGGTGAAAAACCCCAATAACTTCCTCAGAGATAGATAGAGCAATGATACAACCAGAATACAAGAGATAGTCTTCTCCTAGTAGCAAAGCCTCCTCCTCCACAAGTGCGCCACTCTCCAAAGTGTGAGTGAGAGAATAGAATAAATAAAATGAGAGAGATACACTCTCTATTTATACACTAACTTGACTTGACCTTTACTCAACTAGGTCGGCCTCAACTTAACCACTTAACATAATGCTGACTGGGCCGACCCCCACTAGGGTGGTCTAATAACCCATCAAGTATAGGTTAAGACACTTACAATATAAATGACGACACTTCCGTATAGAGGAACAATAACATCTCTATAGGAATACAACCACTTCCGTATAGAGGAATAATAAAATCTCTATAGGAATACAATATACATATATCTGAAATACATTCCGAAGTTACATATACATCAACAGACACAACGTTAGAATATTAAACAAAATATGATCAAAATAAAAATTATATCACTTATATGTGAAAAATATATCCATTAAGTAACTAATGCCTAAGAATCGATTCATTTCTTGTGGTCACCATGATAAAATGCTAGAGATACATGCGACTGAAAATGTCAAAATAACTTCAACAAAAGAAGGTTAGAGACAAATAAAATAGGAATAAACGAACCTATACAAACATGATGACTAAGAATATAAAACCTAATTCTGAAAGACAAGATCCTAACAAAAAAAATCCATGGTAATAGAGAATGAACTAGAAATTTCTCATAAATACCAAAACCTAACAGTAGCTAACATAGGAATCTTTGATACTACAACAAAAAACACAGATTGGAGAATCATATTTGATGATTTTTTTGTCCAAAAGGACACACTCACATTCTTTGTAGAACACATCCATGAGTGAAATACGCTTTCATTAAAGTAAATTCATGAATACGTAGTTATGCAGACCAGAAAGAGTGTTTATGCCCCAAACTTCCCAAAACCTATAAAAAATTTGGGAAACTATGAACCAATCATCATCCCATACTAGAACCTACAACAAAACACAACGATATCCAAAAAAAAACTAGATCTGTTGCAAAAGAAATAAATCCTTGATAGCAAGTTAGTATTCAAGATATTTTAACTCTGGTCTACAAGAAAAACTTGAAAAACAATTGAAAAATAAATGGTGAGGGTTAGTAACAAATTCCCAAATCTATAGAATAATCGCAAGGGTTTTGTAGATCAGATGACAAATATACAAAATAACCTAAAAAGGTAGAGCATAGAAACTAGCTCGTTTTCCACGTCAGAATATTGAGAATATGCATAAATATACAACAATATATTTTCTACCATGCAAAGCAAGAATCTACTACTATAGCTTTCTATCTATACAAACAACAAATAATCATGTAAGAAACAAGAGACATGAGAAAATAACAATACACTGGATATACGTGGTAAAACCACAAATGGAGAAGCATCCATGGGAAGGGTGGGCCTTACTATTCTTCAAAAAATCCATCTTACAATACATGGAATCCTTGCATATGCATCACATCACACTACATCTCCACTTCATGTCACCATGGCGTGTGTTTGTAGAACATGTGTGTACAAATGACATACAAAACACTTGTGCATTACAACATAACCAAATGGGTCTCCTTCACCTCTATTATATAGCTAGAGGTATGGAATATTTACATCCCATAACATGTGTGATAAACAACTTTCCACCCCGCTTATATAAAGAATGGCTATTAGAGAATTTATTACATGATGCATGTGGGATAACTCTATTTTACAATATTAGAGTTATTTACTCATTTTAATGATATTTTACCGACAATATCACACAAATTATCATTACTTATTCCAACACACATTCCTAACTAGGTCTTCTAACCACATGCTCATTTACATTGTGATCAAATTCCAACTACATAAAAAATTATTCTTCTGAACTCATCACTTCTTCATTTGCATCTTTTATGTGCTCATCCTCAATTTTTACCATGCCTTTCTAGATATAATTTACCATGGTTCACATACCCATGAACCATCACTTTAACTTGTGAGATTTACAAAATTCATTTAGCTTTCCATCAACCAATGTATGATGATCTTGGGTTGAATGAAAACAACCATAGCTTCCAAGACATTTACATTTTCCAACCTCTCTCTGATACCAGTTGTTATGAATTGACAAAATGGATAATAGATATAATAAGCAATAACACACAATGAAGAAGAAACTTTTCACCATGGAAACAAAAAATGAGGAAAAACACCAACAATAGGTATATTACCATTGACCACTATAACCAAGGCATTGTGTAACATCCCCATCCCTCAATTTGACCAGCAATAGGAGGGGATATTAACTAAACCAGGGCCTCAAAAGTTTTCCCCATAACCATAATTACGAATTTACAACATCTAAAATGCATGTGCGGACATGAAAATAAAAACACACCATGGAATAAACAAAATCTACACACACATCATGCAATTTACATGCATAATTATCACACGAATTCAGATAAAAATCATTGCACAAAAAATACATAAGAATACTTATCTTTAAGCAAAGAAGATCCAAGCAACTGGGTATGTAAGAGTGATTTTACACCCATCCATAGGCATTCTGTCGATCATATACTCTTTATATTGAGAGGCCACCCCCAAGATAGTCTATGAGGCCACCAAGGAGAAGGAAACACCTATGGGATTCTATCTTTCATCCCACAACCCACTATGCTCTCAACGCTTAGCCAAAAGCTCTAACAGAGATCTACAGTGGTCTCACTAAGCCTTCACAGCCATGGAATCCCTTCCAACTGCCTCACACAACACAAGGAAGGAATTTCCCTTGACTAATCCATAGTTCCCTCAGGAAATCCAACCCTTACAATTCTTACTAGTGTCTGTAGTAAGATTCCTACCTATTTTAATCTATTGGAGAACCTCCTGCAACATTAATGCATGGCTTCTCAAGCATCTAGAAGTAGAATAAATCAATGGGTAATCGTTCCTAGCTTTCCCCACCTCCATCCTCATCTAAATCCATATATTTTCCCTTCCAATAATGTAGATCTGTCTTCAAATTCTAATTTTTTGGTTAAACACCGTTTGGTAATGGACATGAACATCCATGGAAAATTCTACGTATTGTAGAAAAAATGCATGAGAGAATGATCAAAAGAGTGTTGAATCCAAGGATATGTGGTAAGGGTGAAAATACAAGTGACAAAGCTTTTGACCATAGAAGATATAGATTTGTTGATAGATGACATAATTGTCACAACCCCATGCTTCAATAATTACATGAAGTGAATTTTCCCACCAACCTCACATATGCATTCAATGATTGGGTTTAATAGTCAAGAGAAGGCAATTAAATTATTTAAGGCACATGGTAGATTTTGGATGATTTTTAAGGTTGACATATGGAAACTTAGGATTTGGATTCCCCATAGACCCTTTTTCATCTTCCCCTCTGGTGGAATCATATCCCCTCTAGTGCTTTTTTCATAGCCATCTTGGACCATTTTATTAATTTCCAACATAATATAAATACATACATTTCAAATTGGCATAGTAAGCCAACCATATGGTCCAAATAAACATATATGCATCATACATGCCTAGCCATTCTCTAGTCGGGCCTTGGCCTTGAGCTCCGCAGTAGGAATCCATACTAGCATACTTACATCATTTACATAATTTGATTAAATACATTCCAATTCAAAACTAGGGTTTATTACACATGGACGATCCGACCATCACCAACCATTGTCAAGCCAACACCAGCCAATTTATGCACTTTACAGTTGAGTTACTCAAGCCCTTAAGCAGGCTTCCTCATATGCAATTGTTGGAAATATTATTAATACTGATTTTCGATTTTCATCCTGGAACATTCTTCCTATAGAATTTACTTCTCACTCTGGCTTTTGTAATAGTCAACTATAACAACTTTGTGTCTCCATCTAATTTCCTGTGCAATGGACATATGTAGTGTATGTATCTCATTCAAAGGTAAGTGCAATAGAATCATTTCTACATGGCTTACGATTCTTGCATCCCTTGAGTGGGAATCATCATAGCTATAGATGAAATTTTCAGTCTTTGATATGGCTCTGTTTCCTTTATCTGTGTGATAGGATGTGTCTTTGTAGGATCTCCTCTTGTACTTGTGTCACAAGATCTTCAATTACTCCCTTTGTAGCCACATTCTCCATTGATTCATCAATAATATTTTTGACCTCCAAGCCAATTTTTTCTATATCATCTGTTGTCAGTGTCTAAACAAGACTGGGTTTGGACATTTTCCGTTTCTTCCTTGATGACTCTTTAGAATGAGTCGTTTATGTCCTCTTGTTAATTGGCACATATTGTTGTGTAGTTTCAGGGGGAATTTATGTGTTGTCAATTATATTCTCATTGGATGTTGGAATATTATGTTGTTCCTTCTATACCTCTTATTCTTCTGTTAATGTTACCCTCCACGCTAGATCCCACTCGTTTATCATTTGCGCAATGTCCTTGTCAGAGCAAATGAACATAGTAGGTATCCATTACATGTCAGGATCTCTTTTGGCTTGTATGTAGGTATGATGCATTCCTATCTTGAAGAGTGTTATTCCCTTGTATGCTTCAACTATTTGAGGTTGTATGCATGGTGTCTCACTTAAAATAATCCTAATTTCTTCACTATATAGATAGAAATTATTGTTGTTGTATGTATGCCTGTGTGGTATATTAGAAAGACACAGGTTTGCATATCTATTTTCCAAGAATGGCTTCCTATTTCTGTTAAAGAATTGATCATATTTTGGTTCATTCCATCCTATGTTGGGAACCCATGTCTTTACTTTGTTAGTATATTGGTGTTGGACGCATATGCTTTGTAAGTCGTCCCGTAGTATTTGTTGATCAATAGTTTGTGTTATTGTTGTTGGCGCATATGCTTTGTAAGTCGCCCGTAGTATTGTTGATCCATAGTTTGTAGTGGCCCATGGTTTTGACCCATAGTATTGGCCTATGAAGGCACCGTGAAGTTATTTGTATTGAGCTTGCTCAAAGGAGGTTGCCCCCTCGAAGTGGCATGTGATCAATATAAAAGTGATTCTGAGTTCTCTCATTTCTGCTATTTCGCATATTCTTATTAATTATATGTTGCAGGTGATTCACATCTGGTATCAGAGCACTTTCTTGGGCTCGCTGGGTGAAATTTCTACCAATTTTTTTTTTCGCATCTATTGGAGGTTCCGATTTGGGAATAATCCCTATCCGCTTAACTGTGGGAAGTTCTTGGGCATACGCCCTAAAACTCATTGTGAGGAGTACCACAAGAACCCTAAAGTAGCTGGCCCATTGAGAGGACCTGCCAACGAAAAGGGCAACGATCCCTACCTGATTGACTAGTTCCCACCCGTGAGGTAAACCAAGAGATGTCGTTTGTGGAAAAGTGGTTATCAGTTTTACCTAAGCCGTGGAGTGAGGGATACTTCCCCAATACGCAAGCCGCCAGACAGCATTGGTGGCCGAGTGAAACCCCTGAACTGTTAGGAATCCGCACATACCTAGGGTCCATATCTATTTTCAGCTGAACTGTTGTTAATCACTGCTGCGCTGTTTCAGATCCATTCTGAAAGCCGTTCCAGATCCAGCCATTTTCAATCCATTCGGCGCCGTTTCAGATCCCTCTATTTCTGCTCACTTCTGGGCCGTTGCAGATCTATCTGTTTCAGATCCCTTCCGAGCTGTAGCCGCTCCAGTCTGAAAAAAAAAAAAAAAAAAAATCCTCGTTGTCACCCGTGCAAGAGCAAAAACCATGGAAGAAGCACTTGCAACCATCCAAGCCAAACTCCAGGATCTTGATGAAAAATTTCTCGGCCTCCATCTTGAACATTCAGCTATGAATAACAAACGACAATCCGAGTCTTCATCAGATAATGGGTTCTCTTCTTCCAGCAATTTTCGTGGTCCGAAGCTTGATTTTTCTCGCTTCAATGGTACTGATCCAACTGGATGGATCTATCGTGCAGAACAGTATTTCAGTCTGCATAATACTTTTGATGTCAACAAAGTTCTGCTTGCATGCTTTCATTTGGAACAGGAAGCTCTTCAATGGTACTGTTGGTACATCAAGGCTCATGAAGAGCCAAAATGGCCAGACTTTTGCCAGCTCCTTTTGCAACGATTTGGTCCTAGTTCTTTTGATGACTTCACAGGAGCCCTCACTAATCTTCGCCAAATTGGCACTGTGAGAGAGTATCAAACCGAATTTGAGAAACTAGCCAACCACACTGAAGGATTGTCTGATGACTTTTACTGGAGTTATTTTATCAGTGGTCTAAAGGATGCCATCCGCTCTGAGGTCAAAACGTTCTGTCCCAACACAATGATGGAATCCCTAGGGTTGGCTAAGTTGGCAGAAGACAAGATTGCATCCCAACAATGCTCTTAGCTGACGTTTGTTCCCTTTCGAAATATGGTTTCTCAACGACCACCTATACCACAGGCTCATTGACCAACTCCTATCAAGCGTTTGTCTGAAACATAGATGCAAGCACGCAGAGAAAAAAGGCTTTGCTATAATTGTTATGAGAAATTTACTCGGGGACATATATGTGTTCAGGAAAAGCTCTATCTCTTGGATGTGGATTCCCTGCCTGCCTCTGAAATTGGTGACAAAGATACAGAAACAATGGATTCTCGGGTCAACATTCAGGAACCGCCTATTGACCCTCCATCTCAGGATGACCAGCCAGAGATACCTCTCCATGCTTTAGCTGGAATCACCACCCCCCAAACAATGCAGGTCAGGGCTTACTTCAAGAATCTTCCTCTTACAATACTCATTGATTCTGGTAGCACTCATAATTTCATTGACCCTCGGATCACCAAACAAGCTGATTGTTTTATCCATCCTTGCTCCAACTTTGAAGTCATGGTTTCCAATGGGGGCACCTTACCTTGCAAAGGGAAGTGTCGAAATGTGCGTATCTCTATGGGAGATTATACCTTGCGCTCTGACATGTTTTCCTTGACCTTAGGCGGATGTGATGTGGTTTTGGGTGCTCAATGGCTACGCACACTTGGCCCTATCTTATGGGATTTTGCTGAACTTTGGATGTAGTTTTCCATCAATGGACAAAAACACACATTGAAGGGATTACAACCAGGGTCTCTCAGCATCATAAGTTCACATCGCATGGAAAAACTCCTCAAGAAGAATTCACATGGTGTCATCGCTCAGATCCATTCCATTCAGATGCAACCATCAGCGGTCTCCACTACTCCTTTGGATCTACAACAAATTTTGGATCGATATACAGGTGTCTTTGCTAAACCAGTGGGATTGCCACCTTCAAGGACAGAAGACCATCGTATTCAGCTCCTTCCTGGCATCGTTCCTCCCAACATCAGGCCCTATCGCTATCCATTTCACCAAAAAACGGAGATTGAAATGCTCGTTCGGGACTTATTGAAGAAAGGTATTATTCGCCCAAGCACTAGTTCCTTTTCTTCTCCAGTTCTTCTTGTTCGCAAAAAAAATGGGTCATGGTGCCTCTGCATTGACTTCCGAGCACTTAATCACCTCACCATCAAGGATAAGTTTCCAATTCCTGTTGTTGATGAGATTCTTGATGAGCTTCATGGGGCTCAATTTTTCTCCAAGTTGGATCTTCGTTTTGGGTATCATCAAATTCGGGTTCATGAGGATGATATCCCTAAAACAGCTTTCCGCACACAAGATGGCCATTATGAGTTTTTGGTCATGCCCTTTGGCCTCACTAATGCTCCTTCCACATTCTAGGCCTTAATGAATAAAATATTTCGACCCTACTTGCGGAAATTCATTCTGGTATTCTTTGAAGATATCCTCATCTACAGTAAAACATGGGATGAACATCTCCAACATCTGGATCTTGTCATGCAACTTTTCTCTGACCGTCATCTCCATGCCAAGTAATCTAAATGTGTTTTGGACAGAAGGAAGTTGAGTATCTTGGGCACATTATCTCAGCACAAGGGGTTCGCGTGGATCCTGCCAAAATCGATGCCATGAACAATTGGCCGCATCCTCAGACACTCAAGAGACTTCGTGGTTTTTTGCGGTTAACTGGCTACTACCGCAAGTTTGTCAAGGATTATGGGAAGATTGCAGCTCCATTAACTGCTCTATTGAAAAAGGATGCTTTTACATGGACACATGCTGCTCAGTGTGCATTTGACAAACTAAAACAAGCTATGTGTACTACACCTGTTCTAGCTATGCCCGATTTTTCCAAGCCCTTCACTATTGAGAGTGATGCTTGCGGCAATGGACTTGGTGTTGTTCTCCTTCAAGATGAACACCCCATTGTGTTCACCAGCAAAGCCCTTTCAGGTAAGAATTTAGCTGCCTCTACATATGAGAAGGAAATGATGGCTATTTTGCATGCAGTACAGAAGTGGAAACCATACCTATTAGGGAATCATTTCTGCATAAAGACTGATCACCAGAGTTTGAAATATTTCTTGGAACAGCGTGTCTCCTCCCTAGCACAACAAAAATGGGTTAGCAAACTCATGGGTTATGACTATGAGATCACTTACAAGAAGGGTAAAGACAATATTGTGGCAGATGCTCTTTCTCGCACATTTGATGCCCAAGGTTCTCTTTCAGCTATTTCTATGCCTGTTCCAAATTGGTTGCAATCTGTTCAATAGGGTTATGTCAATGACTCTTCCTTATCTCAAATCATCCAATGCTTGACCAAAAACCCTTTTGCTGTACCACATTACTCTTGGGATGGTGCTTATCTGAGATACAAGGGTCGTCTGGTGCTTCCCCAGAGCACAGATCTTCAACAGGCTGTCTTCTATGAACTCCATGCTTCTCCATCGGCAGGGCACTCTAGGTTCCTCAAAACATATGAACGAGCATGGCGTAACTTCTTTTGGTAGGGAATGAAAAGGACAATTCAACAAATGGTGGCTGAATGTGATACCTGCCAGTGCAATAAGGGTGAAACAATGCTCCTTCCAGGATTGATTGAACCGTTGCCCATACCTACATGGATCTGGACAGATATTTCTATGGATTTCATTGAAGGGCTCCCTAAATCTCGCGGGAAGAGAGTGATTCTTGTTGTGGTTGATCGCCTCTCCAAATATAGTCATTTTTTTGCTCTTAGCCATCCCTATACAGCCTCCTCAGTCGCTCAAATTTTCCTGTACCAGATCTTTCGTCTTCATGGCATCCCTTCTTCCATTGTCTCGGATCGTGATGCGACTTTCACCATTCATTTTTGGACAAAACTATTTTGCCATACTGGCACCAAATTGAAGATGAGTTCAGGGTATCACCCACAAACAGATGGTCATACTGAAATTATCAATAAATGCTTGGAAACTTATCTTCGTTGATTCACCTCTGAACAACAACATCAGTGGGAAAAGTGGCTCCCTCTCGCTGAATGGTGGTACAATACCTCTTACCACACTACCTCTAAAATGACCCCATATGAAGCAGTCTATGGTCAGGCACCTCCAGTTCTTCTTCCACACACCCCCAACAGTTCACCAGTTCAGGAAGTTGACATGGTCCTTCGAAACCACGGTCAGATTCTTCGCATTTTGTGGGACAATCTTAGCATGGCAAGAAATCGCATGAAGCAACAAGCTGATCAGCACCGTTCTGAGCGCACTTTTCAAGTAGGCGATATGGTTTTTCTTCGTCTCCAGCCGTACAAGAAATCCTCCCTGAAACTCAAAGGGTGCCATAAGCTCGCTCCAAAGTTCTATGGGCCATATAGGATTCTTCAGAAGATTGGGTCCGTTGCTTATAAATTCGAACTTCCTCCTTCTTCTCGCATTCATCCAGTCTTTCATGTCTCTTGTCTGAATAAAGTTCTTGGCACCAACATTAGTGGACAAACGATTTTACCTGAACTGGATAATGAAGGATCCATCCTTTTGGAGCTGGAGGCCATCCTCAATCGGCGCACTCGTCAGCTTCGCTCTTGCTCTATCACAGAGGTCTTAATTCAGTGGCATGGCATGCAACCATAGGATGCTACATGGGAACCACTCCTTTAGATTCAACAACAATTTCGACATCTAAAGCTTTGAGGACAAAGATTTTTTTAAGGGGGAGGGGATTTTAGGAACCCATGTCTTTATTTTGTTAGTATATTGTTGTTGGACACATATGCTTTGTAAGTCATCCTATAGTATTTGTTGATCAATAGTTTGTGTTATTGTTGTTGCCACATATGCTTTGTAAGTCGCCCGTAGTATTGTTGATCCATAGTTTGTAGTGGCCCATGGTTTTGACCCATAGTATTGGTGCCTAGAATTAGTATATAAGTGTGTGTTGAGACCTATGAAGGCACCGTGAAGTTATTTGTATTGAGCTTTCTCAAAGGAGGTTGCCCCCTCAAAGTGGCCTGTGATCAATATAAAAGTGATTCTGAGTTCTATCATTTCTGCTATTTCGCATATTCTTATTAATTAATTGTTGCAGGTGCTTCACATCCTACCAGCGCAATACATATCAACAACCAAGTATAATGGAAGGGTGTACCTTCTTCTTAGGTTTCCTTGCAGTCCTCTAGAAATTTGTTCAACAAAATCGTCAACTAGTTCATCTACACTCCTTCCACACATTGTGTTGTTGCTGCAATGGTTGTTGTTGATACTTGATCCTTACGACTCTTCTGAAATAACTTACATGCTAGTATCTGGACTGCAAATCTTACAGCCTGGTGGTTTATTTGCACGAATAAAAACCCTATGCTGGTCCTTTGGGTTCCATATTTTTTATCCATCTTCTTCATAAGAGATTTCTCCTATCTTCTATCCATAAGACAACCTACGTCTTCTCCTATGATAGGAATTCCTTTGATTACTTCATTTTGGCGTCAATGGATATGGGCTTGGTCAGCCATAGGAACTCACCATGCACTTGTGATAACAACATTTTTGCACACATTTTCACCAATTCTATTATAACTAGGTTCTTAGGGTCTGACCTGACCCTCCTATTGATGTGGTTTTCCATTACCAATTCTAGAAATATTTTGTCATTGATAATGTCACGATATGCAAAATGGAACTTGTACAATTGGTCGAGAATACTTTCTTCAACTATCACACCTTATGAAGCCTTTTGTGTTATGATATCTGTATCTTCTACAGTGTCCAAGTTGATAGGTGTCGTAGTGGGTTTTCTAGATGGAATGTAGTCATGAGAGATCTTTACAGGATTTGATGAAGGTGTACCTCGTGTTTGTTCAAATTCTCCCCAAACATTCACAAATGGGTTCTTTGTCCTGCATCATCTCTCGGCTTCCATGGATTCCGAGCTCCAACCTTCACTCACAATTGTTTACTATGTAGATGGTGTTCTCAGTAGATGTGGGTGGTCATACTAGATATATCCATGCATTATAATGGTTTGATGACTTTCCATTGTCATTAATGATTTTTAGACATACCTAGATTTGTTTTACTCTTGAAAACTTGAATGTTTCAATTTTCTCAAGATTTTTTTTTATCCTGTCCAAATTCAATTAACCATCCTTTGCCACTAATTACCGATGTTGCCCCTTAATTGGTCACCACTAATGTCACTACTTCCTCAATCAGTAATCCTCACCTTTTGTCGCAATCTATTTTTTGCACAACCTTCTTTCTGTGACAGGTCCATCTGTCTGTAGATTATTATTGTATTGAAGTGGAGACAGATTGGTCTCCCAAGTTCTCCATGTTTCCATTCAGTACAACAGACTTAGTCTAATTTTCAGTTATTTCTTCACTAATTTCACATAAAATCGAACTATTACCCTTAATTGTAGACTTCCTTTTCCAAATCATTCTACATTGTTTTTTTCTTGATTTGCAGGAATATGGACTTTTTTTGTATAGAACACGATGGGATTCTTCATTTGTCTTCCTTGTTTTATTCTTCCAATATTTATTGAACTTCTTTGAATTTCCACAGTTCGGAGGTTTGTGACCAATTTTATTGCACTTGTAACAGACTATATTTTTGCATAACTTTCCTCTATGCCCAACCATGTTGCATTTCCAACGTTCAACATTTATGGGTGAATACAATCCCTTTAGTGGTGCAGTATTCTTGTAAAATATCCCTTGAGTTTCCTCTTGACTAGTCTCTTCATTTTGTTCCTTGATAGATGGCTCTTACTTTTTGTTGATTCCACCTTGTAGCCTAAACAAGATTTCTTAGTTGGATACCTTTGTTTTCTAAGAATCTCATTCAATACTTTTGCGCCTTTGGAAAACTTGTCATCTCTCATTAGTTGTGTTTCAACTTCTTATTCCTTTTCCATTAATTGAGTCTTCTAATAATCGATCATTTCTATATTCTCAAGGTTTTTATCTCTTAGAGACACGAGCTCAAGCTCTCTTGCTTGACTTTGAATTTGTTGTTCATTGATCACCATGCTAGCATCGTCACTTTGTCTTTGAGATTTTTGGAGCAGATATTTTAGTTACAAGATTTCTTTGTTTGACTTAGAAACCTTATCTTCTCTTTGTTGTTTATCATATTCCAACTATTTCTTCATAAGTATGATCTCTTTGGATAACTTTTGACTTTCTGCAGCTGATTTTTTAAGTTCACCTTCTAGGGAGTCAATATTAAGTTTCTTAGTTTGACAGGTTTTATCCATCTCTTGTAATTGACTAGTGAAGTATGTTGCCATCCTTTTTTACTCTTGTTTTTTCCTTTTCATAGTTTGCATAATATCAGTTGCAATCCTTTTGACCTCTTCTATAGCTTTTATATGAGTGTGAATAACATACCTTGCTTCTGTGGTAGAGAGATTATCCATGCTGCCATTTTCATGTAACCTTGGCGCTTCGATTTGAGAAGATATTTCCTTTCCACCCATAATTGCGGAAAGATCTATATTCTAGTTGTTAAATTGTTACTGAAGACACCTGCTATTATGGAGAAAACATTCCTATGGTATGGGGCAGACCACAACAGATAGATGACTGCTATAAATCAACTCAATTCTCAAACAATGTTATATAAATGAAAATGCTAAGATAATGGAGAATAAGACCAACCTTCAACCGGATGTTCAAAGTAGATCCCTGTTGAGCTTTCAATCTTCTACACTTAACCCTGTAGATTAGTCTCAACAACAAATACAAGCAAGTGCATATAATATATAAAATAAATTAGCATAATTAATAACATGGTCCATGATATAACAAGTAAATGTAACCCAATGTAATTTAAACAACATTCATAACATCAATTGGAAGAGAAAATGAGTATTTCCATTAATGATAACAAGAAGTACATGATACAACCTCTTGTAGGCAACCGGTCTGAACCAAGAACTAGGTCCCTCCACTTGTGCCTCCACCACTTCAATCCCCCATGCAATGGAAAACTCAAAATATGAAAGGAGTTTGGTAGGTGAACATAAGGAGTTCACAACAACAAGGATCAATGGATGTAGACTCAAGTCACGGCAAAAATCCAATAGAGATACGGTGCTCTCTCTTTCTCCTCCCTTCCATACACCATAAGAGATCAATATATAGCCTTCGAATAGGTAGGTGAAAGGTCAGATTGAGTCGTTTATGGGTACATGGAGGGCCAAAGGTCACCCTAAGACCGCTTTTTGGGAGTAAAAATAGAGGTTTTATTGTTTTTTACCATATAACTTGATGTACGTGGGCTAATTAGGTGCAGCCTACGTGTACGCTCACTATAGTGGAACAACAACCGTACAGGAACAAAAATAGGGAAACATGGTTCCTGAAGGGAAAATAATGGATCCGAGTCAATACAATCGACACTAAAGGCCAATCAATGCTGAAGCTCACAAGGTGGAAAATTACGTTGTAACAGATGCCCCCTAATGTGTGAGGTCAGAGAAGGTACTACGATGGCCGAAATAAATTATAATCTCAAAACTGAAGTGATGGAGACACAAATGGAAGGAGTAACCCACTCATCATAATACAATAATATCTATGAATACATCTCAGTACAACAAAACAATCTGATACAATGGCCATGATAGGCAGTACATAGTGAATATATGTCATAAGTGGTCATAGCCATGACCCAGACAGTTAGATATGGTCTCCTTTGAAAGGAAACAACCGGTGCAATACTAGAGGTACAAACTGCTAATGTATGAGAAATGAGATCTCATAACTACAGTCACGATCATGAGTAGCATACTGAATGCCACTACCATTTGGGGTCTTCTACACAAATCATCTACGGTGCAAGTCCCATCAAGTGAATAAAGGGGTTGAAGTCTAACCTGATGTGACATCGTCTGATTATCGATCAATGATGTATACCTTTAACAGACGTGAGATAACCCACCAATAATGAAAATGGGCATAAAGGCATAGAGTACAATCATCAAAGTGTGAATAGATGTGTTGAGGTCAAACACTAGGATGAATCCATCGATTAGGGGACATTGATTGATTCCCAAAACTGTCGATGGCGAGAGAACCTACCACTAATGACTGCAAGCCTCAAGGTACTCAACTAGTCTCTAAGTTTCAATTCCAGAATAAATGAGTTGAATTCAATGGAACGAAACTCACTGGAAGGAGAGAATTAAAGCATCCCCCATCAACCAGTATGAGGTAACAGCTACGCTGAAATATTTGGAAGAACTCGGACGAACGGATTGACTCAATACGGATGGCTTACATGAAATAGTCAAGAGATCTGAGGAGTGGATGACTCTGGTTTCAAGACTTCGTTTGAAAAAGAGCATGAGCAGATGGATAGATTCAGGCAATATAGACGGAAGTACTAGATGATAATAACATTGTGCGATGTAGGAGGAATCAACAAAGGGCTCCATAATGACTGGAAGCTTAACCAATTGGTGGAGTAAAATCTGGGAAACGAGTACAGCTCCTAAGGTCCTACTATAGTCCCAACTCATAATGAATGGATTGGAGTGAATTCTCTGTTCAAAGGCGACACAACAACTGCCAACAAGAAGTAGTAAATATTTTCCAGTCCGGATTTTTCAGTTTTTTTAATTTTTTGGTCTTTTTCATATTTGGAAAGCTTGAAAAAGAATAAAATTGCTTATAGTACAGCAGGTGAGGGAACGAGTGTCAAATAGTGATCAAACTAGTCCCAAGCAGTGGAACATACCTATGATCAATGCAAGGAAGCATGTGCAGGACATGGACACTCGGGGGGGTGTTCCCTCAGGGTAAAGGGTCATCAAATTGCGAAAGGAAAATGAAAGCTCTGCTTGGATCGACAGGGAAAGTGCTCAAGCACGTGGCTAACAACTGAGTAAGCGGGAGCCGTTACAAGGCTCAAGCGGCAAGCAGGATGATGCAATGCAGTCACAACTTGATAAAAATGGGGGAATCCTTATGGGAGATGGCTAGCATAAGACAAAGTAGAGTATGAGTCTTTATCACAAAGTCATGGAGTAACTACGAAGGACTCTCGATCCTAAGGAGAGACAACGACATGGGCGCCAAAAGGCATAAAAAGGATCTAACTAGGGCACCCATGTTCGGACAAGCCCTACCACCAAATCAGGACACTTCTATAACAATGTGAAGGGTCCGTGTCGGTTAAACAGCGGGGGTCGCACCTAGGGTTAGACAAATGGTCAAAGGTCAAATGCATAATGCAAGTGAAAATGACATCTAACCTATATGATGGGTGTAAAATATACCTGCCATAGGCGTGAAATGGTCAAAAAATCAACTCTCGCTGGAAAAATCTGTTAAAAATGGTACTCCAGAACAACATATTAGTCCCAAAAAACTTAAAACGGCAAAACCTATAGGAAAGTGGGTTTTAAAAACTATAAATAGTAATAAAAAATTACAATTGCTATTCCATTTTCACATTTCACCCAAAAAGTAGTTTTTGGTTAGTTTTCACCACAAACTTTAGTTGCTGATTCCGGAAGCTACGGGCATTCATTCCAGGAGCCGTTTGGGGCAGGTTAGTAGTGTCATCCTCCTCTTCCATTTCATATATTTTAGTTCAAGTTTTAGTGGTCAATTTTTTTTATTAGCCAATCCCTACATCCTCTTGGTGCTGTACGCGAGCTATGGCTCTGCAGATCGCGGGTAGGGCATCTTGGATGCGGTCAACGCATACGTTGACAGCATATGGACGTGACTGTCATAGTTTTTGACCGTGTACAGGGCCATGAAGGTGGTTTTTTTAAATGATAAAAGCTAAAAAATAGTTTGTTTTTCCTCCAGGATGGTCCTAGAGTGGAGAGAGAGGGAACATGATGTTGTTGATGAGCAAGTCCGCCAAGATTTACCTGCCCAAAAAGCGTTACAAGCGTGCGGTCTCTACAAATTCTGGAGCATTGGGGGTTTAAGGGCCCAAAACCAATTTCTTCGCAGATTGATTGATTATTGGGATACATATGCATAAAAATTTGACCTGGATGGTTAACCACTCTCACTAGAGGTGGATGGTATGTACTTTATCACAGGTTTGTCCCACCGAGGGGATGTTGCTAGTCTTCGGTCCCGCAATGTAGGTGGTGGGATCACCATTATTGACTATATAGACTGGTACCCATAGAAAGGTGGGTAGTCAGATACCCATTGATTCCATTATCAGCCTGATCATGAAGATAATAGTGCTCACCCTCGTGAGAATAATAGGTTCCGCAGCTCTACAACAGGCTTCGAGGCCGGTGATATTCTACGCGGCAGAGTGCATGAGTCCTACAATGTATGACTGGTGCATAACGTTACTGGCTACTATGAAGACCTAGTTAACGGAGTGCAAGCTTGGATGGGAAAAGAACTTTGGTTTTGGTAGTATACTCTGCATTTTCTTCTTTGAGAGAGTTCTGGGGCTTAGTCCGAGGGTTGAAGTCCCTCCGCACAGCCTCTATGATCCAGCCAAGACACGCTGGGCTGAAGCATTGACGTGATAGGGGGGTGTCCGATAGGCCTCTCCATATTCTAAGGAGTTCTTCCACTGGTGGGTACGACAGGTCATATCCATTGATGACTACCCATATGAGGGGATAGACTACCGGGGCGTCCATGACATGCCGCTCCTCCAGGGGCAGCATTCAAAGACATCGGTATGTTACTCTTTTTATGTTTTGTGTATTTAATTTTTTGGATTTTTTATTATAAGTAAAATGAAAAAATATTTTTGGTGTAGTATCACATATTGACATTCTACTATTTGCTCGCAGATGCTGGTCCGTGAAGACTAGAGGGATACCCGAGACATCGTCATCAAGGCAGGGGTGGAGAGGTGGTTGGCGTTGCAGTAGAGCGCACACTAAAGATAGTACGGGTCAACCTGAACCACATGACTACCAAAGTATCGGTCATTGAGGTGGAGCATCTCCCAAAGGTCATGCAGCGACATGTTGTAGGAGTACCGGGTACCTAGGTGCAGTTACTATGGCGCATAGCCAATGCAGTGCATTACTATGTTCAGACACATCCTGTCGATGCACCTAGGCCTCCCCGTAGGGCTTAAATATCTCAGAGTCCTATATTTTTGTATCGGTTATGTATATTTTTCAGAGCTACAGGCTCCAGTTTTGTACTATGACACCACATTTTGGACTTATTATTTATGAAAAACTATGATTCTCCAGTTCTACTATATGTGTATGTGCAAATGTGTGAATGCATGTTTATTTGTGTGCTTCTTTTATTGATAAGACAAATGCCAATCTAGGACATAATTAGCATATGCATCAGATTCGTGATTAAAACATCTCGGAACATGAATGTATGTAATGGAAACAAAATGACACTCCAAGAGTCTTACCCTTAAGAACCTCCATAGTAATGTAGGATCCCTCACACGATACTGGCCATTCAATTGAGACACAACCAGTTACAAATTTAAGCGAACTTCTAAATAATGGATACCATGCGAAATGGCATCACAAAGTAGCTCAGTAACGACATTGTACTCAACCACATTGTTGGATGTAGGATCGAGACAAGCACCTCCCGAAGACACAATCTGATGGTCAGGCGAATAAATAACCCACAAAGTAAAAGCAAGTCGCTGCCTATGACGGCTAGCACCATCTGTGAATCCTAAGAACATTGGAGATTCCGCTGACATATGTCAACCAAACGGAAGCGAATCAGCAGATCCAGAAAAATAAAAAGAAATCTAAACTATGTACAGAAGCAACTATACAATAGTATACAAAAGTATTAGCTCGAGCTAGAAGTGTTACATTGTAATCTTCCACCCCGTGAGCATCAGCATTCTTTGGCCTGCAGGATCCATTTCAGTGACTCACATCCATTTATATCCTTCAGTGATACTATTTTTCCCTATTTTTGTTCCTACCCGCATGTTGCATCCTTATAGCATGCATATCCGCGAGTTGCATCACTATAGCCCGCGGGTATCAGGTAAAATGGTAAAAACCATTATTAATTACTTTTTACTCCCAAAAAGCAGTCATTGCGTGACCTTTGGCTCTCCATCTGCCCGAGTAATGTCTCAATGTGTCCTTTCACCTACCTTTGAGAGGACTATATATTGAGCACATATGTCTTATGGATGGGAGGAAGAAGAGAATAGCAAGAGAACTCTAGTGGAGTTTTGCCCGATCTTGAGTCTGCACTCATTGATCCTTGTAGTTGTGAACCCCTTATGTTCACCTTCCAAACTCCTATCTAGTTTGAGTTTGCCATTCATGGAGGATTGAAGTGGTGGAGGCGCAAGTGGATTGATCTAGATCTTGGTTCAGATTGGTTGCTAGTAAGAGGTCCTATCACTTTGTACTTCTTCTTGTTCATTAATAGAAATACTCACATTCTCGTCCACCATGTTGTAAATGTTGTTTATTATACATTGGGTTACATTTGCTTGTGATATTATGGGCCATTGTTATTGATAATGTTAATGTCAATTATATATTATATGTACTTGTTGGATATTGGTTGTCAAGACTAATTTGCAGATTTCAAGTTCATGGATTGAAAGCTTCAACGGGGATCTACTTCAAACGTTTGGATCAAGGTTGGTTACATTTCTCCATTATCTTAACATTGTCATTTATAATAGCATTGTTTTGAGAATTGAGTTGATTTCTGGTAGTCATCTGTCTGTTGTGGTATTCCCAAGCCATAGTGAGTTTTCTCCAATACAAGAAGTTCAAGCATAATACCGCTTGAAGTAGAGCCCATTTCTAGGATCCTTCAAGGCGTTCCCCTCATAGTATTCCAAATCGTAGGCTCCTTTCTCAAGGACACACATCACTATCTAAGGACCATGCCACATGGGGTTAAACTTGCCTGCCCCTAGGGGTTCCTTAGCTTGATCATACAAGAGGACCAAGTCACCTTCAGCATAATGCCGGGGATGGATAGACCTATAACAATGGGGAGACCTAAACCTATATGAGGGGGGAAGAATACACCTTCCATAATCGAACCAAATGTTGAAAAGGACCAGTTAGCAAGTATAAGTCCAGCTAAGAATCATGTCTCCAAGAAACATAAGTACCAAAACCATCTCTAAAACGTACGTAAAGAAAGATATGATACAAGTCACTGTGGTAGAAAAATTTTCAACTTCACTATTATCAACCTCAGACATATTGCAGGTAGAGCTAACCATTGAAGGTTCCATAGTACCAACACCCGAGGGATTAAAATGATCAACTTCGGAATGAAGAGAAAAACTGAAGGACGTGAAGGAATCTACAGTGGAAATTTCATCACCACGAGAGTTGGAAATTCTAGAAGTAGAATCGAACTCAACAGGATCACCGATTTGTGGATCTATAGGAGAGTCTAAAGACTCATTGCTAGGGAGATCAGAATTTAATGTCAAACCGGGGCTAGACAAAACTATGCCTGGATCAAAATGTATGGTAGACTGAATTCTAGACTCGTCTTGTTCAATAAGTTCAAGGGTAGGAGGAGAATGAGATCTATGATAAAGATTCCCCCACGGCTTGTCATCACCACTCATGGCCTCAAGAAAAATTTCAACTGAAGGTAAAATAACATCGAGGAGATCATGTGAACAAGATGGGTCGACTGCACATGTGGGCAACATAACGGGATCTTCTTCCCCTATCCATGAAGAAGAGAGATCAGGCTCTACAGTGGCTTGTTGAATATCTTGAGAAGCAAGCTCTCCTACAGACAAGGGAATATCCATTCTGATGTGTGAAACATCTCTAGACGGGGAACTCATGGAAGGTGAATCCCATGGATCACTAAAATATGATGTCCGGAAAGGTACATGATTCAACGAGGAAAGAGTATCACTGGATATGGTTTCTATGAAGGATATTGGTGCAGGGAGGTTGAAAGATCCCATCAAAGATGGATACAATCCTACACCAATATTCCCAATTTCCGTCTAAGAATTTTCTAACTGGGAACAACAGTTCCCTACAATGCTATGGAATTGGAACTAGAGAAGTCTAGCTGATCGACCATCACAATTTTTCCTTCATGAGGAAAGCAAATAACTCTAAACACAGAGGACATGATCACTTTCATTGCATAGATCCAATTCCTACACAGAATAAGGTTGTAGTCGATGGGCGCATCAACCACCGCGAATTCAATAGGCACGGATTTCCCACCCAAGTGAACCTCAAGGGAAGGGAGAATACCATGCGGCCTAAAAGACCTACCATCGAACATAGTAAGCATGGTTTTAGATTTTGATAAGGGAGGAGAGCAAAGCGATTTCCAACAATCCAACGACATCACTGAGGTGGAAGCACCTTCGTCAACCACCGTACATTTAATGATTTTATGTAAGCACCTCACATGGACTTGAAAATCCACATGATAAGGCAAGCAAGGTTGGATATCAGTAGTGTCGAACTTAATCATGTTAGGGATACCTTGATCCTGAACTCCCAAAGCACATAAAGTGTTCCTTTGTGAAGGACATGCCTGTAAAATCTCAAGAGCCGACATGGCACACGTAGTTTGACCCAAATCTTCTACAATGGAGTAGTTTTGGGCGGCTCGGCATTGGGATTATGCGTTGAGCGCTTAATAACACCTTTCGGTATTTGTGGTATAGTAGTGGTATTCTCGATATGCATAGAAGAGTTAGGAGGAGGGGGATCATTCCCTAATTCGGTTGTGGTGCACCATAATCGCGTTGGCGAGTAGCAACACTAACTTCAGATTTAACCATGTTCACGCATCTGTAGCCACCGGAATGAGAAGAGGACGTCGAATTTTTGTTAGTCCCATAGCCAACGACAGGAGCATTCGAAGCCATATTTTGATGATGCGGAAGGGGATCTTTCAACACAGTTGGGCTCTATGCAAGATGCTTCGAAGCTTCTTCAATTTGAGGACACAAGTGACTAAGATGATCTTCCCCAGAAAGTTTGCAAGGGAATTTCACTTGACTTCTAGTCTTACGGTCCCCACCAGCATTTCCACTGTCCCGAGGAGGGTTGCCGTTCTCTTTTCTAGGAGTATTTCTATTACTTCCATTATTCCCATTATTCCCACCCTTACGATTGTTTCTCCCCTTCTTCTTTCCACTAGGCTACTGGTTACCCGATGGGTTCGTCGATTGTATAGAATGCAAATCAGATGATTGGGTGGAAGTGGACGAGGTGCAAGCTTGTCCGGGGGTAGATTGGTTAATAGACAAATTTTTCATTTGATTAGTAACCAAATCTATGGGTCGAGTACTCGTGGATCCAACTATGCCATCAGCATGTGGTCCAGGAACAGGCTTGGGGTCATGACGTGAATGCGGTCCATCAGATATAATATCGTACAGGATACCAGATTGAGCGTAGAGTAGGTCTAGCTACTGGGATTTGAATATAGCTTGCTCCTCAGTCGTAATGCCGGACACTGAAATGTCCTTTGAGATGTAAGGAAGCAAAGACTTAAGGAACCATTCCAACAGAAAATATGGAGGAATGTTGGCTTTCACTAGCCTCTTCCAACGATGCCACTCTTGAATATGATCAAATATGTGCATGGCCTTATTCTGGAGGAAGGTAGATAAAAGTTCTGTGCGAGTCTCGTAGCGAATCGACAGCTAAAAGTGATCTAAGAAAACCAAGGCTATCTCATTAAAACCCCTATAAGTGACTCTAGACAACTTGGCATACCACTCCACGGCTTCCCCCGTGAGGGTGTGTTGAAATAGTCTCAAACGAATAGAGTCATGATTTAATGAATTCGAGGAGCACCAAAGGTGAAAAGTCGTAACATGATCACCCGGATCCTCACCATTCCTCCCTTCAAACTTTGGAATGTCAGAAGGGAGCTTGGTAGGGATTGGAGGCTAAGTAGGATCATGACACACCGGGTCATTCGTGAGCTTCGAAAGATCTAGTAGATTCAAACGAGCAAGAAATGGGAGTTGCAGCTGCGAATTTTGATTATAAGCTCCCAAAAGAGGCTAACCTTGCGGACCTAAAGGGTGATATAATCCATGACCATGACCATAGGTATAATAACCACCTCCCACCTGACCCATGTAAGGGTATGAAGGTATATGTGTGTTGTAAGCACCATAGTGAGGAGGGTTTTAATAAGGGCCAGAACTGGCTGTGTTACAATAAGGCTTATCACCATAATTATGGGGTATATAAGTGCTATTCGTAGCAGGAGGAGTCGAGTGGTGACCATAAGTAATAGGTATGTGCCCCCCTCTGGTATTAGGAGAGACGTTCAGGTTAGCAAAAGTGGTTGCAGTAATGGTATATACATAGAAGCATGTGGGTTAACCTGTGCGTTAAACTGTGGAATGTGATTCGTATTATGGAAAGTCTTCCCACCGAAAGAAGTGGTAGTCATGGGAAGTGGTCGTCCTCCAACATTGGATGAAGGGATATGACTAGTCCTAAACTGGAATGCCGAAAAAAAGGGTGCAGTGCCCCTAGTAGGTGCAGTGCCCCTAGCACCAAGGCTAGAGTTGGCATGACTACCAAACGTAGTGGATGTAACAACCGTGTTAAGACTAGGCATACCAAAGGAAAAATGCATAGTGGTTGAAGGGATTGTTGTATCATTAAGATTTGGCATCCCATAATGGAAACCATGTGTGTGTGTACCATCAAATCGGTTTGACTCTGGTTGTGGGTTCGTCGCAGAACCAAAAACAGTAACATGTGGTGATGAACCTCCCTCCCCACCACCCCAGGAGTGGATGGAGTAGGGTTGTCCTCGATTCGACTCGATGGAGTCATGGGAATTCCTCTCATGCCATATGGAGTAGTCATAATGTGAGCTTCTTGAAGCTAGTGAGGACTATCAAAAGGATCAGAGGGGATCCTGCGGCGTCTCTTATAAAAAGGACATGCTCCCTCGTCAGCTAGAAGACTAGCCAAACAACGAGAATGATGGAGATGTGGATCTCGCTCCACGATAACTCTAAAAAGTCAATAAAACAAATGCCTACTAATGACCAAATAATGATCAAAGAGCACACACCTAAAGAAACTAAAACCAAATGCACACAAACAAGACTGGTTCAAGGGACCTCCCAACACTACAGCCAGTATGTCTCTCCTAGGAGAGGCTTGAGACTCCCAAACTATAACTAGAGGTAACAGAATCAGTTATAATGGCTCCCAGACTTCATTGCGTGCACAGGGTCAAATACCTATACAACAGCAATTGTGCTCTCCAACCCCTATCCGACTCAGGAAAATCGTAGAATAACTACAACGAATGCCCTATGTGATCCCTAGGTAAAGCAACTAAGGCCACCACGTATAACCAATGCTCAGGAGGACAGTCGCAGGTGGGATCCGTTGTATGGGTAGGGTAGCTAAGCCCCAAACTCAAGAGGGTCAAATCCCCCAAGAGCCCCAGTACAAAAACAAATCCTAGAAATATCTCCCATGTTCAACTAGTATTGGACGGCTAAATTTGCAACCAACCTCTTGTGACCTCGTGCTTAACTCTGGTTTCAGTAGAGCTTCATGAGAACACTGATGTATACCATGGGTTTCACCACTCCCTAGTCAGACACATCATGTTTCATTTAATAGTCTTGGATTGTTAACTCACAATGATCTATTCCAAGACTCTAAACCTATGCTAGTTGGTGCACCTTATCAAAGAGAAAATCCTTTCTAATCAATTTTAAGATTAAGCATTTAATTTTAATGGTTGTAATTACTCGAAGGATATGATCATGAAACTGGTGATATAAAAGACTCAATGGTATGCAAAATCGAAAAGCACTAGACTCATCTATTCAATAAAAAACATGCCTCTAATATGACAATCAATCCAACGGTTCAAAAATAAAATGCAATCTCTTTTAAAATTTCAATGCACAAGAAAGTCCTAGATGAAATCACAAGCACTTTGATGCAAAATGCAGAACATAAAGCAAATATTTTTGTATTTTCTCTTATAAATGGAAGGAAAATGCAAAACAATGTTTTTGTATTTTTTCAATATAATGAAATGAAAAAATGCAAGCAAAATCGAACTATTCAGTAAAAAATGCAAAGCCTATAAAGTAGACAACCCAACAAATCCCAAACAGTAAGACTCAACTAAGCTAATGAGCTATGAAAATGAAAAATGGTGGGAAACTAAAAAGCTCAAAAACTAAAGAAAGAGGATTTTCTGGTAAAAAACAGAGCATGAAACAGTCAGGAAAGAGGCCAACTAAGACTCGCGAACACTCAGAACCAACCCAGCAACAACCCAAGGTCAAAAAACAAGCAACCCTGGAGTTGTACGCGACCATCATAGAATAGTAGTGGGTAGACACAGGCCTTAGTACAAACAGTGGTGGGTAGACGTGGGAAAAAATAGGTTGACCCACGTATAAGGAAAGAAAAATGAGCCCAAAAAGAGTCAAACAACTCAGAAAAATGAAGTTTTATAAAGTAAATCCCAACGGCCAATCAATGACACAGAGGATCGACACACAACAACTCAAAATAAGGGAAAATGCCTAAAAATCCCCAAAATGGATGTATCTCCCCAGCGGAGTCATCATTTCTATTACAGAGAAAAAATTCCTATGGTATGGAGCAGACCACAACAGACAGATGACTGCTAGAAATCAACTCAATTCTCAAACAATGTTATCTAAATTAAAATGCTAAGATAATGGAGAATAAGACCAACCTTCAACTGGATGTTCGAAGTAGATCCCTATTGAGCTTTCAATCTTCTACACTTAACCCCGCAGATTAGTCTCAACAACAAATACAATAAAGTGCATATAATATATGAAAGACATTAGCATAATCAATAACATGGTCCATGATATAACAAGTAAATGTAACCCAATTTAATTTAAACAACATTCACAATATCGATTGGATGAGAAAATGAGTATTTCCATTAATGATAACAAGAAGTACATGATACAACCTCTTGCAGGAAACTGATCTGAACCAAGAACTAGGTCCCTCCACTTGTGCCTCCACCACTTCAATCCCCTATGCAATGGAAAACTCAAACTATTGAAGGAGTTTGGTAGGTGAACATAAAGAGTTCACAACAACAAGGATCAATGGATGTAGACTCAAGTGACGACAAAAATCCAATAGAGTTACGGTGCTCTCTCTTTATCCTCCCTTCCATACACCATAAGAGCTCAATATATAAGCTTCCAATAGGTAGGTGAAAGGTCTGATCGAGTCGTTTCTATGTACATGGAGGGCCAAAGGTCACTCTAAGACTGCTTTTTGGGAGTAAAAATAGAGTTTTTACTGTTTTTTACCATATAACTCCATGTACGCGGGCTAATTAGGTGCAGCCTGCATGTACGCTAGCTATAGTGGAACAACAAGCATACATGAACAAAAATAGGGAAACGAGGTTCCTGAAGGGAAAATAATGGATCTAAGTCAATAGAATGGATACTAAAGGCCAATCAATGCTGATGCTCACAAGGTGTAAAAATACGTTGTAACACTTGATCTGATACCAATTGTTAGAAATTGTATTAATACTGAGAGGGGGGTGGATCAGTATTAAGCACAGTTATGAACAATTTTCACTTTTACCAAATTCAACAGTACTTATATTATGCATTCATCATAAACAATGTCATTCACTAACACATTCATAAGACACAAAACAAAAATATTTGACGTGGAAACCCAAATGGGAGAAAACCATGGAATTCTTTCTTATATATTAAACATTACATTCATGGGAAGCACCAACCTCCAAGATTCTCTAGCACTGACTTGAAGGAGGCTCCAACCCCCTAATTTACAGGCTTCAACCTGAAGGAAGCACCAACTCCCTGATTTACTAGCACCAACTAGAAGGAGGCACCGACCCCCTAGATTTATAGGATACAACCTAAAGGAAGCACCAACTCCCTATTCCTTGCCCTGTCCTGCCACCTTGATATAACTGTAGAAGATTCTTCTTACTTTATACTTATTTGCACACTCTTCATATTTGCTACAATACTTTTCTTCAGTGCACCTGCTATATAATATGTCCTTCACAACTGTTGTATTGTATCATCAGTTCAATTCCTACCTCGTGCCTTTGCATAAATATTGCACACTAGTTCTCATACTTCATATACTTCCACAATCTATGCATTGTTCAACATATTGTTCTGGTTCTGTGCATATGCATATGCATCCGATAATGTGCATCTTCTACTATACTTCTATTTTGTTCTTGTGAATATGTCTCATATAAACTATTACCTTCTTCGCACCATCTGTGATACTTCTTTTTGTTTTAGCGCACTTGGTACATATACTACATCATCTGTGCATCATCCAATGTGTTGCTTTCCTATCCTTGCACATCTGGTTCTTTGCTATATCATGTTGTTTCGGTTCAACAAGCCATTGATACCCCAATAATTTGAAGCTTTCCAAATCAGAATATTACCACTTTTTCATCTTCAAGCTTACTTTCCACTCTCCAACTTGGCTTCTTATTTATACTTGACTTGTGCAAACCACGTTCCCACAAGTTGGTCGTAGCATCCCTTCTTCCTTTCTTCACGTTCAAGCTGACTTATGCATCTTAAAATTGTATTCATCTATGCAGCTGAGGTATCATTCCTTGTGGTCTTGTGCATAGTTGGTCCTTAGCATAGTAAGACTTGTGCACTTGGGAACCACTACTTGTTGGGTCTTGCACCATTGACGTACCATTTCCTGGTGAGTCTTGCACACTTCCGAAACTTGCATACATATTCTTCTTGGTAGGTCTTGCACACTTCCGAGATTTCCATATATGTCCAATCGCTTTACTCCTAAGACTCTTGCGCAGTTATGAAACTTTTCCAACCACTTCTTGACATCACCTTTGAATTACCACAACTAGTTGGGTCTTGCGCACATAATTTTATGTACTTCAAGCAAGCTGTTATGTACTTCTTCAAACCTGATTTCATATACTTCTTCAAAATGGCACAAGGATACTATGTCCTCTTTGACATTAATGACAATCAAAGTTCAACAGAAATACCATGGGCTGAAAAATTAACAATGGTAAACCCATCTTTGACTATTTTATCAAGTCACTTGTTTAACCTAACATTCATTTCTTGGATTGAGTGCATTTGGCTTGTTTTCTTGACTTCGCAGTTCCTCTACCTTCTCCTCTTCTTCTATAGTGGATAAATCTTGAAATTGATTGCAAGATCTGGGTGGAAATGCAGTTACCAATGTTGGTGTTGGAGGGGTCTTTTTCCCTTTTTTTGAAGCCTTGTGCGAACCCTCCTCTTGCTCTTTTGTAGTTTCCCTTTTAAGATTTTTTGGACAATTTCTTGCAAAGTGTCCATATTCATGGCATACTAATTTGCACTTGAAAGAAAGCTTCTCATATTCCATCTTTTTCACATGATTCCACCCATATATGGATAGACTGATAGCTTCTGGGAGGCCCTTTTCCATATCTACTTCCATGCAAATTTGGGCACATGCAAACAAGGGGGGTTTGGGTTTCGTTTTATCAATATATTTCCCCTAGGAGTTCCTTATTGCTGCCAAATCCTTTTCCAACCAACAATGCAATGGAAGGTGCAGGATTTTAACCCAAACCGGGATTGGTGAGGATATTCCTTTCTTAGGATCAAAGGTCATACTAGACATCTATATAGATACATTTCCCTCATCCCCATAAAGTAGGGCTTGTTCTTGAATACAAGATCCATATCTTCCCTTTTCTCAAAGAGAATTTGGCATAATAACCCTTACCACATAAATGGTGTTGTAGTCTTCCTAAGATGACAGGCCTCTAGTTCTTATCCAACCATACTTCCATATCCCTTTTAGGGTGCCATAAACCAATACAGAGTCCCACCTATCCTCATTTCAAAGTATGATCACCTTTCACTTAGCCATGGTTGATGACAAATTTACCTATGGAGGATATGCTAGTTTAATGAAATGCAAATGGGTGCCTGACACTGATGAGGAGGAGGGTTGCAAAGATGAACCAAGCTACAAAAGGTAACATCAATATGGTGGGCAGTCTCCACTGAGTTAGGATCCATACGTGGATTCAAAAAATTTGAAGCAAGGCTAGGGTTCAGTCAAGGAACAATATCTTGGTGTTATTTTTATGGTGAATGTCTTTTGGGTCTTTCTAAAGTATAAGAGTTTATATATCTTTGTTGTGATTCAATTTTTGGGTTAAGGATCACTACATTTTAACTCATCGTGCAACTATGGTGATTTCAGAATGCTTCTCTTAAATATTTTCAAGCATAGAAATAAAATTTTATGAAAAACCAAGCCATCATGGTCACCATCACCATCACCATCACCATCATTGCATATAAATGCCAACCATAATCTAATAAAATTTAAAAAAAAATTATTGTTAACCTACATACTACTTATGTTGGTTATAATACTTTGGATTTAAAACTAAGTCTTCCTCTTTGTTATTTCCTCTCTGATTATGAAATAATGAAATAGATAAAATAGATAAAATGACAATGCTAAGATGTTTTATATTAGTAACTATGTTAAAATGTTTTAGATTATAATTAAGAATATATAATTTTTGGATTAATTTTTCCTATTTATTGTATTTTTTCATTTATTTTTAATTTTATATAAATTTTATAATAACAATAATTTAATATGACTCATTGTTAATATTCTATTTATTTCCTTCATATTAAGAACTATAGGATTTGAAAACTTTAAACAATCAATTAAAAATCATATGTTATAAAAAACTTTAAACAATCATTTAAAAAACATAAATTATCATTTAAAAAACATAAATGATCAAATACTTAGGTTTGAAAACTTTGAACAATCATTTTTAAAAACATAAATTATCAAAAACTGAGGTTTGAAAACATTCTACAACATTGCTAAAAATGTACATAATTTGTTAGGAACTAGGATTTAAAACCTTTATACAACTATAAAAATATACCTTTTTACTCATCGCCTTGTTATTATTTATTATTTTAAAGTGAGGTTTTAAAACTTGATATATCGTTAAAAAAAATAGTCTACATAACCTGCCATTTATCATGTGGTACGAATAACCATATTTCATTGCTCTCTTATTTCACACGAGAATTGTTATGTAAATAATAAATTCATAATTATTCTAAAAATTATTTTAGAAAGTTAATTAATTATTTATTAGTCATGAAATAAAATAACAATTAACATAACTAATTAACTTCCATAAATTTAAATCTTACAAAGTGTTTACTGCAAAATAAAAGTGTATACTGTAACATAAGAAAAAGTATAAAGTTTGTTTGTTATTAGTTTAAAATAATTAGGAGGTTTATAAATATATTTAAATTAAGATTGTAATTTACATTAGTATAGATCTATTTTAAAGGGGATTTAGCAAGTTTAGAGAAAGATCCTAAATGTGGAGAGGGATCAAATCGTAAACGGTTACTTAACATTTGAAGTTTAGGTGTTATTTAAATATGTAATGCGATGTTTATGATTTTAATTTATCTAATTTCTGTAGTTTTATATATATGATGTTCTAAATGATTTAAATTGAATTTGAATCGACATGTGCGAGTTTTAGGATGATTATCAAGTTATACATCCACCCCATCCACCTCTACCAGACTGTAGAATGAGTCTTTGACACAAGTACAATAATGAGTTTTCTAGATTAAATTTAATTAAATATGATTAAACACTGCTATTGGATTAACAGGTTGGTTTTACATAATAAAATTAAACGAATGATCGAACCCTAATAATGATGGAAAGCAGGTTGAAGTTTGAAAAAATAATTTAAATGAATTAATAAACGATGGTAATATGAAGGAGAAGAGATGGAAGGAAAGTAGACGCAGCTCTGTATGAATCAATTTTTCTTCGGTCTGACAGACTACTTTTTTTGAAAATTCAGTCCAAGAGAGAGAGTGAGACAGGGTGAACGTTCATCTTCTTCGTCATCTTCCTCCCCTGGTGCTGGAAGATTTAAATCGAATGACCTCAGCGTACCAGTAAAGGGTTGGGTGTCTATCACAGTTGACAAAGAAGACCAATCACAAACACACGTTTCGGAGGTTTGCGAGGCTGTCGAAAGCATGTTCTTTGCTACACCAGCTCCCTGTAGCAACTCATGGCCATTGGGTTTCTTCATTGTCTGAGGCCCCACAATCTTCCCCGGTAACGACATCGGCTGCGGCGGCTGCTGCAGCTGCAGAAGAATAGCGTAGTCTACAAGATTGGTAGGAATGATATTGGGATTAGAAATAATATTACCGGTCCGACTCGGAGTCATGCTGTGATCGCTCGCTCGCTGCACTCCCAGTTCCTCATTCATGTAAACATGACTCCAGGACTTCCCTTGTTTAGATATATTGGCAGACAGTTTTTGCATCTTGTTCCCGTGATTAGAAGGATGACAGGGAAAAGGAGGGGCCGGAAGTCTGGTAGTGGCGGCCGTGGTGCATCTCTGGTTGTGGACGGTGTCGAGATGGAGGGAAGGCGCTGGGAAGTTGGTTACGGCTTTGGCTCCTTTCAGATTTCTGGCAGCAGTGTCATACGCTCTGGCAGCCTCCTCGGCAGTGTCGAAGGTGCCCAGCCACCTGCGTTTTTTAATGGAGGGATCAGTTATCTCCGCCCCGTATCGACCCCGTGGCCTCTCTCTTACGCCTCTGTAATTAACCTTCTTGGCAGTATCATCAGCATTGTCCGCGCTCTCGCTACGATTTCCAACTCTGGGAGCCATGAAGGAACTTCTTGTTACAGACGGAGCAAGACGATACAGAGAGGTTGAAGCAGCACTTCGGTGGCAAGATTGTTTAAGAAGTAGGCGGCTGCTCTCTCACTAATACAGATATCGCGAACGAAGGTTGGCGGTTGTCCCGGTGAATAAATAAATAAATACTGATACAGATATCGCGAAAGAAACGAAGGTTGGCAGTTGTCCCGGTGAATAAATAAATAAATAGTAATACAGATATCGCGAACGAAACAAAGGTTGGCAGTTGTCCCGGTGAATAAATAAATAAATACTAATACAGATATCGCGAACGAAGGTTGGCGGTTGTCCCGGTGAATAAATAATTAAATAAAAGAAATGACGTTAATCCATGGGTTTATTGGGAGGCGAATTGTCAAAGTCAAATATCATTTTACTTTAATAATCAATCATGACTATAATTAGCCACTAGCAACGCTGGAATTTGACGGCAAAATGAAATTTCATTGGGCATTTTGACAATAAAAAAAAAAGAGTTACTTTAGAAGATAAAGTTATCCCGTGAAATATGAAGATGAGGTGTACGGTCCGAAATTACTCACAAAAATTCTAAAGTACTAACATTATACATGGTTTAAGTATGGCTTCAAATTTCGATATGTAATGGTGAGTTTGCGTTTGATGGATTTAATTTTCACTTCAACCGAACACAAAGTACAATCTAATGTTCGAAGAAGGTTTGTAGGGTTTTTAATGGAAATTTAATAATATAATTTCCGGTTTTTGCAAGGAAGGTTTTGAATTTTTGTAAATAGATATGGATTAATTAACATCGAATTTGGGTGGTGGATGGGTTTCTTTTTCATAAAGTGCTTTGTACATAAGGGGTATTGGGTTGGTTCTTTTTCATAAGGTGCTTTGTACATAAGGGGTATTGGGTTGGTTTTTTTTCATATAGTGCTTTGAATCAAGAATATTTTAAAAAAAATCGCGTAGTTGCTGAGGTTATTTGTTATAAATTGTTATGCGACATTTTTTTATATTTTGTCGTGCTTTGAGTCAAGAATATTTAAACAAAATCGCTTAGTTGCTAAGGTTATTTGTTATAAATTGTTATGCGATATTTTTTATATTTTGTGTTTTACATTAATTAAGTTAATTAAGTTTTTGAGGAAAGCATCATAAAAATAAAATAGTTAAATAAAAATATTATTATTTTGTATACATTTTGAGTAATTAAGTTTTTAAAGAAAGCATCATGAAATAAAATAGTTAAACAAAAATATTATTAATTTTTAATTTAATTATTTGATTGCATTGAATGAGGTGCTTTACAATATGGGAGTTGTGTTTGTGTAGAAATTTAAATAGACCGACCCTTTGGGGGTGGACACTCCACCCATCTTTGAGGATCACATGAAGCTTAAGTGTAATAGAAAAGAATGTCCGTAAATATATGCTTTTTGTGATCATGAAGATGAGTGGAGTGTCCACCCTAAACGTCCGTTTATTTAAATTTCTACAATCACAAATTCTCAACCCAATGGTATAATAATGTGGAAACAAAAAATTAAAAATAATTTAAAAAATTAAATGTTGGCTTAAACAAAAAAATAACATGACTAACACTGGTGTAGAAGCCATAATCAACATCACAAAAAAAAATATGTAGGCACTACTATCCATCTTAAATTTAAATTTTACAGAGCTATCAAAAAATTAAATGAACATAGATCCATCTTAAATATGGATTTGCTAAATACGCAGACGGATCATTTTTTTAGGTGTTGTAATATCCCGAGACAGACTACTTTATTATGTGTTGAGCGTAAGCCCTAGATCACATGGACTACTTTGTTATGTGTTGAGCGTAAGATCTGGATCACATGGACTACTTTGTTATGTGTTGAGCGTAAGCTATGGATCACATGGACTACTTTGTTATGTGTTGAGCGTAAGCTCTAGATCACATGGACTACTTTGTTGTGTGTTGAGCATAAGCTCTGGATCACATGGATAACTTTAATATGTGTTGAGCATAAGCTCTGGATCACATGGAATATTATATTGGGTGTTGGGCATAAGCTCTATATCACCTAGACTTTGATCATGTAGTGTCCCTTTTTAAGAATTTGCAAAAACTTAGAAAAATTGCAATTTTTGGCCAATTTGACCCTTAGACTAGTAATGACTCAACTGCTTCCAAATGGCTCCAAATGCTTCCGAACTAGGCCTGAATGAGTTTGGAAGGTATTCATACATATAAATGAGGTTGATGGATGCTTGGACACTCTCAAAACACTTCTGCAACATTCATTTATAATCAGGGAAAAATAGGGAACTTTACTAGTCAAATCGAGGTTCAAAACCCCCAAGGGCAGGGGACAAAGATGGCTTCCCAAAAACTGTAATACATTCCCAAATTGTTATAGAGAAAAATTCCCATGGCTTGGGGCAAACCACAACAGACAGCTAAATACCAGAAAATGGCTCAGTTCCCAATGCAATGATATATAAATGGCAATGCTAAGATAATGGAGAAAAGACCAACCTTCAACCGGATGTTTGATGTAGATCCCTGTTGAGCTTTCAACTTCTACACTTGAACTTGCAAATTAGTCTCAACAACAAGTACAAGCAAGTGCATATAATATGTGAAAGAAATTAGCATAATCAATAGCATGATCCATGATATCATAACCAAATATAACCCAATGTAATTTAATAATATTCACAACATCAATTGGATAAGAAAATGAGTATTTCCATTAATGAATAACAACAAGTAAAATATACGACCTCTTGCCGGCAACCAATCTGAACCAAGAACTGGGTCTCTCCACTTGTGCCTCCACCACTTTAATCCTCCATGTAATGACAAACTCAAACTATGAAAGGAGTTTGGAAGGTGAATATAAGGAATTCACAACAACTAGGATCAATGAGTGTAGACTTAAGTCACGGAAAAAATCCACTATAGTTATCTTGCTCTCTCTTTCTCTTCCCTTCCATATGTCATAAGAGCTCAATATATAGCTTTCCAAAGGTAAGTGAAAGGACACATCGAGGTGTTTCAGGGAAAATGGAGGGCCAAAGGTCACCCTAAGACCTCTTTTTGGGAGTAAAAAGTAATTTTCTAATTATGTTTACCATTTTACTTGGTACCCGCGGGCTATAGTGGAACAGCTCACGTGTACGCTCGCTATAATGGAACAACAAGCATACAAGAATAAAAATAGGAAAAACGTGTATTCTAAAGGACATAAAGTGAATCCGAGTCAGTGAAATGGATCATGAAGGCCAAAGAATGTTGATGCTAACAAGGTGGAAAATTATGTTGTAACAGATGCCCCCTAATGTGTGAGGTCAGAGAATGGTGCTACGATGGCCGAAATGGATTATAAATCTCAGAAGTCGAGTGATGGAGACACAAGTGGAAGGAACAACTCACTCGTCATAATACAATAATATCTCTGAATACATGTCGGTATAGTACAACAATATGATATAATGGCCATGAATAGGAAGTACATAGTGAATACATGACATAGGTGATCATAGCCATAACCATCTACAGTAAGAGACAGTCTCCTGCTGAAAGGAAACAACTGGTGCAAACTGGAGGTACAAACTGCTGATGTCTGAGAGATCATATCTCAGATGTAAAGTCACGATCATAAGTAGCATACTGAATGCCACTATCATTTGGGGTCTTCTACACAAATCATCTACAGTGCAAGTCCCATCAAGTGAATAAGGTGTTGAGGTAGAACCTGATGTGACATCATCTGATTACCAGTCATTGATGCATACTGTTAACAGATGTGAGATAACCCACCAATAATAAAAATGGGCATCAAGGCACATAGTACAATCATCAAAGTGCGAATAGATGTGTTGAAGTTGAACACTCGGATGAATCCATCGATCAGGGGAGATTAATGTATTCCCAAAACTGTCGATGGCGAGAGAACCTACCACTAATGACTACAAGCATCAAGGTACTCAACCGAACTCTAAGTCTCAAATTCCAGAATAAATGAGTTGAAGTCGATGGAACAAAAATCCCTAGAAGGAGGGCATTCAGGAATCCCCCATCAACCAGCACGAGGTAACAACTACGCTACAATATTTGGAACAACTTAGATGAAACAAACTGAATCAATAACGATGGCCGACATGCAATAGTCAAGAGATCTGAGGAATGGCCGACTTTGGTTTGAGGAATTCCTTTGAACAAGAGCATGAGCAGATGGATAGCCTCAGGAAGCATAGACTCAACATAACACTATGCAATGTAGGAGGCATCAACAAAGGGCTCCATAGTGACTGGAATCTTAACCAATTGGTGGAGTAAAACTGAGAAATGAGTACAGCTCCTAAGGTCCTACTATAGTCCCGAATCATAATGTGTGGAGTGGAATGAATGCTCTGTTCAAAGGTGACACAACAACTGCCAACAATAAGAAGTAAATATTCTACCATCCGGATTTTTGGAATATTTGTTTTTTTTTATCTTTTTCATATTTGGAAAGCTTGAAAAAGAATAAAATTGCTTATAGTACAATTGAGGGAACGATGTCAAGTAGCAAGCAGACTAGTCCCAAGCAGTGGAACATACCTATGATCAATGCAAGGAAGCATGTGCAAGATGTGGACACTTGGGGGGGTGTTCCCTCAGGGTCAAAAGGTCATCAAATTGTGAAGGAAAAATGGAAGCTCTGCAAGGCTCGAGAAGGAAAGCGCTCAGGCACCAGGCTAACAATTGAGTAAGCGGGAGCCGATACAAGCCTCAAGCAGCAAGCAGGATGATGCAATGCAATCACAACATGGTACAAATGGGAGGAGTCCTTATGGGAGATGGTCATCATAAGACAAAGTAGAATATGATTCTTTATTGCAAAGTCATGGCGTAACTACGAAGGACTCCCAATCCTAAAGAGAGACAACAGCATGGGCGCCAAAAGGAAAAAAGGGGCTCTAACTAAGGCACCCATGTTCGGAAAGGCCCTACCGCCACATAACGACACTTGTATAATAGTGGGAAGGCTCCGTGTTGAATTAAGAAGTCGGGTCGCACCTAGGGTTAATGAAAAATGGTCAAAAGGTCAAATGCATAATGCAGGTGAAAATGACATCTAACCTATATACTAGGTGTGAAATATACCTGCCGTAGGCGTGAAGTGGTCAAAAAATCAACTCTCATCGAAGAAATCTATTCAAAATGCTACTCCAAGACATTACATTAGTCCAAAACAGCTTAAAGTGGTGAAAACTATAGACAAGTGGGTTTTCAAAACTATAAATAGCAATAAAAAATTACAATTTACAATTCATTTTCACCTTTTACCCAATTTGGAGTTTTTGGTTAGTTTTCACCTTGAATTCCAGTCATTGATTCTGGGAGCTACGAGCATCCGTTCATCGAGCCGTTTGGAGCAGGTTAGCTATCTCATCCTCCTCTTTCATTTAGTAGTTTTTATTTCATTTTTCAGTAGTCAAAATTTTTATTGGCCGGGCCTTATTTGGTCACGACGCTGTACGTAGGATACAGATATACGGGTCGTGGGTAGGGCATGGTACCCGTAATCAACGCATGCATTGACCATGGGTACCCACCTCTATTAGCTAAATAGCCCGCGGGTACGGCCATGAGTTTTGTTTTTTAAATGAAAAAGACTAAACCCTTTGTGTTTCTTCCTCCAAGATGGTTCTAGAATAGAGGGAAAGGGAGCATGACCTTGTGGATGAGTCGTCCGCAACAATTTTCCTGCAAAAAAAGCATTACAAGCAGGTGGTATTTTCAAATTTTGGAGCATAGGGGGTTTGAGGGCCCAAAACCTATTGCTCCATCGCTTGATAGACAAGTGGGACGTAGATGCACAAAATTTCAACCTGAATGGTCAAATACTCTCCTTGGAGGTAGATGACATTTATTTCATTACTGGATTGTCCCATCGAGGGGAAGTGGCAAGTCTTCGATATCGTACTGTGGGTGGTAGGATCACCATTTCCGGCTACATAGAGCAGTGCTATCTTCCCAACACTCACAAACTGGGGAGTCAGGTACCCATTGGAGCCATAGTCATTCTAAGCATGAATATTATAGTGGCTACTCTCGTCAGGATTACAGGTTCGGAAGCTCTACACCAGGCTTCAAGGCCAGTGATGTTTTATGCCTCACAGTGCATGCGGACAATGGTATATGACTGGTGCACAACGTTACTAGGGTCTATGAAGACCCAGTTAACGGAGTGCAAGCGTGGGGAGGCAAAAAAATTTGGATACGACAATATTCTATGCAGCTTCTTCTTTGATAGGGTTCTGGGGCTCAGTCCGAGGGTTGAAGTCCCTCCTCATAGTCTCCGCGCCCCATCCCTGACCCGGTGGGAAAAGGTCTTGACACAATAGGGTGGTGGCCGATAGGAATCACCATACACAGAGGAGTTCTTTCATTGGTGGGCCCGATAAGTCATAGTCATTGATGACTACCCCTATGGAGGGATAGACTTTTGTGGTGATCGTGAAATGTTGCTTCCTCCAGGAGTAGCCTTCGGAGACATCGGTATGTTACTCTTTTTATATTTTTGTGTATTAAATTTTTTGGGATTTTTTATTATATATGAAAATGCAAAAATATTTTTGGGGATAGCATCACATAATAACATTCTACTGTTTTCTCATAGACACCGGTCCGTGAAGACCTGAGCGTTTCTCGAGACATCGTCAACGGGGCAGGGGTGGAGAGGTAGTCGACGCTGCAGCAGAGCGCACATTAGAGACCATGCGGGTCAACTTGTCCTACATGACCACCAGGGTACCCATGATCGAGGTAGAACGTCTACCAGAGGATATGCAACGCCATGTTGTGGGGGTACCGAGTCCCTGGGTGCGACTACTATAGCAGATAGCCAATGCAGTACACTATTACTATCAGACACATCCTGTCGAGGTAGCTAGGTCTCCTCGTGGGGCTTAGACATCTCAGGGTCCCATATTTCTGTATCGATATGTATATTTTTTAGAGCTATGGGCTCCAATTTTGTATTGTGACACTACCATTTTGGACATGTTATTTATAAAAAACTATGGTTCTCCGGTTCTACTATATGTGTATGTACAAATGTATGAATGCATTTTTATTTGTGTGCTTCATTACTAATGTGACAAATGCCAATCTAGGACATAGTTAGCATATGCATTAGATACATGATTAAAACTTCTCGGAACATGAATGTATGTAATAGGAACAAAATGACGTTCCAAGAGTCTTACCCTTAAGAATCTCCCTAGTAAAGTGTTAACACCCAAAAAGTGCTCACTAGCTCATTTACCACATTATATGACTCATTTGTCCATTTTCCTACCATATTTCCATTAAAAATCCCAAAAAACCCATTAAAAAGCCTCCAAAAGGCCTAAAATGCCTCCAAAAAGCCAAAAAAACCCTCAAAATAGCCTAAAAAAGGCTAAAAAACCCCCTTTTCCTCCAAAAATAGCAAAAATCCCCTAAAAAGGGAATAAAAATATAAAATAATGAGGAAAAGGAGGAAAAAACCCTATACAGCTGCCTAAAACCATGTGTTTCCCAAAACCATGGGTCAGCACTCCACCACCAAAAAACTATAAATAGGTGATGGAGATCCCTTATTCCAGATCCACAATCACAAGCACCCTTACTCTGCCAAAATCTCTCTCGAAACCCTAGTCCACCTTTGAACTAGTTTCACCTTGAGAGCCACCTTTGGCCCATCCCCAACATTGGAGAAGGAGAAGGAGCATTCTTGGAGCTTGGAGCATCCTCTTGGACACTGCAAAGGGCTTCACCAACCTTGACACTCAAGGTAACATCAATACAAAGACATTCTTTCATTTTGGTGTTTATGCTTCATGCTTGTATTAGAAATAATTTAATTTTTTGTTTATTGCATAATTAGTTTAATATACTGAACTGCTACTAAGGAGTCCATTCTCCTTAGTAGGTGCTCATTGGCACAAGCTAGGGGTAAAACCCTAGCTACAGTTTTGGCGACTCCCCTAGTTTTCGAATTTCTGGTTTCCGTTTTAAATTTTTTTTTTTTTTTTTTTTTTTTTTTTTTTTTTTTTTTTTTTTTTTTTTTTTTTCGGCTGTCCCTTTCGGCCGCTGCATACCGCGTCTTTTTCCTCTACAGTCGCGTCCCGACCGCGCCTTTCAGGCCTTTACCCGCGATCCGACCGTGGCTCTCAGACTGCTTCCGACGCTCAGTCGGCGGATTCAAGTCTGTTACCTGCGATCTGACCGTGGCTAACCAGCCTGTTTGCCGCGATCTGACTGCGCCTATCGGCCTTGTTCACGCGTCTCGACTGCGGCTTTCTGCCTCTTTCGGGCGTCCCGACTGCCACTGTTGGCCCGATAGCCGCGACCCGACTGTGCCTTGTCCCCTGTTTCCTGCGTCCCGACTGCAACTATTGGCCCGATAGCCGCGACCTGACCGCCGCTGTTGCCCTCAAACCCGCGGTCGGCCTGTTCTGACCCGCCACAGACTCGCGGTCTGATTTCTGCTCTTTTCCTGTTTTTGAGCCCAGCCCCTCTTGCTGCAATATTTTCTGCATTTGAACAGCCCTCTGTCCCACCTGCAGCCTACTTCCTTACAGCCTTTCTGCAACATAATTTCTGTTCCTTTTACAGAATCTTTTTAAAATTTCAGTATTTTTATTTTCAGAAAATTTTGCAAATTAAAAGAATCAATTTCAGCATTATTGATAGATTGGAAGTTGCCCTCCCTTGTGGCACTTCTGTTTTTGGGTTCAACACCTCACGAGCACACACTCTGTCACATTAAATCAAGTGAGCCTTAAAAAGTACCTAACTAAACCAACATTCTAACCCCACTTGGGGAACACAAAAGAATCATTGTAGTTAGGTAGGATCAGGGGGATAGGCTTCCAATAACACCCCTTGGTTATTTCACTTGAGACATAGTTGTTGTCCAACTAGGGAACCAAAATCCCCTAGTACTTTTTGGCACGGTCACGACCAGTTTATCAGAGGGCCTCTCCCTTAGGAGGGTTGAAGTCGGGAGACTGGTTCCGGAGGCCTGAGTGGAATACCGCACTCCATTCAGTAACCGAAGGGCTACCTTTCGCGGTTCGCGGGATATCCCTGTATAGGGGTATTGCGGTCAACGAACTAAACGGCAGATTCACCTTTCTGGACGTGTCATGAACGGGGTATCTTAGTTGCCTTTCTTCTAGGATTGACTACCCGGTATCCCTCCCGGTAGGGGGATATCATAGCCACTTGGCTTTCCTACTCATATTGTCTGACTTGGATTTCATCACCTTGCAGAGGATATGTTTAGTTAAGTCAGAATACTTTTAGCTAGGTGTTTGCATGCTCCTTTACCTCCCTTGGTCTAGTGAGTCCACCATTTTTCTTTTCTAGGAAGCCTGCTGCTTGTTGGTATTCTGACCATCTTTGTTGTTACTCCACCTATTGTAGCACAGCTGTTGCAGTGGGTGTTTTGAGTTGGTTGTTGGCCTGAGTGCCTTGCTTTTTAGCTCTCCTTCTGCACACTCGGTTGCATTAGGATTTTTGAGCTGTTTTCATACTCACCTCAACCCACAGAGATTTAGACACCATCTGTCACCATTGAGTCCCCGAGACATTCTCGGCGCCTCAGGGGCGAGCCCCCACAGCACGGTTCTCTCGACACCACTCGTCATAGATTCCGATCATTGTCCGTTGATACCACTCATCACAGATCTAGAGCCTTGTCACTTGACTCCACCCGTCAGCGACGTAGGTCTCCGTCACCAGATAGTGACGCACCTTACTTTACCTCTGATTCTGACGAAGAGTCTGAGAACCCTATTTATACTGCCCCTACTAGCCCCATGGCTGGTACGACTTCCACTCCATTTGTCATAGGGACCATTGGTGGCATATCCACCACTACTACACCAGTTACTACACCTGTTTTTGGTATGCCCTCCATGGGGCAACCATCTACCGTTCCCCTCACGGTACCTATTCCCACAGCAGGAATACCTATCCCCACTACATCAGTGGCTCACACTACCCATGGTGGTGCTGGACCATCCTCCACTACCTCAGTTCCCCCACTTGGGGGCACCACCCTAAATCTTGTCCCTCCACTTGGGGGCACTGGCCCCAACTTGGTCCATAGCACTACTGTGTCGCAGCCTTCTTCCAGTTTGCCATTCATGGCTAGCCTCAACCTACCTGACCTGGCCAGATTGACCAACGATCCTATTCGACACGACCCTATGTGGCCTCATATGCCTACCAAACTACCCTCTGACATCCCTAAATTCGAGGGTAAGGCCGGTGAGGACCCACAGAACCACATCATGTCTTTCCACCTATGGTGTTCCTCTAACTCCATTGTGGATGACTCTGTTCGCCTCCGTCTCTTACAACGCACCTTTACTGGCTCTGCAGCCAAGTGGTATATTGAGCAGCCTCATGGGACCCACGCCACCTTTTCTTCCCTGGCCTCGACCTTCCTGCAGTTCTTCCAGTTGCCAGTCCGCTATGACGCGGGCGTTGAGATCCTTCTATCTTGTAGACAAAACACAGCTACCCATATCACGGACCACATCCATGAGTGGCGTAAACGCCGTAGCTTATGCAAGATTAAACTAGATGACCGTATCTTCCTCGATTGGTTCCTCAAGTCCCTGCTTCCTGTCATCGCTAAGGATGTAGCTTCAGAAAGACCCCAGTCTGAAGAAGAGGCCATCCTTAAGGCACAGCAGTTCGACCTCATTTACGCCCAGTCGGGTTACCTTTATACCATTATACCTGACGCCCCTCGCGGCGAGTCCTCCCATCATGATGCGCCGGGGGCATCCCACGCTGCAGATGGTATCATTGGCCGTGTTTCTTCGCATCCCCAACCATTTTCTATAGCACGTCCTACCCCTGGCCCCGACCTGTCGCGGGCTACTTCACAGTCTGGAGCAATCAACTCATATGCTCCCATGACACATCACCATTCCCATGGGCCCTCATGTCCACCACAGTGCTTCGGGTATGCGACTCCTGCTTATGCTCCTCCAGTCGCCCCTCAGCCTTTCTACCATCAGCAGGCTACCTCAGCTCCTGCGCCTTCCCAAGCCCCACCAGCTTATTATCCGCCCCAGGCAGCCCCTGCGGCACATCCACAACCGGCTCCGCAGTCCTATCAGCAACCCCCTCAAGTTGCTGCACCTGCTCAGCCTCAACCTGCATATCATCCTCCGCAGCCTGCTCCAGCACCTGCGCAACCTCAAAATCCACCTGCTGCCCAAGGGCAAGTTTACGCCCAACATAACCCGCAGCAAAACCAGAATAACCAACGTAACCAGGGCCAACAGAACCGCGGCAAGGGCCGTAATCGGGGAAACAACCAACCTACAGACCAAGCTGGTCAACCGGCTAATCCCCCTGACAATAACAATGCGGCCCCCGCTAATCAAAAACCTGATCGCCCGCCCAAGCAGGCTAAAAACCCCAATCTGCGAACAAACCACCCTTGTTCTATTTGCGGGGTCTATGGACATTACACCCATGCTTGCCCACACTTGGAGCGAGCTCGGCAGCTTTGGGTTGACGAGGCCCATCGCCAAGGGCATGCGGCTCCCCAAGCACCGCCCAACCCCCCCAACCTCAGCAACCCCCTTTGGTGCTGCAAAACCCCTTACCGACCCAAGGCGTGGTGAACACTCAGCCGTTGGCCCCTCAAGCTAACGTGCAACCCCAACAACAACAGATCACCTACGCTGCCCCTGATCAACCCATGTTTGACTCAGGTACCCACCACTTACTGATGATGTCATCCGCTGACGTCAACCTCCAGACCCGTCGGAACCAATATGGCTCCACCTCTGAAGCCACTCCCACGGATAAAACTACTAACGCCCACCCCACCGATCAGGCGTTACGCATACCTCCGCCTCCCACAGACGGCGCTGCGAAAGCACCTCGTTTCCCACTGCGCCGAATCAATAATAACCCTAATGCACGTGCTGCGTCAAACTACAACATTGTAGACAACCTAGCCCAATCTCCCGCAGCCATGTCTGCGTTAGAAGTCTTGAAGAACTGCCCTGCCCAGCGCAAGACTTTACTTTCCGCCATCGGGGGGATTGACCCAACTGATTCACATTTGATGGCGTTTGACTTAGACCAGTCTGAACCACGCCTACCTTCCAGCTTAGCCTTCCAAGTTACAGTCTCCGTTAGGAATCTTGTTATCCATCGGTGCATCATTGATGAGGGTGCTTCCACATGCGTTATGTCTACATTTGTATGGCAGAAACTAGGATCCCCTCCTCTCCAGCAGTCCACCACTGCGTTACGTGCCTATGACGGTCGTTCGGCCCCAGCCCCAAGGCCTCCTGCCCAACGTTCCTGTCCAGTTAGGTGGTAAAACAGTTCTTATTGACATAGAGGTAATCAATGCCCAATTGGATTACAACCTTCTACTTGGCCGCAGCTACATGTATGCCATGCGGGCGGTTGCCTCTTCTGTCTTTCGCACCATGATGTTCCCCCATGAAGGACGCGTGGTTAAGATTGACCAGCTCACCTACTATGATCCCAGTGCTCCCGCGGCACCGGAAAATGTTCTCCCCATGGTTGAACAACCTGTTTCTCCTGCCTCCACCTCGTTCGTTTCCTCTACGGGGCCTGGAGTCTACTCAGACGCGCCGATGACCTCCACCTTTCAATCCATTCCTCCGCCATCATCTACGCCCGAAATGTCTGACTTATGTACCTTGTCCCATGACATCCTACCACCTAACAATCAGCCATCTTTGTTGCCTAAACCACCCTTGGTACCTAGTCACATTGGTGTTACACCGATCCATACGATCCCCTTCCTAGTTCCTCCAGCAGGAGTAGTAAGCGCCCCGGTCATGGCTACCCTTAGCCTCCCTGGGTTAACCTTGGGATTACCTGTATGGTACCTTTCGCCTCCCGTTCGCCCGCCGACACCTGATGTCGTCCTCCAGCCGGTGCAACCCATGGCTACTACCACCCACCCACCTCCCGGGGTCCCTACCCCTTCGTCCTCCACGACACCTCCTCCCCCTCTTCAACCCACTGGGGGCAGAGGTCCACATCCTTACACTGCTGTCCCACCTCCCAAGACAGTCAAGAACCCTCCAGTGTTTCGTGCTCCTCCCAAATGCTCGCTGTGTGACGAGTTGGGCCATGCGACCCACCAATGCCAACAGTTACCCGCATTACAGAAGCACATGCAAATGCTCGATGATGACCCCAACGTCCCAACTGTCGAATTAAACCCCACTCCTAAGCCTAAAGATAAGTCCCTACGTACCAACCACTCATGCGCCATCTGCGGTATTTACGGGCACTATTCACATCATTGTCCTGATCTCCCGGATTACAGAGCCGCTCTTTATGAGATGAACAATCTGGACCTTGAGACGGCACCACCTACCGTTGAAGAGATCTACCCCCCAGACTCTTCACCTTCCGGAGAGGTTAATACCATCTACATGATCTCTTCAACCACCACTTCCACTACCTCGTCAACCGATTTGACGACAAAGACTTTCCGTACTGATGAGGAGATTCTTGAGGCCCTAACTGCCCCGGATTATCCTTGGGATGATATGCACCACCGTTCCTATTTCATCCCAGAAGCGTCTTCCTCTAGCACCGCTACCCAATACGCGGTCGAATCCAAAGACTTCCTCCCCACCAAGGTCGACTGGTTCAAGGACCCAATTCCTGCTCCGGATGCCTTCGAGGAGGGCAACATGGCCAACATCTCACCTGTCATCCAAGTTGATATTGCTGCTCCAGGTCGTGCTCCTGAACTCATTACGTTAGGAGCATTCTGCAGTAAACAAGAGATTGAGGACTACACACACCTTTTCAAAGAATTCCGTGATGTCTTTGCCTGGTCTTATACCGAAATGCCTGGTCTTGATCCCGCAATTATAGAGCACCACATTGACACATGGCCTGATGTAACCCCTGTTCGTCAGAAACAGCGCCCCATTCATCCCTCAAAGCTCCCAGCTGTCAAAGCCGAGATTGAGAAGCTGCGCAAGGCAGGGTTCATTTATCCTATTGCCTATACCACATGGGTTTCAAACCCTGTTCCAGTTAACAAAAAGCAAGGCACCATCCGCGTATGCACTGACTTCCGTGACTTAAACTATGCTTGTCCCAAGGACAACTTCCCCACGCCGTTCATCGATCAACTCATAGATGCGTGTGCGGGACATGAGGTCCTCTCCTTCATGGATGGTTTTTCCGGATATAATCAGATTCAGATCCGTAAGGAAGACCAGTACAAAACAGCCTTTACTACCCCTTGGGGCACCTTTGCCTATCGCGTCATGCCGTTCGGCCTCAAAAATGCTGGTGCCACTTTCCAGCGGGCCATGACCTACTGCTTCCACGACTTGGTCCATATCCTGCTAGTCTACCTTGATGACCTTACAGCTCGTTCCCGGAAACGATCAGACCACCTTAACGACCTTCGGCAAATTTTTCTGCGTTGTCGCAAATACCAAATTCGCTTGAACCCACACAAGTGTGTTTTTTGCGTACCGGCAGGCCGATTGTTGGGTTTCATTGTTTCCCAGAAAGGAATTACTGTTGACCCTCTAAAAATCCAAGCTATTTTAGACCTCCCCCCTCCTCGCACGCTCCGGCAGCTCCAAAGTCTGCAGGGGCGATCTAACTTCCTTCGACGCTTCGTTCCTGATTATGCCACTACGGTACACGGTTTCTTGCGCCTACTCCGCACCCACATACCCTTTGTCTGGGATGCGCAAGCAGAAGTTGCATTCGAGGCCCTCAAGAAGGCCCTCACACAAGCCCCTCTGATTTCCCCTCCGGATTTCACTCGAGACTTCATCCTTTACGTGTCGGCCTCCGAGCATGCCGTCTCTGGAGTCTTAGTTCAAGAAGACGATTCTCACCAGGAGCACGTCATTTACTACGTTAGCCAGACCTTGTCTGGTCCACCATTACGTTACCCATAAAAAGAAACCCGCGACCTCATTGGTCTGCGTTGTACAGTACTTTCCTTTTTGTTTTCGTTTTTACAAACCGTTTCCACCACTGGAATCAGCGCGACGTGACCGTCATGATGGTCACCTCGTTGCATTATTTTTGTCCTGTCATTTTTTACCCATTTTTCAGACGCCACTAGTCGCCTCGGTTTGCGTGCCACATCGGCCGTTCTCCGTTTTTCTCATGTTTTATATCATCGGATTCATTTTTCCGAGCTGGTGATGATGCTAGAGATCATTTCTCGCTCTCACCTCCAGTTTTTCCGGGCATTTTTCAAAATGCCCCCGTCACCTCGGTTTGCGTGCCACATCGGCCGTCACCCGTTTTTGACATCCTTTATATCGCCGGATTCATTTTTCCGAGCCCGTGATGATGCTTGAGATCATTTCTCGCTCTCACTTGGTACAATTCCAACATTGTGTCCCAACACCTTGCTGCCTCGGTTTGCGTGCCACATCGGCCGCCATCGGATTGTTCCACATTTTTACATGAGCCATTCACTCCTGTCATACTGCAAATGTTTCGTTATTTTGCCACCATTTCATCTACCCCGCAAGGAGGTCCATCAGTGTTCCCACCTACCCTCATTCTTGGTCATCATTACTTAACCTTGATTGAACACGTCCTCCTTGCCTGGCCATTCCTTTTGTTCGGTATAATTTTATCCCTTTTTCGGGCCGGACAACTCCTTTACGAAAAAGGCACTTAGGGAGTTTCCGTTAAGCTCTTTTCTGACTCCTAAAAGAATGAAAAGATCGCCGAGCAATCTTGCTTCCTTTCATGCTCGTTAAAGTACCTGAAAGGGCGTCTATCTGGTATAAGTTTAACCCTTTTCCGGACCTGGTAGACTACTTACGAAAAAGGAATACTCTAGTCACACCGGCTAGAAGAGTTCTTCATTGCATCCTTTTATGCTTCTTTGGGCCTTGGAGACTAAATCTACGAAAAAGCAACCCCCTGGAGTCTTCTTACTTGCTTTCAGACTCTCTAAAATTGAAAGCAACCACGAGCATGCACTGTCCTGGGCTCGTCAAATCCACACGACAGTACCATTCCATCACTTCAGAGTCTTCTTATCGCTTTCAGACTCCTTAAAATTGAAAGCAACCACGAGCATGAACTGTCCTGGGCTCGTAAAATCCACACGACAGTATCTTTTATCCACACACTTCTTCTAGTTCCTTAACCCATGAAGAAGTATCCTCCCGTGCCTCATGGCACTATGATCGATCATCTCGGCAGCACCCCCAATTAGGTCGCCTTTGTTCAGAGTATTCTGCAGTCTCCTGCCATGTTACACCAAGCTTGAGTATCCCTCAGCCAGTTCTTCCCCCAGATCCATTACAGCTATGATCCCTTTCCCCTGAGTCAGTTTCATATGCTGCCAGATCACTTCCATTATCATACTCTGAACAAAGGAAGTTTGAGTCCACCCGCTCTACTTGCCCAGTTGTCCCCCCACAGTTTATCAGTCCTGCCATCAGCACTATCACATTTCGGTCTTGTACCTCGCGCTCCTGTCAAGGAAACATCATTGCCTTGCTAGGGGCAGGTCTCCCTCTGTCGACGACAGCTCCTCTATTCCAGAGGATAGGCCCAGAGGTCCCTACGCCCTGGACTTATCACCATCTGTGGTAAGTGCCTACGGATCATTCTGAGAGGAGACATCATTGCCTCTCCGAGTGGTTGTTCCTCACATGCTCGACTTCAGCACCTTGATCGCATCGTTGAGGATCGCGTAGGATTATATTCCATCAGTTTTTTGTCGAAGACCCCGGATTTCCCCCGACTCTAGCACATTGGTGAGTCACTTCGGAACGCCCAGTTGTATGTTCCCGTGGATGTCCGGGCTGCGTTGGCGTTTGTATTCGGAAGCCATCCAGTTTCATGCTTCCTTGAGTACCCAGTTTCAGTTCCAGATCAGTTCCAGTTCAGTGTACCATGGAGAGTATGACCCCAGTCACTATGATCCAGCAGCTCATCAGTTCCTTTGGTACCAAACTCAGTAGCACTGTTGATTGTTCCGGTGCACCAGTTCTGCAGTTCACACATGATCCGCTCAGCAGTATGTCCCAGATTTGTGTCCCCTCTGGACTCTTATGATGTACACAGTGGTCATGTATCTTACAGGTCCCCCTTTTCGGGCCTCACAGTTATGTTTATATATCTTGATACGAGCATGGGTATGCCCGCCTCGTCCATATATTGAGATTATTCCTCAGTCAGTATTTGAGGTCATTTATATTTCAGGTCCCCATTTTTGGACCCCATTGTTGTTATTATGTTATATCCTGATACGAGCATGGGAATGCCCGCCTCGTCCATATGATCAGATGATTCCTCATCCTTTATTGAGGTTATGTACTTTTAGTTCTTGCAGTTGTTCGGGATCATTGTTCCGGGCTTCAGTTTGTTTCTTCTCTTCTCTCCACATCCCAGGAAAACCATTCATGACTTATGATGTCCATCGGCCATACGATGAGCTCCTGACCTCGCACATCAGGGGGCAATCTGTTAACACCCAAAAAGTGCTCACTAGCTCATTTACCACATTATATGACTCATTTGTCCATTTTCCTACCATATTTCCATTAAAAATCCCAAAAAACCCATTAAAAAGCCTCCAAAAGGCCTAAAATGCCTCCAAAAAGCCAAAAAACCCTCAAAATAGCCTAAAAAAGGCTAAAAAACCCCCTTTTCCTCCAAAAATAGCAAAAATCCCCTAAAAAGGGAATAAAAATATAAAATAATGAGGAAAAGGAGGAAAAAACCCTATACAGCTGCCTAAAACCATGTGTTTCCCAAAACCATGGGTCAGCACTCCACCACCAAAAAACTATAAATAGGTGATGGAGATCCCTTATTCCAGATCCACAATCACAAGCACCCTTACTCTGCCAAAATCTCTCTCGAAACCCTAGTCCACCTTTGAACTAGTTTCACCTTGAGAGCCACCTTTGGCCCATCCCCAACATTGGAGAAGGAGAAGGAGCATTCTTGGAGCTTGGAGCATCCTCTTGGACACTGCAAAGGGCTTCACCAACCTTGACACTCAAGGTAACATCAATACAAAGACATTCTTTCATTTTGGTGTTTATGCTTCATGCTTGTATTAGAAATAATTTAATTTTTTGTTTATTGCATAATTAGTTTAATATACTGAACTGCTACTAAGGAGTCCATTCTCCTTAGTAGGTGCTCATTGGCACAAGCTAGGGGTAAAACCCTAGCTACATAAAGTAGGATCCCTCACACGGTACTGACCATTCAACTGAGACACAACCAGTTGTGAATCCAAGCAGACTTCTAAACACTGGATACCATGCGAAATAGCATCACGAAGTAGCTCAACCATGGCACTATACTCAGCCACATTGTTGGATGTAGGACCAAGAAAAGCACCTCCCGAAGACACAACTAGGTGTTCAGGTGAATAAATAACCCAAGCAGCAGAAGCAAGCTACTGCGTACGACGGCTAGCACCATCTACGAATCCTAAAAATACAGGAGACTCCGCTGACATCTGTCAACCAAACGGAAACAAATCAGAAAACCGAAAAACCAAAAGAAATCTTAACTATGTACAAAAGCAACTATACAACAGTATACAAAAGTATTAACTCGAACTAGAAGTTCAAGCATAATACTGCTTGAGGTAGAGCCCATTTCTAGGCTCCTTCAAGGCATTCCCTTCATAATATTCCAATTCGTAGGCTCCTTTCTCTAGGATACGCCTCACTATGTAAGGACCATGCCACATGGGGTTAAAATTTCTTGCCCCCAGGGATTCTTTTGCCTGGTCATATAAGAGGACCAAGTCACCTTCAACATACTACCAGGGACAGACAGACCTATCATACTGAACCTTGACACAACGTTTATTGGCATCTATAGCCATGATGACATCTCGACGTTGTTTGTGAAGCTGCTCAAGGTGGATCAAACATTGCTCAATACCCGACGTATCAGGGAGGAGCTCTATGGCTAGTTTTAGCGAAGGGATTTCGCATTCAAATGGTAAAATAGAATCCACACCGTGTACTAGCTGAAATGGTGAGAACCTGGTGGCAGTCTTAACTGTGGTTCGATATTCCCACAAAGAAGGATATAACATAATATGCCAGTTGTTTTTGCTTTGTTGGATGGTACGTTGGAGAATGGTCTTTAAGGAATTATTGACTGCTCAACTTGACCATTCGCTTGGGGATAGTAAGAAGATGAATGTTCTTGACGAAACCCAAGCTTGAGTGACAAATCTGCCATCATCTTGTTTTGAAAGTGACTGCCATGGTTAGTGACAATCTCTCTTGGAATACTGAACCAATTAATAATATGATTGAATACGAAATGGGCTGTTGTAGCACCATCGACTTTTACGATAGGCATGGCCTCATCCCATTTGGAGAAATAATCCACGGCCACTATGATATGGTGATGCCCCCCAGCCGAGGCTGGTTTGCAATCCATGAAAAACACCCCTTACTTGGTGAAGGGACCGACAGTGACGACCAGATGAAGGGGCGTTGGATGCGAGTGTACATTCCGAGAAAACACATGGCAAGGGTGACATCTCTTTACGGCGTTCATACAATCCTTGAAGATCAAAGGCCAAAAGTAACCAGCTCGCATAATGCGTTGGGATGTTGCAAGCCGTATAAGTGACCACCACACGCCCCAACATTGAAATCATTAAGAACACGCTCCGCTTCTTCGAGAGTCAAACAACGACAGAGGATAGAATCCTTTCCTCAACGATACAAAGTGCCACCGACGATGGTATACACGCCGTCGTTCATCTCATGAATAGTGCGAAGGAAACTTCAAAGTTTGAAGATTTACAATAATATCCCCATACCAATGGTCCTCAGACGAGATAAGAAATAAGTGCTCATCCAAAAAAGAATCTTCATGGACAATATCCTCATCAAGTCGCGGAAGGTCCGACATGAGATCAGCAAAAACCAAGGATTTCACCGACTTCGTCGAAGCAAAATCGAGATCAAACTCCTGAAGGATCACAATCCATTTATTGTACTTCCCCCCTATAAGATGTCGTGATAGCACGAACTGAAATGGATTGATATGCGCTATGACTATGGTTTTCCTAAGCATGATGTAATGCCGCAACCATTGGAATGCATGAGCAGTCGCAAGTGCCAACTTCTCCACATGAGTGTATCTCAACTAAACGTCTACTAGATTTCGACTAAGGTAATAGATCACATGCTCCACGAGCACATCATCAACCTGAAAAAAGAACATTCCGATCATCTCTGGAGATGCGGTCACATAAAGTATAAAATCTCTTGTGAAGTCGGGTGGACTAAGAAAAGGGGCTGATGCCAAAACTTTAAGAGCATCGAAAGACTGCTTGGCTTGCTCATCCCAGATAAATGATGTGTCTTTATTCAACAAACGCGCCAAAACCTTTGGTAATATTAGCATAATTCACTACAAAGCGACGTAGAAAAGTGGCTCTCCCTTGGAAGTTCTAAAGTTGAAACAAGTTGCGCGGAGGAGGAAACTGAAGTAATTCCTCAACTTTAAGAGGATCGACTCTGATACCCTCTTTCAAAACTATGAAACCTAAAAGGAGACCCGTTTTCACAACAAAGATGCACTTATTGGGATTTAACCAAATCTTGTAGCGTATGCATCGTTCGAGAATTAAATGGAGGTGCTTGGGGTGGTCTACTCTCTTGTGAGAATGACCAGTAAGATCATCTAAGTATGACTCCACTATGCATTTAAGTTCATGAAAGGCGTAGGTCATAGCACGCTGAAAAGTGGCTCCGATGTTTTTAAGGCCGAAGGGCATATTCCGGTATGCAAACATACCCCAAGGAAAAACAAAAGCAGTCTTACGTTGGTCCTCAGGCTTTATCTGTGTCTGGTTATATCCTGAAAAGCCGTCCATAAACGAAAAAAATTCGCTTCCCACACAAGTGTCCAAAATATGATTTATGAATGGAGTGGAGAAATTGTCTTTCGGACATGCATGGTTCAGGTCTCTAAATTAGTGCATACACGGATAGTTCCTTTCTTCTTATCCACAGGAATGGGATTTGACACCCATTCAATAAGGGGAACTGGGTAGATAAAACCAGCCTTAAGAAGTTTCTCCACCTCTTCCTTGATCGTGGTTTCCTTTCAAGGGTTCACAGCACGAAGGCATTTTCGAACCGGCTTAGCATTAGGATATGTTCTAGTCTCATGCTCGACAATGCTGGGGTCTATTCCTGGAATCTCCTCATATGACCAGGTGAAAGCTTCCTAGATTTCCTTAAACAATTCGGTGTAGATGCGAACCTCTTCAGGAGAGCAATCAGCACCGATGTAAATGTTCTCAACCTTTCTGAGGGTACGAGAAATTTTGATCGATATGGTAGGGGAAATATTAACCATGTTCCCCTCTGCGTAAATCCCATGTGAATCCCAAGGAACCACAGGGTGACCAACCATCTCGGCAACAGTCGTCCTAAACTCTTCTTGCTCGATAGGATCAAGGTTAGGAAGAAAATGGGAGCGATTATCCATATCTTCCCAAGGTCTCTCACTACCACACATGGCCTCAACAATAGCTTCATCCAAAGGTAAAGTACGGTCAAGACAATCATGTGAACAAGATGAGTCGACTACCCATTCCGACAGCATAACGGGATCTTCCTCTTCGGTCCGAGAAGAGGAAAGATCTGGCTTTGCAGTGGCTTGTTGAATATCTTGATATGCAAGCTCAACAGCAGACAGTGGCATAACCATTCCAACATGCACAATGTCTCTAGACGTGGAAATCGTGGATGGTAAGGTCCATGGATCATCAAAATACGAAGTTTGAAATGGTACATTATTCAATGGAGGAGGTGCATTGTCGGAAACGGTTCCAATAAAAGCAATTGGTGAAGGGAAATCAAAAGATCCAAACAATGAGGGGTACAATCTAACACCCATGTTCCCAGTTTCCGGCTGAGAATCTGTAACTTGGGGGACCACAGGTCCCGTGGATGCGGTGGAATAGGGACGAAGGAAATCTAGCTGGTTGACTGTCACAATCTTTCCTTCGTGTGGAAAGCAAATAATTCTGAATACAGTGGATGTGACCACTTTCATATAGTACATCCAATTCCTACCCAGGAAAAGGTTGCAGTCGATTGGCACTTCAACCACCTCGAATTCAATAGGCACGGGTTTCCCACCCAAGCAGACAACAAGGGAAGGGATAATGCCATGCGGCTTAAATGACCAACCATCAAATGCAATGAGCATGGTCATAGACTTGGATAAGGGAGCAGAGCCAAGAGCTTTCCAACAAGCTAAAGACATTACTGACGTAGAAGCACCTTCGTCAACCATCGTTCTTTTGATGATATTCTGCAGGCACTCCACATGGACTTGAAAAGCCACATGGTAAGGTAAGCGAGGTTGGACGTCAGTAGTGTCAAACTTGATAACGTTAGGACTTCCCCCATCCTGAACTCCTAAAGCACACAAAAGGGCATGCCTTTGATAAGGACACGCCTATAAAACCTCGAGAGCTGACATGGCACACAGAGTTTGACCCAAGTCTTCTACAATAGAGTAGTTTTGGGCGGCTCGAGCATTGGGATTATGCATAGAGCGCTTGAGAACACCTTTCGGTATCTGCGACATAGCAATCGGCTTCTCGATATGCAAAGAGGTATCAGGAGGAGGAGGAGGTTCATTCCCCATATTCGGTTGTGATGCAACATAATCACGTTGGTGAGTAGCAACACTAACCTCTGATTTAACCATATTCACGCATCCAAAGCCACTGGGATGGGAAGCAGACGTGGAAGTTTCGTGGGTCCCATAACTAGTATAGGGATCATTCGAATCCATATTCTGATGATGTGGAAGGGGATCTTTCAACACAGTTGGGCTCTGTGCAAGATGCTTCGATGCTTCATCAATCCGAGGACACAAGTGAGTAAGATGATCTTCCCCATAAAGCTTGCAAGGGAATTTCACTTTACGCCTAGGTTTATGGTCCCCACAAGCATTTCCGCCTTCTTGAGGAGGGTTGGCGTTCTCTTTCCGAGGAGTATTACGATTACTACCATTGTTCCCATTATTTCCACCCTTGCGGTTTTTTCTCCCCTTCTTCTTACCACCAGGTTGCTGGTTACTTGATGGGTTCGCCGATTGCATAGCGTGTACATCAGACGATGGGGTGGAAGTGGACAAGGTGTGAACCTATCCGGGAGTAGATTGGTTAAGTGACAAATTTTTCATTTGATTAGCAACCAAATCTACAGGTCGAGTACTTGCGAATCCAACAATGCCATCGACATGTGGTCCAGGAACTGGCTCGGGCTCATGTCGTGATCGTGGTGTGTTAGGAATAATGTCATACAAAATGCCATATTGAGCATAAAGAAAATCTAATTGTTGTACTTTTAGTATAGCTTGTTCCTCATTCATTATGTCGGACATCGAAACATCCTTAGAAATGTATGGAAGCAAAGACTTGAGAAATAATTCCAACAAAAATTCTGGAGGAATATTGGCTTTCACTAACCTCTTCCATCGTCGCCACTCTTGAACGTGGTCATATATGGGTGTGGCCTTATTCTGGCAAAAGGTAGAAAAGAGTTCAGTGCCAGTATCATAGTGAACTGGCAGCTGGAAATGATCTAGGAAAACCAAGGCTATCTCATTGAAACCCCTGTACATGCCCCCAGGAAACTCAACATACCACTTCATGGCTTTCCCCGTGAGGGTGTGTTGAAATAGTCTCAAATGAATGGAATCGTGATTTAAATAGTTTGATGAGCACCAAAGGTTAAAATTCGTGATGTGATCACCCAGATCCTGACAACCCTTCCCCTCAAACTTGGGAATGTCCGAAGGGATCTTGGTAGGGACTAGAGGCCAATTAGGATCGTGACACACCGGATCATTTGTGAGCTTCGAAAGATCCAGAAGATTCAATCGATCAAGGAAAAAAAGCTGTGGCTGAAAAGCTTGATTATAAGCTCCCATAAAAGGTTGATTATACGGACCTGAAGGATAAGACGAACCATAACCATGACCCTGGCCATACGGTTGAGAACCTCCTCCAACCTGACCCATGTGAGGGTAAGCAGGTGCATATGTATTATGAGCACCATAATAAGGTGGGTTGTAGTGATGGCTAGCACCGACTGTATTATAGTAAGGGTTACCACCATAATTATGGGGCATATAAGTATTACTCATAGTGGGAACCGTGTTGTAATGACCATAATTGTTAGGTATGTTCCCACTCCCTGCATAAGTACTATTGGTAGCAGGAGCGGTTGTATAATTATAAGGTATATTCCTGCCCCTTGCATAGGCATACTAGTATCAAGAGTAGTCGTGTAGTGATCATGAGTATGAGGGATATTCCCACCCCCTATATTAGCATTACTAGTAGCAGGAGTAGTGGTGTTGTGACCATAAGTATAAGGTATATTCCCACCACTACATTAGCATTACTAGTAGCAGGAGCAGTCGTAAAAGTATACGGTATGTGTCCACTCTCGCTATTAGGAGGATTGTTAACATTAGTGAACGTGGTCTTGGGTTGACGTGTAGAGGCATGTGTATTATGCTATGGAATGTGAGCCGTATTGTGAACAGTGTTCCCACCAGGAGGGGTAGTCCTAGGAGGTGGCCTTCCTACAAGATTTGGAATGTTTGGAGGAATGTAGCTCGTCCCATATTGACATGTGTGAGTATAAGGTGCAGTGCTCCTAGCAAGGGTAGTGCCCCCGGTGAGTGCAGTGTTTCCAACAACATGACTAGTGCTAGCATGACTACCAAACATAGTGAATGGATCAACTATGTTGTAATTAGGCATACCATGAGAGAATGCGGTAGTGTTGGTCGTAGGACTTGTGTTAACATGTGACTGTGGCATCCCATATAGGAAATTATGTGGATTCGATGGATCGAACGGGTTGTCCTCGGGTGGATCCAGCCCAAACAAACTAGGTTGGGTCTCAGGTTGTGGATCATCCCCTCATTCCTCTCTAGGAGTAGGAGGAGAAAAAGCGTCTTCAACTCTACCCGACGGAGTCTAAGGAATTTCTCCCATGCCAAAACCAATAGCAATGTCAGCATGAAGCGTTTCAAAAGAATTAGAAGAATCAGAGAGGGCCTTCCGGCGTCCCCTCTGAGCACGACGTGTAACTTTGGTGGCCAGTAAACCAGCCAACCGACGAGACCAGTGGAGAGTAGGACCTCTCACCACAATACCTATGAAATTTCAATCAATCAAAGAGTCCCCTAATGGCCAAACTAATGACCAAAGAACAAAGAGAACAAACCTAAGAAACTATAGCCAAATGCACACAAACAGGACGAACTCAAGGGACCTCCCGACACTATAGCCGGTATGTCTCGCCTAGGAGAGGCTTTGAGACTCCCAAACTATAAACGGAGGTAGGAAAATCAGTTATAAGGGTTCCCAGACTTCACTGCATGCATAGGGTCAAATCCCTATACAACATGAAATTGTGTTGTCCAACCCCTATTTGACTCAGGATACGTACAGTATAACCACTGCAAGCACCCTATGCAATACCTAGGTAAGGAAAATAAGGTCACCACAATATAACCAATTCTCAAGTGAACAGTCGTAGGTGGGATTCGTTGTATGGGAAGGGTAGCTAAGCCCGAAACTCAAGAGGTACAGATCCCTCAAGAGCCCCGTACATGAACAAATCCTAGAAATATCTCCCACGTTTGGCCAGCATTGGAGGGATATCTCCGCAACCAACCTCCCGTGACCTCATGCTTAACTCTAGTCTGAGTAGAGATTCCTAAGAACACTGATGTATATTATGGAATTCACCACTCCTTGGTCAGACACATAATGTTTCGTCTAGTAGTATTGGATTGTTAACTCACAATGATCTATTCCAAGACTCTAATCCTATACTAGTTGGTGCACCCTATAAAAGAAAAATCGTTCTAATCAATTTTAAGATTAAGCATTGATTTTAAATGGTTGTAATTACTCAAGGATATGGTCGTGAAACTGATGATGTATAGGACTCAATAGTATGCACAATCGACAAACTCTAGACTCATCTATCAATAAAAACAAAGCCACTAAAATGACAATCAATCCAACGGTTCGAAATAAAATGCAATTCTTTTAAATTTCCAATGCACAAGCAGATCCTAGATGAAAGCACGAGCACTCAGATGCAAAATGTAGTACAGAAAGCAATTTTTTTTTTGTATTTTCTCTTATAATGGAAAGGAAAATGCAAAACTATGTTTCTGTATTTTTTCAATATGATGAAATGAAAAAAATGCAAGCGAAATCTACCTATTTGGTTAAAGAAATGTAGAGCAGATCACTAAGACAACCCAACAAATACCAAACAATGAGACCCAGCCAATGCAATGAGATAGAAAATAAAAAATGGTGATAAACTAACAAGTCTCAAAACAAAGAGAAAGAAGAGTTTCTGGTCACAAATAAGGCATGGAACAGTCAGGAATAAGGCCAATTAAGACTCAAGAACACTCAAAACCAACCCAGCAACAATCCAAGGCCATAAATCAATCAAACCCGTAGTTGTACACTACTGTCGAAGGAAAAACTGCGAGTAGACATGAACTACAATGCAGACAGAGGCAGGTAGACGCGGGAAACACTAAGCTGACCCATGTACAGGGAAAGGAAAATGAGAAAACAGAGAGTCTAATCACCCAGGAAAATCTTGTTTTCTATAGTATATACCAATGGCCAATCAATGACACAAAAGCTTGACAAACAACAACTCTAAATAAGGACAAACGCCTAAAAAACCCCAAAAATGGATGCTCTCCCCAATGGAGTCGCCATTTCTGTTACGGAGAAAACCTCCTATGGCTTGGGGCAGACCATAACAGACAGCTAACTACCAGAAAATGACTCAATTCCCAATGCAATGCTATATAAATGACAATGCTAAGATAGTGGAGAAAAGACCAACCTTCAACCGGATGTTCGATGTAGATCCCCGTTGAACTTTCAACTTCTACACTTGAACCTGTAGATTAGTCTCAACAACAAGTACAAGCAAGTGCATATAATATGTGAAATACATTAGCATAATCAATAGCATGATCCATGATATCATAAAGAAATATAACCTAATGTAATTTAATAATATTCACAACATCAATTGGATGAGAAAGTGAGTATTTCCATTAATGAATAACAAGAAGTACAATATACGACCTCTTGCCAGCAACCAATTTGAACCAAGAACTGGGTCTCTTCACTTGTGCCTCCACCACTTCAATCCTCCATGTAATGGAAAACTCAAACTATGAAAGGAGTTTGGAAGGTGAATATAAGGAATTCACAACAACTATGATCAATGAGTGTAGACTCAAGTCACGACAAACATACACTAGATTTATCTTGCTCTCTCTTTCTTCTCCCTTCCATATGCCATAAGATCTCAATATATAGACTTCCAAAGGTAATTGAAAGGACACATCGAGGCGTTTTGGGGCAAATGGAGGGCCAAAGGTCACCCTAAGACCGCTTTTTGGGAGTAAAAAGTATTTTTCTAATGATTTTTACCATTTTACTTGGTACCCATAGGCTATAGTGGAACAAATCATGTGTATGCTAGCTATAATGTAACAACAACCATACATGAAGAAAAATAGGAAAAAAGTGTAATCTGAAGGACATAAAGTGAATCTGAGTCAGTGAAATGGATCCTGAAGGCCAAAGAATGTTGATGCTCACAAGGTGAAAAATTACGTTGTAACAAAATTTTTAGAATAGAGACATGTGATTGATAAAGGACTTCAATGGGCTCCCCAATGCATCATCAATTAGTTTCTATAGGCTTCCGCAAGTCCCATAAATCAGAGGTTTGTATACATGTCTTCACATAGGGGGAGATGATAGTAAACTTCACCACTTGTTATGAAATTTGAAATTTAGGTTCCAAGGACTTGTGCAATGCTAATGAAACTTCTTCAGAACATTAATGATAGTTCATACATCAAAAAAATCACATATATTGACTGATACAAATCGAAATAAAGCCTCTTCAAGCTCCAACAACAAGATATAGGGAAAATGGCAACATTTATGAATGTTTTGGTATTTTTGCATAGTTCCACTTGGTATTTCGACCTAAGAGTATTCTAAGAATCAAATATAGAGTATATATATTAGAATATAAAAATATGGGGCCTCAAGATCTATCCTAAAGAGATCATCACCTCACCAAGTGCTCCCTTGCTCAAGGAGCAAGAATATGACAAGAAATGGAAACATAGTTCTAGAAGCAAGCTGAAGGAGATGTGATCACGAGTTTCCTGTAGCTTCAACTTGCAACAAATGAATCCATTGTAGCTTCAAATGGAAGGTCTGAATGGCCTCTCAAATTGCCAATTAGGATGGGAATCTTTCACCCTTGAAATTGGTGCTAAGGCAGGTAGAATAACACTCTACTAGTTTTCCTCTCCAAATGCAAAATGTAAAATGATCCAAATCCACTCTCATTCTTTGTTCTTGACTTTTATAAACTTACAAATGCCTCCTTAGTTCGAATTCCATCCATGAGATTCATGCCAACTCAAATTAGGAAGATATTTCAATGTATGCCACTTGTCCCTCCAATTCTAGCCTCCTCCTTCACTGAATTCGAATGGGTGACTCTTTGGTTTCCCTAACTCCCTTGTGCGCCCTCTTGGAGGATATTTTTAGCCCTAACATGTCATCTATGTCAAATGTTAGCCATCAGGTATGATATTTTCATAAGTGTCATAGGCATCTTCATCACTGGTGTCATAGAAGCTAGGTAATCTAGCCTAAGTGTCCCACTAGCACCAAAATGCATCTTCCTCTTCCATGGGAGATACTCTTCCTCTACATTTTGACCTCATTGATTCATCCCAAGTATTATTCCATTCCAACTCCCCCAAGAACATTGGACTCCACCTTGGATTCGAATGGGTGAGAGTGGAATTCCATGTGGCATGGGGAATATAGCTTGTGTGGGTCCCACACCACCAATGTGTCTCCATGACCAAGTGCCATCTTATTTCCTCATCATAAATATTTATTTACCCCATTTTAATATATTTATTTCAATCTAAACTCCATTTGGGGTTTATTAGTCTCCTTATTCCAAATTTAATGTTTCCACCCCAACCTAGGAAACTAGTTAATGGGTGGAATTTTCTCTTCTTGAGATTTATTTGAATGGGGACATTACAGCCCTCCCCACCCAAGATTGATTTCCCTCAAGCAATTCTAAATTAGGATGCCGCAAAATTTGTTCCTCCTCCCATGTGGCATCCTACCTTGGAAAATCTTTCGACTGTACCAAATACTCCCTTATAGTTAAGCTCCTCAATTTCCTCTCTCTTGCCTTCAAATTTTTTTCTGGGATAAGTATGAGGTTTCCTTCATCATCTAAAGGAGGGAGGGTTTTTAAAACAGATATTTTCTGACCAATAGCCTTCTTAAGGCATGAAACATGAAATACATTGTGGATTTTGCTCCCTTTCGGAAGTTCCAACTCAAAGCCACCTCTCCAACTTTTCGAAGTATCTTATATGGACCATAGTATATTGGTTTGAGATTTTATGATCCTTTCACTTTCAAGGATGTTTGTTTATATGGATGTAGCCTAAAATAGACCAAATCATTCACTTGAAAATTTCTTTCCACTCTATGTTGATCCACATACTCTTTCTGCTGATTTTGGGCAGCCTTCAAATTGCCTTTTAGGAGTTTCAAAATCTCTTGACTTTCCTCCACCCAATCTTTAGCTTTTGGGGCTCTACTATCACCAAATATGTTCTCAACAAATGTAAGTGATTCATAACCATAAAGTGATTTGGAAGGAGACATGCCAATGGACATATGGAAAGTAGTGTTGTAGCAAAACTCACCCAAATGTAGCCATTTCACCGATGTTTTCTGTTGCTCACCAACATAGTTCCTCAAGTACCCTTCCAACCATTGATTCAATCTTTTTGTTTGGCCATCAGCTTGAGGATGATAGATTTTGCTTGGATTCAATTGAGTTCCAACCAACTTGAAAATTTCTTTCCAAAAGGCACTCATAAATCTATTATCTCTATCACTCACAATGTTCTTGGGAAGTCCATGCAATCTGAAAAATTTGTCTAAAGAATAGATCGATCACTTGTGCAACAGTAAAATATGATGTAACAACAAATAAATGAGAAAATTTAGTGAGTCTATCCACCACAACATAAATTCAATCCTTAACCAAATCCTTGGGCAAACCTGTGATGAAATCCAAGGAGACACTTTCCCATTTTTGTTGTGGAATTGGAAATGGTTGCAATAGACTAGTAGGATGTGTATGTTCAGATTTTTTTTGCTGACATGACTTCCATTCATTCACATATTTTAGAACATCCTCTTTCATCCCTTTCCAAAAGAACCTTTCCCTTCGTTGCATATATGTTTTGAAAAAACTAGGATGGCCTGCTAAAGGAGAGTCATGAGCTTCCTTCAAAATATTGTGCTTGAGATTTTAACCATGAACCAAGTATATTCTATCCTTACAGTATATTATACCATCCAAAACCTTGTACCTATCATCACCTTTGACTCCATCTAACACATCACAAGCAAAACTATCTTTGGCATATTCAACTATTAGCATATTTTTCCAATCTTTTGAAATGTCCATAAGAGAAAATGATGGTCTTCTATATAATGCATCTGCTAAAATATTATTCTTCCCCTTAACATATTCAATGTCAAAATCAAAATATTGGAATTTGCTTACCCACTTTTGTTTCCTTTCAGTGAGGTCCTTTTGTGTGAGAAAATTCTTCAAACTGTTATGATCAGTTTTGACCACAAACTTGTTTCCCACCAAATATTGTCTAAACTTGGCCAAGGCATGCATGATGGCTAACATTTCTTTGTCATAAATAGAGTAGAGCTTCTCATGTGGCTGCAAATTTCCGCTCTCAAAAGCTATGGGGTGTCGATTTTTCTTTAGGACCGCCCCTATCGCTTCACCTGATGCATCACATTCCAAGACAAATGGTTTAGAAAAATTAGGTAATGCAAGTACTGGACAACTACTCATTACCTCTTTCATTTTTTGGAAATCCTTCTCATCCTCTTCTTCCCACTTGAAATCTACTCATTACCTCTATCATTTTTTGGAAATCCTTCTCAGCCTCTTCATCCCACTTGAAAGCATCCTTCTTGGTCAAATTAGTAAGTGGAGTAGTCAATTTAGAGAATCCTTTCACAAATTTTCTATAGTAAGTGCATATTCCAATGAAGCCTCTCAATGTTGTGATGTTTTTGGGTGATGACCATTCAAGAATAGCTCTTATTTTTTCCAATTGCACCTTCACTCCATCTTTCCCAATGATGTGCCCAAGATATAAAAATTCTTTCAACCCAAATTCACACTTGGAAAACTTATCAAACAAAGATTGTTCATACAAAATTTTCAAGACAACTTCTAGATGGTGCAAGTGTTCCTCCCATGTTTTGCTGTAAATTAGAATGTCATGAAAGAAACCAAAACAAACTTACAGAGATTTTTGCAAAATATTTTATTCATGCATGATTGAAATGTGGCTGGACCATTGGTCAAACCGAAAGGCATGACAAGAAACTCAAAATGGCCATAGTCACATCTGAAAGTTGTTTTATGCACATCCTCCTCCTTCATTCGAATTTTATGGTAACCAGATCTAAGATCAAATTTTGAGAAGTATTTTGCTCCACGTATCTCATCCATGAGATCATCTATTCTTGGGATGGGATATCTATTTTTTTATTGTCTTCTTGTTTAGGTCTCTAAAATTAATGCACATTCTCAAGGTCCCATCTTTCTTCTTCACCAAAAAAACTGAAGAGGCATAAGGACTAGAGCTTGGTGTAATGAGTCCCAACTCCAAGAGTTCTTGAATAGACTTTCCAATCTCCTCTCTGAAAATTTTGGGATGTCTATATGGTTGGATTTGTATAGGTGAAGTTCCCACCTCCAAAACAATGTTGTGCTCAACTCATCTATCGCATGGCCTTCCAGGAGGGAGGTCTCCAAAAACCTTTTCATATTTGTGTAGCAGTTTCCTTATCTCCTTGGGATGTTCTGAAATATTTATTTTTGGTTTGGTTGAAGTGATGTAACATTCATCATCCCATTCAATATCTCCATGCCTCAATATGGACCTCATACTGTGGGAAGTTACTACTTGATTCAGATAGTTGTGCTTCCCTCTCACAACCCTTTGTTTTCCTTTTGAATCTTTGAATCTCATTTCAGGAATTTTATAGTTCACTGTATATTCCCCTATAGAGTACATCCATTGCACTCCCAATACCACATTAGTATCAACAACATCAACCACATAAAATCTATCAAAAAAAGTGTAGTTACCTATGGTGAGTTATATCTTTGGAATCCATGTATTGCACTCCATAGTGTTGTGACCTGGAACAATGATTGTGAAGCCATCGAATGGTTCAGTAGGTAGATTCCTCCTCTCCACCATGTCTGCATCAATGAATTTATGTGTGGCTCCTCCATCTACCAATACCGAGACCCTTTGTCCTTGTACCACCACTAGTACAAAATGAGAGATACGTGACTAGGCGACTAAAAACGTTAGTCACCATAATGTTTTCAAGGGATAAACGACTAAAATTGAGCAATTTTAAAGAATCCAACAAAAAATGACTAATTTAGTCACGGGATAAAATATATGACTAGATAATAAGTGACTAAAATAAAAATGACTAATTTAGTCACGAAAATATAAATATGACTTGCTGACAATGATTAATGTGAATTAGTCGATTATATTGTTAATTTCAACACAATTTAACAAATTGACTTTGACCCAAGATACACAAAAGTGCGTAGAAACATAACCATTAATTCCAAGCAAGGTGAATTCAAAACACATACGGGTAAACTGAAAGGAGAGGTCAAGCTTACCACTAACCACAAGACCCTTGTGTGCCTATTGAATATTCCAATAACTTTTTCAAGTGCAGGAATTGTAAATGTTGTATTTTACCTTGATCATTGCCATCCCTTACATGGGATATATCCCACCTTCATGCTCAAACCCGATTAAATGAGATTTAAAACCCTATACCGAATGTATCCATTTGCAGGTTTGAGGATCAAATATGCTATATGACATGAGTGCACCCTCGCGTAAGCGAAATAGATTTTCTTGTCCTTTGTGCTTGTTGGAATGCCAGTTGGCTTCTAAATTAATTAATCTTAAGGGTGGGTCTTTAGACCTAAGTTCCTTTGCACATTTGATTTTTGGTATGTAGATTTGGCTTATTAAGAGTTTCATATAAAGCATTAATCACTATAAATTCTCTAAAATTCTAATGATATTATTTGGAGGGAACTCTAAAACACTATCATAAAACATTATGACAATTTACAATGTTGGATCCTTGTCAAGCACTTGTAATGTAGGAATTTATTTCAATCATCCAAATCTAATCCCACATCTACAAAAGTGAAGTTAGTTAAGTATAGAATTATTGTTTAATTTTATAAATATGAAAAAATGCACAGGAAATCCTCAATTCCCTTCATGTATTGGCATCCCAACAAAAAAATCAAATTAAAGATAATATGGTAAACTATTTTTAATGATTGATCACAAAGAAATGATGATGAAATAGGTAAAATTTATTGTTTTTCCACTATTTCTAGGACAAATAAATGCAAAGTTATTGTATTAGATTATTACATTTCAAATTGATTACTAGCATTATATAAAGTAAAAGTGAGTTCTATGTGTTCATGCTAATAGGACCTTGGTTCATTAAACTATGTTTGGAATCACTTTTTGGTTTACCTTACCAAAATGTAATGCTAGATAGGGATGATTATACACATAAGTGCTGGTTTATTTTCGTATAATAAATCCCCATTATAGCTATAACCTAAGCGAGAAAACTTAGTTATGTGGTGTAACCCCAAAGCTATGGGCATGCCGTGTGAAAAAGCTTCCAAAAATTGTAGTTCTTTTCTTATAATTTGGTGTAAAAATGTTGATATCCTATCTCCACCAATAACTATCCTTGATGTTGCACTCGAAATGGTGGTAATATCTCTTATAGAACAAATGCTTAGGAATTCCTATCCACATCTCTCATATGAAACAATTTATCATTACTTGCCATTACATAAAGGTTATTATTAACTTTATATGCGTACAATGAGAAGACCTTACATTATGCAAGGGGTATATAATATTTGTGAAATGGCCTCTGACAAATCTTATTAAGCAAGAGGTCATACTTCCAACATCAACTCAACATTGGTGTGATTGGCTAAAAGTTGCATAAGACATTTATAAAATTACAATATTAATTTGCTAACAATGTTGTAATTTTGGTTTTAAGATATATATGGTGTGAATTCTAAGAATGAAATACTTTTCTATTATCCATAATATCTATTTAATTCATCAACATTTCAAATCTATAATAGAATTCGTCACAAAGACAAAGATAATGGAAAGAGTTCTAAGATTTGATTCAATATTATTCGGACAGGTGCAAAAGCTACCATAATTTATAGGTTGAGTAGCCTATTTATTTCATTTTATAAAAACTAAATGATATATTTATCTATATTTGAATTGAGTGACTTTAGTAATTTATTAATATTAATAAAAAAATAAAAAAATATATAGAAAAAAAAAATCATTTTAATTTCCAAGACTAGAGTTTCCTGCTAATGGAACCCTCCTAAAGAATATATATATATATACATATATATAAAAATCATTTTCATTTCCAAATCTAGAGTTTCCCGCGAATGGAACCCTCCTGTTGTAGGGGCTCTGTATTTTGAACAAAATTCTAACAAAAGAAGTTCCACTCGTTAGAGGTATGAACTATATGCATATTGGTGCTTTGAAAACTTTGTATGTTGTTGTTGGTGTATATAACTGAGGTGGAGGTTTCTAGTGTAGACCCAGGTACTTCGTGGTTCAAGGAACCAACAAAACCCCCATTCACTGGCCCTTTCGGAAACAGACTGCACACATCCTGAGGTCTCGCCCGAGGTGAAGCTAAGGGGGTGGTTGCAGAATCAGGTTTCCACAACCTGGTGATGCAAGTGTAAAAGGGATTGATGGGAAGCGCGACAAGGGGCTCTTACTACAGACAAAATAATGCACGAAGTATCTACTTCGCATCAGATACTTTGGCAAGATGCGGCACTTGCACAACCAACACATCCAAGATCAGCGCGGGATCAGGTACTTCCTGTGTTACGACGACAAGTTATCAACAACTTGTCTCGCAGCACTCTCCAAGGGGTCAGCGCGTCGACTAGACCGCGCGTTTTCTCAAGACTTAATTACTCTAACCAATCTTACTTAACGTTCTTTATCCATTCAACAACACTTAGATTATTATCTATAAGGCATATGTAAATGAAGGAAACATATAATACTGCACGCTCCAACGCTATGCTCAAATCCAATGTTCAACTATGTGATTAACCAACAGATTCATACATTCAAAGACTTATAAGAGCTGAATACTTAACATATTATTCCCGCCATTCCTGTGGAGAATACATATAAAAGCTATCACATAACAGATAATCTGCGACATAACAGATAATCTGCGACATGAAACATGCATACTAAGAAAATGAATAGTTGCAAACGCAAATAATCACATGACACAGAATTTAACGTGGTTCACCCCCCGTATGGAGGCTACGTCCACAAGAACTATTGTTAAATTAGTCTTTGGGAAGGGTACAATAGTTCTTTGTCTGTGCACTCAGTTGCAGACTCTCTTCTTTCTGCACTAGATCTCTGCGCACTCAGCTAGCAGAGTCTTTACAATAGCACTAAGCTTAAAAGATGCAACAATATTCAAAGATTAACAAAATGAGGAGTTAACCCTTTCCCATACAAAAATTCCCTTATTTATAGATCATGCCCATAGGTCATGTCTTTACAGTTCGTAGGAAAAAACCCTAAGGTTTCCAAAACTATCACGGTTTCCCCAAAACCGGACTTCTAGAACCTGGTAGTGAATATTGCATCGTGGAGGTTTTCCACGCATGCTTCATGTCGCTATCGGCCTTCATGTTGTGCGCATGCCAATAGGTAGCTTTCACCAAGCGATTCTTCCTCTAATGGTTTCATGCGATTGGCTCAAGTAGTGGCATCTTCCGCATGTGCGACCAGCCGCTTTCTTCTCGATTTGTTCCTGCCCGCCGCTTAGCACTCCTGGAGCATCTTTACCAAAAATAGACTGCCGACGGTCTAACTGGAACACATTCCATCCTCCGTCCAGCACTCTGCTTTGTTGGATTCCCATAGACTGGACACTTCGCAGCACCGCCTCGTCGCAGTACTAATCCTCGCAGCTTCCTTCAGCACTGCGTTGTGCGCAACTTTGCAGCATCCAAAACTTGTACCAAAAATATTTTTCTCTGAACTGCACTCAGCTTGCAGTTCCAAAATCTTTCTTGCTCAAAATTTCCCCACTTGGGCCAGGCCCAACAGGCCCCTAACACTTACATGTGGCTCTCCCCCGAGCCACCTGCAACCTCGGTTTCCTCGAACTGTTCTGTCTCCTGCGGAGCTAGCTTCATAGCAAACTCATTATATGTTTCGATGGGTTTCTCTACTGCATGCTTCATATCTTGCTCCACTTGTCTGACTCTATCCATTATTTCAGGTGTTATCTCATCGCCGAGTTGGCCTTCTACCTACTCTTGATTCTCGCGTCGCTCCTTTAACTTTTCCTCGATCTCCTGCGAGATCGTACCGGCATCTTCTAGTAATGGTTGGACCTTATCGCCCATTTCAGTCTCTTTCTATCGCAAGGCTTTCACTTCCTTCTTGAGGATGATTATTTCCCTATACTTCTGGAGCTTATCTCATGGTGGTAGGGCCTTCACCTCTGCATCCAACATCTCCAAAGCAGCTTGCTTATCATCCACTGCATTCTTTACCTCCAGCAATGCCGAGTCTTCTTCGAGGGAAGTAAATGCCTTTGATGCCGCTTCCAACAAATCCTGGCACTTAGCCACTTCGGCAGCAATATTCTCTGTTGCGGCCTTCACTACTTTAGCTCTAAGTTGTTGTCCATTTGGTGGGGTCTGTGGATTTATCTGCTTCTTCAAAGCAGCAATATTATCCTCATGCACAATCTGCATATCCTACATCTATTTCTTAAGAGTGGTGACCAGCTCGCCAATCTTAACAATAGTATCCCCAGGATCTGCCTGGACCTCCAAGTCGTCGATGACATCTACTACCGTAGTGATAGTTGACTATAGCCTTTTCCGACGATCATGCTCATCTTATAGCTGCATAGCATTCCATGAGCTAGACTCCTCCAACTACCGATTAGCTGCTTGCAACTTAGCCTGCCCCTTCGGCACGTCAGTGGTTCGCTCATGCATTTCCTCCATACACTGCAGATGTAAGTAATGTAGGCCCGACAGTGGTGTTTTTTCCAAGTCAAGCTCCACACGCTCGACATCCTTTGTATCCAACATGAGTTGCTCCATCATAGGTAAACTTACTGTGATCGGGTCCAGGTGGACGATACGGGACTTCGCAGGAACGGCCATGGTTAACTGCAGTGTCTTCTGCTGCGAAGTTCCTCTCGAATTCCCTTCGGACTTTGAGTCGCGCGGCAGAGGGAATCTCTTGTCGACCTCTTAAATTTTCAGTGTAATCCCCTGCAACGTAGTCATATTCTTTTCCAGAGTATCTTGTATTGCCTTATCCTTTTTCTCTTTGTCCGACATCAGATCTTCCATCTTCTCTATGAACTTTACCCCGATCATTTCATAGTCATCTATTTTGAGTACTATGTCCAACTTACCCTTATAAGCTTTCTGCTTCTTTCTTGCCCCCTTTTTCTGTCATGGGATCTCAACTTCCTTCCTTTTCCCTATCTCCTTCTCTTCGATAATAGGACATGGAATCGGCTCGTCCTCCCCGGAGTCACTTGTGACATATACAATTTCTACGCGGAACTCGACATGCCATTCCTTCATGATATTGTCAATGTCCTCCTCATACATATGGTAGTTCCCTGGGAACCACTCCACCTTCTTCTTCTGCGCCTTAGCAGAAATATAAATGCTACGCATGTCAGCATAAAAATTCACAATGCGGATATACCTATTGGTTACCTGCTATGTTATCCGTGGCATCAGTATGATTACTGCATGCAGCTAGTCATAGTACTGGTAGAAGACTTTAGCATTCGCATGTTGTCTTTGTGAGTTCAGATTTGCCCACAAATTTGAATAATGCGGTCCCCTGCACTCATTGGTATCAGTGATGACACTAGTGTAATCCTTTGGCTCCTTCCAGCCGACAAAAGAAATTAGTACTATAAGCTGGTGTAATGGAAACTCCCTCCGTTGAGTTGCGTGTCATTGAGCTCTTCCATGAACTTGTTCAACAAATATTGAGACCAATTAAATTATTCTCCTTCCGCGGCCGTGGCGCCAAGCAGCACTGCGCCCGTGCTTATTTCCAGTGGTATGCATGTACAAAGAATCTTTCCCGCTAACAAATGCGTGACAAATCTTGTTGCTTTATCATCTATTTCTTCTGTTTGGAAGCCCCTCTTCCCTTTGACAGCTGTCTGGGTTTTCTTCATCTTTGACACCGCTTCTTTATCCTTACTCTTCCCTTGGAAGAATTGCTTGGGATCCTTACCCCTTTTACTTAAGTCGGTAATGCAGTGAATGATGTCAATGGTGAGGTCAACATTGCAGTCGAGCCACAGATACCCCTAGTGGATGCAGGCCATCAGTGTGCGCACCACCACATTCAGCTCCGATGATGTATCAAAATGCAGGAGTTTGAGTAGATTGAGCAGCCCGGACTGGACTACCTCAGATAGCCAAATTTGCGAAACTAGATTACGCTCACCCTTCGCGTCCTTCTTCCAGCACATGTACTGGTCTGGTTGGAACTGTGGGAACTTTGGCTCATTGGGATCCTCCTTCTGCACTGCAAGCAAGTCATAATCCTCCCATCTACATTCTGGGATTTTACCTAGCAATTGTTTCTCAACCTCAACATGTTTTGAGATTGGCGACAGCAGGATGCCATATTTAGCATTCTTTAGCAACTTAAAAACTGGTGCATCCAGAGCACGCGGTGAAATGTATTATGGGGTTAAGGTCAAAGGTATTTCCTTATCTGTTAGCAGTGGTTTCGGCGGTGTCGATGCCATCTTAGGTACCTTTGTTCTTGGTCCTAATGGATTTTTTCCTCTATCTTCCATCACTGGACTGTGTCTTAGTGATCGTCTTGATGCCTGACCTGGTTCGAAGATAACCTTCTTAGAGGGGGTTCTCATTAACCCTTCGATCCCCCCGTATAGGAATACCTTCATAGTCTCTTGGACCGTGAAATCTTCTTCAATGGAAGACCACTCAGACATCCACTAGGAAACTCTCATAGTTGTTCAGATAGCTTGCGAAAAATACTTTGACAGACTGCTTGCAAGAAAATTCTAAGTGTTTGGTAATGCCCGCGAGTCTGAATATGGAATTATTTATAAGTGCAACGGACCCTCCTCCACGTCCCTCAACAGCTAGATAAGCATTAATGGTGGTATCCGTTGGCCAAATCTGGCGGATCCTTTGGTCATTTCTATCATAAACATGCTCAGAACGGCTATCTGTGCGTTAAATGCCCAAGCGGTCATTGGTAACGGTTATATAATGGCTATATTCTCCGACCGACACTGTAATGACTATTTTTCTGAGTGTTGCATCGAACTGCGTGTCAGGTCCCGATGGTTCCTACGCAGTCTCTTCACGATTCCTTATTTCTTGCTTTTGAATTGAATGCCTCTCCTCGTTTACTTGCTCATCGCAATTTGCTTTTGAACGTCGCAACTGCGCATTTCCTCTTTTATTTTCTTTTCTCTTGTCTTCTTCTTCTTCTTCTTTCTTCTTTTTTTTTTCCTTTCTGCGTAGCTTCAGCAATGCTGCACGGTACGTTTCCCTTGATCATACAGGATGCGGTGAAGCAGGACTTTCACGGTAAAGATTTAGTCTGCTTCCATTTATCAAAGTTGGAAAAGTATCTCCAGCTAAGGTAGCTAACTGAACTGTGCCACCGCTAGTAACATGCATTACAGTATACGGGCCAAGCCAATGTATCTTAAACTTTACAGGAAATTTCATGAATTTGCTATCATATAGGAGGACTAGATCACATACCTGGAAGGACTTGTTCTTGATGTGGCGATCATTGCATGCTTTTTCCCTTTCCTTCTGCACTTTGATGGTGAAATCCTACGATGAAGCGATCTTCTTCTAGACCAACCAAGTGTAAGAGTCTTTCTTCCAGCGCGTCGCGATTTTTCGTGCCTGTAAACCCTGCTATTCGCAAACTGGGAATGATATTCCATTGGCATTATCGCTTCTTCCCCATATTACAACCTAAAAGGTGTGTGTCCTGTTAGTTTCTTGCAGGTAGTTCTGTATGCCCATAATACAGATGGAATGCGCAGGTCCCAATCGTCCTGATTGACATTGCATATCTTGGTTAGTGCATTCTCCAACACTTTGTTAAACGCTTCAACAGTTCCATTCTCCTATGGATGATAAGGCGTTTTGTGCTGATGATGAATGTGGAACTCTTCGGTCAAAGCTTCAATGGTTCTATTCAAAAAGTGAGTGCCCTGATCACTAATCAAAATCTTTGGGCATCCAAACCTTGTCAGGATGTTCTCATATATAAACTTTGCAGCTGTAAGTGCACTACAGTCTTTCACTGGTTTTTCTTCCTCCCATATGGTAAGGTAATCAGTATCAGTAATGATGTACCTCGCGCCAGTTCTTTTCCTTGGTGGGTTAATAGGACCCAAAAAATCAATGGCCCATTTCTCAAAGGTCTACAATGTCAACTGTGGATTTAATGGCATTTCATCTCTGCGTGATGGCTTTCCTGTCCTTTGAAAAACATCACAACTCTGGCAATGTTCCTTCGAGTCTTTATGAATCATAGGCCACCATAGCCCTGCGCGCAATATCTTCTACACAGTATCTCTCCCTAGTGACCTCCTGCAACTTCTGAATGCGCATCATCTAATATGAATGGTTTCTCATGCTCTAGTACACATCTGCACAACACTTCATCCGGTCCCAATTGTATAACTGCCTCGCAATAATGGGAAGTCTGTTTCTCTCACTACCAACTACTTCTTTTGCTGCGCAGTGAACTCTGTGGGTGTGAACCCAATAATAAAAAAGTCAATGATATCCTGATATTAGTCATCGAAAACTTGTATAGCAACCAACTGCGCATCGGGCAGATTGTCCTCCATATTTGTAGGCTCTTCTCCAGACTCAATTCTTGATAGATGATCAGGTCCTAAGTTCAACCTTCCTGGCTTAACAACAATTTCAAAGTCATACTCTTGAAAGAGTAATAACCATCTGCATATGCTCCCCCCTAACACTAGCTTATTGACCAGGTATTTCAAAGAAGAATGGTCAGTGAACATAGAAAAGTGCACACCAAGAAAATAATGCCTCAACTTCTGCAGTGCATAGACCATAGTGAGTCCTTCTCTTTTAGTAGTGGTATAGTTCTTCTCAGCAGATGATAACTTTCTGCTGGAAAATTCAATGGGATGATCGATACCGCCCTCTCCTAGCTGAGCAAGAACAACGCCCAATGCGATACATGAAGCATCAACATGGACATGAAATGGATTTTCCTAGTCTGGAAAAATGAGGATCAGTGTAGTGACCATCTTCTCTTTTAGGGCACCAAAGCCTTGTTTGCATTCTTTGTTCCAGACGACGGACGCATCTTTCTTTAGTAGCTTCTCCATAGCTTCAGTTATCTGCACATACCCTTTTATGAACTTCCTGTAATAACCGGTATGCCCCAATGTAGTGCACAACTGCTTCATTGAATTTGGTGTGGCTAGGTTGACAATGAATGCGATCTTCGCATAATCTACCATCAAGCCCTATTTGCACACGATGTGTCCCAAAAAAATTCCATAGGGAACACAAAAAACACATTTCTTCAGATTCAATGAAATTTGATGTTGTCTGCATTTTTCTAGCATCATTTTGAGGTTCGTGGCATGGTTCTTTAGTAACCCAAAAATAGTCCAATCATCAAAATAAACCTCTAAAAAATTATGTATGAAATCTTTAAATGCTACAACGACTACTCTAGAAAATATGGCATGTGCGTTCTTCAGTCCAAAAGGAATCACTATGTACTAGAACGACCCCCATTCTGTAGCAAAAGTAGTCTTATGCCTATCTGCGCAATCAATCCTGATCTGATGGTATCCAGAGAATCCATCAGTAAAAGAATACGCCTCATTCCCTCCAACGTTATCAAGCACTTCATCTGTAAAAGGTGTAGGAAATGTGTCATGCATCGAAGCGTCATTAAGCTTTCGGACGTTCACACAGATCCTGATCTCACCCTTCGTTTTCTTATCCTCAATAACCATCGGGCTTATCCACTCAGATTCTTCAACCAGCTCAATGATTCCTGCATTGAGCATCTTATCGAGTTCTTCCTTAATGCGTTCTTTGTAGTGCGGGTTTAGTCTATACGGTCTTTGCTTCACACGTTTCGCGCCAGGCTAAGAGGAATTTTTATCACTCCTAAGTCTCCCATAATACCTTTCATCTCTGTGAACTTGGTCAGGAATAATTCTCGATATTCCTGTAGTATACCCGCGACCTCTTCAACTGTATCTTCATCCCAATAATCACCGATAGCTGTGAACTTTGGCGCTTCGCTGGGGTGAATGTTCACTTTTCGTGTTTTCACAAGTCCACTCATATTTGGAATTTCCAGTGGTGGTCCTTCTACCTCGCGTGATCCCTCCGATTCAGGTATCCTTATGTTGCGTGGGTCCTCCTCATCACTGTCTGCTTTATCCTTGAATTCATCAGCGATGTGATAACAGTCAAGAGCGTGCTCTAGCTACTCTTCCCATTCTGGTTGTAGGCGCGTAGGTACACTATTTGCTCCAATGAATTCTTCTAGCGTCATGTTTCCTTGTGTACAATCTGGGTTGAATATTCTTTCCTTAATAACCTGTAGCGTGTCATTGATACTTGGATGTTCGTCTTCGAAACTAAGATCGGAGGTCCTTTCGGAATTCCTCTTGAATCGGTTCAACATATCGTTCACCCTGCGAGGGGTCTAATGGCGTGATGAACCTGATATCATTTTCATAGTCTTCAAATCAACAATGGTAGAGTTAGTCATTTCCCAATCGATACCCAACAGTGCTGAATAAGGATGGCTATCATCCATGATTTCAATTACTTCAAAATTTTCATAGCTGCGCACTCCGTCAATGTCGACAACGGTGTTTGGTAACCTCCCCAAAGGTATAAATATCCCTTGATTAGCCATTCTTAACTGTAGTGGTGACCACTGTAACTTTGGTTTTCCCATCTGATGCCATGTCTGCTTGGTTAAGACATTTACTTCGGATCCAAGATCAAGAATGATCTCATCCATCTCATAGTCCCCAATCTGTGCAGTGAGCCTCATTTCCCTTCCTGTTCTTTTAGGACTCCTAATATTATGGACTGTGCCATGGGCATCCCCCTTCTCACTGTGTGTCTCATACTGCCTGAGTAGTTTTTCAAATTCCATGAAAGCATTTGCGCTCTTCAATAACTTCATGTAGCTCCATAGGAACTGCGCAACAGAGGTCCCTGTATCTGTTGCAACGTCCATCTGATCATATGCCGCTGGCATATCCTCTATTTGTTGTACTTCACTGTGCAACTAGGTTCTTGGTGAAGCAGGTGGTGGTGTTCTGAACATGTCCCCCGCTTCCTAGAATGCGCCCTTATTTTTCTATAAATCCAGAACAGGTGCTCTCCTAGGAGCTTTTCTAATCCATACTAGTTCACCAGTAGTCTGCCTCGGATTGCGCGTTCCCAAAGTCGAAGCTTTTGCACCTCCATCTCTTCCTATATCCGCACCACTGTGCATTACCACATTTACACTTGGATCCATAGGTCTTCTCTCTGCTGTGAGCAATTCAATGTTGGGGTTCAGTGGTTCTGTCCTTCTTCATTTCTGCATTTCTACCTCAAGCATACGACAATATTCAATGACATGCTCAAATGATTTACAATAATTGCATGTAGTGCATGGGTTGGTACAATCTCTGGATATGTGACCTAGCTGGCCACATTTATAACAGATTACCTGGCCATGGCCTCTTCCTTGGGCTAGGCCAACATTTCTTCGTCTCCCGTGGTATCCACCACCATGGCCTCTATATCCGCCCTGATCATAGTGAGCATTGTCTTCTTTTGGATGATTTTCTTCTTGGACGCGGTACATTCCAGCACCTCGCATCGCTTCCATATCTCGCTTTCTTTCATTCATTAGCTCATATCCGTGACAGTTGGATTCATCATGTCCAACTGATTTACATAAATTACAATATAAGTTTTTTGGTGTTTTTACATATTTCTATATTAGGTAACAGTCCTCAGGTCTGTGTCCTCTGCTTCTACATATTTCACACCATGGTGCTTGGTTCTGATTCATCGGGTTCGACGCACCACTATTGACGTAATCTTGAAATAAGGGGCAATTTTCTCTGGTTTGGCCTTCTCCCTTGCATCCTATACACCAGACCTCATGCCTTTCTTCATATCTTTGTTCATTTCCATTCTTCATTCCTTGTAATTCTAATGTCAAGGTAGTCAACTGGTTTTGGATCTGAGACATCTCCGAGCTACTCTCGCCGATCGGCGAAGCCTCTAGCTTCATCGCGATCTCCAAGGCCTCTGCTTGCGACGCAACCTTCTGTTGCATCAATGGTTGTATGATGTGGGGCAACAGTGCAATGATGAACCATTCCTGATGCTATTGCGGAGCTATAACAAAGCTCACTTGGTCTAACAATGTCTTAAATTTTTGGTCAAATTCCCAGACCATTTCGGTAGGGTTTTGCTTGATTTCCTTTAGTTTTGTTATGCACTGTGACTCAAATTTTGGTTTCTTAAACTCTGTTATGAGTGCAGCCTTGATTTCTATTAGGGTTCTCGGTTGTGCCTGAGAATATTTCATAAACCAATTCAATGTTCTGTCTCTGAAAGTAGTGATGAGATGCGCTCTCTTCCAAGCATCATCCTGAACTTGCTTTACACTCCATACGGCTTCACAGCATCATCTTGAACTCGCTCTAGACCCGTTCCTTTGAATATCAATAGTTTTATATCGTTATCTATCATTCTCCTTCCTAGTTGTGCAGCACCATGAGGAGTGCTAATATTCTACACAGGGTTCTGAGTGGAAAAGGTAATGTGGTATTTGGAATAGTGCTAGGAATACTACTCTGCGGAATATTCTGAGACTGGGTATTCTGAACTAGCCTAGTCTAAGTCGAAATGGTCTGAGCACCCGCTCTTATGGTGCTACCAATATTGATGTTCTGTGGATTGGGATGCACTACACTCGCAGTAGGTGGGTTTAGAGATAGGGGTGGTGCAGTCTCTACAACCGGCGGGTTCTGAGGTGTAATAGGGTGAATAGTGGCTGATGACGGTGCGGTTTGATTGTTAAGGTCACATGGGATTTCGATATCCACATAGACTCCAGGTCCTCCGGGATTCTTTTCTTTATTAAACTTATATCTCTTTCCACTTCTCATATTATGGGTTTCTTCATCAAAATCACTAAATATGCTTTCTACCATGACAGATTCAAAAATATTACTGCATTCTTAAAATGCCTTTCTCAACTAAAAGCATTTTAATGTATAGACTGAGATTGTTCAGGAACTTACCTATGAATCCTTCGGAAAAGTATGCTTCAGCTTGACTGTAGGACTTCAACGTATCTACAACAAAATCGGTCACAAATCCTTTAAGTATGCTATCAACCCAGAAGTCGACTGCTCGCGACAGTGGACTGTCTATTGCTTTGAGCTGCGCAGTGAGCTCTGGAGTCCACTCTGTAGGTACTCCTCCTTGAAAATAGGTTTTCTATTCTGCGAGTTGCGATATCCACTCGTGCAGCTCATTTCCAAACGAAGCCCAGAATATCTCGTGAATATCTTTCCACAAATATATGTTTGACCACTGTATGTCAGAGAGATGTGGGTGTTTGTTTTCTTTCTTTGAAAAATCTCTTTCGATCTTATCACACCAATCCAAGATCTCTTTCGTTTTGGGATGCCAATTGTTTGAACCCAATGGGAACTGGTATTCTTCGTCACTGGTCTTAGCCGAGCAACATAACCATTTGTTGGCATATATAACTGAGCTAGAGGTTTCCAGTGTAGACCCAGGTTCTTCTCGGTTCAAGGAACCAACAAAACCCCTATTCACTAGCCCTTTCAGCAATAGACTACGTGCAGCCTGAGGTCTCATCCGAGGTGAAGCTGAGGGGGTGGTTGCAGAATCAAGTTTCCACAACCTGGTGATGTGAGTGTAAATGGTACTGATTGGCAGTGCGACAAGGGGCTCTTACTGCGAACAAAAGAATGCGTGAAGTGTCTACTTCGCATCAGATTCTTCGGCAAGCTACGACGCTTGCACAACCAACGCATCCAAGATCAATGTGGGATCGGGTACTTCCTCCATTACGATGAAAATTTATCAACAACTTGTCTCGCAGCGCTCTCCAAGGGGTCAGCACGTCGACTAGACTGCGTGTTTGCTCAAGACTTAATTAATCTAACCAATCTTACTTAACGTTCTTTATCCATTCAACAAAACTTAGATTATTATCTTTAAGGCGTATGTACATGAACGAAACATATAATACTGCATGCTCCAATTCTGCGCTCAAATCCAGTGTTCAACTATGTGATTAACCAACAAATTCATACATTCAAAGACTTATAAGAGCTGAATACTTAACATTCATCCACTCATGCATTACTTAACATATTATTCCCACCATTCCTGCGGCGAATACATATAAAAGCAATCACATAATAGATAATATGCGACATTAAACATCCATACTAAGCAAATGAACAGTTGCAAACACAAATAATCACATGACACCGAATTTAACGTGGTTCACCCTCCGGATAGAGGCTACGTCCACAAGAACTGTTGTTAAATTAGTCTTTGGGAAGGGTACAACAGTTCTTAGTCTGCGCACTTAGCTGTAGACTCTCTTATTTCTCCACTAGATCTCTGCGCACTCAGCTTGCAGATTCGTTGCAATAGCACTAAGCTTAAAAGATGCAACAACATTCAAAGCTCAACAAAACGAAGAGTTAACCCTTTCCCATACAAAAATTCCCTTATTTATAGATCATGCCCGTAGGTCATGTCTTTACAGTTCGGAGGCAAAAACCCTAAGGTTTCCAAAACTGTCACGGTTTCCCAAAAACTGGACTTCTGGCACCGGGTAGCGAATATTCCATCATAGCGGCCTTCCACGCATGCTTCACATCGCTTTCACCAAGAAATTCTTCCTCTAATGGTTTCATGTGACTAGCTCAAGTAGTGGCATCTTCCGCGTGTGCGACCGGTCGCTTTCTTCCCGATTTGCTCCCGTCTACTGCTTAGCACTACTGGAGCATATTTACCAAAAATATACCGCCGATGGTCTAACCAGAACACGTTCCATCCTCCATCCAGCACTCTGCTTTGCTGGCATCCCGTGGACTGGACACTTCGCAGTACTGCCTCCTCGCAGTACTGATCCTCACAGCTTCCTTCAGCACTACACTACGTGCAACTTCGCAGCATCCAAAACTTGTACCAAAAATACTTTTCTCTGAGCTACGCTAAGCTCGCAGTTCCAAAATCTTTCTTCCTCAAAATTGCCCCACTTGGGCCAGACCCAACAGTCGTGCCTGGAGATGCAACTGTTACATTTGAGAAAGTGGTCATATTTGAGGAAGTGGTCAGATGTGATGGTAATGGTGGATAGGTTAATCCAACAGGTATGCCTCATGCTTCTCTTTGCATCCCTAATTTTTATCACCGTTATTGCCTTTCCCATAGTAAAAATCGAATCCCTTTTCATTAGGGATCGGTAAAATGCAGGACCATATTGGGGCCATAGAAGGTGGCGAGGGCCATAATTGAGAAGGTCCTCCATATATGTTCCTCCACATGCCAAGCAAACCTCCACATAATTATGGACTTGGCACAACATAATCAAGATGGCCGTCAAGGCCATAGAAGTGCCCAAAAAACTGTGTAAAATCAGGGCAAGCAGCGAGAGATAAAAGGATTCCCGAGTTGTAGGAATAATTTACACAGATCAAATTAATGAAATCAATGTGTTTTGTCTCCAAGTATCAGGTGTTATTCAATCTATGTTAATCTATTGATGTGTGGATTTTAATTTGGGCATGATTGAAGATTTCAATGTATAATAATTTGAATTAATCATGGCTTTGCATGAATACCCTGGACTATCAAAGAAGTCATGTTTGTGATTATTTAATTGTTTAATTGAAGTGTTGTGTGTGTATGAAAATAACTATAATAACAACTATAAAATGAAGTGGGGACATAATCGAACCCAATGCGTATAGGTGCACATGTTGTGCTGGGTATTTATATGTAACACAAGTTGTTTTTGCATGAGTATCATCCAATCAATGATCCGGGTATCAATGGGATTTGAGCCTGTATCAATGGGATTTGAGCCTGTGAATTTCTTCTAGGCCTCAAGGGGTCTCTTTTGTCCTTATATATTCTATTCGATCCATTGTTGAGTTGTGTAAGTAGACTGACATCAAGAGATCCATGTTCTCCTGTGGTGTTGTATGGTATTTTGTTGAATTCAATAAAATTTTTCATGAATTTCGAAATCTTGACATCTTGTCGGCAATTGTTATCGTCTGCCACAATGTTTCTATGTTTTGCGTTTCACGGATCTCGATCCCTGTCTTTACACTTGTTTTAGGAAGTGGTTTAATTCTGATGATTCCTAGTTTGGGTATTAATCTGGTATTTATTACTGTATTGATATGATAGCCAAAACTGCATAGGTTATTAAGGTCCAAGTTCCCCAGTCTCGATATATCTGCACATGTTTGCAATGATGCCATGTTGTTTGGTTGAGTTACTTGCTAGTCAAATTCCATTTTAAAAGTCATTTTCTTGATCGGATATAGAGTCTGGAAATAGTATAGAATCGTTGACATTTTCTATGTGTTGATCAATCTGTCTTATATCACTTGCATTTTCCTTGTTTAAATTAAATTGTAGGTTAAGCTCTATGTTTTTCATCTATTATCATGAGTTTAGAACTCTTTGTCACGATATGTCACACAATCAATGTAGTTCACATAGGAAATCTATGTCAGAGAACATCTTATTCAAATAATAACTTGATTGAATGGACCTTATTGGATTGGATGCAATTGCTAGCCTTTTCACCCTTCAAAATTATTAAAAAAGGTACAGAAAGAAGCCATACGCATAGTTGCTCTGAATGCCCCTCAAACTTGCCCTAAAGCATTCTCAGAACTGTCAAAAGTTGTAATTTATTTGCTAGGAAACATAAATTTTGCAATAATCATGATGAAATAGCAAAATGAATATTTCCAATCCAAGGGCATTCTTGGATATCACTTTCAATGGAGCAAAGGGTTTTATTTAAACAACTCCCTAGATTAATTTTCAATAACTCTTAAGATATATCCTAAATATCAACTACCAAAGCTGAGGACAAAGGACAACTTTCTAGATGTTGAATAGGTCCCTCTATGCGAATTCAACATTTTCTTGAAAATCGTCTCCCTAGCAATATAACATTACTACGGAACTTATTACCAAGATAAAAGATTGGATTCACCAGTGGTTGTATGAACTAAATATGACCTAAATACTTACTCTGAGAAATACAATGAACTATTTAGGTTATCAACAAGTAAAATGGGGATGCAATGTATGTTGAACACCAAATACTTCAAATATTAACCACTGAAATATAATTATTACTTGAACAGTAGCAGTGGTATTTCACTTTCCATATATGTTCCAGTGGTTAGATGCAAGAGACAACTCATAAAAGAATGACAAGGTTCCTGATATAATAGACTCCTACATGCATGTAGTAAATTTGTCCAGTAATTCTGGGATGCTTTGAGTTCTTCAGCCTACAAGTTTTACATTTGCAAATCATCATTTGTGACTGGATTAAGCACAAGTTGATCCAATAGTTCTGGGTCACTACAAATCTCAAATGGTTGCCACAATCTTCAACCAACACTATTCACTATTGTTTAATTAAGAACATAAACGACAATTACTGCCACTAATTTATAATGCATATTCTAGAACTAGTTTCACAAATGGGATCAATAAAGATGACATGTACAGACTATAAAATACTTCGTAAATTTTAGGATATGTCATCCAATTTTTATGTACTGGGATCAGTCTAGAAAAATCATCTACCAAATTGAATTCTTGTGGAAAGAGGCATTTCCAATAGTATCTCAGTCTTATGCAAAGCCTTCAAGGTCTCTAGGAAATATTTTAATGCCTACAAAAGGGATACAAGAAAATGACACTGCTATCCATAACCACCAGGATGGATCAACAGCCTCATCCTCACCAATCTTTACTCCAAAGATGGATTAATCAGGGTAATTCTCACCTCAATGGGACTGTCTTGTTGATATTTGCACACTCACTCTGATGCTTCATCCACCCATGAGGCCTACTAATTCTGCATCTAATGTAGATGGGACTTATGTTTATCCTTTCAGTGGACAACAGAATTAGATTTCCAATATGAACAATCATCCATTACTTTGTAGACATTCTTGTCATGTAGGTTCATCCTTTGGATTTTTCCAGCTAGCCGAACGTTCTCCAGTTTCTACCCCAAATAATATCCATTGGCAGATCCCTGTAAATGCATAAGTAATCTCTGTGACACATGCACTTTCTACTACGGCATGAACTGCAGGAAATAAGCATGCAGATAGATCCTATTTTGTCATGCAGTCACATGATAAATATGGTCCTGTGGAAGATGGCACTCTAGATATCTTGAAGAACTGTTGTTCTCCCACAAGGGGCTTAAGGAAAGCTCTCATAATCAGAAAAGTGTTTGTCCACCACTTAATTATTTCTCAAAAGAGATAATAAATAGGAAACCAATATCATCTCTTGGTATCAGAAGTGAAAGTAAGTGCCCCCATTTCCTCTTACTCCTTTGTCGGGCGAGGGGCAGGATAAAGAGTAAATAGGGATAAGAATAAGTTGCTATGATGCCACATATTTTATTTTTTATTTAAAATATTGTAAAGGCCAGCATATGTGTTTTTCTTCATGCAGGACACACTAGTCCATCATTGAGACTATTGATTTTTAGTTAGCTGGTTAGGTTTCAATTTGCTTGTTCACTTCTGTTTAGTGTTTTGGGGAGCTCAAATAGTGTTGTCAAGATTTTATGAGCAGTCATTTCCATGGCATGCCTCAAATTGTGAACCAACATTGTTGAACTTTGTGAGATTTACTTAAGTTGTTTATATAATCACTACATGTTGTAATTAAAACCTATAATTGGTAATGCATCAGTTATGTCCACTGATAATTTCTCAATTGTATGCAAACTTTGAAGTTTATAAATTTGTTTTCTATTCTTTTACAAGAGGCAGGCTAAAGAGTAAGTAGGGATAAGCATAAGGTGCTAGACTTATTGTCTATTTGTTGCCATTGGCTAAAATACCTTTTCCAAAAAGTAATATGTTAACCATCAAAATTTCTTTAAATATTTGCCAGATTTTTACATGTTAAATGTCAAGACTTCAACAACCATTGAATTTGCATTATGATCCTGTATGTTTTTCTTTGGTTTGAAATATTCTTTGCTTTACAAATGTTTTTTATCTACATTTCAGATTCTGCTGTAAGAGTGTTAACACCCAAAAAGTGCTCACTACCTCATCTACCCAATTACATGACTCATTTGTCCATATTTACCTTCAGAACCCTAAAATCCCTAAAAAGCCTCCAAAAGGCCACAAAACCATCAAAAAAGCCTCCAAAAGGCTAAAAAACCCCTTTCTCCCCCAAAATTATCCAAAATTCCTCCAAAAGTAGCAAAAACCCTCTAAAAAGGGAATAAAAAATATTAAAAAAAGGAGGAAAAAGAGGAAAAAGGAGGAAAAAACCCTATACAGCTGACCTAAACCATATGTTTCCCAAAATCATGGGCCAACACTCCACCACTAAAAACCTATAAATAGGTGATGGATACCCCTCATTTCATATCCACAGTCAAATACACCCTTACTCTGCCAAAATCACTCTTGAAACCCTAGCTCACCCTTGATCTACTTTCACCATTGAGTGCCCCTTTTGGCCCATTTCCACCATTTGGAGAAAGGGAAAGAGCAAAGTTGGAGTTTGGAGCAACCCTCTTGGACCATTGCAATAACTTCACCAACCTCTACACTTGAGGTAAAATTTTAATACAAAAAAAGAAAGATCTTCACCATATTTCATGTTTTTGTTATGCTCATGCTAGTTTAGAATTTGTATTGTTTTCTTACTTTAGTTTACTGTTTATTGAACTGCTACTAAGGAGTCCATTCTCCTTAGTAGGTGCTCATTTGCACAAGCTAGGGTGAAAACCCTAGCTACACTTATCCTGATAAAATTGGTTTTATCTGCTATCCCTGTTTACTGGTTTTCATTGCTTGAAATTTCGATCTTTGTTAGTAATGCTCTCAGGAGATTGTTCTTTAACTTTATGTGGTCGAGCTATTCTAAACGATCGAAGCTGGTTATGGTAAGATCGGAGGTCCTCTCTCAACCTAAAAAATTTGGTGGCTGGGGTTTAAAAGATTTAAGAACTTTTAATTTGGCTTTACGTGTCAAAAGTTTTTGGCGAGGTCTCTTTGGTGATACCCTGTGGTCAAAAGTGTTGAAGGTTAAGTATATAAAGGATGATGTCTACAGGTGGATGAGAAATTCGGTAAAAGTTAGAGGGTTCATATCTCCAATGTGGATAGGTTTCATAAAAATTTATGATTGGATAGCCAGAGATGTCTCTTGGTAGGTTGGGATTGGAGAGAAAGTTGAGATTGGGATTGACCCTATCCTTGGGTTGGAGGAATGCCATTCTTTTTCTGATAGATTGCATCGTTTTCTAATTAGAAGAGGACTTTCCACTTTAAATTGCATTCAGAAAAGAGGTATTGATGCAAATGGTGGAAACAGATGGGTCTATGCCTTGGATATTGGGATCAGCGGTAGTTCTGCTAAGGAGTGGGATAATTTTATTAGATCTTTGAATCCTGCGGGGGTCTCTATTTCTGAATATCTTGATAAAATTGTTTGGAAAGGGAATCCAAAATATGGATCGATTTCGGCAAAAACACCGTATGATAGAGTGATTCAAGATTGTTGTATTTTCCCCCAAAATTGGTGGTGCAAGCGAATTTGGAAGCTTCCAATTCTGTTAAAAATTCAGTGTTTCTTATGGCATGTTCTAAATGATAGTTTGAAAACTTGGGATTCACTGATGAAGCAAGGGTGGCATGGCCCTAATCGATGCTCTCTGTGCAAACAGAATCCTGAATCTATAAACAATCTTTTTATGGAATGTAATTTTATGCAGGAAGTATGGCTTTTATGCTGCCAGGACTTAAAGTTAGATTTGGGTTGGAATGGTGAAAAATTTGGAACTTGTCTCCTTAATTGGTTTTGGCAGGGGAAAGATCCTCCATTTTTTCATCTTTTTGTATCTTGGGTCTTATGGTACACTCGCAACTGTTTTATGTTTCAAGATAAGGCTCTTTCTGTCAGTATATGTGTAGTGACTATTCTGAAGATGCTTCAGTTATATCCGGCGGAGGAAAGTCCAAGACGGGTTGAAAAGGTTACTCTTTTCTCCTTTCAGGTAATGCAGCCAATTTTATTTTTTGATGGAGTGGCCCAGAATGGTATTTGTGCTGCAGGTGGGGTTGTCTACTTGAATGAAGAGCATTATTATACCTTGTGTCTTAATGGTGGACCTGGGACTAACATGAAAGCTGAACTGTTGGCTCTTTGGTGTGTTCTGAAAGTGGAAAATATCTTTGGTTTAGTGAATCTAAAAGTATTTGGTGATTCACGAGTGACTATTAAATGGGATGTTAATGAGTTTCGACTTAATGTAACGGTTCTCAGGAATTGGTGCCAACGTACTCGATTTGAGATCTCAAAACAGGCTTCCATCTCTTTTGAACATATTTACAGAGAGCATAATTCCTTTGCTAATAAACTATCCAAACAGGCTTTGGAGGTAGTTGTTGGCTTTTTATGTTGGGAAGAATGGCTGGGTTCATGTCTTCAGGATGAAGGCGACTACTATTTTTTTTTAAGCAGGGATATGATGTGATAGTGCATTAGAGTGAAGCTGAACTTATATGTTGTAGCTTTTTATTTTCCTCCTTTTATCGAGTTTTGGTGGTCAAGCCGGCTTGATATTTATGTATGAGAAACATCTGAATGTTTTTGGAAAATATTTGTACTATTTGATTCATTTTGAATAACAATAGTACGTTTTTTTCTGCTGAAAAAAAAGGATTGTTAAGAAGAAAAAATAAAAATAATGACGGTAATAAAAGAATAAACAAATATAATATTTAATGATTACAGTTTTTTGGGATTGGGTTTGATGTCATTGGTTTTTATGTTTATGATAAACATTGTGAATTATATTAAATCAATAGTTATAAAATAGTAAACTTTGCAAACGAAATATTGTAGAATGATTTTGGTTTATTTATGGTTTTTGGAGATTGGGTTTGATGTCATTGGTTGTCATACTTATGATAAACATTGTGAATTATATTAAAACACTATTTATAAAATAATAAAATAACAAACTTTGCAAATGGGATAGTGTTTATTATATAAGGAGATTTTAAAATAGAATAATGTTGTGAAGGTAAAGTTAGATATTAAATTGGTATAGAAGATTTTGTAGAAAAGTCAATATTGACTTTTTAGCATGTCAATTACTAGAGGTGAGGATGATCTATATGAGATCTCTTCAGACAAAGATCTCTCCATAACTATTGGATTATTAAAATTTGGACAAGGATCTTTCCATAACTATTGGATTATTAAAAAAATTAGAAGTGTATATGTATGTCCTTGTTAGGATTTAATCATATAACTTCATTATAAAGAAATACAATTTTTTAAAGAGTGATTTAAATATGTTTGAATTTAATTTTAAAATTATTTAGATAGATTTAAGTTATAAAATATTTATTTGATGATTATAGGCATAATATTAAAGTTGATTATAAGCACAAGATTAAAGGAGATTGTGGGGAGTTACAACATATTTAGTATAAATCATATATACAGAGAACTAAATAGTTAAGTTGATTAGCTCTCAAAGAAAGGGTTATACAAAGAACTAAATAGTCGACTTGATCATCTCTCAAAGAAAGGTTTATAGCTAGATCCTAGTACCTTAATCCCGTCAGCATTCCAAGGGAAGTACAATCAAATGAATCTTATAACAAAGAATTTCCTATGATTGAACCAGTAACTGTTTTATTTTTTTTGTTTTTTTATTAAGTCCTAAGATTGTAACCATTAAAAATTATGGTAAAAGTTGAAGATATCTTTGAGTATTCTCTTGATTCTAATCTTAACTGTGAAAGTTTTGTTAGTTGGAAGAAGTTTCACTATTTAGTTGAAGGTTTTGGGGTTTTTTAGCTCAACAACAACAAGTTCTTTAATTGTACTTAAGAATGTATTTTGATCCCTTATTTAAATTAAATATGATTTTTTTTCTTGGAAAAACATAATTTATAAAAGCTTACAAAGACAAAGATCTAAAAAAAACTTTGATCCCTTGAGATATGAGATGATTTGTTTCTTAGAAAATAAAATTACAAAAACTTAGAAAGATAAAGATCTAAAAAAGCTTTATATAAAAGGAGTAGTATAAATATTCTAAGTTTTCCTTAAAAAAATATAGAATATATAGAAAGATAAAGATACATTTCTAAAAATTTAAGACATCTAAAATATTAATTCCATGTTATCAAAAATGTTTTGGGTTTTTTCAGAATATTAAAAACTATCTTGGATGCCTTCAATTGTCATTCCACATAACAAGGAAAAAGAAAAGAACGTGCCAAATGATAAAACAATAAACATGCCTAATGATAAAACAAGCAGATGGTAGATTGATTATTTGCATTTCAATTCCAAGGAAGGATGGAGAAGCAAAAATTTCACAAGATATTGTGTTGCATTCTTCTATGCTCTTCTGTATTGTGGTTTATTTTATTGGCACCTCCCTTTGCAGGCACAAATCCATTTTCAGGTCCCTCTATTAACCTCTATTAAACCTTCAAATTTTGTTGAAGGTTTTGTGTTACGGAGAAAAACTTCCTATGGCTTGGGGTAGACCACAACAGACAGATGACTACCAGAAATCAACTCAATCCCCAATGCATGCTATATAAATGTCAATGCTAAGAAGTGGAATAAAAGACCAAGCTTCAACTGGATGTTTGATGTAGATCCTCGTTGAGCTTTCCAATCACCACACTTGAACGTGCAGCTTAGTATCAACAATAAGCACAAGCAAGTGCATATGATATGTGAAATTTGTTCGCATAAACAATAACATATTCCATTATATATGTAAGAAAATGTACCCAATGATAATAAACCATTCAAAACATCAATTTGGACGAGAAAATGAGTATTTCTATTAAATTGAACAAGAAGTACAAGATACAACCTCTTGTCAGCAACTCATATGAACCAAGAACTAGGTCCCTCCACTTATGCCTCCACCACTTAAATCCCCCATGCAATGGAAAACTCACAAGTAAAGAAATGAGTCCTTCACAAGATATGGAAGAGTTTGGTAGGTGAGCATAAAGGGTTCACAACAACTTGGATCAATGGATGTAGACTCAAGCTATGGAAAAAATACAATAGAGTTTCGATGCTCTCCCTTTCCTATCCTTCCATGCACCATAAAAGCTCAATATATAACCCTCCAAAGGTAGGTGAAAGGTCGAATCGATTTGTTTCGGGATACATGGAGGGCCAAAAGTCACAATGGCCTCTTTTTGGAGTGAAAAAATAATTTTTTTACTATTACTTACCAATTAAATCGATGTGCATGGGATATAGTGGTACAACCACCGTATGCGTGAGTTGTAGTGAAGCAGCTCGCGTACAGGAACAAAAATAGGGAAACAAGGGTTCCTGGAGGACAAAAAGTGGTTCTATGAAAATCAAATGAATAATGGAGGCCAATGAGTGCTAATGCTCACAAGCTGGTAAAATACGCTGTAACAAATTCCCCCTACTGTGTGAGGTCATAGAAGGTACTACGATGGCTGAAATACATTATAAATCTCAGAAGTGGAGTGATGGAGACAAAAATGGAAGGAGTAGCCCACTCGTCATAATACAATGATATCTATGAATACATATTGGTACAATACATAGGAATATGATACAATGGCCATGAATAGGAAGTATATAGTTAATACATGTCATGAATGGTCATAGCCATGACCCAATATACAGTAAGATATGGTCTCCTGTTGAAGAGGAAACAGCTGATGCAAACTGAAGGTACAAACTACTGATGTATGAGACTGATCTCTCATAAGTACAATCATGATCACCAACAGCATACTGAATGCCACTAAAGTCTGGGGTCTTCTACACAAATCATCTATGGTGCATGCCCTATCAAGCGAATAAAGGTGTTGATGTCGCCTGATGTGGCATCGTCTTATTACTAGTAATTGATGTATACCGTTAACAAACGTGAGATAACCCACCAATAATGAAAATGGGCAACAAGGAACAAAGTACATTCACCAAGTGTGAATAGAGGTGTTGAGGTCGAACACTTGGTGAATCCATCGATTAGGGGACATTGATGAATTCCTAATCTGTCGATGGTTAGAGAACCTACCACTAATGACTGGAAGCCTCAAGGTACTCAATGGTCTCTAAGTCTTGATTCCAAAATAAATGAGTTGGAGTCGATGGAATAAGAATCGCTGGAAGGAGGGAATTAATGGATGCCCCACCAACTAGCATGAGGTAACAACTACACTAAAATATTTGGAAGAACTCAAACTAACAGATCAAACTATAAGGGATGGCCAACATGCAATAGTCAAGAGATATGAGGAGTGGCCGACTCTGGTTTCAATACTTCCTTTGAACAAGAGCATGAGAAGATGGATAGAATCAGGCAGCATAGACTCAAGTACTAGATGATAACAACACTTTGTGATGCAGGAGGCATCAACAAAGGCTCCATAATTACTAGAAGCTTAACCAACCGGTGGAGTAAGATATGTGAAATGAGTATAGATCCTTAGGTCCTACTAATGTCCCAACTCATCATGAATGGAGTGGAGATGAATGCTCTGTTCAAAGGCAACATGCCATTTGCCAATAAGAGGTAGTAAATATTTTCTCGTCCGTATTTTTCAGTTATATGACTTTTTGGTCTTTTTCATATTACGAAAGCTTGAAAAAGAATAAAATTGCTTATGGTACAAAAGTGAAGGAACGAGTGTCAAGTGCAAGAAAACTAGTTCCAAGCAGTGGAACATACCTATGATCAATGCAAGGAAGCATGTGCAAGATGTGGACACTCTAGGGGGTTCTCCCTCAAGGTAAAGGGTCATAAAGCTGGGAATGATAATTGAAGGCTCTACTTGGCTCGGAAGGTAACATGTTCCGGCACATGGCTAATAACTGCCAAAAGTGGGAGCCGGCACAAAGCTCAAAGGAAAGCAAGATGATACAATGCATTCACAACTCGACATAAATGGGGATTCCTCGTGGGAGATGGATAGAATAAAATGAAGTAGAGTATGATTCTTCATCATAATGTCATGGCATGACTACAAAGAACTCCCAATCCTAAGGAGAAACACCGACATGGGTGCCAAAAGGCATAAAAGGATCTTAACTAGGGCACCCATGGTCGGACAAGCCCTACCACCAAATAACGACACCTCTATAGCAGCATAGAGGTTCCATGTCAGTTAAAAAGAGGGGTCGCACCTAACGTTTATGAATGTGGTCATAAGTTCATTGAAAAAATGCAAGTGAAATGACATCCTAACCTATATTCTAGGTGTAGAAAATACCTACCGAAGGCGCGAAATGGTTCAAAAATCCACTCTCGTCGGAAAACTGCTCAAAATGGAAAAAAACTATAGAAAAGTGGGTTTGAAAAATTATAGATAGTAAAAAGAATTACTTTTACCATATAATTTTCACTTTTCACTCTGTTAAGTCAGTAAATTTTCCTTCATTTTTGAGTTATTTTCTCCAACTTTGGTTTGTTTTTGAATCCACCTCAGTTAAATTTTTGGTTTTGATTTTAGTTTTAGTCTCCTTAGAAACTATATGGGTGATTGAATAAGTTTTGAACACATCCCTTATTGATTTTATTTGATTTTGGTGATCTTTTATGCTTTAAAGGGGTTAAAGAAAGTCATATTTTCAAAGATTGACTCATTAATGTGTTGAGAGAGCAGTCATAATAATTCCTTAAATCAAGTAGCTTTTAAAACCTCCGACAAATTAGCAGAAAGTGAAAAAACTGCTAAATTTTGGCATAGCAGCTATTCCTGTAGCGCTGGGCAAAATTTTAACAAAGGGCACGCTACAGGAAAATCGCGGCCTGTGTTTTTTTCAATTTTTGAACTAATTTCAATCATGATGCAGTATGGGAGTGTCTAATCACCTTGTGTGAGTATTTTAACACGTGGTGGCTGCAGTTTAAGCATGATTTTAGATGGTGATTAGTCACGAAGCAGAACAAGCTTCATCATTGCAGGGTATGCGGAATCAGTTGTACACAAAACCAACAAATCTCGGTTTAGCTGTCAAATGTCTCCTGTTACACGCATTATTACAGAGGAGTAGTGTTCATGAAGGAGAGCTCACTACTAAAACGGTGGATTGTGTTGCTGAAGAGAGGAGACAGGTGTGTTTATCGCCAGTGAGAATTAGGGCTTCCAAGTTCATCCATCAGCAGTTAAAGACACGATATGAGGACACCTATTCTCATAAAAGGAGATCATTAATACCCCAAAAAGAAGCTGTAAGCCACAACAGATACATAGCTGACAGGTATTCCGATATAAACCCTCACAGCTGGAAAATTTGGGTCTTTTTCGCTGCACAATTTTCTGGAAATATTGCTGGCTGGAAATGATAAAATAAATCATAAAATGAACATTTCACAACAAAAATAACTATTTGAAGCTAGTATGAGCAATATGCATGAACAGAGCTGCGGAATTGTTTCAAATGTAAAGTATTCAGTCTGGGAAGTGCAAATGACAGTTTGAATGAAGAATGTTATCATTTGTTCTCTTATACATTCAAAATTCTGGAAAGAACATTAAGAGGACTTGCAGTTTTTTCTATTATGCTCATTCTTATGCAGTAGGTGTGATTGGTTTATGAAAATGGTTTAGAAATTGGTGAAAATTATCAGAATTTCATGAAGTCACCTGCTTGGAGAACATATCCACTTAGTTGCCTGATTGAGACAAGAGAATATTGAATTTAAAGGGCTGTTCAAGGGTCTGTAAAAAATTTCAAAAGAGCCCAAAGCACAGGAAATCAGTTTACAAAACAATTCTTGAAACCTAAGACAGATTGTGCCTGTGTACTAAAAAAAGATTATGGGGAAAGAGTTTTAAGTTTATGGTTCTTTGTGATGGTTGTCAATAAAGGAATGCTACAGTGTGAGAGACATGGATGAAGCTGCTCTGTGTATGGATGAGCTCAACGCCCCATGGTTTCACTCAGATATGGGTCACAGTGGGTTACAGTTTCCTTTGATAGGAATGATAAAGAAAGAGATTTGCTTGCAAAGTTACTTATATATCTGTGCAACGAAAAGCCAAATTTGCTGATTCATGAGCAACTCTTAAGAGGAATGGAGATCTCATTATCTTCCTTGGAAGATACTGTTGTCAATATGCCCAGGGCACCTGAATTCTTTGGTGTGATTCTTGGTAAACTTGTTGTAGCAGGAATTCTTTCTCTTGCTGAATCTGCAAGGATTATTAATGAAGGATGTTTGGAACCAGGGCATTTATCAGAAATTTGTCTTGCTTTAGATGATATTACTAGTATCTTGGAATTTGCAAGAGGAGAAAATGGTGAAGTTGCAATGACAGATATATGTAGAACATCAGGATTACAATTGGAAGATTTTCTGCCGCGTGATATGAAGCATAGGGAATTTAAGGCTTTTCTTGAGAAGAAAAAGTTACAATGTTTGTATCCATTAATTCCAGTTGAGAATCAAATAAGCGAGTTCCTTAAGCATGGTGAACCTATGGAGCAGATTTTTGAAATGGGTGGAGATGAATGTTCCTCCTCCATTGCAGTCAGATCCTGAATTTTTGCAGATTCTTGCCATTCAAGTCTTAAGATGCTGTGTACCTAGCTGCACTCTAGATTATGAGAAAGATTTGAAGGGAAAGCTAATTCCTTATGCTCAACTTTTAAAACATTTTGCACCAAGCAAGAGCAAAGCAATGGACTTTCTACTCCAATAAGTGGAGTTCATGTCATTCAACATATTTCTTTTTTTGAACTACCTTCAGGGTGTTGGCTCCACAGATAATTCAGCTGCATATGCTAGCTGGTTTTACTTGTGTCAGTGGTATAAGGATGATCCAAGTCCATCAAAATTGCTACTATTTTACCATGGGAGATTGAATTTAAAGGCTCATACTACAGACTTTGGAATTGCTTCTGTTGTTTTATCCAGGAATGTTATTATGAGAATTTCAGCAGCTCTAGGGCAGCAGAGATATCTGGCACATGGATTTGATAAAATACTTGATAGATTACTGGCATGCTTGCAAGTCACCAGAATTGCAAAGATACAGCTTACACAGCACTTCATCAGCTGATACTTGGAGAAAGAGAAAAATGCTTTTCAACAGTGTATTTGGCACAGAATTCTGCTCTATTTTTTCCTGTTTTGAGTGATTGAAGTCAAATGCATACCACAAGCTGATGGAGAGGAATTTTTGAAAACAAAAGGAGGTTTTTGTTCCTAAGATACTCATCTACAAAAACCTCTCTCGGTTTTGCAACAGCTATCAAGTGTTCATTTTGCAGGGCCGATTCTGATTGATTGGAGATGAATTTTGAAAAACCAAGAGAGGTTTTTGTCCATCACGGACCCATTAACAAAAACCTCTCTCAGTTTTTACACAGGTGTCACCAATTGAGAGATATGGAAGCTTCTTTGACACCTATTTTCCAGAAAGTCGCCACATTTGCCAGGAATCCGATTTGCTATTTTTAGTCAATTAGTTGAGTTAGTTAGTTAATGTAACTGCTGGGTAGTTTCAAATTCGACCTAATGAAGGGGAGATGAAACTAATTCTTTGTAAAGATAAAAGGGGGATAGAGGAACTGAATGAGGGTTCGAATTTTTGGAGAGCTTTAGGAGGTCTGCAAGCTCTTGATTCTTTCAAACTTGTTCACTGCTAAGTATTGCAAACTCTCATATGCATTTTTGATGAAACTATGAATATATGACTCCTTATCTCACTTCTGATATGTATTGGCTTCATTTTGAACTTATATAGTTTCTTGATTGACAAATTCATTTCTGGTTTTATGTGTAATTTCCAGTGATGCTTGTCTTTTATTGTATGAACTTCATTGCAATCTTTTGTTGGATTTCTGAGATATATATGCATCTTCATGGATATATGTGTATGAATTAGTTTTTACTTATCTGCTGAATGTATTCCCTTATGCTCTTGAAGTTTCTAACCAAAACCTATAAAACAAAACCCTAAAAACCTAGTTTGGATTGATTTTATTTTTGAGATTGTGTTGGCTTGTTACCCTAGCCTTAGTAACAATTTCTGACACAAACACACTCCACATAGTGCTTTTGGTTAGTTTCTACCTTCTATCTTCAGTCAATGATTCTAAGAGCTACGAACGTCAGAATCACGAGCCGTCTGGATCATGTTAGTGTTCTCAACCTCCTCTCCGATTCCATGGTTTTTAATTTTGTTTTTAATGGTCAATTTTTAATTTTTTCAAAGAACTAAACCTATTCAACACTGTACGCGGGATACAACTTCACGGGTCGCGTGGAGGGTTGCTTATAAGCGGTCAAATTAAACGTTGACCACATATACGTGCGGCTATATACAAATTAGCCTACGTATATCGTCGTGGGTGATGTTTTTTAAACATATGGGCACTAAAAAGATTCATTGCTTTGCTTCCAAGATGGTTCTAAAATGGAGAGAGAGGAAACATGACATCATTGATCAGCAAGTACGTGAAGAATTTGCTGCCCAACAAGCATTGCAATCTTGTGGGTTATACAAATCTTGGAGCATCAGGAGTTTGAGGGCCCAAAACCGATTGCTCAACACTTTGGTCAACTATTGGGATGTAGAAGCTCAACATTTTGATCTAGATGGGAAACCACTTTCATTGTAGGTGGAAGATATATACTTTATCACTGGATTGTCCCGCCGAGGGGAGGTAGCGAGTCTTAGGTCTCGTGCCGTGGGGGCAGGTATCACTATTAGTGATTACATTGACAGGTACTATATTGCTGGCACCCAAAAGGTGGGTATCCAGATCCCCATAGAGGCTATAGCGAGCCTAATCATGAAGATCATTGTCCTCACTCTCGGTAGGATTGTAGGATCGGCTTCATTTCATCAGGATTCAAGGCCATTGATATTCTATGCAGCCGAGAGTATGCAATTGACAGTATATGACTGGTGCACAACATTACCGGGTACTATGAAGAGCCATTTAATGGAGTGCAAGCTAGGGCAGACCAAAAAATTCATTTTTGGTAGTATCTTGTGCAACTTCTTCTTTGAGACAGTGTCGGGCTTGAATCCAAGGGTTGAAGTCCCTCCACATAGTCTCTGAGATCCTTCCCAGACCCGAAGGGTGGAGATATTGACATGACAGGGAGGTGGCTGATAGGCTTCCCCATATTCTGATGAGTTTTTCTATTGGTGACGGCGATAGGTGATCGCCATCGATGACTACCCATATGAGGGGATAGACTACCAAGGGGACCGAGACATGCCTCTCCCACCAACGGCCACATTCAGGGACATTGGTATGTGTACTCTTTTTAAAGTTTTGCATATTTAATTTTTTGGATTTTTGATTTAAGTTAAAGCAAAAATCTTTTTGGTGTGGTATCATATATTGATGTATGACTATTTGCTCACAGATATGGGTCTGTGAAGACCTCAGGGTTTCCCATGACATTGCCATAGAGGCAGGGGAGACGAGGTAGTAGGTGCAGCGGTAGAGCGCACATTGGAGACTGTGCAGGTCATTCTGACTCGTGTGACTACCTGGGTACTGGTGATCGAAGTAGAGCGTCTCCCAGAGGATATGCAGAGACATGTCGTTGGGGTACTAGGTACATGGGTGTGGCTCTTCCATCGTATATCCAATGTCGTACACTACTACATGCAGACTCATCCAGCCTAGGAAGCTAGAGCTCTCCGCGGGGCTTAAATGCCATGGGGTCTCACTATTTTGTATCTTATTGTATATTTTGAGAGCTACGAGCTCTAGTTTTGTATTATGACACCACATTTTAGACATATTATTAATGAAAAAACTATGATTTTCTGGCTCTACTATTGTGTATGTACAAATGTATGAACAAATGTTATTTGTGTGCTTCTTTTATTGATGTGACAAATGCCAATACAGGACATAATTAGCATATGCATCAGTTACATGATTAAAACATCTCAGAACATGAATCTATGTAATGAAAAAAAATTGACACTCCAACAGTCTTACCCTTAAGAACCTCCTTAGTAACATAGGATACCTCACACAGTACTGGCCATTCAACTGAGACACCACCAGTTGTGAATCCAGGCGGACTTCTAAATACTCGATAACATGCGAAATGGCATCGCAAAGTAACTCGATAACAACACTATACTCAACCACATTGTTGGATCTAGGACCGAGACAAGCACCTCCTGAAGACACAATCTGACAGTCGGGAGAGTAAATAACCCACGAAGCAGAAGCTAGTATCTGTGTATGATGGCTAGCCCCATCCATGAATCCCAAGAACATTGGATATTCCACTGACATTTTTCAACCAAACGGAAGTGAATCGACAGACTCGAAAATCAAAAGAAAGCTAAACTATGTATAGAAAACTATACAATAGTATACAAAAGTATCAACTCAAGCTAGAATCTCATGCATAATACCACTTAAGCTAGAGCCCATTTCTAGGATCCTTCAAGGCGTTCCCCTCGTAATCCTCTAACTCATAGGCTCCTTTTTCGAGGACACGCCTCACTACGTAAGGACCGTGCCACATTGGGTTGAATTTTCCTGCCCCGAGGGGTTCACTTAGCTTGGTCATAAAGGAGGACCAAGTCACCTTCAGCATACTACCGGGGACGGACAGACCTATCATACTGAAACTTAATAGGACATTTGTTGGAATCAATTGTTATGGCGGCATCCCGACGCTACTCGTCAAGTTTCTCGAGGTAGACTAAACGTTGCTCTAGTTCTGAAGTGTGCTGTGAATATTTATTTAATATTATTATTTATAAATTAATAGATTATTAGGTTAGTAGTGAAAGGGAATAACCCTACACTATGTTGATCAAGCCCTATAAAAGGAGATCTTATTGTAATTTATCAACATCATCTAATATATTATTCCTATTTATCATTCAATATGAGATTCGGATTCGACTATTAACATTCCAATCGGATACGGTTGCTGCTTGGATGAGATCAGATTCGGCTCCTCACTCCACTCTTATTAACCTTTCACCTTCCTCTCACTTCCGCTGAACGTTCCCACTCCTACTCTCCACGCCACCACCTTCCCAACTCCTGCGCGTCCTTTTTAAACCCTGTGCACTGTTCTAAAACTGCATCACACAGCCTTCACACCCTCCACTTCCACTTCCCGCCATTCCCCAATCCCTTCCCCCCACTCTTTCCTGCTCGACCTTCTGTCACCGCATCCATCCCTCTTCCTGCTCCATTCTACCAGCGCTTGTCCCATCCTCCCCATCTCCACCGCACCCCCCCTCTACCTCCTCTTCCACGCTCTTATCACTTCCAGCCCCGCCCATCTCTATGTATCACTCCCCACGTTCCTTCGCATCCAACTCCAACGACCTTCATCCTCACATCCATCGTAAACCCTAATTTTTAATAAAAATTAAATATTATATTAATATTGTTATATTAATATTTAATTTTATTAAAAGTTACATTCCCAAATTATAAAGAAAAAAAATATAAACAAATATTTAAATATAATAAGTATTATATTTATTTATTTTACCCATATAATAATAAATAAATATGGCAGAACTAAAAGAGCAAATTCAGAAATTGGAAAAAGACATCAAGGCCCTCGTTTCCAACCAAGAAAAATTCAGAGAAGAAACTAAAAATAACAAGGCACTTAAGAAAGGAATTAAAGAAGATGTTGTTCTAGTACTAGGAAGAAAACTTGATGACAAAGTAGAAGTCATGCACGAGAAACAAAAAGTGTTAGATAAGAAGATGTGTGCGATGACATAGAACATAAGCACCATGGCACAGAACTTGAGCATCATGACACAGAACTAGAATACCATAATGGAAATGTTACAAAAACTAAGGTCTAATACAAACCATATCAGTAACTCAGATATGTTGGACCACTATGTCAACAAAAATGAGAGTAACAAAATTGATCAAGACAATAAACAAGACAAGGAGACTAAATATTGTACTGATGACCAAAATACCAATAATATTTTCGATAAAGATGAGCTCAACCAAGATCATAATGAAAGGCAAGCCAGAATCATTGACAATAAGGATGATACATACAATGACAAAAGATGGATCCTACAATATGCAAAGGAATCCAAGTCAAAGGGATCAGATATCGTAGATTCATCTTCTACCTTAACTCTTCTACCACCCCGAAGAAACCTAAATGTAACACTACCAGGTGACTTTGAGTGTGAGAAGCCTCACGAAACGCCACTTCTCGAGATAACTCGTGAGGATAATAAAATGAAAACATTACATGATGACATCCTAAATATTGTAGGACAAGCGACTTCTAAAACAAGGCTTGATATGGTCAGTCACAAAAATAATCCTCGTATTCATGTACAAGGAAAATGGGATAACAATAATAAACATAATGGAGTACAAATTCAAGTTACAAATGAAAGAAAGATGACAAACTATTGCGTAAATACCAAGCATATACCTAATACCAGTTCTAAAAAAGGCATAAAGGAAGTCATGACATTGTTTCAACACAAAACGAGAATGAAAAGACGACAACAATAATATAAGCTTTGAAGACAAAGCTTTCCTAAGGGGAAGGAAATCTTGTGAATATTTATTTAATATTATCATTTATAAATTAATAGATTATTAGGTTACTAGTGAAAGGGCATAACCCTTCACTATGTTGATCAAGCCCTATAAAAGGCGATCTTATTGTAATTTATCAACATCATCTAATATATTATTCCTATTTATCATTCAATATGAGAGTCAGATTCGACTATTAATAGTCCAACCGGATACGGTTGCTGCAAAGTGTAAGGTAGGAGCTCTATATCTAGTTTCAAGGAAGGGATTTCACATTCAAACGGTAAGATAGACTCCACACCATGCACTAACTGAAATGGTGAGAAACCGGTGGAATTCTTTACTGCAGTTCGTTATTCCCATAAAGCAGGATACAACATAATATGCCAATTACTCTTGCTTTGTCGAATGGTCCTTTGGAGAATGGACTTAAGGGACTTATTTACTACCTCTACCTAGCCATTCACTTGGGGATAATAAGAAGATGAGGGATATTTTCAAAACCCAAACTTAAGAGATAATTCCGCCATCATCTTGTTTTGAAAATGACTACCATGGTTAGTGACAATCTCCTTCAGGATACCGAATCGAGCTATAATTTGATTGAATATGAAGTGGGATGCAGTTGCACCATCGGATTTAATGTTCAACATGGCCTCAGCCCATTTGGTGAAGTAATCAACTACAACTATGATGTGATGATGCCACCTAGCCAAAGCTGGGTCGAAATCCATGAAATCAACCGCCCACTTGGTGAAGGGACTGACGGTGACGACCGGATGTAAAGGAGTAGGATGCGAGCACATGTTCTGAGCAAACACCTGGCAAGGGTGACATCTCTTCACAAAATTTACACAATCTTTGAAGATCGTAGGCCAAAAATAGCCCGCTCGCAGGATACATTGGGCTGTCGCAAGCCTGGATATGTGACCACCACGCGCTCCACTATGGCAATCATTAAGCACTAGCTCCGCTTCTTCATGAGTTAAGCAATGACATAGGATAGAGTCTTTTCCTCGGTGATACAAAGTTTCATCGACGATGACATAATATTTGGCGTGACGCATCACACGTCGTCGTTCATCTCACAAATAATGCTAAGGGAACTTTAAATTTTGGAGATATATAATGATGTCTCCATACCAAGGGTCCATTGAAGAGATAAGAAATAAATGTTCATCCACAAATGAGTCTTCATGGACTACGTCCTCATCAAGTCTTGGAAAATACAACACAAGTTCTGTCAAAACGAAGGGTTTCACCGACTTTGCTGAAGTAAAATCAAGATCAAACTCCTGAAGGATGACAATCCATTTATTATATTTCCCCCCAATTAAACATCGTGAGAGCATGAACCGAAACAGATTGACATGTGCTATAACTATGGTTTTCCTAAGCAAAATATAATGTTGTAATCATTGGATTTCATGAACAGTCGCAAGGGTCAATTTCTCAACGTGAGAATATCTCAGTTCAACGTCTACTAGGTTTTGACTAAGATAATAGACAACATGCTCTTGAAGCACATCATCCACCTAAACTAAGACCATACCAATCGTCTCTTGAGACGCGGCCACATAAAGCAAAAAATCTCTTGTAAAGTTGGGTGGACTAAGAAGAGGGCCCGATACCAAGGCTTTCTTTAAAGTGTTGAAACACTACTGGGCTCGCTCATCCAAGATAAAAGGAGTGTCCTTCTTCAATAATTGCGCGAAACCCTTAGTAAGAATGGCGTAGTTCACGATAAAATGACGTAAGAAAGTGGATCTCCCTTGGAGGCTCTGAAGTTGAATCAAATTACACAGGGGAGGCAACCAGAGTATTTCCTCAACCTTTAATGGATAGACACTAATACCCTCTTTGGAGACTACAAACCCTAGAAGGAGAGCATTTTTCACGACAAAGATGCACTTGTTTGGATTTAAATGAATCTCATAGCACCAACATCTTTCAAAAATAAGGCGGAGGTGACCAAGGTGATCTACGCTCTTATGAGAGTGACCAACAAGATCATCCAAATAAGCCTCCACTATGCTCTTAAGGTCAAGAAAGGAATAGGTCATGGCCTGCTGAAAAGTAGCTCCGACGTTTTTAAGGTTGAAGGGCATTTTTTGGTATGCAAAGGTACCCCAAGGACATATAAATGCGGTCTTATGTTGATCCTCGAGTTTAATTTGGATCTGATTGTAGCCTGAAAAACCGTCCATAAATGAAAACACTTTGCTTCCATCACATGCATACAATATTTGGTCTATGAGAGGAGTGGGAAAGTTATCTTTAGGACATGCTCTATTCATATCTCGAAAATTGGCACACACTCATATGGTTCCCTGCTTTTTATCCATGGGAGCGGCGTTGGATACCCATTCGGTAAGGGGAATCAAGTAGATGAAACCAACTTTGAGTAGTTTCTCTACTTCTGCCTTAATAGCGGCTTCCTTCCTAGGATTCACAGTACGAAGATGTTGTCGAACAAGATTAATATTTGGCTAAGTCTTAATCTCATGCTCGACAATACTAGCGTCAATACCTGGCATCTCCTCATATGAGCAGGTGAAAACATCTTGAAATTATTTGAATAATTCGGTGTAAATGCAGATCTCCCCAGGGGAACAATCGAGACCGATGTATACGTTTTCAATATTTCTGGAAGTGCAATAAATGTTGAACGAAATGGTAGGGGAAATATTAGCCATATTCCTCTCTCCTTCTCTTTAGAATATTTTCCTCCATCCTTCCTCCTTGCCTTCCCAGGAAGATGAATATTGGATTTCTATAGGAGTTAAGCCATTTGATCAATGGTCTTCTTCATGCAGGAGCTTTCAGAATGAAATCCCCTGTTGCAATAGTTACACTTTTCCTTCTCATTATTCTTATTTGGATTCCTATTGAAGTTTGAGTTTGAGGAGTCTTCATGGAATTTTTGCTTGTCCTTCCTCTGATAAGTGGGTTTCTTGAAATTGCTCTTCTTCTTTCCTTTCGAATTCTTTGAATCTCCAAGAGTCAAACAATGACATTTTGATGGATTTTTTATGGCTCCCATCAAGAACAACTTGTCTTGTTCCTTTGTAAGAGACTCCATGAATTATGATACTGTAGGACTCTTCCAATTTTGAATTGCCTTCCTTCTAGCATGGAAGGTCGAAACAAAGACTGAGTAATCAGGGCCAAGCTTGGAGAGAATGGAAAATATTATTTTCTCATCCTTTTTATCAATTCAACATTGCTTCAATTGTAGAACAAGTGAATTGAACTTTGAGAAAAAGTCCTAGAGGTTCTCGAAATTCTATGGAGTCAATGAAACAAGTTCATTATCCAGTTGGTGGCCTCTTAATTCATCTGTCTTGCCAAAAATTCATGGAGCTTATCCCAGACTTCATTGGGTGAGGTAAGACCATCTATATGGAATAAAATATCCCTGGATGTGGCGAGACACAAGAGACCATAGGCTTCATCTCTTCGATTATGCCACTTCGATTTCTCAATTGCTGAGTTTGGCTTAGGTTCAGTTGCCATAGTCACCATGTAGAGGCCTTTGCTCATGAACATGATTTCCATCTGTGCTTTCCAGTCGAAATAATTGAATGGAGTGAGAGTGATCTGATGTGAGTGATCCATGGCAACTCTAAAATTTATTTTAGAGTGGTTTGGGTGCACCCCAAGATGTTTAGTTGTGCCCTCCGGGTGATTGAATGCGCCCTATAGATGATTGAATGCACGCCCTTCTTGAGACTGGTTGGATCCTGCAAGATAATCAAAGGAGAAAAGAATAGCTTGATATCTCTAATACCATGTGAAATTTAGTTCACACCAAGATCTGATCAAGAAATTACAACTCTCACAAGTAATTCTCACACAACTAGTCAAGAACACTGAAAAACAATCAAATATGATGCAAACATAATTAGTCTCATGAATAATAATACATCAACAAACCTTGGGAAAGTAATAGCATGTAAATATATATAATTACATAAGAGATTCTGTTGACGCAGTGTCTATCGACAGGGGTTCACTTCGCACTGTCGCCAACATACTACCAACCCAAACTCCCTTATACACTGGCCCGGAAAGGTGTAACCCTTTCTAGCAACACTTGCGGAGCAAGTTTAGTCTCACCCGATATGGATAAGGGGGATGCTAGAACCAAGTTTCCGCAGTGGAGTTGAGGATATGCTTTCAACACACATTACCCTTGCAATAGCCATAGATTATAACATTCACAACATGCTATTAACTTACCTTTCACATTTTAAGTCATTCGCAGAGTTCAACAGATTCACAAACATTCAGAACAATATATTCAACCTACTTATTCAGATTAGCAGTAATTATTAAACCCATAGCATATTTGCATCAACAACACTCTAAGACATTCACATTCATCATCACATCATTGCATAAAAATAGAGACAGAGATTACACAATAACTGAACATTTTCATTCACTCACTAACCCTGCGGAATGAACCTCACATAAACTATCAATACACCATGTTGTGGATACAAAACAGACCCAAAAGATAGGATCAATCATCAAAAACTGGATGCCCTTAGGATTATATTCCTAATCTATTTATATGCTTCTATTTGGTTATAAAACAGTCCACATGACTGAATTAACTAATCTAACAAATCTTGTGCTTTTGCGAACTCCACGAATGGTCCTTCTTTCGCGGAATGACCCTTTCACACTTGTTGGCTTCCGCACTTCTTGCGGACTTATATCGTGCCAACATGCCCCCAACAAAAACTTGTGGCTCATCCCGAGCCACCTCAGATGGGCACTTCTAGTTTATAACAATCCTTCGCCGTGTTCTCCTTCTGAAACTGTTCTTGCCGTTTGGAGCTCGATGTTGTGTACTTCTCAACTTTGTCCGTCGATCGTTTGCTCGTTGTTATGTACTTCTTGAACTCATCCTCCAGTCTCTGGAGACCTTGATAATCTATCTCGTCGGCATCTGGTGGTTCACTCCATGCTTGTTCCAAACTGGGAAAATTTCTATCGACGCTGCCAAGGTGAGAAATAGGCCGACTGCTCCGGCACATCTGTTTCACCCCTTGGATTTTCCTCTACCGGGGTCAGGTGTCTGCTGCCCCTAGTATTCTGGGGGTCACAAGGACCACGAATATTCTAACTACCACCACATTACTAGACATCTCAGTTGAAACCTCACCTCTGCTTCTCCCAAGTGTCCGCATTGCTACCTTATGTGGTCATTCATGCACACTCGTCGTTCTGGCCCTCAACGCCCCTGGGGTGCTACCGCACAAAATGAAATGGATCATTTCATAAACTTCCTTGGAATTCCTAACTTAACTCTCTTCTAGATCAATTTGTAGCATAGGTTCCTCTCAGCTAATAGATATTTCCTTTCCCAGATAGCCTTCTGTTTTTATGCTTGTTCGTTGCGTCTTTGATGCCTGATTCTAAAATTATTGCTAAATCTTTACGCATGCTCTTTGGACCATGTCATCCTGTCCTTCTGTTGTCTTCCAATCCACATCAATCATGGTTGGACTTGACTCTTTACATGACAATTGTGTGAAGCATTGACTGCATCCTGGTTGGCCATGCTTCCATTTATGCATGCCAATCATGTGAAGCGTCTGGCATGCTTCCGATATCTGTCTTTATCCATTTTTTTATTTTTATTTTTTTATACACCATTGGTCGTCATCCACTCTACGTCGGGTCATGGTGATAGGGCTTCAGCCTCCATTGAATAATTTAGGTAATAGTACTCCATCCAGACTTTGTAACTACACCACGCCTCCATTGGTCCCAACTAGTGCATTTGCAACTTACCTGGGTGTTTCACAAACTTACTGTCATACAGCAGAACTGTATCCCCATTCTGAAAGTGCTTCGATTTGACATGGCGGTTGTGCCACACCTTCTGTCGGTCTTTTTTGAATTTCTAGTGGAACCCTGCGATGAATCGATATTCATCAAGCTGTATTAGTTGTGTCAATCATTCCTCCATCGCGCCATCATCGCTCATTCCTGCTGCTGCTGTAATGCGCAAGCGCGGTACGATGTTTTCCATCGGCATAATTGCCTCTTGGTCGTAGACGAGCTTAAATGGAATATGGCTAGGCATTCGTTTGCATGTGGTGCGATACGCCCAAAGGACAGCTGGTATTTTTAAGTCCCAGTTGTCGCAGTTCACATTGTACACCTTGGTGAGGGAAGGCTCCAATACCTTATTGAACGCCTCAACTGTCCCGTTTTCCTGAGGGTGGTAAGGCATACTCTTCTTGTGCTAGATCTAAAATTCTTCTGTCATTGCTGCAATTGTTTGCTTAACAAAGTGCGTCCCTTGGTTGCTTAACAACACTTTTGGGAACCCAAACCTAGTGACCACATTGTCAAATAGGAATCGTGCTGCGGTCGTAGCAGAACAATCTCTTACTAGTGCAGCTTCTGCCCAACGCGCCAGGTAGTCTATCGCAGTGATGATGTAACACGACCTTGTTCTCTTCCCAGGTGGGTTGATGGTTCCCACAAAATCAACGTCCCATTTGTCGAAGGCATGCAGTGTTACTTATGGAACTAGTGGCATTTCGTCTTGTCGTGAGGGATTCCCGGTTCGTTGGCATACGTCGTAGCTCTTGGCATAGTCCGCAACATCTCCATGCAAAGTTGGCCACCATAGCCCTTCTCGAAGGATACTCCTAGTAGTTTCTCATCCACCATATGTCCCCCAGCAATCCCATCATGAGCTTCCAACATAATCTACTCCTATTCATGCGGAAGGACGTATCATCGCAGAATCCCATCTGGGCCCATTTTGTACAATTCTCCTGCAATTAACTAGAAGTATGAGGCTCTAACAACTAGCTGCTTCTTTTGGCTGGTAGTGAACTCGACTGGTGCCTTCCCTATTGCTAAAAATTGAATGATTTGTTCATAGTGGTTATTGACCATGCCAATCCTGAAAAACTGAGCGTCTGACAATCCGTCATCAATGCTCCTTGGTTCTTCCCCTGACTCTATCCATGAGAGATGATCAGGTCCGACATTCAATCGTCGTAGCTTTACAATAATCTCAAAATCAAACTCCCTAAACAACAATAACCAGTGACAGATCTTCCCCCCCAACACAAGCTTGTCCACCAAGTATTTCAGCACGAAATGATCTGTGAACATCTTGAAGTGGCCCCATAAAAGGTAATGCTAGAATTTATGCAAATCATAGACCATCTCCAACCCTTCCTGCTCGATGGTTGTATAGTTCTTCTCCGTAGTGGACAAATTTCTACTTGCGAAGGCTATCAGGTGGTCGATGTCATCGGTTCCTAGTTGGGCCAAGATAACAACTAGTGCAACTAATGACGAATCAACGTGTACATGAAATTCTTTTGTCCAATCCGGGAATGCGAGGATTGGTGCTACAACCATATTCTCTTTCAATATGTCCAGGATTTTCTTACATTCCTTGTTCCATTCAAACTTAGCATCCTTCTTTAGTAACGTCTCCATGGGTGTTGTGATGGCTGCATATCCTCGAATGAATTTCTTGTAGTAACCTATGTGTCCCAATGTCGCTCGTAGTTGCTTGGCCATCGTTGGTGGTGGGAGGTCGACAATGATGGCAATCTTCGCCAGATCTACCAACATTCCTTCTCTGCAGACAATGTGTCCTAATAATATGCCAAATGGATCACAAAAGATACACTTCTTGAGGTTCAAGGAAATTTGGTGCTGTTGAGAACGTTCTAGCATTAGTCTTAAGTTCGCGACATGATCCTTGACTAATCCATATACCATCCAATCATCCATGTAGACGACGAGCAACTTATGAATATAATATTTGAACGTCGCAACCACTATTCTAGAAAAGATTGTGGGAGCATTATTTAATCCAAATGGCATCACCATGTACTGAAAACATCCCCACTCTGTGATGAATGTAGTCTTGTGTCGATCTTATTTCACAATCTTGATCCAATGGTAGCCCGAAAATCCACCCGTAAAGGAATATATCTCTTGACCTCCTACTACTTCGAGCACCTCATCTGTGAATGGGGTTGGGAACGGATCATGTAGGCAGGCATTATTCAGTTTCCTCAAGTCGACGCATATTCGTACTTCACTGGTTTTCTTGTCCTGGATGACCATTGCACTGATCCATTCTGATTCTTCCACTAGTTCTATAATGCCTACCTCTAGCATTCTTTCAATTTTGGCTTGCACGTGTTCCTTGTATCTCAAATTCAATCGATACGGCTGTTTCTTAACTGGCTTCGCATCGGGTTTCAGGGGGATCTTCATTTCCCCTAGGTCTCTAGAAATTCCCTTCATCTCTGAGAATTTCATTGGAAACAAATCTTGAAACTCATGCAGCAATTCAGTCATCTTCGCAATGGTCGACTCATCCTAGTAGTGGCTAATGCTTGCGCACTTTGGGTTTTCCTCTGACCCAATGTTCACCTTCTTGATCTTCAATGGTTGTTGAAATTTGTCCGACAGTATATCTGGTGCCACAACACTATGAGTACCCTCTGATTCTGGTACGTATATATCCCTAGTATCATCCTCATCGTCGGAATCTCTGGTGACGTTGTAACACTCCATCAAAATTTCTGGTGTCGCAGTCCATTGGAGTGCCATCGGTTGTCCAGTTGGTACCGCTTCAAATTTATTTCCATGGATCTCCTGTAGCGTGATGTGCATCAATGGATTTTCATTTGAGAATGAGAACGATTGCCTGAACCCAATGGTAAGCTTCTCCCAAGAAGTCATCCTGCATCGCATTTCTGCTGCGACATATTAGCTCTACAGTACCTCATCTAACATGTGTACGAATGCATGTACCCACTCCTGATTCACTCTCGATCCCCATTGATGTTGGAATGCGTTCAGACGCTCCTTTGGGTCACCTTGTCCATCATATATCAGTCGTTCGTACTCCGCAGATTCGTCGAACCGAACCTCCATGACGCATCGACATAGTGGCCAAGTTGTGATGTTTGGTTTATGCACTGCCCACCATCGTGCAGGAGTAGCCTTCAAGAATTACTCCAGGGCCAGTAGATGCTGTGGTTCTGCCACTTTTTCCTCAAATTATGTGAGAAAATTTCCCAAGCTGGGAAATCCCTCATATGTAGGTAACACATACTCCTCTGTGGCTACCCTTCACAGGGACTGCGTTACCCGTGCGCATCTCCTAAAGGACAGTTCATGCAACCAGTTCTGCCAATTCTCAAGGGCCTCGTATGAATCTGAGGATGCCAAGTTGGACTTCCACCATCCTAATTCTCCATCCATGGCGGGATTAACAAAATCCTCATAAATGTTATACAAATTGTCCCACCCTTCCGCAAACTCGTCTCTCGTTGGTTCTGTATAGCGCAGCCCTTTTGCAGGATCCAATGGTGCGATGACTCTCATTTCTTGTTTCTCAAATGACATTATCCTTTTCTTAAAGTTGATAATTGCTTCATTCTCCATGGCCCAGTCTATCCCCAGCAGTACCGGATAGGGACTGGTGTTATCCACAATTTCAATGACATTGAAATCAGCATACGTTCTGAGCCCTTCAATTTCAATTGGAAGTTGACATACCCAATCGAGCGAGGTGACCTTGCTCTAGTTCGCCATTTGCAGCTATACTGGTGACCATGTCATCTGCAACTTTCCCATTGTCTCCCACGTTTGTTTGGTCAAAATATTCACATCCGAACCCAAATCCAGAATGATGGAGTCAACATCAAATTATCTGATCTGTGCCGACATCCGCATCTCCCTATCCGTCTTCCTTTTATGTATGCAATTAACTATTTGTTCTAGTCATGCACCCTCCCTTCGATGCAGTAGACCTGTTGAGGCCTTAGGGGTGCAGGGTAAATGCAAGGTGTTGGAATGGGTCCAAGGCTCCCAACAGAGGGTGAAAACCCAGACTGAAAGGCTTCGAAAAACCTTGCGCAAAGGGCAGTTCTATCCCCAACCTGTTTGGTATGGAATTCTCCCACGGATATTCGGCCTCCGCTGGCACTCTATGAGTAGATGGGTTTCATCAATAGATCAGAACTTCAATACGGAAAACAGAAGCTTAAAAACTAAGTCTGTTCTAACTTAAACTATTAAGAAGAGAATCTAATCTTAGACCTATTCTAAAGAGAAACTTGTAGTTTGTGCAAATTGATCTTGATGTGAGGGGAACAAGCATGTTTTCCCAATTCGACAAAAATGTAAAAGTGCATTTACTTGTTTACTTAAATCATGATAACTTAATGAAAATTAAAGAGAACAATTCAAGTAATTAAGCCTATTAAAGACCAATTTGTAATCACTGTGTTAATTGAAAAATTAACATTGATTAAATTATGTGTGAATCACTTGTAGAAATAGATAAAGAAAATATTTAATTGACAAAAATTCAATAAAAGCATTTTCATACATAGACCATTCATAATGAGAAATCAGTATCATAGATCTGCATATGTCATAATATCCAACAAAAGATCACACACTGTAGATGATAAATTAAAACAAGAAATCAGAACTGTCAAGGAAACTTGAACAATACATAAGAGGTGATATGAAGGTCACTTTACTGTATTAATAAGAGTCTTGCAAAAACACAAGGCTCTAGTTAAACAGAGTTTCTCCCATCGTCTCTTACTGATTCCCCATCTCCAAATTATCAACCCCGTCAACTAAAGAGGTATCCCTCCTTAAATAAGAACTACAACATGGTACAAAAATGTAGATCCACAAAAATAGGGATTACAAAATCAAAGATAAGCTAGTGTCCCAGGACATCTTTCCATTTGCCCCAAATATCTAATAGCTCATTTATCAAAGGGTAAATTGCTGACTCGAGTCCCAACTGAGCATTGCATTCGAACGTTTCCATCTCATTCTTTGTTAGCTTATGCCATGTGCAGATAAAGACTTCGATCTTACGTTCCAAGGAAACTGGCTTCCTAATCAACTGCTCCACATCATCAACTTTGACTTCCTCCAGAAGCTAAATTTGCTGCTGAACTTCATCACATTTACGCTCAACTTCCTTGATCTTCAAATTTAGGTGGACATGCATCTTCAATAAGTTCTATGGCGGGAAACTTGAGAGCCAACAAAACATTATTTGTTGCATACCATTGCCTGCTACAGATAGCTTGGGCCTTTTTAAGAATATCCTCAACTGACTCATTCAGTTCCAACCATGTATTCAATGCACCTCTGACATTCTTAAATTGAAAACGAGTAAGCATGGGAAACTTGCTGGAACATCTGTGATGTACTTTTTCCATTCAACAATGTTATTATATACCTTGGAAGCCTCCAGCATTTTATCCTCCTTCTTTTCATGAGCGATGAGCATCTTGCCAAAAGTGATGCGAGTTTCTCTAATTTCATCCAATGTGCTAAACAGTTTTTCCAGGTATTCATGATACTCTTTATTGACTTGAGAAGCTAGGCCTTTGAACTCTTGAGGCGTCATCTTAAATAAAGTAGAGGAGGATGCACTTGCAGTTGCATCCTCACAATGTTTTTGCAATAAAGCAATTTGCTGAACATTGGCAGAATTCTCAGCTTGTAACCTTCGAAATTCAACCTGCAAAGATTGATTCTTACGCTCCTCATCTCCTATTTTATCCTCCCATATCTTCCTAAGATCATCAACATAAGTTTGATGTTCCTCTTTAGCCTTTTCCAAATCTTCTTGAAGCTTCTCCACTTCTTCCCTCTTCTAATCAATTTCTCTATTGAGAACCTGTATCGAATCAAGGTTTGCTCCTGCAAATGCTCCTAAGGCTATAGCTCTTTCAATTGCCCCTGTTTGAGGGTTACTAGCTTGTTGAGCCCAGACAATTTGGTTAGGAACAGACACTTCTAAGCCATTCTAATTAAGGCCTCTCTTCTTACACCTCTTCACCACTGCCTTATTATCCTTCCTGTAAAAGTAATGTCCAAGAGGGACTATTTCATCATCCTCCCATTCAGTTATTACTTCAGAAATGATTGAAATAATATTTTCTGTTGAAACCAGTGAAGGAGTCTGTGTAGCCATGGCATCAGGCATGGGCATGGTAACTTGAGGAGTGATCAAAGGGATATAAACATCTGGAGGAATAGAAGAAGGAATGGTGGGAAAAGGGATTGAAGTGAGGGCTTCAGAAAGGGGAACTTGGTCACCATTGGCAGCTAATAGCAGTGAAGAGGGAGTTGTGAATGTATTACTCTCAACAGGTAATGATGAAGTAGACATAGATAATTGCAGGAGGATAGTCGAAGACTGGGCTTCTGCAAGCATATAGGAAGGAATAGAAAAAGAAACTGGGTTACTAGAAAAAGGGGTAGCCCTATGAGTCAAAGTATGAAACAACTGTGAAATGGAGAAAGGTGGCATTTCCCCTGCAGGAAAAATAGAAAGATCTTGGATAGATGGTAACAAAAGTGTTGAAGCAGTGATGTCAGGGGTAGTAGACGTAAGTTCCAGAACTAGTTGATCAATATCAGAATGATCCATTGTAATACCACCCAACAGGTCTGTAAGTTCCTGTGAATTGCCTATCAATTCCCCAGTGACTTATTCTATAGCTTTGTCAGCAACTTCTTCAAGTACTTATTTAGTTACTTGAACTGGAGCATGTGGTTCATCTTCAACATCACTGTCAATGAGATCAATAGTGGGAACTTCAGATGTGGAAACCTAAACTTTCTATCTCTTATGAGGGTTATCCTCAATTATTGTCAAGTCATCAGTGACATGTGAAGCTACAACAGTCACTTGAACTGTCATAGCAACATTGGGTAGTTGAGCTGCTTTGGCACCCAATACTGAAGTCAATTTTGCCAGATGTTGTTGGGAATTCTGAGATATCTGCAACAAAGCTTTAACCTAATCAGTGGTCTTAACCTGTGGAGGTTCCTCCATGTGAGTTTTACCTTTGCCTTCATCTGTATAGGTAAGCATTAGGGGAGCATTGGCCTGTTGAATTTTCTTTTGTTCTATGTTCCTTCTAACTTGTTCAGTTAGACTCAACTCCAAATTTATTTGCCCATAGACCTGAGATTTTATTTCTTTCTAAAACGCCATAATCTGTTGCTGCTCATCCATGCTCTTGGCTTTTGCTAAGACTTCAGGGAAGGTGTTCACCCCTTGATAAATGGAGTCATCTGGCAGGTCTTCATGGACGTAGTCCAATTTCTTGTGATACTGCTTGAAGTGTGCATCCAATAATTTCTTGGGATCATGCTTTCGTTTGGGTGCTTTTCCCAACTTCAAGGAGGCCAACTGATCACCCAGTACAACAGCCCAGGTTGAGGTAGGAATAACTAGTAGGCCAAGATTTGGAGAGAACTTAGGCCAGCCTCTCTTTTTAGGGCTAGTAAGTTTCTTGTAAACTCCATCAGTGACAGTCTGATAGGAAACTTCTTGGATGACCAACCTGTTGGGTATAGTTCTGGAGAAAAGATGAACGGTGTCACTTCCCCAAACTTTGATATATGCAAAATACTCATAAAGATACCAGTACCCAATAGTGTTGATGAAGGTTCTGGCTTCTGTTGAGAAGGCAGGAGCTTCCTGTTGAAACAATTTAAAATAGATGGTACCTATGAAGTGGTCACAAATTTCATAAAGCAAAGGTATATAGTTACTTTCCCATAGTGCAAAATGATATATATCAACCGGTGGAGCCTCAGGGGTCCAATTCCACCCCAAATTAGGATATTGAAAGTCAGCGTAGAAGACATCAAGGATGTATGCTGATAGATAAAAATGTGGCTTCTTTGAGGAAGGTGCCTTTTGATAGCTTTGAATTTGTGTCTTAATTTCTGAAGACAAGATGGATGCCCAGGGAAAGGATTCACCCATTGTTAACACATGATGGACTATAGGAGCCCATTCAGCCTTGAAAATTGAACAATTAGGGAGACCAAAAAGCCTTCAAAGCATGGATGCGAGCAAAGAGTAAGGTCCCTTGAACCAAATAATAGGATAGAGATCATCCACCTTGGGCACGAAACTATTAGGTTTTACCATCCAAGATTTCATCATCTCGTCAAAATTATATATGGTATTGGAGGATTGGATAAAGTCAGAACTCAGGGTTTGTATAGCTGGCTTGAGGGAAAAAGCTCTGATAAAAACCTCCGGGTGAAAGGTAGTCAATTGCGAACCTGCGCAATCATTAAATGAACGGTCTTTGGTATTGGCATTCTCAACTATCCATTTTATGGGGTCTCGATAAGGTAAGACAACCAGGCGAGCAACAATGCAATGGATTTGGGAAGCCCTAATTTTTTCATAAGTTGGCTGGTCTTGCTTGATGTCTGAAAGGTCATCATTGTCAAATATTGAATAAATTTTAGCCCAGTCCATTTGATAATCCTTAGTTACCCTCTCATTGGTGTCTGATAAAATGCCGAAATTGGGATCCCTGGTTAGTGAATCCTTATACAGTGCCTTGGACCGACTAGTTCGAGACATCCTGATAAACGTTTTGGGAAAATATGATAAATAGACAAACGAAAATCAAAATCGACCCATGAACATTAAAAGCGCGAAAAGAAGATTGAAAATTCACGACAAACCAACTTGATTTCAGCTTAAAACCGTGCAGGTGACCCTGGTAACAAATTAATAGAAAAATCCACATAGGAGTGTAAAAATTGACAGAAAAAAAATGATAACGAAAAATCAGAAAATATTTTATTTAACGTTTTTTCTTTTTCTTTTTTTCGACCGGATAAGATCTAGACCATAGATTTAGGAAGAAATGAATGGTCGAGATTACTCTTGTGGGATTTGGGGTCAAGCTTCAGGACCTCATTCTATTCAACATTCCCGAAATCCGCGATCCAAAAATGTAGGTTACGGGTTTTGATTTCTCACCACTTTATCACATAAGCAAACTCGTTTCTGAAATCCGCCATCCAAAAATGCGGGTTGCGGGTTTTGGGAACGAACACAATTATTAAAACCGACTAACCTTTTCCACACCCAACATCCCACAATTTGCGGGTTGCGGGTTTCAGAAACACACCACGCAATTTATTAGCACAAGGAATTCCCGCAACCCGAAATCCAAAAATTCGGGTTTCAGGATCAAGGTTTAGGAAATACTGAGACAGTCTTCCCACAACCCGCAATTTCAGGTTGCGGGTTTCGATATGACAAAAAGCCGAAAGGAAAACAGATGATCCCTACCATCCACATTTGCGGAATTTTGGGATTTCGGGATGCGCAGAAAAAAAAAAGGTTCAAGATGGAAATCTGAGGCATTCTACAAATTACGAAAACAACTAGAAAATTAGAAATTCTCAAGGGGATTAATAAAGATAACTAAGCAAGCCAACAAAGGGTACAATGTAATAGCAAACCGGAATTCAGGGACTTACCCAAATTCCTTTATATTTAAATGAATGGGGTTCTCGTGATCAGGACGAATCATGGGATCTGTTGTGGCCAGAACAAGACCAGCTATTTCTTCCAGTGCATCTGGAGCCTTTACCAAGTCCAGGCAACTTTCCAAGAAGGCTTTTAGAGTGTTTTCCTTCCTTCATGACCTTGTCGAGTCAAACATCGGTGCCATGTCAAAATTTCTTCCTGAAGAGGTAGATACCTCCTATTCCTCGCTGCCTCCTGTGCTTTCAAGAAGACATCCCTTTCAGCTTCTACATCAAAGGTGACCTGCTTCCGCTGTGTTTGTATTGGTCTAACATTGGTGTGTGACCTATTACCACCTGTCACCACCCCTCTTAGTGTCACTATTCTAATCGTCGCATGGCTACTTTTAGCTTCTGTCGATATCATTTGCACAACTGATGGCACATTCTGATTATTTTGGTTTATGTTCTAGGTTGGATTCTTAGTTTGCCATTTTTCAATGAGCTAAGGGAAGTCCTCTACACTATGATCTACAGCACTGCAGTATGTACACTATGGTGCCTAGTTTGGGCAATCTCTCTGGTAGTGACCCTATTGTACGCAATTGTAACAGATGATCAGTCGTCTTCCCCGTCCAGCAGGTCCTCCATGTCCCATATCGGTGCCTCGGCCTCCACGGAATCCTCCCTAAAACCTCTGCATGGTGGTCCATATGGTTGATACTGTGGTTTCCCGTACTGTGGTTGTTGATACTGTTGCTGACCATACTGCGGCTAGCCATACAGCGGTGGTGGATACTGCAGGTGCCCATATTTCCGCTAGTCATATTGCTACGGTTGGTTAAACTACGGATGTGGTTGACTATACTGCAGTTGCTACTGCACCATCGACAACTCTTCTCCCTTTCATTAAATATGTGTCAGTTGTCCGATCTTGCAGTAGGTCATAGGCCCTGCAGTACTTCTCATCATGGCCAACTGATCGACATAACTTACAGTATAATTTTGTCAGCTTTGACACCATCTTTTTCATATTTACACATTCCTCTAGTCGATGCCCTCTAGTCTAAAAGACAAGACACCATGGAACGCCTCCTTCACGAAGGGGGTTTGGTGCCCCCGACTACAAATACTCACAGAATTCTGGGCAATTGTCCCTATGGTGTCACTCAGCTCTACATCTGGTGCACCATATGTCTCTACATGTTTCCTTGCCCTTCTTGATATCCTCCAATTGAAGTGTTAAATTGGCCAACTGTGCCTAAACTCTATCCATTCCTATCCCTGCTTCACCGATTGGTGAAGCCTCTAGCTTCATCGCAATATCTAATGCTTCCACCTGTGTCGTGACTTTTTGTTGCATCAGTGGCCCTCATATATGTGGTACCAGTCTTGTGATGAACCATTCTTTGTGTTGTAGCTCATTTATCGGAAAGATCACTTTTGCTATCAATGTCTTGCACCGTTGATTGAATTCCCACACTGACTCATTCAGAAATTGCTTAATCTCCTTAAGCTCAGTGACGTACTGTGACTCAGATTTTGGTATTTTAAATTCATCAATCATTGTCATTCTAACCTGCGCCAACGTCTTGGCTGCTATTCTCATTGGAACCTTTACAAACTTCATGTATCATTCTAACGCTCGACCCCTAAGGGTCATCGCCAGCTATCCCATCATTATAGCATAGTCCTGAACCTGCTTCACAGTCCAAACTGCTTTGCATATGAACCAATACTGTTTGGGATCCTCGATCCCATTCCCCTGGAAGGTGGGAATCTTCGCCTCATCTGCCATCCTAACATTGCTATTATTGTTGTTTACTGAAGCGCTACTCTTACCGTTGCATGTAGGGGAACTCTGTGAGTAGTTTGGATTTCTTCCTATAAAATTCGGAGTAGTGCGTGGGGTTGAAGGTATGTTGTAACTTATGATCTGTCCTCCTTCTGCTTCTGGGGTATCCTGGTCGACGTTTGCTTCGCAATAAGGTCACTTCCTCCCTTGTGGTCTTGTTTCCCAGTTCTTCGTTTCAGTCCTCCTATTCTTCTCAGGATGCCAGAATATTGCTGTAATCCTCAAGGTACCACACTCTTCCTCAACTTGCCTTATAAACTCGTCGTCGCTCATGTCCATCTACCCCACATCTTTCCTTCAAATCCGCATTCACGCGATACCTTCGCCCTTTGCACACCGATTTTTCTACTCGTCGGAAGACATCCTCAATATTTCTTTTTCGCAGACAAGCGTCTTAATCCATAGTTTTAATGATGACAGGAACCTTCCTCTTGGACCCCTAAAGAGGTTCCTCTCAGTGTCACTGTACGACTTGATAGTGTCTACTGTGAAATTAGTCATGTATTCCTTGAGGATACTATCCACCCAGAAATCAACAGCTCGTGATACCTTGTTATTGACTTGCTTCAGCTGTTGAACCAACTCTGGGGTTCAACAATCAGGTTTAGTATTCTGGAAGTGGTTCTTTCGGAACGTCAGCTGTGCTAGCCACTCATGCAGCAACACTGGGAATTCACAGACGAATATTTCATGGATATCTGAGTACGTGTATCTTTGTAACCAACTGGTTGTTGTTTTTTTAAGATCTCGTTTCTCTCTCTTTGTGAATTCCTCCGCCTTCTTGTCAAACCACTCTTGGATATCTGGTTTTGTTGGATGCCACATCATATCCTCTTCTTTTCTTCCTTAGGGTCCCGACAACAGAACCATTTGTTGACGCAGCGTCTATTGACAGGGGTTCACTTTGCACTATCTCCAACAAACTACCAACCCAAACTCCCTTATACACTGGCCCGAAAAGGTGTAACCCTTTCCAGCAACACTTGCGGAGCAAGTGCAGTCTCACTCGAGATGGATAAGGGGCTGCTAGAACCAAGTTTCCTCAATGGAGTTGAGGATATGCTTTCAACACACATTACCCTTGCAATAGCCATAGATTATAACATTCATAACATGCTATTAACTTATCATTCACATTTTAAGTCATTCACAGAGTTCAACAGATTCACAAACATTCAGAACAACATATTCAACCTACTTATTCAGAATAGCAGTACTTCTTAATCCCATAGCATGTTTGCATCAACAACACTCTAAGACATTCACATTCATCATCACAACATTGCATAAAAATAGAGAAAGAGATTACACCATAACCAACATCTTCATTCATTCACTAACCTTGTGGAATGAACCTTGCAGAAACTATCAATACACCATGTTGCGGATACAAAACAGACCCAAAAGATAGGATCAATCATAAAAAATTGGATGCCCTTAGGCTTACAATCCTACTCTATTTATATGCTTCTATTTGGTTATAAAACGGTCCACATGACTGAATTAACTAATCTAACAATTCTTGTGCTTCCGTGAACTCTGTGAATTGTCCTTCTTTCACAGAATGACCCTTTCGCACTTGTCGGCTTCCATACTTCCTCTGTACTTATCCCTTTCCAACAGATTCAAATGCATAAGGATTCCATTCGAATCCTCACAAAAGAAGACCTACTAAAATATGAAAAACCCCCCTCGGTGGAAAGTGTGCTATCCAAGTCACCTCAAAGGCTCACGAATTTCTGAATGAGTGATCAAAATGTGATGTAGTATGGAAAATAATCGTAAATCCATAATTTGAAAGGAAGAAACATCATGGAGGATGAGTTGGCCAAAAAATAGTAAAACTAGTCAACTAGCCTTTCACCTTTCACCAAAAAGTGGTAAAAAGCAGTAAAAAATAGTAAGGCTCCTCTCTATTCCAGGATAGGATAAGATCAGCCAGAATCAAAGCAAATCTTATCCAGAATCTTCAGACATGCGCCCAAGTGACTCTAGGAAGCTTGTGGTCCACACAATGTCTAATCTAGCCAATTACATAGTCTAACACCTAGGAATTAATAAAAAATGTTCAATAATGCTATCCTAAGGTATTAAATGACATGAATGGGTTTAAATATTCCAACACAATATATAGATGGTCTCAAGAGACAAAATCGAGAGGATTAGTGGCAAGGTGATTAACTTACAATAATGAGGCTTACATTGGACCAATTCACCCATCAATGACATGAGGCCAAGTGTAACTCATAGATTAGGCCATAATGAGGTTCAATGAACATAAATGGATCATGAGGAGGTTAGGCTAGTCAAAATAGTGTGAAAGGTACCATTAAAGGGGCGCATGGGTGAGTAGTTGGCTAAGTAGTGTCCATTAATGCACAAGTTGACCAAATCCTCAAGGGCGCACACTCCATCTCCTTAAAACAGGGAAATGCAAAAAATAACACATAAATGAAATGTAATAGGGAACTTTGACTCCTAAAATGGTGGAAATGAGTGGATAAGTGGAAAAACAAGGCTTCATGGATATATTACTAGTCTAAGTGGTCAAATGTGGACAAACTATGGTTCAAGACACTAGACTAGGCACTAGAAGGACAAATAACACAAGGTAGAACATCATGAAGGTACATGGCATATATATGATGGGAATATTGTTCTAACACCACCCCTTAAGCCAAAATGGTAGTGAGAATGAAAAATAGGGCCCAATCAACAAAGTCTTATGGTCACATTTTACATTATGAATCCATATGAATTGAGGAAAGAGGAAAAACCACATGGGGAAAATCCTCCCTAAAAAATGGACATGAAAGATAAACCAAAAATTGTATACTCTCCAAACTAAATGAATATGTCTAGAGGAATATTCTTCTTGGGAATAAGTGGAATGTGCTCAACCCGATCAGAAACATGTACAACTACATGATGGAAGCTAAAGCCATGTAGAACAATTGAAACATACTGATAGTAGAGTGAATGCATGTGCTCTTTAGACTTGATCTTCGAGCCAACCAGGGTGCTAGGTCCAAACAAGACTTGAGGTGCTTGAGAATGAGAACCAACAGTGGTGAAGTTATCCCAAGCAAATCATAAGGCTATGAAGTATAAAATTCGAACCATGGGAGTTTTAATCAACTCCAAGAGAGAGGAACAAGAGTCCCAAGTATGTTAGTGTGATGGCTAAGGATTCTCCATCTTCTGTGCAACTCTAAAAACCGGTGCTAGAAATCATATAGGAATACATCAGAAGCATGGATCCAAGGAGGGAAAATTCTACAAATCCAAACATTGATCCTTCTTCCATAACATCCAAGGGCTCACTGTTTCGCACACTAGTAGAATCAATAGAAGAATGGAATAATAATGATGAGAGATGGAAGGACTTCACTTCAACAATATTGATGGCAACAACTTGTATATTATCTTCATGAAAAACAACTTCATCGAAAACAGAGGAAGCCACCAAGGAAAAAATTTGAACTGGATCATTTGTTGAGTCTTCTTCCATTTCTTCATGTACCTACAAACAACACTCTTTGAAATTCCTTACTTCAACAACATGCCTGAGAAAGGCCCAAAGGAGAAACCAAATGACCAAAGGTAATAACTCGAAGCAACTATGGAAATTGTTTTGCATCAGACTAGCTTTGATACCATATTAGAATTTAGATTGAGAAACAATCACAACACTAGGTTCTGGTACATGTGACAATCCAACCTAGATCTAGATAGAAAAAACAATCTCACTTAGAATTATTTGCACAAAGAGATAGCAAGAATAGAGAAGAAATATTGAACATAACACTAGAGGAAAATCATTCCAGTGGGAAGAATTCCACTCTGATATTATTCATCAACATGAGTACAATATATACATAGATGGTCTCAAGAGACAAAATCGAGAGGCTTAGTGGCAAGTTGAGTAGTTCACAATAATGAGGCTTAGATTGGATGAATTCACCCATCAATGACATGAGGCAAAGTGTAACTCTTAGATTGGGATGTAATGAGGTTCAATGAACATAGATGGACCATGAGGAGGTTAGGATAGTCAAAATAATGTGAAAGGTACCATTATGAGGGCACATGGGTGAGTAGTTGGCTAAGTAGTAGTAATTAATGCACAAGTTGACCAAATCCTCAAGAGAGCGCACTCCATCTCCTTAAAAGATGGAAATGAAATAAATCCCAGATGAATGCAAGGTAGTGGGGTGCATTGACTCCTAAAATGTTGGAAATGAGTGGATAAGTGGACAAATAAGGATTCATGGATATATCACTAGTATAAGTGGTCAAACGTGGACAAACTATGGTCCAAGACACTAGACCAGGCACTAGAAGGCCAAATAACACAAGGTAGAACAACATGAAGGTCCATGGAATATATATGATGGGAATATTCTTTTAAAAATATGTTAAAGAAGTTAAAATATGTTCATAATTGTGCTAATACTGATTCACCTCCCCCTATCAATATTAAATCTATTCCAAGAATTGGTATTAGAGCCAGTGTCTTCAGTAATAGCTTAATATCTGGAAGACAGATCCCTATGCAGAAATTAGTAGACATAGATTCAAAATATGAACAGATGGAAAAAGTAGGCTTTAAAGGAGAACTAATCAGTATTCTGGACGAATTGAAAAATTCAAGGAAGAAAAGCAAGCTCCTGTAATAATCACTTCTGATATTGGAGGAAGATACCACCAAGCAGTTGAAATTGAGAGAAGACACATGTGAAAGAATGGAAGTTGAAATTGGCTCTCTGAGAGACAAACTACAAAAGCTAAGCTTTCAGTTGGAGAATGAACAAAAACATAGAAACAACGTTACTAAAGAATCATATTTTGTTAAGAGCTATGCAGACGCACTCAAGAATACACTCTCAAATATAAATCATAAGTGTGAAGAAGATCACTAGAAGCCAAGTCATACGAAAACCACGCATGCACACTTCAGGAGAGTCTATCCTATCAGGTACCAAAATCTCTTTTTACAAAATTGTTGTTACTGTCACAATTTTGGTCATAAAGCAATAAATTGCAGAGCTCGTGCACTAGCATACGCTAGGAGGAATGGTTTGTGCAATCAGATAAATCCTAAACAGAGTAACCTAAGGAAACCGACTGAGACCTCAAAAGAAGATCTCAATCGCTTCAGTATTTTGAGCTTAGAAAATGAGCGTAGTAAATGTCACAATCATGGTCATGATAATTAGAATTACGAAAAATCAATTGCAACCTTCTTTTAACAATCAAATGAACACCCTTAAAAAAGTGAAAGGTAGAATCACATTTTACTATGCATGCACAACATGAAGACAAAAGACAAGTACATAAGAGAACAATCCTCTCTTATCTAATAACAACTTACATAATAGGAAGGATTGAATGAAGGAAGAGGTAGCCTAAAGAGGCAAGGTTCAGTGATTGAACTGCTCACCGGAAGGCTCAAATCTAGTCTCCACCAGTCAATAGTGAGAAGAAATGCAAAAAATTGCATTAATTGTGCTTGAGAATTATGAATTTGTGATAAAAGCATGAAAATACTATGGAAAGTGGGTTTTTGAGTAAAAATAATCAAAAATCAAGAAAAGGTATTATCCCACATTGGAAGTGGAAACTTGGATTCGCCTTTCCCAATACTATAAAACAAAGGCATTTGGGGCATGGTAAGGTACAAAAAGTGAGAGCAAAGGCATGCTAAAAGGATTTTGAGGTTGGAAATCTCATCTCCAACAAAAATATTGAAGGATCAAAGGAAAGGATGGATAAGGATAGCTCAAATAAAAGGAGGATGGATTCATCTCAAGCAAGGTTGCAAGTAAGTATCTTTTCTTCTTTGGTATTATATGAAACAATTCAATTTTCCTTCCATTTATGAGTTTAAGCTTTTCCCACCAAGTTTTTTTTGAATTCAAAATGGTTAAAGATCTTAGGAAAGTTTAGATAATTGTTCATTTCTGACATTGAACTTCACCTAATTCATAGTAAGATGGTCAATTAAGTGTAGACGCATCCCTACCACAATTTCTATTATCACCTGCGCAATCCACTTAAACTGTTGAAGATAAGAAGGATCTATTTCAATTTCTATTTGTTATTCTACTATCTGTGCACTCTTTAAATAATCTGCAGTTCATTCTATTGTGTGCACCTTTTGTATCCTTCATATCTTGCAATCATTGATATGTATCACAAACTTCACCTGAATACATAAACCTTATATACTTGACTTCATACTTCACAAACTATGTACTGCTTCATCATTTTCTATAGTCAACACTCAGGTTCATTATGTCGTTCTATTTCAGCACATCTACACCTTCAACTAATACTGCGCATATTTTGATGAGCTGCTATTATGACTTCGTGCACTAGTATCAGATGGGTCTACGCACCTTCTGTGATATTTCCATTATGTCTTGGTGCAACAATATTTAAATAATATGTGACCTTCTATGAATTATCTATGATTTGTCCTTTCTATTTATTCCATAGTTGTCTCATATCATCCTTATCATAATGTACATCATTTACTATGTAGAAACTATGTTTTACCGCATCACAAGATATACTTCAAGTCAGTCATTGAACACCTATCTTCAATTATTTGTGACTTTCTGTGAACTGTCTGTGATACTGTCATTATTTTCTTACGCACTTGCACATCTTTTGTAGTTCTGCATTTATGTTTTCACGCAACTATCTTAGATCATCTGTGACTGTTTACGAACTCTCTATGATAATGTCATTATGTTTTTACGCACTTGCAAATATTTTGTAGTTCTGCATATATGTGTTCGTGCAACTGTCATAGATAGAGTACATCATCCTATGCACTATCATTAATTTTATTCAGGTGATTCCATGAAGATGGGTAACTCTTTTTGGCCAAATATGACGGTGAAAAATGGAAATTTTATCCATGTATTAAATTGAAGCCGTTGAAACTCATATTTTCCAAATGAATTTTGACATGTAGTTGAAAAATGAAATGTAGAGAATTATGTTGGATTCTAATGATATTTTTTTCGAAATATTCCAATTCCATTTATCGTGTCGAATTTTCATTTAATGAAACGTGTGTACTTAAAAATTTGAAGAGAAATTAACAAGTAGATTTTGTTCGTGCATGATAATTTAATGTTAAAGTAATAATTAAAAAAATGAAATATGTGAACATGATCTAGACAGAATGCACTAGGGCTTACATATTTTTCTTTTAATTTTTCTCGAAAAAATATATTTATTATTATTTTTCGAAAATGACCAATGAATATTTCAATCGCATTTTGCACACATGTGTGTTTGTGCGCCAAATATTGTAATATTTTACATAATTTGAAAAAATAAAAATACCCTTTTGAAGATGACGCATTTATCTAGGGCTTGTGTATTTTTTCAAATTTTTCGGATGTGTATTTTGAATTTTGTGGATTTATCTTTGAGCTCAATCGAAATTGTCGGAATGGTTTTTTAGAGCAACTTTTAGTAGAAATTTAAAAACAAAAGACATATGAAAATAAAAATTCGTAAAGTTTATCTATTTGGATAGAGGATTCATTGACGAATCTAATGGTATCAAGTCTGCTCATTAATGAGCATTTAATGACATGGTTTAACTCTATGGAAGGCAGACAAAAAAACCATTATGCAGGGAAAAGGGCTATCGGCCTGTATTTTAAGCCCTCAATCGATCTATTTGCTCGATCAAGCTTTTTCAAATACCTCGATCGAGGGATTAACACACCCTCGATCGAGGGTTTAACAATACCTCGATCGAGGGTTCGTGTGTGTAAAAAAAATCTATAAACACCGGGGCGAAACCGCAAAAGGAGTCGGCAACAATTAATGTTGCCAACTACCCTTCCCTCGTAAAAACATGAATGAACATGTATATAACCAACAAACAACAATTCACAAACAACAATTTACCTCATTGTTATTTTTTTCTCCATTAGAGCTTTGTCAATTTGAGCTTTTTGAATTAGAGATTTGTAATTTTCATATTGCTAAATTAGATCTCATTAGACATGTAAGATTTCTTTGTAGGCTTAATTCAAGATTTCATACCAACATTTTGTTGTTTGTTATAACAATTTGAAATTTTTTTTTATTTTTTTTCATTGTAAATTGATTCATGTAAGATTTCTTTGTAGGCATATTTAAAGATTTCATACAAACATATTGTTGTTTGTTATAACATTTTGAAAACAAATTGTTTGTTTTCATCGTAGATTGATGGGGAATAAAAAAAAAGACAAAGAAAACATGCTAGACAACAAAATGCCAATGAAGAACGTGAGAAGAGTAGAGAACGAATGAGACAACAAAGAGCAAGGTTGAGAGAAGAAGAAGATGCACATTTGGTGCAACAAATTCCGATGGAGCACAACCAAGGTAAATTATTGAATTACACGCTATCATAATTTAAATATCATGCTACATAATTTACAAAATTAGTAACAATTTTTCAATAAATTTAACTAAATTTCATAATTTAATTTGTTTCATATTTATTTGTAATGATATTATTATATATTTCATCAATTTGTTATTTAAATTTTAAATTTTGCAATAATTTTTATGTTAAATGAACAATTTTCGAGTGGCTTTAAACAAGTGTTAAATTAGAACAATTTTCAAATGAAATGAAACATGTAAATTTAGATTATACTTTCATTTTAAGATATAAACATATTTTTAAATGAATGAATATTTTGAAATGAGCATATTGTGATAGTTATGTATTAGTTAGAATTTATTCAATTTGAAAATAAATGAATGAATGTTTTCATAGTTATGGCGGTTGGAAATATTTTAATAGTAATGAATATTTGAATACAAATGAATGTTCAAAGAGATATTTAATTATAATGTTTACATTAACAAAATTCCATCAATTACATGTACTTTTATTTACATATAACATGACATATCACCATGATAAGATTAATGATTCGAATAATATATTTTGTTAGGACAAATTGAAAATAATTATTTACAATGTTTGCAACCTTGCATTGATATGTGAAACGATATTGATAAAAAAATCGTTAAATTGCATCTTATGATAAAAATTACAATTTCCATAATTGTTTATTGTTAAAATTGCAAAATCATCAACTATTGAAATTCTAGGGTAGAAGTGTTGTAATCATTTATTCTTTGTGGTGATTTGCAACTTGTATTTTAAATGTTTATTTATTTATTTTATACCATAAAGTTAAAATAACATTTTTCTTGTAATGTATTTAAGTAAAATGGACATAAATTGCATAAAGAAAATTTGTCCACAATTATGTAATGTGATGATTATAAATGATATTAAATTTTATGCCCACAATAATTTTTATCAAGCTATTAATAATTATCTTGAGTTAAATATATATACTTGATTTTCAAACTTTACTAGTAATTATCAAACTAAATGTACAATTTCAAGTTGCATGTACATATTTAGTTGTTTTGAAATTAAGTTGTACAAACAATTTTCTTGTTTTAATGTATTTTCAATACTTGTACATTTTTCTCAAATCACTAGCAATTTTCAATTTGTTAATTTACATGTACAACAAATTTCAAATTACTAGCAATTTTAAAGTTAAATGTACAACTTGTATTTAACATGACATATCACCACGATACGATTAATGATTAGAATCATATATTTTGTTAGGGCAAATTGGAAATAATTAAATTTGCAATGTTTGCAACCTTACATTGATATGTGAAGCATTATTGATAAAAAATCCTTAAATTGCAATTTATGATAAAATTAGAATTTCCATTTAATTGTCTATTGTTGAAATTGCAAAATCATCAACTAATGAAAATGCTATTTTGCATTAAAAATTATGAATTTCTCCTCAATCATATCACTATGTAATGTTTTTAATTAAATATCGTATTCATCTCTAAATCAATGTTTTTTCCCCACATTTAGAGTATAATAGATATATTATCATGGGTAGAAAATCAATCTTAAATTTTTATTTCATGTATATACAACATGGGATGCATGATGTTGTCCTTGAAATTCTAGGGTAGAAGTGTTGTCATCATTTATTCTTTGCATGGTGTTTTGCAACTTGTATTTTAAATATTTATTTATTTATAAATTATACCATAAAGTTAAAATAACATTTTTCTTGTAATGTAAAAGTAAAATGGACATAAATTGCATAAAGAAAATTTGCCCACAATTATATAATGTGATGATTGTAAATGATATTAATTTGTATGCCAACAACAATTTTTATCAAGTTATTAATAATTATCTTGACTTAAATATATATAGTTGATTTTCAAGTTACTAGCAATTTTAAAGTTAAATGTACAAGTTACTACCAATTTCAAGTTACAAGCAATTTCAAATTTTACTAGGAATTTCAAACTTTATTTCTAGAACAATTCTCAAATTTAATTAAGTTAGCAATTACAAGCATTTGTTGCAAGTTCGGATCTGGGAATAATCTCTGTCCACTTAACTGTGGGAAGTACTTGGGCATAATCCCTAAAAATCATTGTGAGGAGTACCATAGGAACCCCAGAGTAGCTGGCGCATTGAGAGGACCTTCCAGCGAAAAGGGCAACGACCCCTACTTGATTGACTAGTTTTTTCCCGTGAGGTAAACCAAGAGCTGTCGTTTGTGGCCAAGCAGTTATCATTTTTACCTGAGCCGTGGAGTGAGGGGTACTGCCCCAATATGAAAACCGCCAGACAACATTGGTGGCTGAGTGAAACACCTGAAATTTGGGAAGCCGAACATACCTGGGGTCCATATCTATTTTCAGTTGAACTGTTATCGATCACTTCCGCGCCATTTCACTAACACCTCGGGGTTTTGGTGTAATGGTTCATATCACTTGAGCAATTTCAAATTTCACGTTACTAGCAATTTCAAGTTACTCAATAGCAATTTCAAATTTCAAGTTACTTGCAATTTCGATTTTTACTTAGAACAATTCTCAAGCTAAATGTATTAGTTGGAAAATTCAATTCACATGCAATTTTCAATTTTTAAATTTTTCAATTTCCACATCAAATTTCAAGTTACTGGCAATTTTAAAGTTCAATGCACAACTATCAAGTAACCAATTTTCAGTTTGTTAATTTACATGTTATGCAGGAAGAGATTATGGTCAGACATCACATCATGGTGATCAAGAATCACATGACCCTGTGCCCCCTCATGATCCTGATCAGCCATCACATGACACATTTCCCTCTCACATTGAAAATATAATTGGGAGTTGCAGTGGGGTTGGAAGGGGTGGAAATTTTATAGACGATTGTGCAATTGTTTCTGCACAAGAAAAGATTGGGAACTCGATCCCTGGTCGGAGAGTTAGAGAGCATGTCAATAACATAATCAAGTCATATTTTGAACAACATTCAACGATGGCACAAGCTCAAATCCTACATGGGTTGATAAAACACAAAAAATTGAAATGTGCCACAAAGTTGTTGGGTTTTCAAGATGTTAAAACAAAAAGGACATGCGAGAATGCAATAGAAAATGTAAGAACTGCATTATCTTCATTTGGAAAATCAAGAAACAATGATACCCGAGTTGCTAGTAAGGCAATTACAATGGCTATTGTGGCACAAAGAACCTCAAGAAATCGAATGGTATCAACAATGGCATCATTGCTCAATGTTTCAAAAAGAACATTGCTCAAATATACTAAATTCAGGGTCCAGATAGATGAAAGTGATGAAGCTGCTTGTTGGGCTCTTATTTGTAGGGAACCCTATCGAGATAGGATGGCAGCGGGCATTAGAGAGAAGGTGATAGAGTTTTGGGATAGTCATTCTCATGTTATTCCAGATTGAAAGCATGTCCTCCGACAACATTTATCCAGAGGCATTTATCAGGAGCAATGTAAGCATGTGATGGAGATGACGGGAGTTGCACTTTACGAGGAATTCCAAGAAACCAATCTTGGTGTTCAAATATCATTTTGCATGTTCAACAAATTGAAACCGTGGAATATTAGGCCGAATATGATTCACAGCACTTGTTGCTGTTGGTACCATGTTGAATTTCAACTATAATATGACACATTTCTAGATTTTTGCAAAAGGCGCTAGAATGGTGTACTAGCTCCTCACACAGTGCGAGATTTTATTTGTATGATACTATGCAACAGGAATCCTGAACACGTGTTTTTCAATAAGAGGTGTGTAGGTGGGAGAAAATGCCATGAATGTGGTGATTTGACATTGTTCCATAGGAACTTTCCTATCGATCCAACACACCATGGATTGTTAGATATCACCGTTAGGTGGAAGAGGTACGAGTACGTCACCATGAATCCAACACCTTCTTCATCTGTGCCATCCAAGAGGATTGACTTACTCGATGATGAGATTCCTGTTTCATATTTCATGGAAAAGTTTCAAAGTCGGATTTATAAATACATAAAGCACTCCCATAGGTCCAGGTGGAAAGCTTCAGAATTCAAACATTCCCGTGAGGTATTTGAGCCGGGCACAATCTTATGAGTGGTAGACTTTGCGGAGAACTACACCTTTTCTCCTCATAGAGAGATACAGAGTGAGTACTATCACTCCGACCAAGTGTCTATCTTCGTACATGTATTGTACAGACATGCTCAGGAAAACATTGATGGTAGGGATAGCACTCCCTAGTCACGTGAAGTGATCAAGGAGTACAATTTTTATGTTAGTGATGATCGTGAGCATGACACATTGTTCGTTGAACACTGCTTTGGGTTGATTTATGATTCATTCAGGCAGAGATGCGTATCATTTACTGAACACTGGATTTGGTCAGATGGGTGTGTAGGGCAATTCAAGTCATCACGCTCATTTTATTGGTTGAGTCGCCTGCACAAACAGACAGGAATCCGAAACACCTGGAGCCTTTTTGAGATAGGGCATGGGAAGGGTGAACATGATGGCATAGGTGCATGTGTGAAACGAGCACTTCGGAGGTACCAGATGAGTCATGGTGCAACCCAACTCAAATGCTCCACTGAAGTAGTTGATTGGTGCACACGTCGTTTGGGACATCAGGGTCACGAACAAGCAAGGCCAGTGTGCAGGTAATAAACTCCAAACTCAATTAATAAGCTAATAACATTATATATCAACATTTCCAAAAGAACACATATACTCGATAGGAATTTACATATGACAAACTGAATTCCATGCAGGTTCTTCTGGGATGTTTCCCTTGGAGATGTTAATAGATCCATGCCATGGTATCGTGACACCATCCCTGGTATGAGGGATTTGCATTCTATTCGAAGTAAAGATATGGGGGACATATTTTCCATTGAAACGAGGAAGTATGCCTGCTTTTGTGATTATTGCATTGATGCAAATGGATGCGGGCTTGATCATTGTGAAAATGAATTATATGTCAAACCATGGAAATATGTATCTCTTAATCCAAAGGTCCCACATCCAATTCCAACATGGCAAGAGATGCACACTGAAGAGGAAATGGTCTCATTATATTATGATCGAGTTTCTGATATGGTTAGGGAAGGTACAAGAGTCTTCATTAAGTTAATTAGTTCATTATATCTTACACATACAAATGTTGTAGAAATTTGCACGTAGGACATTTGAATAATATTTGTAATATATATTGTAGGTGATGTATTCATTTTCATTGCACCCCCCCACAACCAAGAAAATGTTGCATACTATTTGATGCGGTGCACGCAAATAAAGAGTAGATTGGTGCGACCCTACCAAGATGGGGACTTCACATACCAGGTTGGAGACATGGTTGTAATGGGACACTTTTTTGAAAAAGTGAAAAAACAGGGTGCTCACATTATTTACAGAGATTTTATGCCTGAATATATATCATGTCAATACAGTCATTTGGTGGTTGCAGCTCGGATACCTCTAACAGAAATCAAGGTGAAGAGAGGTGATCCAAAGAGATGGAAGATGACAGAAGCTGACCATGATCGTATTATGGATACTTTCATTCCTATAACCCATTGGCCAGATGAATGAGTTACATGTATGCCACTTGCATCATTGGCATACTTTTCATGTTGTCTTGTGTAATATTTTTTTGGATATTTTTGTGGAGGTTGTTTTAACAAAGAATTTTTGTAGATGCTTTAATGTCAAGAATACAAATACCATATGGGAGGCTTTTGTGAAATTTGGGTCATGGTGCTCCAATGTGAATACACTTGAACATGTACATGTTCTAATTTTATATTTTGATTTCAAATACAATTGTAATGTAATTGAGAATTTAAAATACATCTATACAATGTGGAATGGTAAAATTTAAATTTTGAATTGTACAATGATTACCATTTTGTGCAACATTCTTTAATATATGAATTTAGAAAGTTTTGGGCATTATAATTATTGTTTGGACCACACATTCTTGTATTGATAACCTAGAATTTTTGCTATTTAGGACTATTGTGTTTCCCTTGATTGTTCATAATCTATCATTGAAGCTTCAACTAGAGGTCTCATACATACCCATGTGTGGTATATATGTGACTCTTCCTTAGCTATATGTTTGGTGACGTGACCGCAATCAATCCATAGTTTTTAATTTTGCTTACTAAGGGAAATGAAGGGCACCAAAACACTCCTTCAATTTGATTTCTCTCCAAAGAAATTGATTAATAATTAGATTGACCTTTCTAGTAGAATTTTTACATTCGTGGGTGACATTTAGTTATGGTGATTTGGTGGTTGAAAATCCCTTTGCTTGACACTTGTTATACTTCACATAATTCTTGACTTCATTTTTTATAATCTTGTATCATGGTGAACTATGTTCTTGATGGCATCAAGTGCAATCCATGATGAGATGAGGATTACATCGTCCATATCATCAAAATGATTTGTAAGGTTTTGTCATAAGTAGTTGGAAAGCATAGTCTCACAAAACATTATTTTGTTTGTTGATGTAAGCATTCATTAACTTTACATACTTGCATTCAATAAAAAGTTATTGTGTACATGATTATGTGAACATTCAACATACAAGCATAGTACATGGAAAGGAAATAACTTGTACATGCCTTCATATATGCAACTTACCTAGTTGGATAAAATGGTGTCATTATCTCCATTTGTCATCAAAACATAAATCATATGAAATAGTTGTACAAACATAGTTTCTACCATAGTTCTGCAAGCATCTGTTATCAACATATTTCCATTTCTTATATTAACTAGGTGGTTATACCCATTTCCAAGAAAACAAATCATACCTTTATGACTTTAGATTAGAGCACACACTTAAAAGAAAATAACACAAAGATTACCTACATACTATATAACTTGTAATTATATAATTTTTGTCTCAAGGGATATTTCACACTCTCAATGGACAAAAACATTCTTATATACAACAACACATTGAATTTTCAATTGAAATTACACATTAAATTTTCCATGTAATTGATTTGGAATGTGGAAACTGTAAGTGAATTGTAATGTGTAGACAACATAATGCAAAAGTCAATTTCAATTTTCAATTTCAAATGTATTCTAATTTTAAATTTTGATTTCAAATACAAAATTGAGAATTTAAAATACATCTATATACAATGTAAAATTGTAAAATTTAAATTTTAGATTGTACAATGTATCATAATTTAAAATTTGTATTTCAAATGGAATTGTAATGTAATTGAAATTGAACTTGTAAATTGGAACAACACATTGTATTCTCAATTGAAATTACACATTAAATTTGAGATTTTAATTTTAAATTGTAATTGAATTGGAATGTGTAAATTGTAATTGAATTGTAATGTGTAGACAACATAATGTAATCAAAATTTCAATTATTAATTTCAAATGTATTCTAATTTTACATGTTGATTTCATTTCTACAATTGTAATGTAGTTGAAAATGAGCTTTTAAATTGGAATTGGAATTACACATTAAATTGGAAATTTTACATTGTAATTGAATTGGAATTGTAATTTCAATTTTAAAACGTACTGTATGTATTCAATTCTAAATTTTGGAAGATGTTCTCTAATGTAGTCGAAATTTGCATTTTAAATTGAACTAAATTGTAACTACACATTAAATTTGCATTTGAAACGACAAAACATAAATTTGTAACTGTAATAACTATGTCCAGATCTAATATAAAAAACAATCGATTTCAAATCATATACAAAAATACACATGAAAACATCAATGTGATCAAATATACAAAATATTCAAAAGTCCATATCCAAAGTCCATGTATAAATAATATAAATCCATATCCAAAACATGGAAATGTATAGATCATCAACTCATCGACCACTACCCCCACGAGGCATGTGATCGTCCCGCTAAATGCCCTCCTGTGCAGCAGCCCGCTGCTGTCTATGAGACTCTAAGTCCTCAAGGAATTGTGCCATATCCGTCGTGTGAATGGTGATATTCGGGATCTGGGTAGGAATACGGGTAGATGGCCCTTCATTAGGATAATGTACTCGAGGGTACATCCCAACTATGTGTGAAATCCATTGCAGCATTGACACCCGCCTGTTGCGATGCCTATGTAATATGCCATTACATGTAATAAGTTAGATTTTATTAAAAATTAAAACTAAATTTAACATAATTTAAAAGCTATCCGTAAAAAAATGAATCATAAAGTACAAAAATCAATTACTAAATGTGACTAAATAACATGAATTGGAACATAAATTGAAACTCACATGTGTCTCTGGACCCGGCTCGTCAGAACCTTTGCGGTCCTCATGTCCATAATCAAGATCTACCGCCTTTCCGTTGCCCTATACAATTTGAAATTCATTTGAAGTTAAGATCTACAACATAAATATTGAAAATTAAGAAATAAAACACAAATTATTTAAACTGAAAAATAATATTCAAACACAAATTAAATTGGAACATAAATTATAACTTACCCTGACTGGCAGACCAATAGATGGCTCACTAGCAAAGAGTTGATCCATGAATGGGGTCCCCTGCATGGATCAATAGAATACAACTCCCTTAAGTATTATTGACCATTCAATTTGTGACATTGATATGATGTAACACGAAGACCATATATACATAATTGTACAAAAGTATACCTGTCATGTAGCGATGCATCTACGATATAACTAAAAGTATGCATCTCATTCTGACTCAGCATACCGCAGTAGGGTCTCGTGATCGAAAATCCTGAGCATGTCACTAGATACATGCTCTATCTCTGGCTCTGCAGGTGGAGGGGGTGGTCTAGATGCCTCTCCATGCACAGCAACAACAACACTACCAAAGGCAGTGAACAACGAGTCTACAAGGTCAGCTCTAACCTCTACAACAAGTTGGGATGATTGTGCCACATCCCCCGACCTGATAACCGCCCTGTCTAGAAGCGATATCAACCTCGGAGCAGGTGGCACGAAGGCAGGGTCTCTCCGAGCTCCAGGACATTGGTAGGAGCGTCCCCTACCATCCCCATAGAATTGGGACCCTGTGCTAGTGTAATCCAGGTGCATGTCCAAAACAAAATCTGCATAAACATGTTTTTTCAAACCACAATGGGACCTGGTCATGGTGGGGGAACATGCCCCACGCTCCCACGAATCTATCATATATATGTGGTGTAGCAACCTCCAACTTAAACTCCCTGAGTCTAAGTGGTTTACCAGGGGCGCAGTCACAAGGGATGTCGAATAAAGCACCCTTGATGTCATGCCCTCTTATGGTGACTTTGACATCCTCCCATTTGTGGATCCTAATGACACCATCTCTTCTCCTCTGGCATGAATGTCGCCAAATGTCACTGAGAGGTCCTACCCTCCTGTAGAGGGTCAACATCTCATCAATCGTCGATAACATCATCGACAAAGATCGTCGTGTGAGAGAATCCTCCCTCAAAGTGCTCACACATGAGCTCACCCACTCTCGCTGGGAAATGATGTCAGCGAGAGCGATCTGTGCAATCTCATCATTGTATGATCCCCCTGATGGGGCACCTGCGATCCAAACCAAAACACAAATGTTACTAAAAATATATATTATAATTTGCAGCTGAAATTAAATGCATTATATACTAAAAATTTACTGAAAATGTGCTAACAAAAAATACGCACCTAATGCACTCGAGTCTTGTTGCACATCCTCCTCCTGGGGATCCACATGTATGTCGTCGGGATGAACCGACACACTATCTCTTTTTCTACCACCACCAGTGGCAGCCAACCCCGGCCTGGCATCACTCCTCGGTGAACAGGAGCGTTGCCGATGGCCACCCCTGTCGGGTGATGTCAGATCCCCTCGTGCTTCACGGAGCACGAAGCATCAAATCTCTCTCTTCGGGACTATCTGCATCCCATTTAAATTTCTAATTCTAATTTTCTTTCAAATTCTATTCCAAATTTCATATTTCAATTTCAAATTCAAATTCAATTCAAATTTCAAATTCTATTCCAAATTTCACATTTCAATTTCAATTCAAATTTCAAATTTTATTCCAAATTTCACATTTCAATTTCAAATTCAAATTTCAAATTCTATTCCAAATTTCACATTTCAATTTCAAATTCAAATTCAGTTCAAATTTCAAATTCTATTCCAAATTTCACATTTCAATTTCAAATTCAAATTCAATTCAAATTTCAAATTCTATTTCAAATTTCACATTTCAAATTCAAATTCAAATTCAAATTCAAATTTCAATTTCAATTTCAAATTTCAAATTTCAAATTTCAATTTCAAATCCAATTCCAAATTCAATTCCAATTCCAATTCAAATTCAAGGCCACCACTGGACTAGAGCTTGCTCCTATTGATCCTCAACCATCGAGTGAAAGGAAGGTTCCTACAATCATTGTTTTAGATTTTTGGATTCAATTTTGCAAGATTTATTTTTTCGGATTTGGTGCTTGATAGAGCTAAGAGAGTTATTTGAATTGTTGAGTGAACTAAATGAATATAGCCTCAATGTTTAATATTGACTTCTGGAAATGATCTATTAAGCAAGTTGCATTAGTTTAGATGCCTAGTTCTGCATATTTTGTTGGAATCTCATAATTTTACAGACACCCGAGATTGATAAGTACAAATCCAACTAGAGAACTTGGTGAGAACATGGTCTTAGTAGCATGAAGGAATGCAAATACATGATTAGTTTTGCATTGGAATTTTCTAAGTAGGGTGTGTTTTCTATAGATTTATTTCATTTGAATATAAATGGTAGAGTAGTTTTTAATTATTTCAATTTCATTTGGTGGTGCAGTAAGAACCACCCCATCCACTAACCATTGGAAGGATAAATTATGAAGGGATGGATATGAAGGAGGAAAAAAAAGTAGAGTTTCAGGAGATAAAAGTCTGAGGTTTGCATACGAGGCACGAATTTTTTTCTACTATGATTTTAAAGTTGTAGATTTCAAAATATAGAGAGTCACCATATTCATGAGTATGCTCTCTTCACATGTCTAGTTGTGATTTGAAAGATTAGAAAAGAAAAATATGGATACAAGTCTTTATATCAACTTGTAATTCTACTGTTGGGGTTTTTTGAAAAAATAAATCCGTTTGCAATTCATGAGTGCATGATCTCTTGATGGGACATGTTTATAAAAGTAGACCAGTTTGGTTTTAATAAAGTAGACCAAGTATTTTGTACCATCAATGAGAGGTGATACCCCATAAGGCATAAAGCTATGAATCTATTGAACCAAATCCAAATCCAAACCAAATTCTCACCAAAGAAATGCATGTATACAATCATATCACAAATCAAAAGTAAAAAGAAAGAATTAGAAGCTAACAAAGTAAGCAAATCTTAACTGACAAGAAAAAGACTCATACCTGGAGAAACTTCAGCTGATTGCCGAGAGGGTCAAATGGATTCAAAATTTGAAAAGAAAGATACAATCATGATCCTTGAGACGAACTATAGACAATGGTGTAAGAATCATACATTAATTACATGCATGAAAAAGGATGACAAATCTCCCCAATCAGTAATTGGAAATGGCATGTCGGTAAAAGAAAGATTAAACAAAATGCATTGTGCTTACCATTGTAAAATCTATCCATAAATGAAGAAAAATAAGGTTGTACCATTGATTGGAAACTTCTTGAGGTAAGAATTCTCAATCCAATATGCGATCCTAGCATGAATTGTAAAATGATCAATATAGAAAAATTGAGATGAATTTATAGATGAATGATGTTCATTATGAAAGGAATTGTTTGCTTCAGTAATTGTACCAAATGAATGAGAATCTAACATGGTCGAAACTGAGGTGCTTCATGCAATGAATTTTTTAAATTAAATGAGATGTCATTCCTCTTCATATTAAGCATGTTATCATTAAAAAGATTAGAACCATTAACATGATTAGTTTCAGTAGAATTTTCAGTCTCAAATAGTTTATCATTTAAACAATAAAATTCTCCATTGAATAAAAGTGGGAGATGAATCAATAGGAGGCATTCCGAAAAATAAGTTCTTTGAAGCATTCTTTGCTTCCCATGTGGAAGACAAAAAACCAACAGATTGATGAGAATAAACCAACTAGGTGGTTTTTGTTTTGAAATGGTTTTATGTTTTAGGTTCAAATGGTTTTTTTTTTCAATCCTCTTGGCGTTCTCGGAGGATTGAAAAAAAATGGGCAGCATTTATGCTTGTAAAATCACATTTTAAAATAAAATCGGTAGCATTTATGGGGTGAAATGCTACCGGTTGATATAAAAACAAAAATAAATTAAATAATTTAAACAAATAACTGACAAATATGTAAAACCCTAAATCTATTTCAAATTTTGTTTTTGTTTTGGTTTGAAATGGGTTTTGTTCTGGTTTGAAATAGGTTTTTGTTTTAGTTAAATCAAATGGTTTTTTTTTCAATAAGTTTGGTTTCAATAGCAGTTTTTGGTTTCAATGGCGGTTTTAGTTTCAATACCTACATCCTAACCATTTCTAGAAAACCAAATTAAACCTAGATTTGATAAAAAAAACACAAATTTATACATAAAATGTGAAATATATATTTTTTTAAATCACAAAACAAATGGTGGATTTCTACCCACCTGGTGGAATAGATGACATGATGGCGTTGCTGTGGGGAAGTGGCATCAATGTGGGGGATGGTGGCGTCGAGCAGGTGCTCGGTCGAGGTCCCCGGTTGCTGTTGCTCTGCCTCTGTCAAGGCACTACACGGAAAACAGGGCCAGACGGGCCTTGTTTTGTTTTTTTTTTCTCTGACACATTCCCTCGATCGAGCAAACCCTCGATCAAGGGTCTGTCAACCCACCGCACAACCGCCTGGACCCTGTTTTGTTTTTTTTCTGATGGATCGAACAAACCCTCAATTGAGGGTCTAACGAAACCCTCGATCGAGGTTTTGCTCAATCAAGAGTTGGGTTAGACCCTCGATCGAGGGTTGGGTTAGACCCTCGATTGAGGGTTTAAAACATCCTCGATCGAGGTATGTTAAAGCCCTCAATCAAGGTATTTTTAAACCCTCGATCGAGCATATAAAACCTCGATCGAGGGCTTGAAATTACCTCGATCGAGGGTCCGAAAAACAATTTTTCCCCTTGCGATCCACCAATGGTGAACCACATTCGTGGATCCACCCATTCTCTTGTTGTGCGCATTCGACTCTCTGCTAGATCATGCTGTTTTGGTTCCACGAGCCCTTGATGCCTGAGAATTAGAAGCTTTCCAAACTTGTATCTTCCAGTCTTAAGCACACAAGCTTACAAGCTTCAATTCTCCAACTCGACTTCTTATTTATACTTGTCATGCACATATGGTATGTCCACAAGTTATTTGTGGCTTCTCTCCTTCTTTGCTTCATGGTTCCACTTACTTCACGCTTCCGCCACTTGTCATGTTCTATGCTGAGGTGTCATCTCTTGTGATTCTTGCGCATACTTGGTTCTTTATCTAGTGGTTCTTGTGACCTAGCAATGTGGGCTTGCATCCTTGATGTATCATCACTTGCGGGACTATCACATACTTGATTCTTTTCCTAGTGGGTCTTGCGCCTTTGAGATGTGGTCTTGCGCCCCTTGATATACAATTGCTTGTGGGACTTGAGAACTTTACCTCTCAACTTCTACTAACTACTTTTTACTTTTGTTTGCTTCAAAAACTTGAATGCTTCTTCTGATTTGTGAAAATATTGAAAATATTTCAATGTAATTAAAAGTATTCAATTTTTTAATTAACCATAATATAATAATTATTTAAAACTTAATATCATTTAATTATAATATTATAGTCTTAATTAATTAAATTAATCAAAATATAATAATTAATTAAAAATAAAATCAGTATTAATAAAATCATATTATTTAATTAATAATATATTGTTGTTTAAAAAAATTATAATAATTTAATTAATTAAAAATGTTATTATTAATATAATAATTAATTAAGAAATAATCTTATTAAATTATAATATTGTATTATAAATTAGTTTAAAACATTAAAATATGATGATGATGGATAAGGATATTAATATTTAAAGTATTAATAAATTAATTTTTCATAATTAATTATTGTATAATAATTAAATATAGTATATAAATATGCAAAAATATTAAAAAAATAATATATTGATTAGTTATATGAATATAATCAATTTAAAAAAATTTCTTATTAAATTATAATATTATATTATAATTTAGGAAATAAAAATTAAAATTTTAAAAAATAATTATAGATATAAAAATTATTATATTCATATCATATAAATATATAAAAAATTAAAATAAATGATATAAAGAAATATGTTGATCATATGGATAGTAAAAGCTAAAGTCTTATTATACCTAAGTTACTAAATTATTATATTAAAAGTATATAATTTATAAATGTGGTATTTGATTGTTATATTATAATGAATTTAATAATAACATATTAATTTTAATATTAATAAAAACATCTTATTGTATTTT